>OZ025301.1:248379131-249579131 GCA_964019185.1 Maratus speculifer
TTACCTGCCAATATTAAACCATTAGAAGAACCATTATCTAACAACGATAAACCATTAGAAGAACCATTACCTGCCAATATTAAACCATTAGAAGAACCATTACCTTCCAATATTAAACCATTAGAAGAACCATTACCTTCCAATATTAAACCATTAGAAGAACCATTACCTTCCAATATTAAACCATTAGAAGAACCATTACCTTCCAATATTAAACCATTAGAAGAACCATTACCTTCCAATATTAAACCATTAGAAGAACCATTACCTTCCAATATTAAACCATTAGAAGAACCATTACCTTCCAATATTAAACCATTAGAAGAACCATTACCTTCCAATATTAAACCATTAGAAGAACCATTACCTCCCAAAGTTAAAACATTAGAAGAACCACTACCTTCCAAAGTTAAACCATTAGAAGAACCATTACCTTCCAAAGTTAAACCATTAGAAGAACCATTACCTTCCAAAGTTAAACCATTAGAAGAACCATTAGAAGAACCATTACCTTCCAAAGTTAAACCATTAGAAGAACCATTAGAAGAACCATTACCTTCCAAAGTTAAACCATTTGAAGAACCATTACTTTCCAATGTTAAACCATTAGAAGAACCATTATCTAACAAAGAAAAACCATTAGAAGAACCATTATCTAACAAAGAAAAACCATTAGAAGAACCATTATCTAACAAAGAAAAACCATTACAAAAGCCATTATCTAACAAAGAAAAACCATTACAAAAGCCATTATCTAACAAAGAAAAACCATTACAAAAGCCATTATCTAACAAAGAAAAACCATTACAAAAGCCATTATCTAACAAAGAAAAACCATTACAAAAGCCATTATCTAACAAAGAAAAACCATTACAAAAGCCATTATCTAACCAAGAAAAACCATTACAAAAACCATTATCTAACCAAGAAAAACCATTACAAAAGCCATTATCTAACAAAGAAAAACCATTACAAAAGCCATTATCTAACAAAGAAAAACCATTACAAAAGCCATTATCTAACCAAGAAAAACCATTACAAAAACCATTATCTAACCAAGAAAAACCATTACAAAAACCATTATCTAACCAAGAAAAACCATTACAAAAACCATTATCTAACCAAGAAAAACCATTACAAAAACCATTATCTAACCAAGAAAAACCATTATCTAACCAAGAAAAACCATTACAAAAACCATTATCTAACCAAGAAAAACCATTACAAAAACCATTATCTAACCAAGAAAAACCATTACAAAAACCATTATCTCCCAAAGAAAAACCATTACAAAAACCATTATCTCACAAAGATAATCCATTAGAAGAACCAATATCTCATAAAGTTAATCCATTAGAAGAACCAATATCTCATAAAGTTAATCCATTAGAAGAACCAATATCTCATAAAGTTAATCCATTAGAAGAACCAATATCTCATAAAGTTAATCCATTAGAAGAACCAATATCTCATAAAGTTAATCCATTAGAAGAACCATTATCCCTCAAAAATTCTCAAAATTCAATTGGTTATATTTATTACATTTTCCCAATCCTGTTATTTGCAATGATTATTTTATTTCTATTTATTTGTTAAACATAAAATTGAACCAAACAATGACATGGGGGAAGAGCCATTTTATCAATATCTAACGGATTCCAGGCACATAGTACAATTCTTCGATCATTGGGATTAGTTTTAATTTTTTAATTAGTTTTATTTAAAAAAAAAAAAAAAAAAAAAAAAAAAAAAAAAAATATTTTTTTTTTTTTTTTTTTTTTTTTTTTTTTTTAATATATAAGTATCAACATCCTCACCGGCATTCCACTTCTCTTCTAGCTATGGATCGTATCGACCAACTCATTTCTGAAGCAATTTCTCAAGAAGTACTGTTAAATAGAAACCAGTTTGTAACTCAGGAAACTATAATCCAACGTTTGTATAAAAAAATTATCGACAAGACGCGTGTTGCACCTTATTATTTTGAAAAGACTCTTCTTTTCAGTAAATGGCACGATGAAATTTTAGACGCCTATCTCGAGAAAAGATCGACTCTGTCGCACGATGAAAAGATATGCGTCGAACGCGTTCTCTCTAAAGACAACCCCAACGTGACCGAGTTAACAAAATTTGCTTCTTGTTGGTACAAATATAATCCTAAAGTCGCCTGTAAATGGTTTGCCGTCGACGGTCTTCTTGGAACTCACCCCAAACACTATGTTCAAGATGCCTTTTCGCCCCAATTCGTAAAACACAACGATGCCGTGAGAGCCTTGTACGCATACCATTCGGAACCTGAAAAAATTAGAGACATTGTCGAAAAAGCATTTCTTTTGAATGAAGGGGAACCGTGCCCTCCCGATCTCGACACCGAATTCGAAATGTATATTTCGATGTACGCAGAAATGGTAGGAGAAGAGACCATGACACTAGTGGCGGCCGAACGCAAGGCCAAAATGCAGCAGCAGCAACAGCAGCCGTGCAAACGTAAAAAAACAATCCTCTTGGAAAAAAATTAAACTCTTTTTTCATTTATTTATTTGTTTTTAAATCGACATTCGTTTTCCAACACTTTGCGTAAATGAGAATCGTAAGGACCCGTTTTCGGGATATCTTTCAAGAGATCTTGTTTCAGTTTTACTCGAATGGATAAAGACCATTCCGAAGAGGGTCGCAAGATGTCATAAAGACACAAAAGACGTAGATAGGCTTCGTGCGAATCTTCTACGTCCTTTAAATCGATCCGAGAGGATTCGCTTAAAAAAGGCGTGTTAGGGTGATGTGAGGTAGGGGGTACGACGATCGCTTGATCGGCGAAAGATTCTATGGGATAAGGGATTATTCTTTCGAGTGAAAAATGACTATCCACAATTCGAGTGCGAAGTGGATCATAAGAAAGACGCAAATGACTCGTCAGAACAAGATTCCATTGATGTGAGGGTATCGTCTCATTGAAAGCGGGTTCAATTATAATGTACAAAAGACGTTTTTTACGATACCAAAAAATAGGCTCGTACTTTGATGCGGATTCTAAATCTTGAATGAGATTCAAATAATTCTGAACGATGTGGGGATATCGACCAAAAGAACCGTAGAGAATAGTCGACCGCCTATCGGTTAAGGCTTCTTCAAAATAATTCATAACTTGTTTTTTTTAGAAAAAACGATTTAAAAAATTACAAATAAGATTTTAATTAAAATTCTTGTTTTAACAACTGGAAAGGTCAATGACCTTTAGCTTAAAAAAAAAAAAAAAAAAAAAAAAAAAAAAAAAAAAAAATTCAAAGTCCGAAGTCAGTTATAACGCGTGTGAAATATTTTCAAAGTCGGGAATTATTTTAAAGTTCGGCTTCAAGCAAGAACATGGAAGAGCAGCCGCCGGCAGCGCTGCCAGATGCCAACTGATCTGGAAGACAATGTTACTCTTTTACAAAAAAAAAAAAAAAAAAAAAAAAAAAAAATTTTTTTTTTTTTTTTTTTTTTTTTTTTTTTTTTTTAATATAAATGTGAAAATTTTAAGAATAATTTTCATAAAGATTTGTGTCATATTTTCTCAAACATGTCTGTTTATGGTGAAACTGTTTGCATGACTTGTTATGATGGAATGATATATTCATTGGAAATTGCATTCGCTGCATCTCCGAATAAAATTTACATCTTTCAAATCGCACCGCCACCAGAGTATTATGTTCAGACAATGAGAGATATGGCAAACACCAAATCTCGATTCAAAAATAAAGATCGTTTCTATAGTCGTACTGATCGCAGGCATTCATCTGTCGTGCCAGTTGCTCAGTATAAACTTCATCCAGACATCTCGTTAACTGAATTATATCATTATATTTATTATATGTTCTGGGGGGTTCGAATTTCTAATCTGCCAGACCTAAGGAAGGACATTGTGTTACCTGTTCACAAAACTTATCGACCCGTTTCTAAGCCGACCATGGATTTATGCAGCATTTGCTTGTATGACATGAATTCAGGAGATTTTTTCGCACTTTCGGAATGCAAACATTCTTTTCATAACGATTGTTTGACCTCATTACTAATAAACTCCCAAAATAAAATATTAAAATGTCCATTATGTCGGACATATCTGGATAAAGATAAATTACCTTCTGCGGTATTAAAAAATACAAATGAAGATGTAGATAAAGATAAATTACTTCCTACTCTTACAAATGAATATTCGTTTGTATCAAGGGATTTTTTTCAAATATTCTTGCCTGTTAAAGGAAGATCGCGATGGATGAAATATCAGTACTACGACTGATTGTTAAAAAAAAAAAAAAAAAAAAAAAAAAAAAAAAAAAATTTTTTTTTTTTTTTTTTTTTTTTTTTTTTTTTTTTTTTTTTTTTTTTTTTTAGGGAGTGACATTGTTTCACCAGATCAGTTGGCTTCTGGTGGTTGGCGGTTGCTCTTCCGTTTCTCTAGCTTGAACCCGAACTTTGAACTGACTGAAAAATTTTGCCGGACTCTGAAATAATTCTCGGACTTTGAAAATATTTCACGCGCTCTATAAACTGACTTCGGACTTTGAAAATATTTCACACGCTCTATAAACTGACTTCGGACTTTGAAAATATTTCACACGCTCTATAAACTGACTTCGGACTTTGAAAATATTTCACACGCTCTATGAACTGATTTCGGACTTTGAAAGTTTTTCAGAAATCGAGACTTTGATGAAAATCGACATGCTTGTGGACTTTGTGTTTTTTCGTGACACGAGACTTTGAAAATATTTTGTCTTCAAACTCGACTGCATAAAATCCTCATTTTTCCTCAAATAATTTTAATTAAGATTGTTGTTTTAAGAACTGGAAAAGTCAACAATCTTCAAAAAAAAAAAAAAAAAAAAAAAATTTTTTTTTTTTTTTTTTTTTTTTTTTTTTGTTCTAGTATATAAATATGCGAAATTTTAAGAATAACCTTCATATAGCTTTGTCATTTTTTCACAAACATGTTGTCTGTTTTTGCTGAAGCTGTTTGCATGACTTGTTATGATGATATGATATTTCCAATGGAAATTGCATTCGCTGCATCTCCGAATAAAATTTACATCTTTCAAATCGCACCGCCACCAGAGTATTATGTTCAGACAATGAGAGATATGGCAAACACCAAATCTCGATTCAAAAATAAAGATCGTTTCTATAGTCGTACTGATCGCAGGCATTCATCTGTCGTGCCAGTTGCTCAGTATAAACTTCATCCAGACATCTGGTTAACTCAATTATATCATTATATTCATTATATTTATCATATTTTCCCTAAAGAAGTGCAATTCAAAGTTCGAGGAGATTATCAGTATCATATTTTCAAACAGATATGTGGATTCGAGAATGTTTCCAAAATTTGGCTACCAACGGGAGTTGATGTCATTCATTGCTTACATAAACATACTTCTAATTTAATAAAATATCCTTGTGCGGGCATTGAAGTTGGAACCATGGCTTATCACAAAGTTCCTTTGCTCAATAAACCACCCATAGACCCACGTTAATTATTGCAATATTGCGAGTAGCCGGCTAGCAAACACCATTAAAAAAAAAAAAAAAAAAAAAAAAAAAAAAAAAAATTTTTTTTTTTTTTTTTTTTTTTTTTTTTTTACGGGTGTGTATAAAAGGTCCTTCCATTCTGTTCCTCCTCATACCGTTCCATTTTTTTTCAATCTCGCGTTCATCATGCCTCAACTGTACGTTTACTGGAAACTTATGAGAAACAACAACGTTCCGTTTCCCTGTCCCCACTGCAACAAGGTACTGGTGCCTTTAGAGTTTGAAAAACATTGCAACGTCCGGCATCAACTCGACGATGAGAAATGCTGCGTCTGGTGTTTGGGCAACACCGTTTGGTTCCGAGGCGAAAGAGACGTCGCGCATTTGTTAAAGTGTTTCAAGGACTTTACGAAATCACGGGCCCGCGAGACTTTGTCCTTCCCCCGTTCGGAGGTACCGACTCTCATGGACTTGACGCCCATGTGCGAAGCCGACACGTACTTTGACAAGTATTCTCCGATTCCCGAGATGCCGGCGCTTCCCGTCTGGCCTCCGACTCTGAGTTCGCCGACCGCCGCCGTACCCTATCGAGACGCGAGTCTGAATCTGGCCGTCTCCTGCCTGCACCTGTATCTGAGTCTGTGGAAAAAGACCGAGTGGTGTCACGTCATGGTGACACCGGTCGCCTACCTGCCTCTGCTTCAAGCTCTGGACGACGGTAAATCGCGTACTTTGCCGTTTTTCTGTTATTGCGACGGCGGCGGCGGCGGGGCGGCCAAAGTCCATCGACACATGATTGTCGTTTCCGAGTCGAGTGTCGCGAAACGCGTCTGGAAGAAAATCGAGTGCCCTAAAAAGAATCTGCACGTTCGTAAAGAGACGATCGAAAGTCCGATGCAGTTGGTCAATTTACTCGGCCATTTCAGTCAACGTAAATCGAAATGCAGTTTTACTTTCGAAAATCCGCTGGAAGTTCAAGGTGCGACCGACCGACATTTTTACGTGGCCCTGTCTCTGCCGCCGCTCTACCGCCTGGTCTTGGCCGCCCAGTGGGACGGAGGATTATTGGAATTTGTGAATCAGGAGTACAGCGTCGTGGATCCGAGCCTGCTCGTTCCCTGGGCGGAAAAATATCACGGCGTCTGGGGAATTCGAATTTCTAATCTGCCGGACTTGGGGAAGAACATCGTGTTGCCTGTTCAGAAAAACTATCGACCCGTTTCTAAGCCGACCGATAAGTACGTGTGTCTGCTGAAAGGCCAAAAACTGTATTTCGAGGAAACAAATGAGGAGGAGGAGGAGGAGGAGGAGGAGGAGGACGAGGACGATTGGGTGATGGATCAGGCACATCGAGGAAACCTGTTTTTCGATTGCATTGGACGAGAAATTTGGATCCCGACTCCATTGCAACAGAAATTTATCAATTCGGCAAAACCCCTGAAAGATCAAATTCTGGACTTGGAATCGAAATTGTCTCGAGCCAACGACGAACTGGATGAATACAAGTATGATCAAGATTACTTGAGAGATGAAAATCGTCAGTTGAAAAGGCGTATGAAAGAATCTGAAGAAGAATTGAAACGGCTACAAAAAAAACATATAAAAGTGTTGGAAAGAGAAAATGAGGTTTTAAGATTGGAATTGAAAAATCAAAAATAATGTACTTGTATCTTTGATGTCCTAAAAAAAAAAAAAAAAAAAAAAAAAAAAAAAAAAAAAAATTTTTTTTTTTTTTTTTTTTTTTTTTTTTTTTTTTAAGGAGTGACATTGTTTCACCAGATCAGTTGGCTTCTGGCGGTTGGCGGTTGCTCTTCCGTTTCTCTCGCTTGAACCCGAACTTTGAAATAATTCCTGACTTTGAAAAATTTTGCCGGACTCTTAAATAATTCTCGGACTTTGAAAATATTTCACGCGCTCTATAAACTGACTTCGGACTTTGAAAATATTTCACACGCTCTATAAACTGACTTCGGATTTTGAAAATATTTCACACGCTCTATGAACTGATTTCGGACTTTGAAAGTTTTTCAGAAATCGAGACTTTGATGAAAATCGACATGCTTGTGGACTTTGTGTTTTTTCGTGACACGAGCATTTGAAAATATTTTGTCTTCAAAAAAAAAAAAAAAAAAAAAAAAAAAAAAAAAAAAAAAAAAAAAAAAATTTTTTTTTTTTTTTTTTTTTTTTTTTCAAATATGTATGCATTTTTATATAAAAGAGGTTACAAATGTTTCAATTTATACATTCATCCTTACCAGTCGTTGTTCAACATGATTGTTGTCGCTATTGATACCAGTGGCTCTACCAGGGACGATCGCTATGCCTCGCGTTATAGAGAAACAATACATCAAGTTTTAATTCATTTAAATCCGCCAATACGTGTAATTTATTGGAATGATAAAGTTACATATAATCAAATTGTTCATGAAATAACTAAAAATATTTGCAATTTCAAGTCTAGTGGGTGTACTACACCTCGTTGTTTTATAGAAAAATTGCCGACTGATAACCCCATTGAGTTATACATTTTTACCGATGGATGTATTTTCGAAACAGATGTCCGCGATTGTCGTTATGTTTTGAAAAGGAAAAATCTTCAGTTTGAAAACGTTCATTTATATTATATCGGCATTGAATCTCTGATGAATTTGAAATTTACCGATCTGTTTGCGGATTATCCTAAGACTATTCAAATCAATCAAAATTACGTAGGTTGTGTGGAACCGGGTTTAATTAACTTTGATAACATCACCTATAAGTATATTATGCGTGATGATTCGTTTAAAGCAACCATCTTAACCCAAATCAATTCACCCAACGTGAATAAATCAGAGTTAAAAAATCAGCTAAATTTACTCACTTATCGCATTTTAAAAGAACATTTCGAAAATAAACTAAAAATTCAATCGTTTTATATTAAACAAAATGTAAAAGGATGTATCGATTATGTTAGAAAGCATTCATATAATTCTGAAAAATCGCATTTTCAAAGTAAAATGTCTGACATTTTAAAATTATTCGATGAAAACATAGATACTTATTCTTTGGAACATTTTAAACCAGCCACAAACTATACTTTGGTATGTGACGAAGAAAAACAGGAAGAGCAGGTTGAAGGTAATCGAAAAGAGGAAAACGAACCGCCATTAGATAGCAAACTCTTAACTTGCGATATTTTGTTGCAACACTGTAAACTTCCTTGCATTCCTCTCAAAATTTGCACGGATGACGTTTGGCTCGATAAAAAAATTTTGCGAAATCCATTTGCACTCTTAGAATCCGATACCCTTATCGAACGAATCGTCAAAAGAATAGAACCGTACGTAATGGATTATAAAAATGTGTATACTCGACTCGAGAATCCTAAAGTATCTCCTTTCTCCAGAGACAGTTTGCAAGGCGTTTACGTACTACATAATGATAGTATTGATGTGCAAGATATGATTAAGCATAACAATTATGTTTTATCAACTTTTTTTCAAAACAGATTGCCCGGAAAACCTATTCTTTGGCATATGATTTTTCTATACATAATGGCTTTGAGAAGATTTCCAGAAATGAAAGACGTTTTCTTTGAAGAAATTCGGTTTTTAGGCCAACAGGATAAGTATTTCATAACTCTGGTACCTTATCTAAATCCAATTATAGTGGAAGATTTAAATTGTTGTTTCTGGTATGTCGCTCACGTATGCCATAAAGCGTTTCCCAACAACCGAAAGAATGTGCTTCGAAAGCCGGATTTCATATCAGGAGTTTTTCTTGAATTTTACAGAAATGTTTACGAAAAAGACTACACCGATCCTCCTGAATTACCTGAATGGCAATTATGGCATATGTTAAGGCGTGATAAAACGGCCATTTTTCGTATTTTATCACATTATTTTCGTCATGAAGAAGTAGTTGGTCTGGAAAAGGCATTTCAAATCATTTTGTTAAGAGAAAAAAAACAACTCACTCATGAACCCCCTAAAGAATTGAAGTTTCTTTCTCATTTCAGTTTGGAAAAAGTTTTGGATGTATATGTAAAATCTCTGAAAGCAAAAGATTACTTTGTTGACTTTAAAACGATGAAAACCGAAAGCATTAGCCTATATGAAGACGAAGACTCTAAAATTGACATGTTATCTCATGTTCAGATAAATCCCGAAACTTGTCATCCGTATATAACATGTCCAATCACCGGTAAACATTGGAAAGAATGTATCGGTGAATATAATGTACAAAAACGCTCTTACGTACGTTTATTCAAAAGATTTTGTGAAAATTATCAAAAATATCCAGATAATAGCGATCAGTTACTATGTTTCTTAAACATGTATATTTTTGAACAGAAAAATGAAATTCCAGAAGTATTTGGTATAAATGTCAGAAAAGAATTGGAGAAAATTTTCAATATTTTTAAACCCATAATGAGCTTGTACACTTGTAAAGAATACCTATACAAGGCGAATACATATTTTAGCGAAGATTATCGAGAAAAAAGTGAAAGAGAAATGCAAAAAATACCAATAAAAGTTTAAAAAAATAACAATAATTGTAAAAAAAAAAAAAAAAAAAAAAAAAAAAAAAAAAATTTTTTTTTTTTTTTTTTTTTTTTTTTTTTTTTTTAATATATATTAGGAGAATTATAATGAAACCTTGCATATTACAAAATAGTTTCAAGTTTTTAAAAATGTTATTTTATGATGATTGTAAAAATTATACTTTAAAAAATGACGGGGTTGAAATTGTGGAAAATGTTTTAAATGACGATGACATTACTAAACTCAAAAAACTGATGTGGGAATGGCTTAATTACAAAAACAAACATTTAAAGAAGCCTGTCGAACAAAATAAACCGGATACTTTTGTCTCATTATTTCAATTGATGCCTAAACACGGAATGTTATTTCAGCATTGGGATTTTGGGCAAAATCCATTATCGTGGGATATACGGCAAAACGAAAACGTAATTAAAAAGTTTGCATCAATATGGAATACATGCGATTTATTAACAAGTTTTGATGGAATCAGCGTTTCTCTTCCATGTGAATATACAAACCGAGGTTGGTATAATGAAAATAAAGAATGGTTTCATAGCGATCAATGTTTTAAACGAAATAATTTTGAATGTGTACAAGGTTTAGTAAATATTTATGATGTGAATGAAGGAGATGCAACTTTAAGAGTATTAAAAGGAAGTCATCAATTACATGGAAAGTTTCAAGAAAAATTTCAAATAAAAGATTCGAGCGATTGGCACAAGCTAACTGCAGAAGAAAAAGATTTTTACATTCAAAACTTGGGACTCGCTTCAGATATTTGTGTTAAAGCAAAAGCTGGTTCATTAGTGTTATGGGATAGTCGAACTATTCATCAAGGGGTTGAACCTCAGAGAGGCAGATTAAATATAAATATTCGGTGTGCGCCTTATGTTTGTATGACTCCAGCTACTCTCGCAAAAAAATCACAAATTGAAAAGAGGATTCGTTACTTTGAAGATAGGAGAACTTGCAATCATTGGCCGCATAAAGTTAGAGTTTTTCCAATAATACCTCAAATGTATGGTCAACCTGTTCCTCACGTCGAAAAAGATGTTTTAATAGTTACTGAAAAGATGAAAGATTTAGTGGGTTATAAATACTTAAATTTATAATACCATTTTCCCAAACATTTTTAAAAATTTCTTATCTAATAAAAGTGATGTGGGCATGTTAAAAAAAAAAAAAAAAAAAAAAAAAAAAAAAAAAAATTTTTTTTTTTTTTTTTTTTTTTTTTTTATATATATATATAATAGATTTCTGTAGTATATACTTATTAATTAAAACATTTAAAATGTTAAACTACGACTATACTGCTCATATAACTTTTATTTTACAGAAAGGATATTGGATACCCTGGCATGTATCGTTCACATGCGTCATTCCTCCTTTTGACACAATTTCAATCGGTTTGAATACAGAAAATCTTAATTTTTATCACGATGATCTCAGTTACAACTACACCGTAAACAACTTTCCTAAACCTCGTGGACTGAAGCATACTTACACTGTTGATATATCAGAAATTCGAAATACAATTCAAGATATCTATAAAAAAATGCAAGTTACAAAAAGTGGTTGGGATACAGTTATCGGAGCAGTAGATGCTGCAACATATAATTATTTGAAAGATATAATAGTAGATGTAATTCGTTTAGATTCTAAACCACTAAGTGAAGACCTTACTCTTGCCGCAGCTTTTAGAAAAAGTGATAGTGAAAAAAATTGGCAAGAGCAATTTTCGTAAATTAATTAAAAAAAAAAAAAAAAAAAAAAAATTTTTTTTTTTTTTTTTTTTTTTTTTTTTTTTTTTTTTTTGAAAGTTATATAATTTCTTTACATCAGTGAAGACAGGTCAGTCTGTTTCACGAGTAGCAAATCTTCACATGTTTTTCATATTTCATTGAGTTCTGGAAATTAGCATGTTTTCTTGTCCTCTCTTTTCGCGACCTCGCCAATCTTACCCTTTCAATGCAGCCGGAGATCAAGTCTACCCTAAACGTAAAGACGGTTCGGAACAATATAATTACGATGCCACGGGTAACCCTATTTTTGCAAAAGACCGATTCGGTAAAATGCGTTATGCTCGAGACGTTCTCGGAAACGAAATTTATCCCAAATCAAAACCAGAATTTGTTTTTGTGCTCCATCCTCACTTAAATTATCCTCTCTATGCACAAGATGCGATAGGGAATGAATATTATCCGAAATGGAAAGGATGTGAACAAATGATTCACTTAAACGATGGCGAGATGATCGTAGCACGTTACGCGTCCGGTCGGCAGCGATACCCCATGGACCGCCACGGAAATGAATATTTTCCAATATGTAAAATAAAAAAGAAACCGTATTATCTGATCGATGAGCGCGGTTTCGCTTACAGACCCGTCACTGTCAACGACTATGAAATATATTTGAATTCAGAAGAAGCAGAGGAAGAAACGGAAAATGTTTACGAAAAGAAGGATGTTTTAGGCTCCAAGATTTATACAGCGGATCATAAAATGAAAAAGTTTCAAAATGGACGCGTGTAAAAGATTGTTGTTTATTAACATTATGCGCATTAGTTTTAGGATTAGACCTTACCGTACATTTTTGTCATATCTAAAAAAAAAAAAAAAAAAAAAAAAAAAAAAAAAAAAAAAAAAAAAATTTTTTTTTTTTTTTTTTTTTTTTTTTTTTTTTTTACATATTGTTATAAATAAAAGTTTTGCAAAGACCAAGTTTAATAATGTATTACAAACGATACTGTCAAAAAGATTTGGATTTAGCTATAGCGAATGAGTCTATTACGTCAGAACATGTCGCTCGAATTTTAAAATTTTGGCAAAATGATGTGTTTATTTTAAAAGGAAAAGATTCCTTAGATGCTCTCAAATCAGTCATTCCAGACTTGACGCATATAGATCATGATTTTGAGCAAGACCTCTATTACGTGAAAGTTACATCCTGGCCCCATATTAAAAGAATGTGTTTGAAATTTGCACGTAAAAATCCATGTCGTTGGATTTATGTAACTCAAGACGACGACAAAATACTATTTTGGTACGATTTAGACTCTTACAAATTAAATAAAACCTTAAAAAAAAAAAAAAAAAAAAAAAAAAAAAAAAAAAAAAAAAAAAAAGTTTCTTTCACCTATATTTTTATGTTTTATAGCCATCATTCTCTTTAAAAAACAACGTCATGAATATTTTAAATGAAGATAGAGTAGAACCAGAGAATCCCAACTCTCAGGAAAATGTATTTTTCTGTGAACGAAATGTACCATCCTCCATTATAGGTATGGTTGTGAAATGTGATTTAAAAGTGGATGGAATACAAGAAGAGAACAACAATTGTCAAGGAAATGTGACTCTTGCGTGCAAACGAAAAGAGAATGGTATTTTTAAACCTATCCCTATTTATTGTCGTTATGAAAGTGGATGGGAGATCTGGTATTTAAGAGTGTGTTTATTGAATTTTAAAAAAGTATATATTTATAAATTACATTACGATTGGCGAGCAACGAATCTTCCGGATGTTGTAGATTATCATATACTCTTTGATTTGAATACCGCCATGGACAAATTGGATCCCGATAAAACCCATGATGAAGTAGATATTTACGTATTTACTTGCGATTGTACTCGAAGAGATTGTGAAAAAAATCTTGAAGGTTATAATAATGCTTTGGATTTGGAACCAATTACAGTTATACGTCCAAGTTATGAAAAAGAAAAACAAGAAATAGGTAAACCTGCTCGGATTCATTAAAAAAAAAAAAAAAAAAAAAAAAAAAAAAAAAAAATTTTTTTTTTTTTTTTTTTTTTTTTTTTTCAAATTTCCTATATAAAGTGCTAAACATTTTCATTTATAATTTAGTTTCTCTTTGGTCAGATGGAAGAAAATCAGTATCTGGATTGTATCCAAAATATATTAAAATATGGTAATAAAAGATTGGATCGAACAGGTATTGGAACTCTATCTCTCTTTGGAATGAATATGCGATGGAATCTTAGAAATAATACATTTCCATTATTGACAACTAAAAAAATGTTTTGGAGAGGAATAGTTGAAGAATTATTATGGTTTATAAGCGGTTCTACAAATTCAAAAGAGTTGGAGAAAAAAGGTATCACAATATGGAAAGATCATAGTTCCAGAGAATACTTGGACTCGCTAGGATTTTATGATAGAGAGGAAGGTGATTTAGGTCCTGTCTATGGATTTCAATGGAGACATTATGGTGAAAAGTATATTGATATGAATATTCGTTATCAAGGTTTAGATCAACTCTTGAATGTCATTGAAAAAATTAAAACCAATCCCAATGATCGAAGAATTGTACTATGTGCCTGGAATCCGTTAGATATTGATAAAATGGCTCTTCCCCCATGTCATTGTTTGGTTCAATTTTATGTTGCAAACAATGAATTGTATTCTCAAATGTATCAGAGATCAGCAGATATAGGGTTAGGAGTACCTTTTAATATTGCTAGTTATTCACTTTTAACTTGTATAATAGCTCATCTAACGAATCTAAAGCCAGCCGAATTTATACATGTTATGGGAGATGTTCACATATATTTGAATCAAGTGGATCAATTGAAACAACAAATACAAAGAAAACCATTTGAGTTTCCAAAATTGGAAATTATAACTAAAAAAGAAAATTTAGAGGATTTTAAATTTGAAGATTTTAAACTTCTTAATTACAAACATCATGGAAAAATAAATATGGACATGGCTGTATAGTGTCTATACACAGGATCGAAAGTAAGTTTAGAAGAGCTAAAATCTGGAGAGTAACAACAAACACAAGAGGTTTCTGAAGGTTATTATCTAAATCAATACAATTATTCATCATTTTAATTTTTATTTAGACACAAACTAAATAAAACTTGACTTTTGAGTTAAAAATTTAAAAAATTTTGTTTCATTTTCTATAAAAATTTGTTAGTTACAAGATGTATTTAAAAATAGCTTTTTTTGTACAAATTTGAAGTGATTTTTTTCAATTTCAACATTTTTATAAAACTCGTGATTCATCTTGAACATTTATAATTAGATATTTTTCTAAATTTGATGCATGTAAAAAAAAAAAAAAAAAAAAAAAAAAAAAAAAAAAAAAAAATTTTTTTTTTTTTTTTTTTTTTTTTTTTTTTTTTTTTTACATATGATTATTCATAAAATCTTTTGCCGTGATTATTTATCGACAGTGCTTTCGGATTCAGATTCCCTTTCGGTATTTGCTCTCTTTTCGCCTCGGAATCGTTTTAAACTTTTTGCCAAACTGATAATATTTTCTTTACCCATGCTCTCCATGTACAGTCTACCGCATTCGGCTTGAATCTTTTTATCCATCATCTCCTCCTCCGTAAATTCCACTTCTGGCAATTTCACATTGGCCATTTCCTCGATACACTTTCGTACAATTTCGTACATTTGTTTTTCGGGAACCGGAACGTCTTTGAGGGCATTGTAGAGTTCCCGAACCGTTTGGACGTGGAGTCGCTTGTACTCGGGATCGTTATCAAAGATGGTTTTTCGATCCAGCATGTGACCGTACTTGAGATTACCCACATAGTACTTTTGTTCGAAATTGGGACCGTTGGAAAGATTTCCGCCTAGTCCGTCGACCGCCAGCAGTTTATCCATGTTCAGACCGTGACTGGTCAGTGTCTTCAACATTCGGATCAACTTTTCGTTTTTGACGAATCCTTGAGCCAGCGTGTTGACAATGTCTTCGTCTCCCACCTCCATGAGTATTTTGGCCATTTCGGGATGCACGGGAGTATGATTCTTATGCAAGTAATGTAGGTAAGACCAATCGATGCCGAGCGTTTCGAGCACGTGCCCGACCAGTAAAAGTTTGAGCGTTTTCAGGTTCACGGCATCGTTTTCTTTCACATTGTAGGCCTGAATGCTGGTATGCAACAGGTCGCGGATTTTCTCCTGCAAGATTTTTTGAGTGTAGGTTTCCATCTTATTTATCCCTCCTCCTCTTCCACGTCTGTCACGATCATCTGAATCACTTGCATCATTTCCTCTTCGAAATGAGGATCGCTCGCAAAAAAGAGTTTCACGGTATCCAGCGTCCAAATGATGGGTCGATTCCCTTCGAATTGTAAAACGCGTTCGACAAAACGTTGGACCACGCCGTGCACGCGTTTCGCTTGTTTGAAAGCGCCTTTCGGTAAGTGTCCGTTGCGTCGGTTCATCGTCATGATGAGATGATTGTAACCCATCGTGAATCCCAACTGATCGGGATGTTTTGTAAACAAAAGGGCGGGAAAACAATGCGTAAATGCCACGTCTAAAACGTCCTGCGAAACTCCGGGAACGGTGAATCGTCGATGCAGATAGACTTGCATTTCGTGTAAGGGCTGCCACATTCGAGAATAATGTTCGATCGATTCCCCGGACCGGATCGGTTTGATGACGCTCTGGTAATAGTCTGTTTTTTTCCTGTAACTGTACTCGCTAGCCACGAGTCGCTGCATGGCCCCGAGAAAAGGATTGGCATCCTGTGCCGCCCAGAAAAATTCACCGCGGCAGATGCGGATCAGGAAATCGAGGGCCCAGTTGCCCACGAGATCCATGTTGTTGGAGCACGCGTAGCAACACGCCATGACGTGCAGCACGTCGAAAGGAATGGCATATTTACCGAATCTTTTTCGAATTCGAAACGATCGAATCAGTTGGACGTAGAGTTCCTTCGCTAGATTCGCGTCCTCCATTTCGGCGGGAAAAGGTCGGAAAGACGTCGTTGCAGGCACGCAGGCTTTCACGTACGGCACCAGTACGTGGAAATAGGTATCAAAGGGATTGGCCGTGGCCGTCAAAATCTTATGCATGCTTTTGATCAATGCGTCCAAAGCCATGCGTTCGTGACTCGTCTCACTACTACCACCGGTAGACGACGACTTTGGATGCTCGTAGACGATACGAAGAAATTCGGTAAGAAATTGATTATCCAAATGGGTCCTTTCCGACGGTCGATCGGTAAAGGGGGCATTGAGGGCTCGCAAGATTCCTACGCTCTTCCGAACGCGATGCAGTGGTTGCCCGATATTCACGCAGTCGTGAATTCCTTCGATATCGGTGACCGGAAAGCTGATGGGCACTTGCAGGTCCCCCGTCCAAGCGGCATAGGCTTGCGCCAGGGCACTGGATCGAAAATAATCGCCGGGATCGGGTCGGCTAATGTAGTCGTAAAGATTTACGATGATGTCTTTTTGACATTGATGGCAATAGAGGCGCGGGCCCCCCGGTAACAATTGAATGGCTTCTACGTGACAAATTTTATCTTGAATCAGGTTCAGAAAGTCCATTTTCTTCCGTCTTGTTTTTAGTAGTCGTCGTACCTTTTAGAAAAGTACTTTTGAACGTGCCGCAGACGAGACATTGACCTTTCATGGTGGGTTGATTTTTCACAGACATGCCGTAGGTGAGGTTATAGGTTTTGGTTTGTGTTTTACATTTGGAACAATAAGCTAAAGGTTCCATGACTCTCTTGTTTTTGTTTGTTTTGCAATTTTCTTTTTTGGCTACAACAACACACAAGATGAACTATCGAGATGAAATCGTCCGTTTATACCAGACCGAAAAATTATCCGAGCGAACCATAGCCAAACGTTTAGAAATTCCCCGTTCCACAGTCCATTATTGGTTGGCCAAAGAAGAGGGCGTCGCCGCAGCCGCCGCCACCACCCGATCGGCAAAGAGAGGTCGACCCCGCGTGACGACGGGAGCCATCGACACGGCCCTCTATTTACAATCTCAAGAGCACCCTTTTCAATCGGCCGTCGAGATTCGAGACACCGTCGTACCGGGCGTGAGCGTGGACACGGTCCGCAAACGATTAAAAGAGCGGGGTCTACGCTGCCGAATTCCGGCACGCAAACCCGCACTGAAAGCCGAGCACATTGAAAAGCGTTTGAGTTTTGCCCGAAACCATATCGGTTGGTCCGTCCGTGATTGGGAACGCGTTGTTTTTTCGGACGAAAAAATATTCCGCGCGTCCTCGGGCGGTCCACTTCGCGTCTATCGTCCGAGCACGAGTAACCGCTTCGATCCACCCTACATCGCGCTCTCCGAAAATCCGTCGGGCCGATTCACCATATGCGTCTGGATGGCATTCGGTAAAGAATTTCGATGCATGCATCGAGTCGAACAAAGAACGTTAGATTCGCAATATTACACGGAACGGATACTTCCGTTGATCGAAGATCATGTCAGAGAAAACGATTTAATTTATATGCACGATAATTCTTCTATTCACAACAGTCGCGTGTCCAGACATTGGTGCCAGGTGCATAACATTAACGTCATGGAAGACTGGCCTCCGAAAGGGCCAGATATGAATCCGGTGGAAAATGTATGGGCCGAACTGGTGAGACGCGTTCGAAATCATCCAGAGAACCGCAAGCAATTGTGGGAAAATGTATGGGAAGCTTTTCAAAATATCAACGATGACTATTTTCAAAATCTCATCGACTCGATGCCTCGAAGAATTGCTAAAGTCATTGAAGCGAAAGGACGATGGACGAAATATTAAATTCGGAAACTCTTTTTTGAAAAAGTCTATAAAATTGTTGTTTATGTTTAAAAAAAAAAAAAAAAAAAAAAAAAAAAAAAAAATTTTTTTTTTTAGTCTTATAAATATAACTGTGCGTCGCATTAAAATGCGTTCACTATGGCAAAATCAGTACGTTTTTCCAAAGACGAAAAAATTGTATATGATTATGATGCCGACCAGTCATTTCCATCTCTTGTACCTTCAATGCAGCGTAGATGCTTAGAAAAAGCATTTTTACAAAAACCTTCTACTGAGCTTGAAAATATGCGAAATTTAATATCTTCTTGGAGGAAAAACGATATTTCTATCGTGTTTGGAAATATAGGTCGACAACCAGCCCTTTTAAATTATTATTTAGACTTATGTTTTACTCACGAGGATGATATAATAATACAATGTCCTTGGAAAATACAATCAGAATACCAAAAAAAACGCATCAGGGAAACTGATTTTTTAATCTATGTTGAACCTGTTTTTGGATTCACCGTTCATAAATATTATTCCGTGAAACACTTGGTCATATTGACGAGTCATTTAGATTTGTCTTTAAATGACGAGGATGATACGCGGTTTTATCAGTTACACCTTTCCAACGATAAAATTGAAAATTTTCCAGATTCCACCCTCACAGAATACGAGGTTTTCGTACCCCCCATTTTTCATGAAAAATTGTATCTCGATTTACCGGATAAAATTCTTTTAGATGTCACTTGTTCGAAATCTGCGCACGAAGCCTATTTGAGACTGCTGACCGGTAGGGAAATTATTCGCAAAAAACCTTTTATTATAAAAATGAACGAAAGAGATGGTCATTATTTAAAAGACTGTTTACGTAGGTCGAAAAATCGCGTCAAAAAATATTGGAATGAATTATGGATGGATGCCATTTACTGGGATGGATTTGTTCATTAACGAGGACAATCTTTCGGCGAACTACTTCCCTTGCAGACGCGTAAATAATCTTCAAACCAGTTTTCGAAAGCCTGATGATTCGGGTGATTGGTTTCGGCTAACCTATTTGTTATTAGTTTTCGTACAGTTTGTTCATCTAAAAAGATTCCGCTACCTAAATCTATCTTGTGTTGATTTTGTAAATGTACTAAACTTTGTAAGGAAACATGAGGTTGATTGTAACCTAAACACCATAAGATGGCATAACCGAAAAAATAAAAATGATTATTTTCATCAGAATAAACAATTA
Organism: Maratus speculifer; assembly: GCA_964019185.1. Classification (NCBI taxonomy): domain Eukaryota; kingdom Metazoa; phylum Arthropoda; class Arachnida; order Araneae; family Salticidae; genus Maratus; species Maratus speculifer. Next base: position 248,398,921 of record OZ025301.1, read on the forward strand.
ATTCATAGGAATTGCCGTCATACTGTGGAAAAAAATTGTGCGCAAATTGAAAATGAATCCATTTGTGTTTATTCATCATAATCCTTGATTAAAAAAAAAAAAAAAAAAAAAAAAAAAAAAAAAAAAAACATTTTTTTTTTTTTTTTTTTTTTTTAACTAGTTTTAAGTGTGATATTCTTTAAATTTTCCTTTCATTCCGTCCTTGCATGCCTCTTCACTCTCGGAGATGAGCCATCTCCAGTTACTCTCCTTACCCGTGGATGTTTTGTTCATCATTTTTCGACATGTGCCCCTAAAAGATAAATTACATACCCTCTCCAAAATGCCTGAATTTCGTTCTTTTTTAAAACACCGTGCATCCTATCTGGACGCCTCGGCTCCTTTTTCGTTAAAGTACATCCAATTTCTACATCGACTGCAACCAGGTTGGTACTTTTCTCGAAAAAATGCGTTTCATCGATTTTACATGCAAATAGATGAGACCACATTGCATGTGAATAAATATCACTTTGAATTACAAGAGTCTCAACGCCACCATCGACCTAATACTCGTATCAGATTCTATCGGGAGACCCTTGACGATACGGTAAGCGATTTCGTGGAAGCCTTTTCCAACTTTAAATATTTCGAGGACAAGGAAAATCTACTGACTTATCATATCGAAGGTTACGGTTATATCGTTGTGCATTACGATCCGTTTTCAGAGTTTCAAGAAATTTATCTAAATAAATTGGGCAAATATCTGATATTGTTTCAAGAACCAAAGATACCCTTGATGCGATCGCTGTCTTCCGTTTGTCGATGTTTTTTCGAGGTCTCGTTTACCCGAGAGAAAAAACTCATCGCTTCATGCATAGACCCTAAAAAATGTCAGTGTCGAGATCGTGTTCAAGAAATTGAACCAATTACCTTGGAAATGACAACCGACTTTAAGTTTCTGTTTTGGGAAGGTGCTGATCCTATCCCCCAGGTGATGTGTTCAGAATACAGGCTGAAAGAAGACGAGCACGTCGAAGGGTTTGGAAATTTTAATTAAAAAAAAAAAAAAAAAAAAAAAAAAAAAAAAAGTATATAATTGCTAATAATTTCAATACAACTTCATAATGCACAATTTTTTGAAATGGGTTCACAACTATCAAACATTAATGAAATTACACCTGCAATTCATAGTTCACGTCATATTACATTTTTAAATCTATACAGACCTTTTATTCTAGACTATTTTAATTCTATATTTTTTAATTCCGAAGCATTATCTCATTATGAACCTAATGTTAGATATAATTTGATATCAGAATCGATCGATAAGATAGCTTATGTATTAGACAATCGGATAAACGAAATTATTTCGAGTCATTATAGTCTTCTACGAATATTTAATATTATGAGACTTATATCGGATATTGAAAATGTAGAGGATATTCGTAATATAAATAAAATATCTAATTTTTCCGTTATCACAATTGACGATAATTATATTTACAATGCTAATGAAAGTTATCGTAAATATCTTCAAAATGGAAACTTTTACAACAGTATAAATCAATCTACAAGGGAAGCGGCTTACATGATTAGTCTGGTAAATAATATGCAATTGTTTTATATTATTCGAAATGTAAAAAATCTTGTTCAAGAGACAAAAAACCTTGTCCGACACGTTAGTGACGTGTGTCTTACGAATAATGTTAAAAATTCATTGAATATCGTTCAACAAATTGCATATAAAGTTAATTATTTATATGATATACAAGATGTATTTCAACTTTTAGACAATATTATTTCGATTATTCAAATTGAATCTTTTCCTGATAGATACATTTCCGGCATAAATGACATGATTCAGAATATAGAACATATGAGTTATAATATAGATAAAATAGATAATTTAAATGGTGTATCGTCCGAAATTATTGAATCTTTTCAAGAAAAAATATATTCAACTAGATGTAATGAAACTTGTGTAATATGTTTAAAAAGTTATGAAAAGACCGACAAACTTCTTGTTTTAAATTGTAATCATTCTTTCGATAAAGAATGTATAAAAACATGGTTGAAAAACCATATTTCATGTCCTATTTGTAGACAAATTGTATTTTAAAATTACTAAAAAAAAAAAAAAAAAAAAAAAAAAAAAAAAATTTTTTTTTTTTTTTTTTTTTTTTTTTTTTTTTTTCGAAAGATTTTTATTGTATAAATACTCTACGACTGTTTACTAAATTTCATAATCAATACAACTATGCCGAAATTTTCATACGCCGCTCACATCACTTTCATTCGTATGAATAATGAAATGATTCCCTGGCATATTGCTATTACATGTTCTACAAACTATTTTAAAACTACATTGATTGGTTTGTCAGTGGAAGATCTTACTTTTAGTTATGAAGATATGGAATATAATTTAAAAATGGTTGATTCTTTTCCTAGAAGTAGTTTTATAAAATTAGATTACAAAGTCAAAAAAGAAAATTTGAAGGATGAGTTATTAAAAATATTTACTGAAGATTTTTGGAATGACACATGGGATCCCTTATTCGCCGCAGTGGATCGTCCTACGTATGATTATTTGTCAAAATTGTATGATTCAACATCGAAAGTTGTGTTGCTAGATAATAAAACAATCGGTGAGGATTTAACTTTTGCGGCCGCTTGTAGATATCAATCTACAAACAAATGAAAAAAAAAAAAAAAAAAAAAAAAAAAAAAAAAAAATTTTTTTTTTTTTTTTTTTTTTTTTTTTTTAATAAAGCTTTATGGACCAGATTGAAAAACTATTAAACGCCGATGATCGTGACCGAGGTTCATTCGGTGCGATAGAAAAAGGAGTTGGCTATGCTACTCTCATTTTGATGGTTCCTCCTATCCTACTCTTACCTCTGCTCTTTACGTTGCTTCGAAAGTGTATTTATAAATTAACTATTCTATTGCTCGGATATCTCAGTCTATTCTTTCTCGTTCTTCGATTTCGATTTTCTTGGATTATTTGGGTTCATAATCGACTGCAACAGTTCCGCACTCATGCATGAATATGAATTCAGATTAGTGGTACAGGATTCCTCTTCCTTCCTACCGCTGCTCCAGAGCTTCGGCTATCCCGTGAAAAATCAATTAGTCTACTATCTGAAACCCCATTTTCGATTTCGAAATGGCACTTTTGAAATGAAACGCATCGAGTCGACCCATGCCGTGTATCACGATGGATTGTGGTTTAAATGGGTGCATTCTGTCGAAAAGCCCTATGCGACTTGGAGTCGAGACACTTGCCTCACTTTCCTCCATAATATTGGTAATTTTCAAGATCCCATTCGTTCGGAATCGCGTGCATTCGTCGCAATCGATTCACACGCGCAACTCTATTGTTTTACGAAAGATCCGAGACGTCACCGCCTCGTTTTTGAATGGGAATACGGAACGTTTAGAAAATCGCTCACTCATTTCGATTCGGACCTATTACTCGGGACCTTGTATCGATATAAAAATATTTATGATCGCATGAGAGGCTTTGCCTCTCCTCCCTTTCAGTTAGATGAAACGTATACTCGGAGATCCGTCACCTGCATCGCGTCCGTTCCGGACGGAAACCAGTACCTTTTCGCTCACAAACTGGACGGCACGTTTGGATTAATACACAGTTATCGTAACAGGATTAAAGAAAAGTGGGAAGGGTATGAGTGCATTGTACGACACAATGTCACGTTAGGCGAAGGACTGGTGTTTGCAGCCGAGCGCTTGGAAGGGGGTCAAATTTATTTGTTGGACGTTTATCAAGTAAGAGGATGCGAAACGGCGGGATGGTGTCGAAGGGACATACTGTTGGAATTTTTACCTCGACTGCGCTTGATCGAAGGTTACTTTGTACAGACGTATGCCGCGAATCGAGAGACACTGGACCCGAATCCGTCGGTCCGAGTGGACGGTGTCATCGTGCATGACGTGAAGCGGGACGTCATTTACAAGTATAAAACAAATCATTCGATTGATGTGGTTTATTACAAAGATTATTTTTACATGCCGAATGGTAGGTTTCAAAGTTTGATAAAGGGATTGGAAAACGGTTCTGTGTATGAAATTTCTATTAAAGATGGAAGTGTGGTTAGAAAACGAGAGGATAGATTTAAAGGAAATTCAATCTCGCAATTGAAAAATATTTTAAAAAATGGATGGAACGGACCACCAATTGAACCCTTGCCTCAGACTAACAAAAAGAAAAAACTTTAAATAAAAAAAAAAAAAAAAAAAAAAAAAAAAAATCGCAATTGAAAAATATTTTAAAAAATGGATGGAACGGACCACCAATTGAACCCTTGCCTCAGACTAACAAAAAAAAAAAAAAAAAAAAAAAAAAAAAAAAAAAAAAAAAAAAAAACTTTTTTTTTTTTTAATCGAGTCAAACTTTCAGGGATTGGGCGCAAAAGGAAGTTGCATTGTTTCGCCAGATCAGTTGGATTCTGGTGGTTGCTCTTCCGTTTCTCTCGCTTGAAGCCGAACTCTGAAATGATTCTCGGACTTTGAAAATATATATATATATATATATTTTTTTTTTTTTTTTTTTTTTTTTTTTTTTTTTATATACAAAATTATTTAAATATCAGTCCGCACATCAGCCTTGCCTCATTCGACTTTGTCACACTCCAGCAACAATGGCACGTTTACCCGATTTTCCCTGCTATTTTTGTCATTCTGACGTTTGTTGTTTGGACAGGTCGGTGGTCAGAATGGATTACATTTTACCAGATCTTTTTGCAGAATCTATATATCTTGCAAATGTGAGCAATGGTTCTCATCTGGACCACTACAAACCCGTGGATTTTTCAAAATTAAATGAAATTGAATGGATGATGTATACTACAATTTTAAGAATACAAGGACGTTTCTTTCAAAAACATCCCTTCAAACTCAATGTCAGTATTGAAGAAGTGAACGTATTATCGGATATTTGTCCCATCTTAGAAAGAAAATTAAGCGAAATTGTTAAAACTACATTAGAACTGGGAGAGTTTAACATACTTCGCAACGAATTGTCGTCGGCCGGAGTATTACCAATGCCCTATCAATGCATTGTTTTAGAATGTCTCATTGTTGCAGGAAAATTTACAGTACTCTGTATGGAAAAATTTGAAGATCAAATTGATGTAATTTATCAGGATGCGCTAAATGTGTTGCTGAGATGTTTTGAGGAAACCAATATTACATCGTGGATTCTCCACACCAGTAGGGTCATGCACCCGTTCGGAACGGTAGGCTATGCATTCCAACAAGAAATTACACCTACAGTAGATGACATTTGTCATCGATTAAGTCATACATTATAAAATCTTACAAAAAAAAAAAAAAAAAAAAAAAAAAATTTTTTTTTTTTTTTTTTTTTAATAAAGTTATAAATATATTTCTTTTGTATCTTTTCATCACAATCCATATTAGACTTTCAAGCAAGTATCACGGATATTCAGATATTTAGCATGGGTCGCCGTAATAAATTTGCCGTATCATACGGTTTAATAGTAAAAACAAATAACAATAAGGTTATGCTCATAAAACGCAAAGTCCCTTATTGTGTTCAAAATTTTTACGTACTTTTGCATGATTTAGGTGTTAAATATAGTAATTATGATCAAAATCCATTTCATCATTTGAAAGATATTTTTGAAACTAAATGGCTTCCAAGACTTTCGAAATACGATCAAATCGATTATTATAGATTTCAGAATGGAAAAGCATTTGAAGATATGTACGACTTTCCTCACGGACAATTGACCACAAAGATTTCAAAAAATCGATATCAATGTTTTTGGAATGCATTTAGAGAATTTCAGGAAGAAACAGGATTTCGTTTTTCGTATAATGATGAAAGTATTGATAATTTTCCACTTGCAAAAGTTGAATTTAAAGGATGTGACCAACATATATACACTCAATATTATTTTATTGTGGAAAATGTAAAAGATTTACATCGATTTAGATATTTTGATTCTTTCCATCATCCGTACCGATCAACAGTAAAAATAAAAAACTGGAAAGATGATAGACTTGTGTACGAAAGTCAATTAATTTCAACAAAGGAAGCTTTTAAAATTTTTAAAGAACAACAATTTATAAAAAAAGATTACAAGCATTTATTATTGCAAGATTCAAAGTATATTTCAAAACGAAATTCTTCCTGTTATCGTCACAAGCTCAATAATTGGAGATGCTCCATTTGTCGTGAATTAAATTCCTAAAAAAAAAAAAAAAAAAAAAAAAAAATATTTTTTTTTTTTTTTTTTTTTTTTTTTTTTTTTTTTTTTTTTTTTTTTTTTTTTTTTTTTGAAGAGAGTGAGCCCTATAAAAGTAAATCCCTTTCTTGAACAAATCATTTTCCATTCCTTATAGACATAACAACCTTTAACTTGTATCATCATGTCAACTGAAAGTGATGAATTGACTCTATTAAAGAAACAATTGCAGACTCATAATTATCGTACATGTATATTAAATTTTCAAATAACAGCTTTTCGTTACAACAGTCGATTTCGGTTTTTATTAAATGACAGAAACCGTTTTCATCTCAACAATTGCATGTGGTCTGTAAAGAATGCTCAATGTGGCCCTGATACTTGTCATTGTTCTTTTGTGTTGGATTCTCCCGAAATATTTTTCGAAGCTCATATAAACAAACCAGAAAAATATTATTCTGTCTCTGATTTACACAAGACGAATGATGCTGAAGATAATCATAACGATTATAAACCTTACTTTGCAAATGAAGTAGAAGAGAGTGTAAGAGATTTTTATTACTATCGAGTTTTGGATTCTAAAAATATAACGATGTGGTATGAATTGTATAAGAAAAAAAACCATGCTCTCCAGTTTCAAATAAAAGTCAGAGAATTGAAGAAAGAAAATCAAATTGATGCAGTGTATAATGCAGAGAGTAAAGAATGGCATTTAACAGATTGCGAAAGAAGTATTCATTGGCAATCTGGACCTGATACATGTCATTGTCAAACAGCGATGAAAAATCCATGGAAATATTTGAAACAAAAATATAATTTTGTAGACATTTCAAAATTTGTAGATCGATTTAAGAATCAGAAAATACCTGTTTATTATAGAAAAAATTAAAGAGCGTATGTAAAATGCACAATCCCTAAAAGTTTGGAAAAAAAAAAAAAAAAAAAAAAAAAAAAAAAAAAAAAAATTTTTTTTTTTTTAATCGAGTCAAACTTTCAGGGATTGGGCGCAAAAGGAAGTTGCATTGTTTCGCCAGATCAGTTGGATTCTGGTGGTTGCTCTTCCGTTTCTCTCGCTTGAAGCCGAACTCTGAAATGATTCTCGGACTTTGAAAATATTTCACACGCGCTATAAACTGACTTCGGACTTTGAAAATATTTCACACGCGCTATAAACTGACTTCGGACTTTGAAAATATTTCACACGCGCTATAAACTGACTTCGGACTTTGAAAATATTTCACACGCTCTATAAACTGACTTCGGACTTTGAAAATATTTCACACGCGCTATAAACTGACTTCGGACTTTGAAAATATTTCACACGCGCTATAAACTGACTTCGGACTTTGAAAATATTTCACACGCGCTATAAACTGACTTCGGACTTTGAAAATATTTCACACGCGCTATAAACTGACTTCGGACTTTGAAAATATTTCACACGCGCTATAAACTGACTTCGGACTTTGAAAATATTTCACACGCGCTATAAACTGACTTCGGACTTTGAAAATATTTCACACGCGCTATAAACTGACTTCGGACTTTGAAAATATTTCACACGCGCTATAAACTGACTTTGGACTTTGAAAATATTTCACACGCGCTATAAACTGACTTCGGACTTTGAAAATATGTCACACGCGCTATAAACTGACTTCGGACTTTGAAAATATTTCACACGCGCTATAAACTGACTTCGGACTTTGAAAATATTTCACACGCGCTATAAACTGACTTCGGACTTTGAAAGTTTTTCACACGCTCTATAAACTGACTTCGGACTTTGAAAGTTTTTCAGAAATCGAGACTTTGATGAAAATCGATATGCTTGTGGACTTTGTGTTTTTTTTCGTGACACGAGACTTTGAAAATATTTTTGTGTTCAAACTCGACTGTGTAAAAATCTTCATTTTTCCTCAAATAAGATTTTAATTAAGATTCTCGTTAAAAAAAAAAAAAAAAAAAAAAAAAAAAAAAATTTTTTTTTTTTTTTTTTTTTTTTTCAATTTATAAGAAATTTTACATTCTACACTCAAATCATAAAAGAACATGAATATCGACACGCAGGTTATTGTTTTGCATAGTTATGCCAACTTACTTTCTCGACATAATATCAATACTTCTGTCCTATCTTCACTTTCAGTTAAAGAAGAAGATAAACGAATTATTCAAGAAATTCAATTTGCAATCAATCATTTTTATGGTAAATTTAACCAACGCATTCTTCAAGATATAGATACAATAAAAAAAACTTATGGAAATTTATCAGATTGTCTAAGAGATTTGATTTTCCATTCATTTGTAAATGGAATTGATTGGAGTCATATTATCTGTTATATGATCTATCATGTTGAAGCAACGGTTCATTACATTCAAAAAAATTCGGCTGAAAACACCCTAGATTTTGCCTGGTCTATCTTGTGGGAGCATTTTGAAAAGTATTTGAATCCATGGATTCAACAACAAGGTGGATGGTTAATTTTAGCAAATCGGATTGCGACTGCACGAAACATTAATGAACTTTGGAAACAATAAAAAAAGATAGTGAAAAAACAACAACTGTAATTAAAAAAAAAAAAAAAAAAAAAAAAAAAAAAAAAAAAAAAATTTTTTTTTTTTTTTTTTTTTTTTTTTATTCCATCACAGTTGTCTCTTCATCATTCTCTGGTAGCGAGATCGGTTTAGACATCGACACCAATAATGCAATGACGTATTCGCTCATCGCTTTCAACTGCTGCGTGAATCGACTGTATAGCGGATTGGGTATTTTCACCGTTTCCTGATTTTCGAGCATTTCCTGAATACAATATAACAGACATTGCATTTCAATCACGGAACTTTCTTCCTCCATTTTCGAGCAAATTTGATATTTTTCGTATGCCAGATTGAGTTGTCGATTCGTTAAAATTTTAATTAATGCAGGCGAAATCACCTTCTCGTGCACGTAGCGCCACATTAGGTTATAACCCATGTCGAATACCGAATGGAACGCTTTGATTTGTTTCACTCGCATATGGGACTGCACGACGCTTTTGGCCGCGGTGAACATGTACTCAAACTCATTCGGTCCTCCTCTATTTTGAATGATATTTACCAAATATTCTCCCATTGGAATTTGATGCATCAATTTTTCCATGTACACGGTAAAGTACTCTTTCTGCGTCTCAAAGAGACGTTTTTCAATGTGACTGTTTAAATCGTCTTTTAAAAGATTGGTTTGCAAATCCTGCAAAATGTGAACCTCTTCTTTTTTTTCGATTCTGGGAACCGTAGCCGCCGGTTCCCCTTCTAGCACCTCTTCGTCGTCGTGCGGACGTTTCATCTTAATTTTTCTTCTTCTTTTTTTCCCTCCCCCCTCCCCACACCTTAAGGGTACGGTCGGTAGACGGGAGCGTTGGTGTTTATGGATCGATAGAGATCCGTCTGGAAAGGATAATCCAAATCTAAACTCCATCGTCCCACGGCCGCATCGTAATGTAAAACGAAAGCGTTAAATCGCTGCAGTTCGGGATAGTCTTGAAAAGTCACGTGATTCGGATTGACGACCGTTCGTCCGCGAAACATGGGATCGGCATTCGCGTCCTGGTCGTGAATCTTGCAGACGGGACTTTTGTAGAGGACCAGATACGCCGCGACTCGATCCCGATGACCCGCGAGCCAAACTCGATGCGTATCGCTGCAGTAGGCGGGTTTAAAATGATCGTGATAGAGGGCTTCGTCGATCACTTCCATGCCGAACATGGGATCCTTGTACACTTTGCGGGTACGAGCGTGGTAGTGTTCGTGCTCTCGAAAAAAATGTTGCGCGTAATCGTATCGCCAGAGCGATTGTCTCAGCATCAGTGGACCTCCTCCGCCTCCTCGTTCGCGGAAAACGGGCACCAGGTCGGCGGCGGCGTCTTTCAAGCGATCGAAGAGCAACAGGGAAATGGGTTCGCGCTTCTCCAAGTAAAAATAGGTGACGAGTTTCACGTCGATCGGTTCGGTGGGATCTTTTTCGAAAATGGACGCGCAGGCATCGAAACCTGGGGAGGATAAGTACTTTTTATCCAAACCCTCCAAAACGACCCCGAACAATCCGTATTTGGGATCGCAGACGCATCCCCAATTGTGTTTATATTTACCGTACTTGAGCGGTCTTCCCGACAAGGCGTAGAAAGAACAGGGTCTTTTCACGCACTTTTGAGTCGCGATTCGGCGGCGGAGATACTCGGCGTGGAACCCGTCCTCTTCCCGAATCGACGAGACGTGCAGCTCGTTTTGTTCGCAGGGTAATGATTTCATGTATTCGAGAAGCGGTACTTTTTGACATTCTAAATTCGGAGCGGCCACGTATCCCGGATCGCAATCGCACGTGCCGCCGCCGCCGCCCGGTAGTGGAACGTAACGTCCGTGGGGTCCGCAAGCTACGTTCACGTTGCAGTCACCCCCGAACACTTTTTGAGAAAAGAGTCTGTCGTCGGTGCAAACACACACTGCAAATACACCGCCTTTCACAGCGTACGAAATCCATTGTCCGTGTGCGGGATCGCATTCTCCTTCCCCTCTCAACAGTTTCGGGACGCACGTACTGCCGAGACAAACGGAATGGGGGTCTTGACAGTCTGCATCGTGACTGCAGGTCGTAATCTTTTCGGGATCTCGGGGTGGTAAACCAATTTGGGGCCAGGATGGAACGGCCGTTGCTTGGGGTTGCGTCCAAAAGTAGAGACCGGTCAAGCCGACGTAGAGAAGTAAAAGTAAAACGTAGAGTATCACCATACTTTAATAAATGTTGATCAACATCAATTGATTCGAGTGATAAAAGAGCCCTTTGGATGAATCCAATACATTATATTTTTCAAGGTATGAAAAATATTTGAGTTTAGTTTGCAGGTTTTTTAAACAAAGAAGAATTTGTCTGACACTGAACAACATTCTTTATATATATAAGGACAGCCTTAAAACTAAAGAGGGAAGGAAAAAATGCCAAAGGAATGTCCGGACTATCCCGTAGAAACTAATTTCACGCTACTAAAAGAGGCTGTTCAGCCGCCGCCGTTTAGTCTCAATACCCAAATACCTTATCGCTGTAATTTTGGCTACATTCTAAGCGATTCCAAATTTATAGCATCCGGAGGAGCCAAGTTTACTTGTAAATTAGTGAATAATGTAGCTACGTGGGAAATGGACACGGAATGCAAACCGATATCGTGCGGTGATCCAGGCCATGTGGATCATGCGTCGAGAAAAGGTCATAATTTTACATTTTCTCAAAAGGTAGCGTTCGAATGCGATGACGGTTATAAGAGGATAGGACCGGCTTTTCGATTTTGTGGTGTCAACGGTCACTGGATTCCGTCGTTAAACAAAATAAAATGTGTTCCGGCGATGAGTTGTGCCCATCTAGAGCCGCCCGTGAACGGATTTATAACTTATACAAACAATCGGTCGATCGGGTCCGAAGCTCACTATTCGTGTCACGAAAGCTACGAGTTATCGTCGGGAAATCGAACTCGCACGTGTTCCGAAAAGGCGACATGGACAGGTAACGCTCCAGAATGTAAGAAAAAATGTCCCGATCCTTTCCCGCATGACTCTATTGTGACTCCAAAACAAAATACGTACGTGGTGGGAGATGTGATCGTGTATCACTGTCCCATCACCAATCAAACCATGTCGGTAATTTGCAAAGAAAACGGCGATTGGTCTAATCCGCCGCCATTATGCGAATTGAAACAACAACCCTTACCAAAAAAGAAACCGCAAAATGTATTAAAAGAACAAAAAAAAGCACCGAAAAAAGATTTTTATATCATTTATATCATCGGTAGTGTCTTTATATTATTAATTGTACTTGTAATTTTCAAAACGATTTAAATTGAGACCCATCTTTTTTTTTTTTTTTTTTTTTTTTTTTTTTTTTTTTTTTTTTTTTAAAAAAAAAAAAAAAAAAAAAGATATGACATGGAAAGATGTTTTACGGAATATGCGGTCTAATCGAGCTGGCAGGGAGTTTAGCGACGATATATTTTGCTGGTCTCGTTGTGTTATGAAACTTATGCACTAATTTTACCATCCGCCATAAATTATAATACGTAAAAAAAAAAAAAAAAAAAAAAAAAAAAAAAAAAAAAAAAAATAATTATTAAGTATATATATATCTAATCAATATATGAGCTTGCCGATGGTTCTTGGACACATCTCAACGGACTTGAGATCCCTGATATTATATTCATCAGGTATGGACATTATTATTGATATTGAAAATGCCGAAAATTTAAATCAGCCAGAAATCTTCTTCGGTGAAATTGATATATCTGAAATGATTGATACTCAACCTGATGTACAATTGGATCATTTTGCGGATATGGACATTTTAATCAACTCAAATAATCTAACGGATACCGGAACTGAAATCTATTCACATATCGCAGAGGGAGCGGAAAGTTTAATTAATTCAAATAATGCTTGGAATATGGAAACTTTACATAATTCATTAAATGAAACAAATTTCACTGACCTAGACTGGTCTTTCATTAACTTTATGAATCTGTTATTTTACAGATATATTTTAGAAAATAATGAAGACGAAGAAAATATTTATTTACAGTACGAATTATCAGAAGCAACAGTTGATCTTTTGCGATTCTTACAAAATATCCCACAAACACGAGCAGTTCCTGAATATGTTATAAATAATTTACCTGTAATAAAAATGGATGTAAATCAACTTCAAAAATTTGAACAATGTCCTATTTGTTTAGACAATTTTAAATTGGAAGAAAAGGTCATGCTTTTACCATGTAATCATTCATACCATGAATGTTGCGTAAAACGGTGGTTCGAACGACAAAACCACTGCCCAGTCTGTAGACAAGAGGTATAGCCAGTATGGAAAAAAATATAGACGCATTAAGCCCTAATGATGAACCACGAGCATTTTATGTAAAGATGACGCGTATGTCTTTAAATCAATTGGAAAATGAAGTCCGAAAATTTAATAAATATGCTGAACTTTCTCACATTTTAAATTGTTATTTGATGGTTAGAAGACAACCGCCAGAAATGAAAGTGGAAATGATACTCGATGAAAATGGATGGCATTTAAAATTTTCTGACCAATTAGACTTGGTGCAACGTGAAGACTCAGTAGAGCTTATAAAAATCGATCCATAATTCTTAAAAAAAAAAAAAAAAAAAAAAAAAATTTTTTTTTTTTTTTTTTTTTTTACGAATTATCTTATATATTGGAGCTGTTTAGATCAGTCTGCAACATTTTGTCTTCGTTCTATTATATCTATCATGGATAGCAACAATCATGAATTGCTCAAGTTGCGGAAGCGACTAGAGATTTACGATTTCAGAACTAAAATATTACACTTTCAATCCATGGCCGTTCGCCTCAACAGTAGGTCTCGATTTGTGTTGACTGCTAAAGATGAGTTTCACCTCAACGAATGTTTTTGCTCATTAGAAAAACATTCTATCGATAATCCCCCTTGTCGATGTCGTTCAGCACTTGATTTTCCTGATAACTTTTTTGAAAAAAGAATGATGGCTCACTCTAAATACGTTTTAAACGTGCACCAAATTAAATCTATAAATTCCAATACAAAATGTTATAAAAGGCTGGATTTTAAAGAAGGAGATGAAAGCCTGATTGATTTTTATCAGTTTCGAGTTTTGGATTTTGAAAACATATACAAATGGCACGAAATGTACAAGGCTAAAACAAATGTACTCCAGTTTCGAGTAAAGGTTAGAGAAATGAAAAAGAAACATCTTATTGATGCAGTTTACAACGCAGAGAGCGACGAGTGGCACTTGACAGATTGTATGAGAAGTATTAAATGGAATTATGGGTCGGATACATGTCATTGTCAATCTGCTATGATGAATCCTTGGAAATATTTAAAGGAAGTGTATCATTTCGTCGACTGGAGTGAAATTTTTGATACTATCTGTAATGAAAAAATCCCATATAAATTTAAAAAAAAAAAAAAAAAAAAAAAAAAAAAAATTTTTTTTTTTTTTTTTTTTTTTTTTTTTTTTTTTTTTTTTTTTTAGATTAGCAGTATAGATTAGCTACTTAAACTCGATTATATTTCATTTGTTTTTCTAACGTTTTAACAAAGATATAAAATGAGTTTAAATCAGTCACAAAATTCTTCAAACAGTACTTGTCAAAGAACAAATACCGCAGATCGAAATGTATTTAGTAATTTTTTGGATTTTTATGAAGATTTTGATGAGTATTTAGATGTGGAAGATTTTTTTTCAATTGGTGAAATGGATTTCGATGAAATTGAACGTTGTATAATGGAATTTGTTGCAGATGATTCTTTTAATAATTACACTGCACCAAAAAATCCTGTACCGGAAACTATAATAAATACTTTACCCACTATAAAGTTGAATGCTGAAAGATTATCTCAATATGAAAAATGTACCATATGTTATGAAAATTTTTATTTAGATGAAAACTGTATGTTATTGCCTTGTAATCATTTTTATCACGAAATGTGTATAAAAGAATGGTTTAAAGAACAAGATGTATGTCCAGTCTGTCAAAAAAAATGTTATTAAAAAAAAAAAAAAAAAAAAAAAAAAAAAAAATTTTTTTTTTTTTTTTTTTTTTTTTTTTTTTTTTTTTTTATAATAGAAATTTTACTCTTTCCTTCTTACAAGACTGCCTTAATTTTTCAAAAGTGACATTTTTATCTTTACCAATCCAGGACCTACAAGCCTTCTTCCATTGTAGTAAATATGTCTGATGTTTTTTAGGAAATAAAACTCGAACTAATTCATATTCCTCTAAAATCTTGGGATCTTGTAAAACTTTACGTCTTTTATTTAAATTATAATTAAACCATCCCAAAAGATCATGCATTTTTAAATTTGTCGTCATAAGTAAGTAAACAATTAAACAAAGTTCATCAATTGTTTTTCGATAACGAACTTTATCATAAATTATAATTAATTCCTCTAAAGTAAACATTAGTTCCTTTCTTTCATGACTTTTGTAGCTGACCGTCTTATAACTGTTGTTCGAGATAGACGACCGGATATTTACGAAACTATTCTTCAAAGAATAACTCCTAATAGTCTCGACTCGGTTTTGAAAATATTAGAATGTCACTTAAAAAACGTAAAAGATTTATCTGTATTCAATAAAAACGTCGATGTCATTCCAGAATTTATTCTGAATGTTATTAAATATATGAAATTTCCTACTCCCGGCGATGCATACGGAATCATGGTTATTTGTCGCGCCAATAAATCAGATACTCAGGGTGCTCTCGATAGTAAGCATATGACTAATATCAATAGTCCTCAGTTTGAATTTAACGTCGAAAAAGAAATTTTAGATGAGTTGGCGCTTTTTTCAAATCATATGCAGATATTCGAATTGGCCAATCGACACAAATACGCAACGGTATTTATGTCTTATGACACATCCCTGGAAAATCTTATGAAACGATTACCGAACGCTTGTATATTGGAACGAGGGGGTGAATTTAATAAAGGTCGTAATGCTAAAGGAGTCTCGAGGTACTTGATTACGTTTAAATATATTTTGGTGGAGGACCGAGGTTCCTTGAAAATACTGTATCGCTCTTTAGCCGATTTATACTTGATACTGAGATGCGTACCTTTAAAAGATGTAGTTGCTTTTTCAGACGTTCGATGTCTCTTTAAAAAATGCGGTATTACATGTAGTTTTTTTAACATGATAGAAATTGCAAACAGACAGTTGTTTATGAATGATGGATCCAGATATGAAAAAGATGTGCTTACACTACTCACGTTCATGTTCCGCAGAGACGAACTGTTACCCATGAATCGGGAGGGTTTGGCAAAGAATAAAGACAGAACGCCTATCGATATTTTTAGCTTTGAAGCTATGAAGAAAAATGGTGCCAAGTTTTGCACGGGAAGTTTAAGGGGTATGTGGCATAAAGTAGAAACAAGTTTAGAGAATATATTTTTTGGTCGGCAACCTAAAGGCGGTACGGGTTACATGTTTGCATGCATTCCTCATCTGAAATCAAACTTTATCTGTTTCCCTCCCAACAGAGAATAGTAAGTTAAAAAAAAAAAAAAAAAAAAAAAAAAAAAAAAAAAATTTTTTTTTTTTTTTTTTTTTTTTTTTTTTTTCAATAGATATATACGTGTCTAAAATTTATATTTATACACATTATGCATCCTGCCTTTGATTACGATGGTGATGAAATTCCGTGCGACTTTTGTTTGGAAACGTTTAATAAACTAAAAGAATATGAATCACATATTGCCGGGTCGCATGAATTAGATCCCTCATTCTGCATCCTTTGTAAAGAACATTTTAAACCGGGTACGCGTCGAAAGTGTTTTGAAGACCATATCAGATATTTTTGTAAAATGTATTTCCCGAACAACTCGGAGCTTCAAATTTTACCCATTCCCATTGCTGATAATATGAAACCTTCTATTCACAATCCACGTACTGAACATTGGATATATGTAAGAGGACAAAAATTTTATTTGGAAAAAGACAATACATTATTATTAAAGGATGCTGCAGAAAGAAAAAAATTATTTTATTTTTTAGATAGACCTATTCCAGAATTGGAACCTTTCGTCCGCTCACCAATAGTACATTATTCTAATTCTCAAGCCATTGCCAAAACTAGAATAAGCGAGGTAGCAAAATGGACATGGGATAATTTATTTGCGGATGAGTTGTCAGATGATGATGTTAATGATGCTGATGATGAAATCGATTCTGAAGATTCAGAAATATATAATACAGATGACGAAGACATCTATGACTCTGACAGTGCATCTTTGTCATCTACAAATGCAACCTATGGGTCTAGTGACGCTTCTTGAAAAAAAAAAAAAAAAAAAAAAAAAAAAAAAATTTTTTTTTTTTTTTTTTTTTTTAATATTATTATTATTTAAAGAGTGTTTTCAAAAACATTTTTTCTTATCGACCCGTTTTCCCGTCTCTGCTGTTCTCGCTGCCGCGATAATTTTCTTACTTCAACAATATCAACTTTGAAATTTTTTTTCACATTTTTTTACAAATATCCTTATTTAGTTTCTGATCCACCCACATTATTCTTGGATTCGAACAATACATTTTAGATTGTCCGCATAAAATCTGAATTGTACTCTCATGAACTTTAATCGTGGCACTCGGGCTTATTAAAAGAGTTCCGCTCGTTCCTACCGCATAGTACATTTGTGAGTGTTTCGGCCTGCCGACAAATAACTCTAAGCACGCAGTTTCTCCCTGTTGTCTGTATCGGGACCAGAGAATACAATCTATCCATATGCCGGGTTCCATAATTTCCTCGACTTGTAGTGTAGTGACAGATTGGATCGGTTCGGTTACCGTCGGGTTCTGGTTCTCGATTCTCATATACAGGACGTACAAATCCATCAAGTAACTTTTGGGTAACCTGGAACAGCACAATAAATTATATTCGGCACGCTCGCCTTTCAGAGTCATCAAAACTAAAGTAATCGGCTTCATTCTGCAGAAGGGGCAGCCATGGAGTGTGAATCCTCCCCAATCAAACTCGATGAGGTTGGGCTCCGTAAACATTTCTTGACTCTGACCGAGTCCCAGAGACGGTTCGTCGACCACGTCATTCAATGGTGCAAAAAACCGTGTAAAACGCTCATCGTGGTATCGGGTGGACCCGGAACGGGAAAAACGTTTGTCGTGAATAAAACTTTAGATTACGTGAAAACGGAACAACTCAGGATGAGTTACACGGCTCGAAGCGCTGCAAATATCGGTGGAAAAACTATACATTCGACGCTGGGTATCAATTATAAGGGACTCGTTCGCGATTTGAGAAACAAATTAGTTTCCGAGCAAAATTTAGTCGAATGCATAAAAGCGAGTCGCGAGGTTTTAGGGGAATTCACCTACCGCAAGTATCCCTATGTCATCGTTATCGATGAAGTGTCTATGGTGAGCGGCTGGTTGATGTATTGGATTCTTCGTTTTTTCATGGACCGCACGACGCAGCCCATTTTATTCATCACTCTAGGCGATCGACATCAGTTGAATCCCGTCGAATGTTGCCATAATTTATTCTCCTTTCGATTCGGGTTGGAAGATCCTTGGGCTGTACGGTTGGTGGAATTGAAAGAAAGCAAGCGGTTTGTCCCCGAATACGAAAAAATTATCAATACGTTGCGTGAATTTGTAGATAACGAGAATGAATCCGGAATGTTTGGTTTTATATGTCAGCATTTTCCAGTCGTCGAAGACATTGATGGAGAGATGTTGAAGAGAGCGAATCGAGGCATGTCCTCCACCAACAAATGGGTCAATGTCTTTAATAACTATTACATTAATAATATGGTGAAAGGAGTCGAAATTAAAATAAATGATGATTTGATTTTGAAACAGGGTTGTATCGTAATGGTCACTAAAAATGGATTTTCGTCTGTTTCAAACGGTTGTGAGTTGATTTTTATTCGAAAAAAAGAGGATCGGTTAATTTGTACAGATCCAAAATCGAAACAAGAAGTTGAAATTCGGAAAGATTTCGAATCCCAACAATTTCCAGTGACTTTGGGATTCGCGGCTACCGTTCACAAATTTCAAGGTGAAACATTAGACGAAGCGAAAATTGTAATTCATTTGAGTGGTAATAGAGACTTAAATCTGGCATATACAGCGTTGAGTAGGGTAAGACATATGGATCAGATAGTAGCATTAGCATTGTAGCTCTCAGAAATTTTTTTCTAAATAGCTCAAAAAAAAAAAAAAAAAAAAAAAAAAAAAAAAAAAAAAAATTTTTTTTTTTTTTTTTTTTTTTTTTTTTTTTTTTTAACATATTATATAAAATTGACTTTGTAAAAGTTATACATTTAGTTTGAATTTATACAAGAATCGGGTTGAAAGTTATTGTTGGATAAGTAAAAATTCTTCTAGACTTGAAATGATGAATATTATAAATGACATGATTGAAAACAACCAAACTATAACTCAAATATTAATCACAATGGTAGAACAGAATGAAGAAGTAACCAAGAAAATAAGTGAAATTGCCCGAATAGCTGAAGAAAGTAATATGACAGATTTACCCGATATGGAAAATGTTGGCGCTCAATATTATGATAAAGAATTTGAAGTTATACAAACAAATTTTTATTGGAAATTAGAATACTTGGCGTCAGACGATACAGGATTAGAAGTTTTGAAACAAGTTTTGAAAATTCGTCCAAATAATGTTCGTAAATTAGCAGAAGTATTTATAAAGGCTGTTGAAGATACTTTTGCAAAAGGATTAGAGTTACCATATAACGTAGAAGAAGAAAAATCATCATATGACGGCGAAGAAACAACAACAAAATAAAAAAAGTGTATATATACCTTTGTAATCGCCATTCACCTACAAAAACTTTAGTAAAGGGACACAATTATAAATATGAACCCCTTGATGCATCTTGAAAAGTTTAGTTCAAAACATCGAAAAAGTTACAGTTTTTTGGTCGATTTTCAACAAATATACATTCGAAATATAATTTTATTCTGTGTTGGTTTGAGTATGTTTCGATTTTTATTCGGAGAAGTTATAATCTGTCAAAATAATGGGAACGAAGTATCTCAAATGTTCATCGACACTATATGTTTCATTAATGGGACTTTTAATAAAGATATAGTTCCATTTATTTACCATGATTATTATCAATGGGTATCTGTTTACTTACTACTGTTGTCAGTTGGATATTATTTCCCGTACTCGATTTGGTCAAAAATATTCGGAAGTTTCATTCGACATTTAGAAATGTTATCAGAACAACCAAATAATGCAATTCGAGTCATAAAGGAGTCAAAAGGAAATTTAATATTCTTTAAAACTTTGTCGTTAGAAATTATTTACATTTTTCATTTGGCCATTATTTTATTTTTCACAGATTTATTTTTTAACGGTCTTTGGAGTCGTTTTGATTGGTCTTTAACAGCCATTGACAAAATTTTCCCGATAATGGTACATGTTTCATAGATTATTACCAACAAAGTGGAACAAGCAATGCTAAAATCAACTGTCTCTTACCTTTGTGTAGTATTTATCGAAAAATATTCTTTTTACTGTATTTACTATGCATATTTTTAATAGTCTTGAATATTATTATGATGATGTATCGAATAATATTAATTTATCGTAAAAAGAAATTTATGGATATGTGGTGGGCAATGATGATTATTAATCAAAATACCATGTCATGGGAAGTGAAAAAAGAACTAAACTGTGAATTGAAAGAAATTCTGGAAAATCAAAAAAGTTTATGGATAAGATCAAAACAAAATTATGAAAGTTATGTATAAAAAAAAAAAAAAAAAAAAAAAAAAAAAAAAAAAAAAAAAATTATTTTTTTTTTTATTTTTTTTTTTTATTTTTTATTATTTTTTTTTTTTTTATAAAGTTATAAGAGAAAAATAATATTTATTAGAATGTCAGAATAAAGAGGTAAAGAAGACTAGGCCAGCCGGGGATTTTTTATAATGGTTTGGTTTCTCTCCTCTTTGACCTCTTTAGATTTATAATTTTTACTGACCCCAGAAAAAAGTTGTGAGTCAAATTTTATTAATTAACACATCAGAATAAAGAGGTAAAGAAGACAAAGATTGACACCAAGGGATTACCTTGAGGGTAATTACCTTAAAGGAGAAGTATTCAGTAATTTATATATATATATATATATATATATATATATATATATATATATATGTATGTATCCGGTTTAATCCGGTTCAAACTGGTTCAATCTGGTTTGATGAGATTTTTATTTTTAAGACGGAAGTCGAAACTTGTTGAAATTTACGATTTACTAACACGTCAGAATAAAGAGGTAAAACAAACTGGGATTGTCGAGGATTTTTATAATGATAAAGTCCCAGAAAATTACTTAAAGGGAGAAGTATTAAGTAATATATATATATATATATATATATACGTATATATATCTGAGACTGAAGTCAGAACTCCTTGAAAAAGTTTAATAAATATAACTATACTTTAAAAAAAAAAAAAAAAAAAAAAAAAATTTTTTTTTTTTTTTTTTTTTTTTTTTTTTTTTTTTTGATTCTAGCGTTTTTCAATTTCTATAATAGTTTTCCTGTCTTTTTCATCCCTACGTAATGGATGTCTTTGACTACAATGACTTAACAAATGACTGCAAACTTTATTATCCAATTTATTTCTTCTAAATTGACTACCATCCGTCTTTTTAAACACGACTGGATGTCTATTCCCTCGTCCACCTGCGTATTCCAGAGTACTGTTATTTATTCTTGTTAGAAAAGGGTTACTGATGGCTCTTCGTATCGGACTTGTACCCCGACTACTAGATCGACTTCCGGAGCTACTTCTGGAGCCACTTCTGGATCTGCCCGCACGTCTTCTACGACCCGATCTTGTCGTTGCGCGACGACGTCCCGTGTTTGATCCACCGCGGCGTCCACCACGGCGTCCTCTTCTGCCGGCCGCCGACTGTGGAGAAAGACTTCTGCCGCGTCTGGGAGTAGCAACTGGTCTCGGAGGACTCCGGTTCCGCGGGGGGGATGCTCTCCCCCCCACCATGTTTGCCTGGTGGACAGACGAGTGTCTAGATGGACTCGCGCTGTTACGCATGTTCATATCGAAAGCCAAATTTGGAGGAATAGGTTGGCGCCGGTACGTGTCGTTTGTGGGTGAATTGCTCCGACTGCCATTCAGACTGGTGGAAGGGGAATGAAAGGTGCTCGGGCTCGAGCTGCGACTGCGTCTCGGACTAGGGGCCACTCTTCTCAAGAGTGATCTTATAACGTCGTCGACTTCACGTAATGGACGAGACATCTTTCTTTTTTTTTTTTTTTCAATTGTGTATCCACAAGACATTTTTGGCGAGGGGTAGAACGTTGTGCATCGCTGCCGCCTTACAGGCGTCCTCTGTCGTCTTGGGCACCACAAACTCGTTGCCACCGAAGGAAGAGATTTGTAAATCAAACGTCTGATCGAGCATTCCGGACTTGTAAAAAGGGAGCAGCGCCAATATGCTGGAGTGATCTTTGACGTTTCCGTGCTCGAACGTTTTGCAAAAGAGAGCGTCGATGACTTTTTGGGTGAATCGCGTAAACGCTTCTCGACCTTTCTCGGAAAAACAAACGACCCAGCGATCGATAAAGGATTTGTTTTCCAACATGTAATCGAAAGCGTCCCAAAAAGCCAAGTACATGGTCAGAGTGTCCCTGTTGAATTGGGTGAGATCGACAATCACGTAGTGGGAACCCGATTCTTTGGGCGTGAAAGTCGTGCGACCCGACAAGGTGAGCACGTTGGCGTGATCCACCTCGACCAGTCCCACGTTGTTGGTCTGGATGGGAAAGTCTTGTAAGGTTAAGAGTTCTTTGGTTCGTGTAGCGTCCGGTCCGTGAAAATAGCTGACGTTGATCCATCGATGACCGCCGCCGCCGCCGTCCCGCAGCTTAAAAGTAAAATGCGAAGTGAAAACTACGACTCGGGAAGCCAGCGGATGTTTGTCCACGAGTTCCAGAGACGCGGGTTCCAGATACAAAAGTAAATCGCATCGATCGACGGGATCCGAAGGCCGCTGAACGCGAATGCGATTTTCTGTCGACGACACGGTACAACGATTCGAGACGATAATAACTCGGAGCAACGGTACCGAGGATAACATCTCGAATACAATATGGGGATAGCGGCCTAAATTGCCAAAAACCACGCATCGATCGTGATGTAAGATGAAATTGAATAAATCTTGAATAGTTTGCATCTTGTTTTTCCCACTCGCCTTTTTTTTTTTTTTTTTTTTTTTTTTTTTTTTTTTTTTTTTTTGGCTCGAGCAAATTAAGATTGATGGAAGACATAGAAGATATGATTGTGAGTACTTTGCTCATGAAAGATTTCAATGTCTTTAAGCATTATTTTAAAGATTTTGGCTCAGGACGCGATGAAGAGACGCATAAAAATGCCAAAAAGCTATTTGATGAAGTCGCAGTGTCAGTATACGGTGATTCGCAATGCTCTGCGACATCATTCGATGCGTTTGTAGAAAATTATCGTAAACGTTGCCAAAGGCATAGAATTTCCCAGCAACCCTTGACAGATCAAAGTAATAATAATAATAATAATAATAGTAGTAGTAGTAGTAGTAATAGTAGTAGTAGTAATAATAATAATATTGTACCTACGTTGACACAAGATCGCGAGGAGGAGCAAAGTCGAATTTGCAACAAGTGGAATCTTATTCGTCCTAAAGTGAGCGTTGTTCCACCCGTTTCAAAAAAGAAACGCAAGGAGGAAGAGTTTAATATTGTAGAATTTTTATGGAAAAAGAAGAAAAATGAGGATTATGTTTCGTTAACATTTCAGTCAGATGAAGATGTACAAGAAGATTTGACTATATTAAATTCTCCGGAAAAAAAGAAGTTGAACTCGATTGCCAATGAAGTGTTGAAAAAAATGGCACATTATTTAGAAATTTTAAATAAAGAATCTACTTATCAAATATTGCACGTTCAACGTGAAAACGTATGTTAAAAAAAAAAAAAAAAAAAAAAAAAAAAAAAAAAAAAATTTTTTTTTTTTTTTTTTTTTTTTTTTTTTTAAATAAATAAATATTTAATAAATTTCCTTTTCGTAGTACACATTCATTATTCTATAATTGCACACTCTATTCAATGTTTCCAGATGCTCTGCGATTTTTCTTAAAACACCTTCAGCTAGCAAATCCAATCTTTTTTTATCGGGGCAAGAATCTATTGTAGTTATAAAATCCTGCATTTCCTCCTCTGATTGAAAAGTCAAAGGATAATAGTCTTGATTCATCTTTTTATCCATCAAAAAATTTACAACATTAAACTCTTCTTTGCGTTTCCTCACTGATGGTTTAAAATTCAAAGGTAATGTTCTTCGACTCGAAGGATCAAAATAATTATTGTTACAAAGATTGTCCTCTTCCAGTGTTGAAATGTTTCGAAAATGAGCAGTGGTATTCATCACAGATTGTTCGACTTGAGTTCCAATAGATCGATTTGAAATTTCGACTTGAATTTCACGGTCCATCGACTTTCTTTTACAACTTTGAATCCTATACACAAAATCCTCAAATTCCTCATTGCACTCTGAAGCTACTTTAGCATCATTAAAAATTTTTTCGCTTTTTCTTTTGTTGCCATATCGAAATTTGGAATAGTCCCTTCCGAATTGAAATATTGACTAAATATTGTAGGATATTCTAATATTAACGTCTCAATAAGGAAAGAATCTTTTTCATATTGCTCATTCGTATGCTCACTCATCTTCTTAATTTGGAAAGATGGAGGTTTTAAGAATAATTCGTCGGAAAGCTATTAAACCTATTCAAAGTTCAAAATTCATTGCTCAAACTCCGTTTAGGTTTGAAGTCAAATTCGAAGATGGTTCTGTAGCGTATCATAAGGATGATCCGGGACTTCGCATGTGGGCCGTTTGTATACAGAGATTGTATTTTGAACCGATTTTTGGCAATATAAAACACTGCACGGAATTACCTGTAAGTTATTTCGATCTGTTGGGTTTTCGTTCAGGTGATGCAGTTTTGATTCGAAACGAGCAAGGAACTGATTCACCTATTTTATTTTCATTGCCATAATTAAATCGTCCATTTGTCGACAGGCGAAACGAATTTTGAGATATTTGAAAATAGATATGGTCAAAAGAGATATAAATATAACCAGGGTTAAAACTATAAAATGAATTCGATAACATGTGTTGGCTTTAGATTCCAATATCAAAATACAAATCGAATATAGCAAACCACCGGCTAAAGTCAGTAAAGCAAAGGGTTCTAATTGTGCGACTTTTATCATTTTTTTTTAAATTATCCGTTTTGCCAAACAAAGCTGCAAATGCACTTGATTCCAAAATTCGTCGTGTAGTACTAGACAATCATCTAATTCCTTAGCAAACTCTTCGTATTTCGGAAATAACTGAGCAAAACTATGCATACTTGTTTGCATGTTGGTTAAAGAATGTTCTTTCAGCCAACCCCGAATTGTTTGCCATGCGTGTTCCCAAGAAGGAAATTTTTTATGTAAATGGGGAACAATAATTGTCGCATACCTCGTTCCAAGCAGCGTTTTGAAATATAACAAAACATTTTCATATACAGATTTTACAATATTTTCTGCATTCATTTGATGCTTTATTATAACTGAAAAACCAAACATTACACACAAAAAAAAAAAAAAAAAAAAAAAAAAAAAAAAAATTTTTTTTTTTTTTTTTTTTTTTTTTTTTTTTTTTTTTCAAAAGTTTCTGGAGTCATAAAAAATTATGTAAAAAAAAAAAAAAAAAAAAAAAAAAAAAAATTTTTTTTTTTTTTTTTTTTTTTTTTTACGTTGTCTTGTAAACGAGCATTATTCCTACTGCCACTTGTAACAGTTGGATGACCAGTTCAGAGTAAACCATCAACTTATTACTGTTGATTAGAGTTTTCCCGCCAGTGTTGCTGTTGATCGTGTACATCAAGTAACCGTACGTAATCATACCTAGCACGATGAGCACCATGAGAGTCACTGCCAATATCATTTTTAAATTCATAATTACTACTTAATTATCCCATGGCGAACAAGACTCCTAAAAGGGCCATGCTCACCACGTTCATCACGGTCGGAGCCATCATGTACAGTTTGTTCGTCGACCAAAATGTTGTGACGTTTGTAGTATCCGTAGTAGTGGCAGCTCTATACACGACAAGTCCCATGAGGGCCACGCTGATCACTATCAGGACGGTTGTCAAAACAAGAAGGATTGAGGAAAATCCGAGACCTTTCATCTTTATTCATGATTCACGCTATCGTTCACACGCAAGGCGTCGTCCTGGGCAATACCTATATTCCTCTGGAATTGGCTTATTGGGACCGTTTGGGAGAAAGCGCTCATCTACTGATCGCGAGTCCTCTCAACTATTCGAAAATGAAACGCTTGTATCCGAATGCTCGACCCGACGTGCTGGTCACGACAGTCGAAGGCGTACCTTACTCGCGCGTCCTCGACTACCTGAAATGGCGACTCGAGGTGCTTTCCGACGCATTTCCTTCGATTCCTATTCTCTTTGGGCACAAAGGCAACAGTTATCAACCTCGCGTTCTCTTGGATGCGGGCATACCGAATCGCGTCAACGTGGAAACTCTCGGAGTGCCTGCCTTACGGGCCGTTTCGAATACCGATACTTGTCGTTGGCATAAAGGTAATCGTCCTCGCAAATGTGCTCGGGCGGCTCTGGAGCAAATTTTGAATCATGTTCGATGACGTGCCTCCACAACACGCGTCGCTCTCTCTCGTCGATTCGAATTTGTTCCGTCAAATGCAAAAGACTCATTCCCACCGCAGACTGTCGTTCCTCGATTTCCGGTACGATCTTTTCCCACAGACCGTCCTTTCGACAGAGGGCCAGTAGTCTCTGCAGGACGTCGATGAGTCGAGGCGGTGCGTTCTCGTGCGGCACTTGCTCCACCGATTCGTGAATCACGCGAACGTTATGCAGGAGCGCATCGAGTCGGGGGCAAGGGTTCAGAAGGGCCGTGGGCCTTTCGCCGTGCAACAACTGATGCAGGCTTCGTCGGAGTAGAGCTTGCACGGACAGCGTGAGGGCGTGCGAGGGTCGATCGCGCATGAACGCCTCCAAATTATGGTCCGTTTGCCAGTGCGCCGCGTTGACGTATTCGGTCAGCGGCACCAGATACATGTTGAAGGGATCGTACCACTGTCCTCTCGCTTGACACGTAATGTCGTACAATTGCAAGACTCTTTTCGCGTGAGTGTCGGCGGAAACGGGCTTCAGAGCCGCGACGGTCGTTTCCGGTCGACGGAGATTAATGAAACGCCGTGCAATCTCGCCCCAGAAGGTAGCCGACTGATACTCGTAGCGATCCAGGTGATTGCCTTCCAAAAAGTGTTGTAAAATGACGTCGTCGCGCCGACAAGGTGCTGCTGCGGCGGCGGCTGTTTCTCGCGTTGTGACGGCGGCGGCGGCGGTCATCTCCTCTCGCCTCGCCAACAAGAGTTGCAAATCATCCCAAAATCGAGAAACGGCTCGCGTTTTAAAAGGTCCCGGTTCGTAGGGTGCGAGTTGTTGGACCCATTGTTTGTCCAAGTAATCTGTCAGGGAATTTAAATCGCCGTGGACTTGGTACGGGAAAGCCGTCAGACCCCCGTGATGAATCAGGTGGGACCAAGGAATATTCTCGACTTCCATTCGAAGAATAAGATTTTTGAGTGGGTCGGGTGGTGGTGATGGTGGAGTGGTGGTGGTATACGAATCATCGGATCCGAATAAAAGTTTTTCAAACCAACGAATCAAAAGCGTCGACGACATCTTGGTTCCAACGAATAAGGTTCCAATGAAACGGATAAGATTTGGCCATGTAATAGGATAACATGTTTCGAGCCATGAAACAATGTATGAAATACATGATGAAAAAGAGAAGCGTGTAAACGGTCCACATACTTAAAACTTGATTCCAAAAAAAATAGTAATGAATTAAGCAGATGCAATGTCCCTTCCCGATAAATATGAAAAGGATGAAAATGGAAAAGAAATATATCCTTTGGTGAAAAATCTTCAAACGGTTATACTGAATCGTTACGCAAGAGACAAGGATCAAATACCTTTTTATCCGAGAGATGTCGATAGGAATGAATTTATGGATCCGAATTTAGGGTTAATTGAAAGACATGGAGAGTATATATATCCTAAAAATATCGTTGATGGCAAACCGCGATATCGGACGGATCCAAAAAATCCGAAAAGGCAAATTTACGAAAAAATCAATGGTCGAGAGTATATAGGTAGAGGTTTGGACGGTGATCAGTACTATGCTACCGATGAAAATAACAATGAATATTATCCGGAAAAAAATATACCGGCACAAAAGGCAAACGGTACATTACGTTACGCACGTAAAGCTAACGGAGCCATCATTTATCCAAAAGATGACAATGATAATGAATATTACTTGACGTTCGTAGATCCCTGCGACAATTTTACGATTTACGATCGATATGCGCATGAGAAGAACGGAAATGAAATTTATCCTCAAGTAAAATTGGATGACGATTTAATATCCGATCACATTCTACATAATACTTATATAAAACGCGATGGTCTTGAATGGTATCCACGAGACGCATATAATAATGAATTTTATAAAAATATTATTAATAATGATCCAGAAGATGTGATTTTAGATCGCTACGCTTTAACAAACGACGGAAAAATCATAGTGCCAGGACACAATAATACGTATTATATATCGACGAAAAGACAACCGAAAATAACGGATGATGATATCCTTGGAAGTTTGGTTCGTGGAAAAAAAGGTGTGTCGCCAGATTTCCTGACAAAAATAGAAGTATCCAATAAACCCAATGTTCAACCTAAAAAATATAAATATTTAGATAATCTTACCAATATTTACAAAACTATTACACCGCCTGGTATAAAAAAACCTTCGGTAGTTGTACCTTTCTACCAGACGTGGTACTTTTGGGTATTGATTATTCTCTCATCCATTTTAAAATCAATTGCTGTTTGGTGGTTATTTTTTAGACATGAAGTAAAAGCAGGTTAAAAAAAAAAAAAAAAAAAAAAAAAAAAAAAAATTTTTTTTTTTTTTTTTTTTTTTTTTTTTTTTTTTCTAAGGACTGACACAAATATTTTGAGTCTTTACACAGTTAACGACTAATGCATTGCTTAGGAAATGCCAACAGCAATCAAACAACTGAAGGTCAAAGGTCAAAGGTCAATGACCTCTTTAATTTTTTTTTTTTTTTTTTTTTTTTTTTTTTTTTAACTTTAGTATAAAAAGGACTGACACAAATATTTTGAGTTTTTACACAGTTAACAACTAATGCATTGCTTAGGAAATGCCAATAGCAATCAAACTGAAGGTCAAAGGTCAAAGGTCAATGACCTCTTTAATTTTTTATTTTCGCTGACACAAAAAGTTAAGAGTCAAAAGTTAATTTATTAACCCGTCAGAATAAAGAGGTAAAGAAACGAAAAAAATAATACTAAAGGAATAACCTAAAACTAATTAATCCTTAAAAAAAAAAAAAAAAAAAAAAAAAAAAAAAAATTTTTTTTTTTTTTTTTTTTTTTTTAAATATAAAAGCGACCATGTACACGGTTTTTTATTTATATGGGTATCACTAATTTTTGTAAACTGATTGATCCAATTTATCCTCCTGCTTCCGAGCCTACAGTTTTTGATTCTCTGCTCGTCGATTGTCAAAATTTCTTGTATGTGGCCATCAACTACAGTTTGGAGACAGATAAAGTTAAATTGCTTCATGAAATTTGCAAGTCTACCTGGAATCAAATTCAGAGTTTATTAAAATTGTTTTTATCTTATCCGAGTGCTTCCGAACCCCTGACGGTCGTTCTTTCCTTTGATGGCGAAGGCGTTCCCATGAAATTTGCCACGCAACGCGATCGTCGTAACCAGACTAAAAGCAGTTCGAGAAAAACTTTTTATCGATACGTTTTGTTCGGTAATAATACGTTAACTTTACGCGTTCAAAAGTACATAATCGAACAATTAAAACTCTTCGACTGGACTGTGAAAATTATTTTATGCGGTTGTAACGTGTCGGGAGAAGGCGAGCATAAAATTTTTCAAGTAGCCGAGGTTCTACGGTCGTCCTGTCGAAAGCCAATCATCGTCAGTGTGGATCAAGATGTGTTTGTTTTAGCGTTTTTACGCCTCGATCGATACGACGCTCTTCAAATTTATCGATACGGTAAATTTTATCGCGTAAATGCATTGGTTCGTGAGTTACCTTACCCCCTTCGACGTCTCATCGACGTCTCTTTTCTGTTCGGAAACGATTTCATACCCGTTTTAGTGGGCATCTTACCCAGTAACATTGCAACGTTGCATCGTGCACTCACGTACGACGAGGAGGAGGCGGCGGAAGAGGGTGACGACGTTGTGGCGACGCTCGCCACGTTCCTCCGTAACATGAAGCCCCACATTCAATTCACTGCCGTCGAATTCGTCGATCGAAAATTACTCGTGTGTTTCTGGATGACCTATTTGTGGATTTTGGACTATTATCGGCAACGTCATTTTCCCCAACAGTTTTTGGAAAATCGTCTCTACGATGCTTTCGATCGCAATCAACTGTTAACGGGACTGGAGGACCCGACGTATTCTCGAGAAAGGTATCGCGAGGCGCGAAAAAGTTATGAGCACATGATGACGCAACCGGTACCGCATGCGGAACGACACGTGTTTACCGACGAAGCGCTTCTCAATCGTTTGAAGGCTTACTGGACAAAACCACAGAACGGTCTTTGTACCGTTTTGAAACTAACCAGCTCAAACTGTACAACAAGAAAATTAAAGCGACGCCTAACCACTGGTACTGAAAAATCTCGAAAGCGGAGAAAAATCTAAACGGACCGAAAATTGTGGCCGCGGCCTCCTGATAATTGAGTTTTCGATCTAGACGAACGAGTCGATGAACGGGATCGGGTGCAAAAATGAGTTGCAGATTGGTATCGATGACGATGATCGCCTTTTGCCAATCCACTTGAGCAAATTCCGAAACTTTGACTTTTTCGGCATAAGGATACTTTTTATAAACGTCCAAATTCGCGACATGTTTTAAAAGTTGTGCCGTAAATATGACATTTTCCGGATATGTTAACGTAATTCGAGAGCGAATAAATTTGTTATTATATGGAATCCACGGAGAATGAAACAATACGTGTTCGAGAGACGACATGGACACACTCGCTTTGCTTAAGCAATAGCGGTCTGATAATTTTTTTTTATTCTCAACACATACAAAAAAAAAGTTTATTTATTGATGAAATTATATGCAATTGTTTTCCTTAAAAAAGGATTGAAATTCAAAAATTAAATAATATAAGTTAGTTTCAAGAAAAAAAAATATTGATTAATTAAGATGCCAAAACTAAAGAAAAAAACTGATACAACAGCTTCTCCTAAAGAACAAACATTTGAGAATAATTTAGATGCGGATGAATCAAACAATAAGTTACGAGAGGCGGCGCGATTAACGTTTATATTCAATAAAACGGTAACGGGGGAATTTATTAATATTTTTAAACCCTCAGAAATAATATCCGAAAAATTTGAAAAATGGCAAGATTTAACACAATTTTATGAAAACTGGCTTAAAGAAAATTCAGAATCTTCTGCCGACTTACTGAATCCGGATGAAAAAATTACTAAATATATTGAAAAAGCAGTAAAATTGGCAAAAGACTCTTACCAGGAAGAACATCTTAGATATGTAAATCCGATGACTTTTACAGTTGATTCAGCTCCTTCCGTTGACGCACTTAACACAAGTCTTAGAAATAACTTAATAGAAAAAATAAAAGCGTACATTACCAACGTTCAATCTTTACCAGTATTAAATGAAGAAGGTTGGAATAAGGTGTATGAGGAAACCTACAAGGTAACAGATAAACCCGCATTAACAGAATCTGAAAGTGTTTCAGTTAAAGACGAATTTGAGCCAAATTTTGTTGTTTCAGCTGATACTGAGGAAGCAAAAAAATTGATGGACGTGGATATCGAAAACGAGAAAAAGAATACTATATTTACAAAACAAATTCAAAAGGGTGTACAAATGCAGGTGAAACCGTACGATATATTAAGGATGCGCGATTATTTACGCATATTACGAAGATTATGGAATTTATCCCGATTACACGGTGGTAAAGAAATTACCACTTTTGATGAAAATTGGGATGTGAAGAACCATCCTTATTTAAAAAATCATCTTCTAAAGGAAGACATTTACAGACGTTGTCAGCAAACATTTGTAGTAAAAGGGATAAAAAGAAAATTAGAGAATGATTAAAAAAAAAAAAAAAAAAAAAAAAAAAAAAAAAAAAAAATTTTTTTTTTTTTTTTTTTTTTTTTTTTTTTTTTTTACACCAATAGAATTTTAGAATTTTACACCAATACTTGGGTTATAGTGTACGTTTAGTCATGAACGTGATTGATTTGGAGGGTTCCCAAGAGTATGAAAAAGAGTTCTCTGAAACCATGGATTTGTTGAACGTGCAACCCGCCCATTTTACACCTCGCATGACTGAAAGCGTGGACTTGACTACCACGGTATGGAAAAAGTGTATGACTGAAAAGTTTGCCTATTTCACACGCGATTTCAACATTTATTTCCATTCCAAAACCTATTTAGAAAAATTTGGACCCATCTTTTCCGACAAAGAATATAATTACCCGTCTCGCGAAACCATGCTGCCGGAAGAAGAGAAATGGAATACTAATGATTTTATGATGTGGAACGAATCGAAAAAATGGATCGATACTCAAGGGAAGCCCCACACGGGCGTTCCCTCCCGGGATATGGCTTGTGCCGCGATGGCCATTTTCCATTTTCAAGAGTCGATCGATTTGGTACTGGGAGGTGTGGATTTACAATGGATGCAACACGAAAAGGAAATGGCTTTAGGTCGGGTGTACTTTAAAAAAAAAGACTGGGTTCGCTTCTTTGTGTATACGGGACTTTTGGAAAATGAAGGTACCAAAATGTCCAACACTGCCCAAAATAGTGTCACAGTGAAAGCAATGTTGACCAAGGGTTATTCACCCATGGTTATTCGTTACATGTTTTTAAAGATGCCGTATATGGAATGTAGGTGCTATACCGAGTACCAGTTCGAAGACGCTCAACATGCATACAATCGGTTTATGATAAACATTCAAAAGATGAAGACTTATCAAACTCAATTGAAAATCCAAAACACGGTCGAAGACATGCAGAAATCTTGGGAAAGATGTGTCGAACTGGCTCGAGTGAAAAGCATTGTGGATAAAGTGTTGATGAATAATATGGGTGTTTCGAAAGCCTTGGATATCCTTGAAGAATTTGTCCAGAATTGTGTGTTGCGATTCCCAAACAATATGTCTTACGAATGGATTTCTTATTGTCTAGAGTATGTGTTGTATTTAGTGGAGACCTGTTTTGGATTAATGACTCATGCATCCGAAACTGTCGTCGAGACGGATGGCGTGTATCCAGTTGAATAAAAGAGTGGAATTGTACAATATCGTAAAAAAAAAAAAAAAAAAAAAAAAAAAAAAAAAATATATATATATATATATATATATATATATATATATATATTTTTTTTTTTTTTTTTTTTTTTTTTTTTTTTTTTTTTTACGATATTGTACAATTCCACTCTTTTATAGCAGCATCATCCGGTTGCGTCTTCAATCTGGCTTTGTTTATAAACTCGACAACCTCTTCGCTAAAGTAAAAATTGACTTCGTTGTCAGTCAGTCTGATAACGTCCTTGGGTTTTTCTATGGCGTTCAAATTATAACAAATTTTATGTTTGGACAGCATTAAGGCTAATCGCACGGCCGTCACGTCCACGTCAAAAGTATCGATGCCGACTTGCATGAAAAAGTCGAGCCACATTTTAACCAGTTCGGGTAAGCGAATGTTTCGAGGATAAGGATCGGTGTTGGCCGATTTCGTTAGGCACCAACAATCCAGAGGTAAACCTCGGAGACTGACTCGTCGCAGAGAGTAATCGTCGTTATACTTGAACGTTTCCAGTACGCGAACGTTGATGTCTTCGTTCAGTTCGAGGGTAGCGGTGGACAAAATGTAGTTTGCGTTTAAAAGGGGAGAGGGCGTGGGAGCTCCTTCCAGAAGCGGTTGACCGAAACAGAAAAAAGTTTCCCGATACACGACTCCGATGACGACAGTGTCGATGACCACCTTTCTGACGTCGCTGCCCGTCTCCAAGGTCGTCAGCACAAACGAGACGGGGGTCCAGAGGGTGGCCGGAACGTGGTTGTATTCGATGTAGCGATCGTAAGGTCGGCAAACGTGCAGCACTTGCGTGGGATTGTTTCCGTTGATGCTGAGAGCCAGAAACTGCTTGACGGGATCTCGGGTCTCGGAATGTCTGGCTCCTTCGTACGTCAGTAACAAAGGCCATTCGATCAGCAGGCCCAAGTAACTAAAGTCCAGAGGGCTTTCGTGGGGGCGACGCGCGATATTTTTGTAATAAGAGGTGAGCACGTCTTGGACTATAAATTCGGGTTTTCGAGAACTGAACGTCTTGTGAATGATACCCGTGGACAAGATACTCGCATTCGAGAATCCCGATTCGGTGACCGGTTTGAAGTTTATGAATTTAAGTTTTGCTTTCACTTCTCGAGTCATGTACGGTATAGTCATGACGTCGCGGCGCGCCTGCCACTCGTTTGCCAAATCGATCACGTACTCCATGGGTTCGTCTGACAAGAAACAGATGCGATAAAATTTGGTCGGCGTGCAGTTGTTAAAGTAACAGCCTCCGGGATAAGGTAAATCCTGATTGTCGAGATAAAGTACCGTATTTTTATAGAAAAAGACGTTCTCGTAAGCGGGTCGAATGGTAACCTGCAAATACTGAGTCACGACGTCGGGATTATTGACGAAATAAGGAGTCGCGTATAACTGCAATCTGTTTACATTTTGAACCGTGTTGTTGACTGGAAAAATGATGCGTTCGTTCCCGAGACAGATGGTCCACAGATATTTTCGACTGCAAACGACAGATGCGGGTACGTCTGACTTGAAAAAAGTTTTTAAAGCTAGTAAAAGAGGTTTAGTACAGTCGATTGATATGTTTTCAGGGGGGTACATGCGACCGACAATCCAGGTTTCATAAGGCGAATTGGCCATATCGAATACCATAATATTTTGCTTGACGGCCGAAACGGAGCACTTGTGAAATTTACCATAGTGGGATCCATACGTATTAAAATTCATAACTTTATTATTTCGAAACGATTAGTTTTTTTTCCCCCTCGTGCCAGTTGTGCAAAGTTGTTTGAAATATAATCGTGAGGGGGAGGGGGGGAATTTTATCATCCGGAGAATTAAGGAGAATGGCTAATTCAAATGATGATGTTTTTGCGGAGGAGAATATGCAACTCATCAATGAAAACATACAGTTGAAGGAAACACTGGATGCGTTGAAAAAGAAGAATGAAGCTTATGATGGGGAAGTGCGAACACTGCAGAGGAAATTGATAAAATTATTGGAAGAAAAAGTGGAAAGACTTGAAACTGAATTGAAACAGTATTTACGAATCGATAACATTCCAGAAATGTAAAAAAAAAAGAATTATTTTACAACCAGCTCTCTCAGAAAATTTTTTCAAGTAGTTCTCAAATAAAAAATGAAGGTCAATGACCTCTTTTGATTTTTATATTTTTTACTGACGCCAGAAAAAGTTGAGTCAAAATTTACATTAATTAACATGTCAGAATAAAGAAGTAAAGAAGAGACAGATTAACATCAAGGGTTTAGCTCAAGGTTAAATATCTTGGAAAAAAAAAAAAAAAAAAAAAAAAAAAAAAAAAAAAAAATTTTTTTTTTTTTTTTTTTTTTTTTTTTTAAGATGATTAAGATGATTATAAAAGCAAAATATTATCATCATCTTCTCACAAACCATGTTTGATTTCGAACGTTTCCAAGTTATCACTGCGGAACATTATTTTAAAGTGTTTCGATCTTACAATAAGCCGGAGCAGATGAAATTCTTCATCAAACGCTGGTGTGAATTGATTCACAATTATTCCAGATCAAACGGTTTCCTTTCCTTCGATCCGACGGTGCCAATTTTAAGTAAACTCGTACCTCAAGCAAAAGCAGTCATTCTCGTACCTTTTCCAAACACCAATATTAGTTATGTACCTTGTCGCACGTCCGTATTTCCATACTATCCTTTTAAAATAAAAAAAGAAATTAAAGATGAAACTTGTCAAATTGGTCTAGAATTTTTCCATTTGTACTTAGAACTAACGGGTATACGACTCGTTTATCTACATGAAATGCGATATCAAGAAGATAAAATCGCATCCGAGTTGCAAGACAAATATTTAGATATTGAACTTTATGGACGAGGGGCATATAATTGTTTTAAACGTAAAGTCCAAAGTATCAGTTTAAAGTCTTCGCCAAATGATTCAAGATTTCAATCTCGTTCGAAAGTTTTGAAGGGTACGATTTCGCGATAGGTGGTTCCCGAATCCATTCTAAAAGATAACGATAATTTAAAATGTCCCTAACCATGTAGGTATCTAAACGAACAGCCGAAAGATATGTATCTTTTGAAGTTCCCATGTATCTGTACATCGCGTTTCCATCCACTAAAACGAATACATTTCGGGGTAAAATACGAATGAGGACGTAATCATTCCATTTCCAAATTAAAGCGTAATAGCCGTGCCAGGGTCGACCGGGTACGGCTTCCAGATTGAAAGCCAAGAATAAAAAACAGAGTATGCCGAAGAACCAATACATTTCTTTGATTTTATTTCTAATTGTACTAGTCACTCTTATAAATTTGTATCACAAACCTCATTTCACCGATCAGGACCATCCGCTCAAGTGGATAGGCGAATTTATCGAGCCCATCACTAAATCCATTTGCCCGCTTCAGGGTTTCAAATGTCCGTCAAACAAACCGTGCGATTGTGAAAAGTATTGTACTAACGGAAAAGAATTGACACTCTTTCAAGTGATGGACGACACCGAACGCG
Organism: Maratus speculifer; assembly: GCA_964019185.1. Classification (NCBI taxonomy): domain Eukaryota; kingdom Metazoa; phylum Arthropoda; class Arachnida; order Araneae; family Salticidae; genus Maratus; species Maratus speculifer. Next base: position 248,435,732 of record OZ025301.1, read on the forward strand.
TTTATGTTATGAATCAGAAACTCGCTCCGGGAACTTATTGCCTACCGAAAGGTATCGGCAAGTGCAATTTAAAAACATCTTATCATGTTTTCTCCTTAGCCGGATGGTCGTGTCTAGGGTTAAACGATCAAGTCTTTAAGGGTGATAAGAAAACAGCATGCAAAAACGAGGAAGCTCAAAACAATGACTTGAATATTTTGTATGATTATTTGAAAAACAAAGAGGCAGAAGATAATATTGACGATTATTACGAACCATTTCAAAATGATCTGAGATATCGTTGTAAATGTGATTCCAAATCATTAGATAATACTCGAATGATATCGGTTTTTCCATTTATCTGCTCTGTGGATTTTTGTTTACGAGATATTCCAAATCCGTTGCAATTTATGGGATGGGATGGGGAAAAATGTGAATGCGGGTCCTATCCACATCTAATTTCGAATGACGAAACCTCTCCTTGTAGAAAAGACGTAACTAGATTTGAACATGAGGAATTTATTGGAAGAGTAGATTGTATGAATGAAAAATCTTTTGTCAAACATGCATTAATTTGTCCAAATGAGGATGGTCAGATAAAATTTAAGGAAAAAATATTTTTTGGCAATGATCCAGTAACGTTCGTAGAAAAATTAATTTCATAAAATTATTAAAAAAAAAAAAAAAAAAAAAAAAAAAAAAAATTTTTTTTTTTTTTTTTTTTTTTTTTTTTTTTTTGTATGTATATATGTACCGATATAATTTATTTTCACGCAATAATATTCTGAAATCAGTCATAAAATAAAGTTTTTGTGACTTGTGAAATTGCTTTGCATAATGTCGTACATATTCGTACCCTTTAGTTCAATGGACCAGTTAATCAAACAGTTTCAAAATATGAATGTTTATAATTACACGGCTACACCGGACGCTGCCAATTTTGTTCTCATTAATCCAAAGTATTATTATGGTTCTTATGGAGGTTTATTGTTAAACTCCATTGTCGAAAAATTTTCTCCAAAAGAATGTCTTTCAGAGTCGATCGTTGACAACCTTTCGTTAGTTTGGTGGAATTTATCACATCCAAAATATATCGGAGAACAACACGTTCTTTCGTTTGGCGATCGCGTTGCTGTAACACCTTCCATTTTCAAACAATTACATGTGAATGCTATGCAAAAACCAATTGTCGGAAAAAGTTCTTATTATGGTAATAAAGCTTGGAGCATAAAATCAGAGTCTTCTTTGTATTCCGATTCTGTATAATCGGGTTCTTTTAAAAATTTGTATTGTTCCCTTCTTTGAGCGTGGACTCGATTGTGTATGTCGAACCAGAGTTTGGGAAAATCCAAATCTTTATCCATCAGTCGAGGTTTTAATTCTTTCAACATGGTTCGAAAATGAAACATGCATATTCCGCAACGAAGGGTTCGATATAAGGATTCATTGATCAAATCTAACCATTCTTTTTTATAAAATTCCATTTCTTCCTCCTTTCGCATTTCATAGGCTTCGGCCATCCAGTGTAAAAATCGCCAGTAAAATGAACTATATTGCCCGACGTGCAAAAAATTCAGTTTTTCAAATTCGCGTTCGGCCTGATAAGGGGTTTCGCGAGCCATGGTTATACCTATATTTTTCATCATTTCACGTAATACCGACGCGTCCCCTCCGCTCAAAAGTTGCATGACGGTTGGGTCTAGAAATTTAAAAATGGTTTGTGGCGTCCATCGAACATTGTAAAGAAGTGCCATGCTGCACAGAATAATTCTGCGTAAAATTCCTTCCCAAGCCATCAAGGCGTCGTGAGATTCCGGTTTTTGGAAAGCACGCAGATACCTCTCCTCTTTGTTGATGGCCACCAATCGTAATAGAAAAGCGAGTACTGTTTCATCCAATCGTTCGCGAGAAGAAGCGGAACGAAATTCGGTCGTAAAGAGAGTGGTGTCCCATTGCACTTTGATGTCTTTAGTTTCGAGCATCAGATCTATCAAGTTGTGATAAAACGGATCTGTTTCTTCTGCTCGTGCTTCCAAGAGAGCATTTTTGTCCACATTTCCGAGATGTGCTTGATACAACGTCCGATATGTTTTATGTTTCATCTTGTTTTCAAGCCGGTTAAAAAAAAAAAAAAAAAAAAAAAAAAAAAAAAAAAAAAAAAAAAAAATTTTTTTTTTTTTTTTTTTTTTTTTTTTTTTTAATAATAAAAGGACTGACACAAATATTTATGATATAAATATTTTGAGTCTTTACACAATTAACAACTACTGCGTTGCTTAAGAAATACCAACACCAATCAAACAACTGAAGGTCAAAGGTCAATGACCTCTTTAGATTGTTTATTTATTTTGATACAAAGAAGTTATGAATCAAAAGTTAATTTATTGACCTGTTCGAATAAAGAGGGTAAAAAAAAAAAAAAAAAAAAAAAAAAAAAATTTTTTTTTTTTTTTTTTTTTCAAAAAGGTATAAAATTGGAGAGTTTTGCGGATAACATTACCATGTCTTTTTTCACCTTTGACATTCGAGTGAGGAGTCCCGTACTCGTCTGGAATCGTTCCTTTTTAACTTATTATTTACTCACTTATATGCGCCTTTTATATTCAGGGCACATTTCCTTTGCACTTTTTCCTTCTTCGACTTGGCATTTTCAAAATTCCTTCATCTGTACGCGTTTTAAAATTTACAACTTTGATTATGGCGCTCGTCTCGCTCTACGTGCCCGACAACGTACCCAAAGACTTTTTAAATCTCGCCGACGGCCAACTCGTGACCCTCGTATTCGCCGCGCCCACCGATGACGCCGCCGCCGCCTCTTTTGCTCTTTTTGATCGAATAAAGCATCCCAGCGGCGGCTGCGCTTGCGGAACTCGTAACGGACTCGCCGTTCGTCACCGAACTCTCTTTGTTCAAAAAAATAAACCTTTGTTAGGTTTTTCCCTGTACGCTCTGCCCCCCGACTGCACTTTCGACGAAACGGTGGTCGTCGTCACGTGGCTCACTCGGTTCCGATTCAAAAGGTTTCGGAGCGTCGTGGAACGAGGCTGGTTCTATCGCACTTTGGAGAGCGAATCTTTTTTCCGCGTCTCGGACTACAGCGAGTGTTGTCGAATGTTTGCGTTAGAAGAGGATCCCGTTTTCATGCTGAAATCGATCGTTCTTTCTCCTTTCGGTAAAGGTCCCACCTTGGAAAGCGTTTTAAAAAAACAAAGTCCATGAATCTCGACAATCCCGCCCATGCGCATGCTTTACGCTACGCGGTCGAAACGACCAAAGTTTTTCTCATGAACTCTTACCGCCAAAAATTTCCGCATTTTTTCGAACAAGCCGTCATCGAAACGCGACCTGCCACGCGTGACGATTACTTCGTACCCCCGTCCCTAGCTTCCAAGTGTATCGTGGTCGTGGGCACGCGATTCCCCGAAGTAGCGTGTCAGCGACTCTCCTGTTTTCCTTTCAAAGACGACTGGGAACTGTGCGAAGAACGGGATGCCGTCCGGTGGGTGCGAATGGGACAGCATTTCGAGCTGGCCTGCCAGCCGTCCTGTCGGGAGCATTCGATGAACGTGGAATGGGAGAACGGTCGATGCGTGGTCGCGAACCCGCTGAAAAAAGTCTTGGCGTCCATGCCCGAAAAACTTTTTCAACGGGCTTCCCGACACGTCTTTCACGGTGGTCTGGACGTCGTTCGAGGTACGTTGCAGTTTAACGAGCGCTATTGCGAAGCGTACGGTTTGGATTTGGTGAATGGGGACTGCGTCGCGTCGGGCGGTCAGTCTTTCGGTGAATGGTTGTTTGGAAAAACACCGATTCGAGCGGTTAAGACGGCACACTTGAAACCTTTGCAATCGAAATTTCCCGAGCTGCCCCACTACCTCGACTATGCAACCGTGTCGTCGTCTTCCAACAACAACAACAACAACAACAAGGCGGGAAGAACGAAACGGAGTGTTGCGATGGAGGATTCTAAACCTTTTTATCAAGAATTGGCAATAGAGTTGAGCAAAGATTTAGGAAGAGACGTCTCGGAATGGGCTGTAGAAAAATTTTTGCGGCAAAAGGCCCCGATGTTGTTGAGCCAGACGGTCGATGCCCTGTCGGTGAGACTGGTTCTTAAGCATTCAGTTTTGTCGTCCATCAAACGATTGGGCGCTTTGAGTTTTGATATTTTGGGAAAAGGTGTGGCCGTGGCTACCAATATTTATGCCCTTTACGAACTGGGAGTCGGCATTTTGGATATTTTGGATCCGTACGATTACCAAAAAGTGTTGTCTAAAAAGGTATTGGATAAAGTGGATTCGGAATTGGATTACATGTATTTCAAAGATGCATCGATTCGTCCGGAAATGACACCCGAATACGTGTGGGACAATGGTATTTTAATGGAAGACGATTCCGAACGACTGATTTTTATGGTCGAGAGAGTGGAGGAATATTTGAATGCTTTAAACGGTATAAAAGCGAATGAATACAGTGAAAAACCTTTAGAAAAAAACCTGTTTGTTTGGCAGGAAAAGAAACGGTTGAATAAGGTTTTGGCTAACAGTATTATAATTGTCATGGTCTCTTTGGTATTTTTATTTGTAGAATGGATACATGTATGGACAATGTGTTTATTTTTTATTATGTTGTATTTCAACAACTAAAAAAAAAAAAAAAAAAAAAAAAAAAAAAAAAAAAAAAAAAAAATTTTTTTTTTTTTTTTTTTTTTTTTTTTTTTAGCATTTTTGTTTGTTATAAATTTCTCAAAATTTTTAAATTGCCATCACTTATGGATTCACCTTTCATTCAATGGTCAGCAGCTCAACAACTCAATAAATACATTTCTACTCAAGTGTGCCACTACGTTGTCCTACTGACTCGAACAAATTCCTTTCATATTGAAAAGGATTTAAAATATACACTTCGCATCACTAAAAGACCCTTATCATGGTTTGTGAAAAAATTTAAAGAGCATGGCATCCTTGTCGAATACGCTACAGTCTTTACCCAAAAAGACATTCAGCATTTTGGACCCATGTCCGTCACAGTCTCCAACGGAATCGTCCGAGGATATTTACAATCAAAGTACTCTTCTTCCGTCGTGTTTGTCTGCTCCGCCAGTTTCGCCAAACATATACCCTTCCGAACCATTAGTCCGGAAACACTCGTCAAACGAATCGTTGGATAAAGAAATTCGAAACCTATTGGTAAAGAATTTAATTTTGCGCGTCATTCGAGGTCGACCCTCTGACACGATTCAGTTTCATCGCCGCCAGTTGGCCGAGCAGGTGGTAGAATGGATTACCAAAGACGTTCCCGACGTCTTCAATACCTCGTATCGCGATCAGTTGATGACTTTAGTCGCGAGTGCATTCAAGCAAACTATAAAGGATATGCCGTTAGACGAATCGGAATGGTTGAAACTCCTGAACCAATGGATTCGAATCAACAGTTACGATGATGTCGTTTATAGTCGAGACATTTATAAAATTTTGGCAGTAGACGGTTTTCGAGGATTCAGGCCAAAAGATTTGAAACATTATCTAGCGGGCATCTTGCTTCCCGTCCGAGTCGAATACCGAATGCACGCTCAAGGCGTACGAGCCATGTACGAATTTTTTGATGAAAATTCGAGCATCGAAAGCTTAACTGGAACGGATTCTGCATGTGTGATATTTTTAGCATTGCTCCAATTTTATGCTTCCAATCTCGAGGTGTTGGACGATCAGATTACTTTTCGAATGCAGGAGGTAAAGTCTTGGGCAGAAGGGTTTCTTCATAAACATTCAGATTATTATCAGGATATTAAAAATGTAAATGAGGATGTCTTAAAAACACTTGGCGATCTATATACTCAACAATTTATGGATACAAAAGATTGGAAAATTGTGGGAGAAGAATTACTCAAAAGCTTACAATTGCCAAATAATTCCTAAAAAAAAATCTTTACAAATTACTAAAATAAAGTTATTTAAACATTTTTTCATGATTATATATTATGAATGACGTGGTGGTTTATGATAAAATTTACCGTTTTTTACTCGCATATCACGATAGATCTCACAGTATTCATGATATTTACAAATATACTGGTTGTAATAAAAGAACAGCAAACAGATGTTTATACGACATGTTAAAAAAAGGAATTGTTTTGAAAACCAGAGAAAAGCAGCCGCCTTGTTGGCAGTTTAAAAAACCAGAATATTAAAAAAAAAAAAAAAAATTTTTTTTTTTTTTTTTTTTTTTTTTTTTTTTTTTTTTCAAGGATATATAAACAAATTTCATAACCAAGGAAATCCAAATTCATTTTAAACTTTTCTGGATACACCATGATTCTTCAGAGGGTTATAAACTATGTGTGCGAATATGTCTTTAATCGATTTACCCCAAAAGTAAAATTTGTCAAAAGATTTCCAGAGGCTCAAGAACCAACTCGTCGTGAAGATGATTCTTTGGGTTATGATCTTAAAACTCCTTTTAAAGTAGTCATTGAACCAGGCGAACGAAAAATTATTGATACAGGTATCAAAATTGAAATGCCTAACTTTTTGGGAATGTTTATTTGGGACAAATCTTCTACAGCTTCTAAATTTCGTCTCAGCGTTTGTGGAGGTGTTGTGGATCCTGATTATCGAGGATCTGTTGGTGTAATTTTAGAAAACTGCCAGTCTGAAGCAATTGAATTACTTGAGGGTACACCAATAGCACAAGCCGTCTTTCATATTGCTATTCGACCAACTTTGCAAGCTGTGAAAGAAAATGAACTAACAGAAACGATACGCGGAGAGCGAAGCTTCGGAGGAGATATTGGGTGGAAGTGGGAGCCTAAAGTAGAATAATTATTAAAAAAAAAAAAAAAAAAAAAAAAAAAAAAAAAAATTTTTTTTTTTTTTTTTTTTTTTTTTTTTTTAAGGATGTGTTATAAAAGGGAGTAACATTGTCTCACCCCATATCAGTTGGTTGGTTTCATATTTCGCAGTATGGATCGTGTCTCGTTTAACGAACCTTATAATGATAATCGAATGGCGATTCATTCTCGATTGCCGCCTTTTCCATATTCCCATTTACAACCAGATTCATATTTTTTTTCAGATCACTACAGATATTTATTAAATCATTATGAAAATATAGTTTATGATATGAAAATGGAATTGAATAACCGAAGAATAGATATAGAATCTTTGAAATATGAATTAAAAGTGAAGGATCAAGAAATACTTGAACTACACAAAAAGATTCAAGACATTTTGAAAATGAACGACAATGATCCGAGAGACTTAAACGCATCAGGAGAATCTATAACTACTGTTTGAAACGAAATTATAAACAGATAGTGAAAAAAAAAAAAAAAAAAAAAAAAAAAATTTTTTTTTTTTTTTTTTTTTTTTTTTTTCACCTTTGTAGTATATAAGAATCAGTTTCCTGCTTATCCATTCACAATTTCATTTCAATTTTACCGTAAATCATGCTATATGCTGAGGTGGTTTGTATGAACTGTGCTGACGGAGGATTGTTTCCGTTGGAAATTGCATTTGCTACTGCGGATAAAGATGTTTATATTCTACGAATACCACCAAAACTCTCTTACTGGACAACTATAAAAGATGTGTATTCTACCAGATCTAGAATGCGAAACAGAGATAGATTTTATAACTCTAGAATTGGAAGAAGACGTTTATCGATAAAACCGATTGCTATATATATACTTCATGCAGATAATTGGTTGGATGAATTACATAGTTTTATTTTTCACACGTTTCCTGGAGACTTGAAATTGCGAGTTCGTGGTAATTTTCAATATCACTTTTTTAAAAAAGTTTGTGGTTTTCGAAATGTGTCAAGAGTATGGTTGAAAACTGGAGTTGATGTTGTAGATTGTAATCATAAACACAAACTTAAATTTGTAAATTATCCATGTCCCGGAATTGAAGTCGCAACTATGGCAACTTATCATAAAATTATTGAATATTTCAATTAAAAAAAAAAAAAAAAAAAAAAAAAAAAAAAAAATTTTTTTTTTTTTTTTTTTTTTTTTTTTTAAATAAAAACTTGTATGACACCCTGTAACTTTTGGACATATGACACTTATATGGCATATACATCGGATCAGTGCTTTGAAAGCGGGTGGAAAAGCAGATTCTTTTACATATACTGTATTGCCGTTTGAATCTTTTGAATAAACACAAGGCTCGTTACTTATATAATCTTTCATATAATTCCAAGGAATCAGTGCATGACCGTTTCGACTTTTCGCCAAATACCTTTCTCCGGTACTTGTTCGCATTAAAAGAGGTTCTCCATTTTCCCTCCAATAATACTCATTTCCCTTTCCGTCTTGCGGATAACGTTGCGTTTTATCGGCCATCAATGCCAATCGAATATTTTGGTTTGTGTGATCGACTATAAACAAGGATCTATTTCCGCGAACGGGATAATATTCATTACCTCGAGCGTCTTTGGCATAATAAAAATCCCCCGTCGCATCTCGCGCAAAAACATTATCCTCGCGATTCGGATACAGCTCTTTTCCCGTTCGGTCACGGGCATAAATTTCTTTACCGTCTCGATCGACCACAAAATTGTCCCCGGTTTTGGGGTAATATTCGTCCCCGTTTCGCTTCTTTGGGTACTTTCGCATCACTTGATTTTTCTCCTCTCCTTCTCTCTCTGTCTGTCTGTCTCTCTTCTACACAATGGCCGTCGACAGGTATCGCATCTCTCTTCTGGAACTGGAAGACTGTCCCCTGCGAATCCGACCCGACCAGTTGCTACGTTTGCTTCGTGCCTGGCGTAAACGGCACGTCTTTGGACACGTTTGTCTCGAATGCGAGAAAAAAATTTCATTCGAATCCATGTCTTACGCCGTCTGTTGTCAACAATTTTATTACAATGATCGGCTCGCCTGTTACCAAGTCATTCCGATCGCCATTCCGACACCCGGTTACGTTTTTATGTTACCGCAACTCCAGCGCATGATCGAGCAGGCTCGCCTGGAAACGCGACAAGATTTTTTAGTGATCCCCGATCCGATTTATTGGCAGGTACCCACGACTCTCGTTTACGAAAAGGTCGTCAAGTTCGTGTCCGGTGTGCCCATGACTCATCGCACGAAACTCATTCAACCCGCTTCGAAAGCGCCCCTCTTTTACAAACAGGTTCAGGAGGCGCCTCTCAATTACGGCAGTCTGGAGTCGCGGTCGTGCGGGAAAGCCACCCTCATTCGTCAGGTGGCTTTCGGAAAGCGGTGTCGCTACTCGATGCGGGGGATGATCGTACCGGACGCCAGTCTTCGACCCAACGAAATTCGTTTACCCGACCATATTGTCGATAAGTTTGAACTGGCGGGAAAATGGATCATTCTGAACCGAATGCCGTCTTTGCAACCGGAAAATTTCGTCGGCTTACAGGTGCCGACGGACGGTCCTTCGTGGCCCTACGACTGTTTCGGCATTCCCCTCGAAATCTTAGAATCCATCAACGGCGATTTCGACGGAGACGAGGCAAACGTTTATCTGGTGCCGAGTCTGCTTTCGCAAGCGGAATGTCTCACAATCTTGAATCCGGAATGGGAGATGCGATCCTTCGTCATGGGTTTAAAATTGGCTCCGAGCCAAGATATGTTGGTGGCCTATTACATGTTTTACGACGATATTGATTTTTTACCCTACAAAGACCGCAATCTGAAAAAGACGATGCGATTTATCTGTGAAAAATACGGGGATTCGAGAGCGTTTCATGCTTTTAATCAAATGCGTTTGTTTTATTTGGATCGACTACAAAATCATACCTGTTTTGCGTTGACGCTGGCAGAAATGCAGACCATCGCTGCAAATTTAAAGGAGGGAAAAGACATTCAATCGATACAGGGTTGCTTGACTACACAAATTTTAGCTAAGGCTAAAGGAAATTTCGAAACATTGACTCAAATGTTTGGTCGTATCGGAATGCAGAGCGGCGTGTTTATCAAAAATTCATTCATGTCGGGGCTTCATGGAGTGGAGGCTTCGGCTCACGGAAAAACATCCATCTACGCATTGAATCTCGTACTGAATATATGGCTACCGGGCTACGGTTATCAAAAACTCATTTCTAACGCTCACGATATGATAGTAAATTATGAAGGAAATATAGTCGATGGCGATAAACGAATCATTTTTCAAAACGCATTGGACGGTTATCATCACGAAGACATTATATCAGAATCTCTCTTTATGCATATTTTTAAATCATTTTTTGGAAAAAATGAAACTTGAAAAATTTATTACAAAATCCGGTTAAAATTCGATTAGTCTGATTCGATTTGATTTTTTTTTATTTCTGAGACCGACAACACCTAGTTAAAAAAAAAAAAAAAAAAAAAAAAAAAAAATTTTTTTTTTTTTTTTTTTTTTTTTTTTTCGTTAAAGGTCAAAGGTCAAAGGTCAATGACCTATATAGATTTTTAATTTTACAGATACCAGAAAAATTTGCAAAGTGCATGCAAAAAAATAATCAAAACTTTATTGTATATATTAAAAAAAAAAAAAAAAAAAAAAAAAAAAAATTTTTTTTTTTTTTTTTTTTTTTTTTTTTTTTTCCGTCTATAAAACAGCGACTCATAGTCTCTCGAGCTTCAGTTTACTATAAAAAATAAATGACCATTTTAAACAAGTTATGAGTTCCTGCAATTGTCGAGTTTATACGTTCAATCTTCCATTGATGGAAAAATTTGTAGAATTTTATGGAAATAGACAGAGACGTACTCATTTTCTAGCTATGCGCTTTAAACGACGAGTCATTGTCTACAAATCCAACGTTTTAGATTCCGTGCCCATCACACCTCCCGATAATAGCATCATAGTAGTTCACGGAAATTGTCCTCCCATAAACGTGGTCAACAAGCAAACCATTCTATTGTTTACTCTCGGAAATACTACGACATCCGGAATTCATGTCACGGACGATTCCGAACAAACACTCTTGCGCGCCCTCTTTCCCGCCGATCGGATCCTTTTTAGTCATTTTCATTACCAGACGCTCTTTTTGGCTGCCACTGAAAATCCGTATTGGCAAATCACCCATCGATGTCGGAGAGAGGCGGCCTTTAGGACCTTATGTTCCTTGCTGGAGGCCCGTCAACAAAAGAGATTGCTCAGTTTAGAGGAAGCATCCAATTTACGATTTTTTAAAAGTTCGGATAATAACCTGAAACAGTTCAACAAATGGAAACATTTCGCCTTTGAACTTTGCAGCGAATCTTTTGTCATGACCACTTATTCTCATCCTTCCGCTTTTTTCGGGCGGGAGGTGTATCAGATTTTGAAACGGTCCGACGCGTCTCCCGGACCGCTGCCGCCTCCCGATTTTTACGTATGCGAGTTGCTCTCGGCCGAAGAGGATAGACTACCCCTGGGAATCATGTGCTTAGTTTCGAGCGATCGGGACCGGTCACTCGAGTACGTCTCGCCGATGGTGGTGGTGAAGCATGACAACGTATTTAAAGATTCCAATTACGTTACGTGTAATACCTGGTTGCCTTTATACCGCAACAAAGAACATTGGAAACAATATGGAATACATTTCTACGTTCACGGCTTACGTTACAAAAAAATTTTGTTACAAAACATCCTGTCCTGGTTGCAGCTTCAAACGTCCGAAAAGTATAAATTCATTTCATTGGATCTGTTACAAATAGCAAAAATCCTTTTCGGCGATGAATCAAGATGTTTTTCAAAAGCCTAGTCGAGTCCATTCTGAAACAGATGGCGGATCCGGACGACGTCCTGGCCTGCAGCGCCACCGGCGCGCTCACGCGAGACATCCGCGACGACCTGATCCAGGCGTACGAGCTGAGCGAGCCCCTCGTCCGCCGGCACGCGCAGGCCTTCCTGGGCAGCAGCAGCTTCCTGGATTTCCTGATAAAGCTCTCGAGGCTGCCGCATCACGCGGACCGCTGCCGTCCCGCCGCCGCCGCCGCCGCGTTCCCGGATCGGAATTGCGGAACGGGAGGCGGCGGCGATTCGGAGACGCGCCGGAAAGAATTGGCGCACTGCGAACGGGAAAAGAAGCGGTTGAAATCCCAATTATGCGACTGCGAGAATCGACTGAAAAAGGAACAGGGTGAATCGATAAACGTGAAAAATTTGTTGTACGAAACCGAAGAGAAATTGAAAAAATATATTATCATATTATAACAGAATTGGAGAAGAAAAATAATGTTTTGGAAACGAACCTAAACGACTGTTTGTCTGAAATAGAACGATCCCGTAAATATCTGGTCGATTCGGTGCAACAGCTGGATCTTGAATATGCAAAAATGCAAAGTGTGTCACACTGTGAGATGGAAAGAGCTCGAGAAATATGTAAAAATATGGTAGAAGAAAATTTCATGCTGAAACAAAAACTACTTAAAGCGTTGCCATATACTAACGATTGTCAAACTGCTACCGTTTCGGAAATAGTCTCACCAGTAGCAGCATTATCGTGGAATAAACCTGGATTGTTTAAACCTGAAATTGTAAATTATGAAGTTTCTGGGGAAAATGAAAATAATTTGTCGATGCAATTGAAACTTACTCAAGATAATTACAGTAAATGCCTAAAGGACTTGAAAAATAAAGAAAATAAAGTTGAAGAATTATCAAATCAAGTACAAAACTTGACTGGTGAATTGAATGACACTTTAAAAAAATTACAATCAACTGAAAAGGATTTTAAAGAGAAGCAATCTGAACTTGACAGTGTCCGAAACGAGTTAAACGAAATTACAACTCAATTTAAAACTTTTAAAGAAACTTGGGAGATAAAATTGAAAAATATGCAAAATGACCATAGAAAGGAATTGGAAAAGAAACAAGAAGAGCTTGAGAATGTTCAAGATGAATTAAATAATGTTAAAAGGAAATGCCAAACCGATTGCTTAAAAGAGACAGGATCACTATCTTCGCGAACCGATCTGGTTAAGAAATTACAAAATATTGAAAAGAGTTTAGAACAATGCAATCAGGAAAAACAACTGTATTTAGATCAACTAGAACAGAAAAAACTTGAAATGTTAGGTGTTGAAAATCGGCTTGAAGTAAAAAATTCTATAATAAACCGTTTAAAAGAAGAATACTCTAATAGTCAAGAGGAGGGTCAAAATTGTGAAAACTCACAAGTTTCTAAAAATTGGGAAGACGATATCCTATTAAAATTGACTAAAGATTTAAATTTAGTAAAAATTTTTAAGAACCAATTACAATTAATTCAAACAGAAGCAGACTTGATAAAAGTAGAGCCTGAAAACTTTGCAAATGTTGTGTTGGATTTGAAAAAAAATTCATTCAGATATTTCGATGAAATTGCTAAAGCTGCATCGTTACCGGTAAGCGCCCAGTCAGTTGAAGAAATAAAAAATCGGCTGAACGAGTACGAAGAGCAATATGATTTATGTCTTAATTTCACAACATCTTTTCCGGGTTTAGAATTTGTGGATTTAGAAGCTGTTGTGAAAGACCTTCCCGATCACTTAATCGAATTAAAAAACATCGTAGGAAAATTTAATAAAGATTTGAAATGGGAACAAAATCCCAATTGGTTATATCAGGTCATAAAATGGATAGAAAGTGAATTATCTCGATTCGAAAAATGTAAAAGAATTCAAGACGACTTGCAATCGCTCACACCAGATATTGAAAATAAGACTAAATTTGAATGGAAAGAATTGTTTATTAAAAGATATAATAATTTATTGAAATGCGCTGTCAGTATAACAGGATCCGAAGACCACATAGACAATTTACCTGTTATATTACAGAAAATGAAAGAAAACTGTAAAAACACTAATGAGCCAAATTGGCTTTTTTTATGTACTCAAGAAATTGAAAATGAATCGGATTTTACAGATATGGATTTAGATTCAACGGTATGTTCTACAGATGGTTTAGCAGCATGTCATGCAGATAATTCAGAAGCAGGTTCTATGGATTGTTCAACGGTATATTCTGCAGAAAGTTTAGCAGCGCATCCTGCAAAAAAATGTTCTACAAAACAATTTGCTAAAAAAAATGTTCGGTATAAGAGAACTGATAAAAATTTACAACTTGATTACACTAAAATTGCAAAAGCATTTGGCGTTTATTTTGATTCTAATTATTCCCGTTTTAACAATATTTTAAAATATTTGAACGATTTAAAAGAATACTTTTCAGTCACCGATTTAAAATTATCCACCATTCAAAATGCGATTAAAAATAAATTAGCACCATTTGTTCTTGATCAAAAGAATTTCAATTCTTTACAAACCAGCACTTTTCCACAAACATTTGAAAATCATATTAACGCATATTTAAACATTATACAAAGAGAAAGTTATGATAAGCTATTACGTGATTTTCATTTAGATGAAACTATAAGAAAATCACTTATAAATACATTTAACATTGAAATTGAAAAGGAATGGACTTTACTCTACAAACAATGGCTCCAAGCATTGAATTTAAATGAACACACAGCCAAAGAAAATTTCTTAAATCAACTGATGGAATACAAAAAAATAGTAGAGAAGAATAAAAGAAGTTTATCAGAAAGTTCAGCTGAAAGTTATGATACAGAAAATCAAAAGAAAATAAAACTTGCAGAAAACTTTTCTTACTTAAAAATACAAAATTTGGTTTATGCATTATACAGAGAATTGTTTAAATTAAAATGGAATCACCTTAAAGAAAATCTACCTTCAAGTCAAGACTTGTTAACAAAATGTGAACAAAAATTACGTATTATCGAAAAACTTCATAAAAAATCGACTCCCCGACAAAATGTATTATTTACAATCTATTCAGAGTATGTAGAAATAGACTTGTCATCATACACAAACAAATCAGAACGTTTTGAAAGTATTATAACTGAAATGGATGATTTATTAAAAGTGTGTATGTCCGAAACAGAAAAGTACCTTAGAGATTTAGTTTCAAAAATGGCGTAAAAAAAAAAAAAAAAAAAAAAAAAAAAAAAAAAAAATTTTTTTTTTTTTTTTTTTTTTTTTTTTACATTATCCATCCTATAAAAGATTTCAATTTCTTGTTAATTTCATAATTGCGCCATTCTTTAGGTTGCATTTCATGGTATAACGTACTCCAAGTTAATTTGGAATATATGCGATATAACGCATGATTACTACATACAAACAACATAAAGAACCACAGAGTTATAAACAACATTATCTTAACTTTTGAAAATAATAAAGGATGGCAAACTGCAACGAAACTGACACCAAACTCAAAACTAAACAATCTACAATATCATTAAAAAAAACCACTGAAGATAAATTGGGAAAACGGAAAAAAAAAATAACAGACAATTTACCTCTTAAAAAATAGCTTTGGAGAATAATGAAAAGGAACCGATACTTTTAAATGAAAATGATATATCTAAAAACATCCAACCCCAAAAAAGTGAAAATTTACACGAGGTCATTGAACCAGAACGTAAAAACTATTCTGAAATTTATATAAACGGCTATTGTTTCCGAAATAAAGGATTCGAACAATATTATGCAAAAGATAAATCAAATAACGACATATATTGGAAAGATTCTGTGCAAGCACAAATTTATGCGTACAAAAAACAAGTAGATGGTTCAGAACATAAAATGGAATATCCGGCATGCAAAAGTAACGGAGAACCTGAATACATTTATGATCGAGAAGGAAAACCGAGATATCCAGTAGATTTAGAAAATTATAAAGTCATTTTTCCTCGAAATTCTCAGACAAACGAAGAAGAGTACCTTAGAGACAAAAATGGAAACTTATTTTATCCAATAAATAAATTTGGTCAACAGTTTTATCGTAAAGATGTTCACGGAAATGAAGTCGTTATCGACAACAAATATGCTGAATGGTCAGACGGTACACAAATTTATCCAAAAAATTCAGACGGGGATGAGTTTTACTTGAAGGTAAATGACAAAGAAGTGGCCGCGTTGAAAAAGATTGATTCTACATTAGTACCATACTATGCTAAAAAAGCGAATGGAGATGAAATATACCCTCGTGATTATTCTGATTCCCAAAATTAATATTTAAAAAAAAAAAAAAAAAAAAAAAAAAAATTTTTTTTTTTTTTTTTTTTTTTTTTTTTTTTTTTTTTTTTTTAGTATATAAAAGTTTATTTTTCAGTATCAGAAATATTTGTTTCAATATGAATCTTGAAAGACAAATATATGATTCTTTTGAAAAACCAAAATATAATATTTTAGAAAGGTTGGGTAATTTTGAAAGACCAAAATATAATTGTTTAAGATTGGGTGATTTCGATTCAGAAAGAGACGTTTTGAAAAAACAGGTGTCTCTTTTGGAATCGGAAGTATACGAGTTGAAAGAGAAAATATACGCGTTGCAAAAGGAAATGGATACATTTGAAAGAAAACTGGCTTTAGCCAATTTTTTTCACCGTCAATGCTGTGGAAATGGAACTTTACTACTTAAATGTGAACGGGAACAGGAAAGAGCAACGATACCACCACAACGCGATAACATTATGCTGAAACGTTGTTGTGTTTGTATACCGCAATCAAAAAAAAAAAAAAAAAAAAAAAAAAAAGTTTTTTTTTTTTTTTTTTTTTTTTTTTTTTTTTTTTTTTTTTTTTGATATATATTGATGTAAATCAATCGAAAAATAGAGACATGAATCCTTTCATTGTTTGTATCGACGGCATTATCGGAGCTGGTAAATCTTCCTTGATACACGCACTAGCCTCGGATTATGCTTGTTTTCCAGAACCTCTTTCGGAATGGAATTTACTTTCGTCATTCTACGATAATCCGCAAGTTTACGGATTGCCTTTTCAACTCCAAGTTTTAGTTTCTCAATTCAAGCAGCGGCAACAATTTCCCAATGAAATAGTTCTCGTGGAACGATGTCCCTGGACCTCTCGTCACGTCTTTGCGCCTCTTCTTCTCCTCGACCAAGAGGATCTCGACCTTTATGACCGGGCTTACCGGCGTTTAGCTTATTCAGTTCAACATTTCATCTACTTGGACATTGATCCGCACATTGCTTTCCGACGCATACGCCGTCGATCTCATCTAGACAATCGAATCACTCTGGATTATTTGAAACGGCTCGAGGATCGCTACGCTTTGGAATTGACGTCGTCGTTGTCCAACGTGACACGCATCGACGCGAACCAACCACTCGCGAGTTTGGTTAAGCAATGTCGCCATCTTTTAACTACCAAAATTGTTTCACTTTTTCCAACTGCTTGAAAAAGGTCGTTTCGGCCCAAGTACCTACTTTTTTCAAATGATCGACGTTATGCGTGATAATGTACATCATGTAGGCGGTGAGACCGAGAGTCAGTAAAATTAAAAGCACAAAGATCCAACGACCCGTGATCATGCCGATCGTCAAAAGGACGCCGTTGACATAGGTGGCCGAATAAAATAAAATACCATGCGCTAAAGATCGCTCTTCCATTTTTTTTTCTTTTCTTTTTTCCTTAGCTTGTTTTTTTTTCTTCTTCTTCTTCTTCTTCTTCAAACATGAATCTGTTTCAGGTTGTCTACGAACGTCGAGGCTCGATAACGAGGAAATGTCAAAGCCTTGTGTGTAAAATCATTCCGCTTGACTAAAAATCCTTTTCCTTTCGGACCCTGTAATTCGATGCGCTCGTTGCTGTAATCGTCGTATTTGAAAGCGATATGCGGAGGATGCGTCACTCTGTAACGCAATTCCAACTGAACCGGTCGAGTCACTTGGAGTAAGACTTTGACGCTGGGATCGACCGTGAAACCCTCCCGCGGTAATTTTTCAAATTGTTTGGCTCCCGCCATCCATTTAAATTCATCTGTACCGTTCCAGTCCACGGGCAGGATGCGTTTCACTTCGCCTTCAGAAAAGTGCGTCGGTTCCATGGTATCGTCGAAATCGACGAGATTGCTCTCGCGAGTCGTGTCGCAAGCGTACTCGGAACCGACGCGAATCAGTCGATCGGTGTGCACGGAAGGACAAAAGAGAAACGGTTGAGTTTCGTCGCAAGTGGCGTAGACGGTACTGTCGTAAATAAAATTATCCGTTTTTAATTTCTGACCAGGAGTGCAGTGTTCCGCGTCGTCGTCGTCCAGTTCCTCCCGCACGACTCTTTGCTCCCAAAATCGATACCGAAGACGAGTCGGTTCTTTGTGCAACGATCGCGTGGCCTCGTCAAATCGACACTTGAATTTTTCGTCGTCGGCGGCGGCGGCGGCGGGCCTCGGAAGAAAGAGGGCCAAATCGGGAAGCATGGCCAAAAAGTCGTACGGCTCACATTCGGGATGAGAGCAAATATTGTAGAGGGAAATATAGACAGACTCGGGCGCCTGACAGGTCATTTTAGAAGTGGGTTTGGCATAATTCCAAGCGCTGATCCACGATTCCGTATTCAAGGGTTCGAATCGAAACAGTGGGACGTTGCCGTACGCGAACGCGTTCTCGGGGATCTGGACGCACGCGGAGCCTTGAAAAAATTGACCCGCTGGACACGTCAGTTCCCGTCCCCGATCGCAATCGTAGAATCGTTCGGGTGTTCCAGAGACGGGTAACTTGAGATTCGGTTGACAAGCGGCTTCCATGCGGAACCGCTTCGAGATGCGTCCGGAAGGGGTCACTGGGACGCGTCTCCGTTTCAGTCCTCCCGCGCACACGTAGCCCGCCACACTGTCGTACAATTCCGACATGTCCCAATTGCGAACGTGCTTGGTGAATTCGTGCACGGGCACGACTGTGCGGGTGGGATCTTGCGCGAAAACGTTGTCGCAAAAACTGGGCACCGCACACCCTCGTCCGTCAAAGACCATGGGTAAATGAGTCAAATTATCCCCTTTCGACAACAGAGGATCCCAGATTTGTGGACAAGTGATGGGGTCCTGCACTTTATCCGCATAACAAAGCGTGTAACCGGGCGAGAAAATAAAGTCTCCGTGGAGGCGGTCCGGTAAGGGTAGTTTTGTTCCGTCTGGTTTTCCCACGCAGCTCTCCGGTTCGCAGTACTCCCGGTCGAAAAATTTATAGCCGGGCGAACAGTAAGTGTAAACGGGTTTTCCGTTCAGACATTGCACTTTGGTTCGATCCTCGTCCAACAAGATGGGATTCGTAGACGTATGAAACTTACAAAAATGAGCCAACTCGTCTCTCGGAATACAACGATCGTAGTAGAAAAATTTATCGCTCCCGCAATAACCCGAAAATTGTCGATCGTTTTTACATTCAAAGTAATGACTCGCGTTGTCCGGATCGGGAATCAGAGTACCGTCCGGTTTACCCGTGCACGAACTCACGGGAATGCATTGACTCCTTCGAAACACGGTTCCCGAGGGACAGAGACCCACCTCGTAAATTTGTCTGTTTCGACACTTGAAATAAAAAACGCCTCCGCTCAAAACGGTGTACGGACTGTTTTCTTGGAAAGACGCTTGTTGATTTTGCCATTCCGGATTCTTTTTCAAGTGCTCGTAGAGGAGTTGACCGGTAGCTGGAATTTGTTTACCGGGCGGTACGTAAAAACAATCGTCTTTTTGTATGATATCACCCGACGAACGAATCATGTACGTTTCCTCGTCGGAAAATTCGTGTTGCCATAAAATCAAATGATTGCGGGCGAAGTGAAATCGGTTGATTTTGTTATGCGGTTTAGAAAAGGTCACGTGGTCGGATGCGGGACGAAGAGGTTGTAAAGGAACAGTCGGTTCAGACACGGTCGGAATACTCTCGCAGTAAAAATACCAGAAATAGAGTAAGAGCAAGGTGATGCTGAAAACGGGAAACATCTTATTATTCAAGAGATGGATTCCACTATTGTATTTACCAAAGAGCAATGTCAACAGTGGTCGGAAAAAACTCGGACGGTACAATGCTGTAAAACGCCAAATTATGTGAAATATTTGAAACAAGATCGAGCCATGGACGAGATGCCCAATCTGTATAAACAATGCAAAAATTGTAGAAGAGTTGTACGCGTAAAATGATTTAAAAAAAAAAAAAAAAAAAAAAAAAAAAAAAAAATTTTTTTTTTTTTTTTTTTTTTTTTTTTTTTTTTTTTTTTTTTTTTTTTTTTTTTTTCGAACTCGAAGTGACAATTTGAAACTCATCGAGTGTTGAAGAATTCGTAATTTGCGAATTACACAGAGTTAATTTATAATGTGACCTTGGTTCAAGGTCAAAGGTCAATGACCTCTATTACATTTACAATTTTCTTTGCTTCTCGCCGAACCTGAAGTGAGAATTTGAAACTCATCAATTATCGAAGAATTCGTAATTTGCGAATTGCGAATATGTAAATGGCCCCATCAGCGGCCCCGAGGTTCTGATCTCCAAAACTGGTGGACGGTAGCTGCCGTGTTCGAACCCCTGTCGCGACCGTCGGCCTGATCGTTCGGAGTTTTCCGCGGTTTTCTTCGAACGTCTTCTTTTGTAAATACGGGTCAGGTTCCCTTAGAAAAACTCCTCACGGCCTATATCCCACAGTGTAGCTAATTGCGAAAAAAAAAAAAAAAAAAAAAAAAAATTTTTTTTTTTTTTTTTTTTTTTTTTTTTATATATCTATATATATAACCTCCTTGTATTTAAATCAAGTTATGGCATTTGTATCGTCCAATCTACAGAGAATCAACCGGCGTGAAGAAGCGTCTCCCGACTCTTACATTTTATATGATTTAAATGGTGGTATTTTTTCATGTAATGTTAAAGATTATCCGAGTTTTACGCTGGAATGGACAAATATATCGAATCCACCCTCCTTAACTCTAGATCTTACCTCTACTGGATCCCATTCCATCATTTTGGATTTTGACTATCGTCAATCACCCAATCGCGATATCATTCAAAATATTTTTCAGCTTATTGAATCTGTTTTAAAAATAACTTTTTTTCCGCTCATTTTAAATTTTACCTACATTATCGCTGTGAGACCCGGTCATTACGGACTACATGTTCATTTACCCGAATTAGAAATCGGTCACGATGATTACATTCTTTTGTGTGAACTTTTACAGTACAAGTTTAAGCAGGTTTTCATGGGAGACGAAAGTTATAAATTGGACATTTTGATGAACGCCATGCTTCCCGGTGCTGCGAAACCCAATTCGAAACCCTACGTACCTGTTAAATTAGTTTACGTGGATGAACGCGACACGTTTTATCTGAACGTCTTTCAATTCGATTCCAACGAGTTTGAGGCGGTGAAAAAAAAATTTCCCAAACGTCGAAATAACGAAAATTCCCTTTTCCGAACTTTGTTGAATTTAACCTGTCGGAAGATGATTGCGGTCGAACTCAAACAACTCATGATGCCCGTCATCCGATCGAGGCAAGACGTTCCGTTACACACAGTCTCTTACAACACGTCTATCGGAAAAATTCCAAACAGTTCCTCGGATTGGCGAGACGTGGCTACATTTACTTATAAAAAAACAAACGAACTCGGTTTCATTAGCAAGTGTAATAAAATTGTAGTCAACAACACCAATCATCTTCTCAAAGTCTATCACCACTTGAAACTGAATGCGTGCAACATGCTTCATTTCGAGACGACCAATCATGCCATGAAACAGTGGTACGAACGCTTCGGTCGAGTTTCCAGTCTCGACAATTCACACATCCCGATCCCTTTTCGAGAAATTCACGAAATGCTTCAGTACGAGCACATGACGTTATCCGAAAATCCGAATCCCCTCAAAACCCTCATGCAGTTTAACGACGGGTATTATTTTTTACCCATTTTCTATACGCTCTGTCAACACTATCAGAAGACGTCCAAGTGGATGGCTAACGAGTTGAAAGCGCTGCTCGATAAGGAATTTCATCCGCTCCTCGATGCCTTTCTCACGATCAATCCTAAAATAATTCAATGTACCGTGAGCGAACTCTCCATCAACACGATCCATTTTTGCGCCAACAACTTGCATCGGGAGCAGCCGAAAACGAATCGCGATAAACTGAAATCGATCGTAGAAAATAATCAACGGGCCATTCTCTCGGTGACCACGAACGATCAAATTATGGATCTCATTCGAAACATGCAAGAACGACATTTACCGATTCGCGTGCTCAAGTTTAAAAATGCCTTGAAAAAACCCTCTCGGTTCATTTGGAATGCTCTCACGGAATCGTGGCAGGAAATGAATTCGGCTAGCGAAATTAACGATCACATGTATAATCTTTGGAATTATATCAAACAATTTTATCACGAATATCGAAATTCGGGAGGATTGGGAGGACCCGATGACGATTTGGTGAATAAATTTAATCTCATGGCTGTCATTTCGGCCATCAACAGCGACACGGCCATGGAACGGAAAGACATTCAGATGGACGCGCACAAATGGTTCTTGAGGTTATCGGACGGCGTGTTGGATTTGTTGACCGGTCATATCGGGGGTGTGGTTCCTGAATTTTTTATTTCGGATCGCAAAATCAACCTCGGCATTCCGCGTCCGCAAATGAAACTACTCTGTTCCCGTTCCCCCGACCTGGAAGCCTTGTACGAGCGGCTCGCGGATAAGCGGTTCTTTTTGAAATACTTGCAAGATTTGTTTTTGGACGTCACGGACAGTCTCTTCGATACGTTGCATGCTCTCGTTCCCGAGGCCGAGGACGATTTAGCAAAATCGATGCTCTATTTTTACATCAATCTTTGCAAATGCACCTCGTTCGACTACGAGTTGTTCATGTACATGTTGGACATTTTGGCCAGCGTGTTTGTCGGCACCAATTACGAGCGAAAATTTTTCGTCTGGAAAGGTCTCACTCGGAACGGGAAGAGTAAACTCTTCGAATTGATGGGTCGCGTGCTCGGCGGTTATTACCATTCGATCCAATCGGAAAATTTATCGCCCGGGCATTCCGGTAACAACGCGACTCCCGAGCTGGCCTCGACCCTCTTCTCGTGTCGCATGGTTACTACGGAAGAGTTGGACAAGCGACTGGACGAGAATCGCGTGAAACAGATCACGGGAAACTCGTTCGTCACGTTTCGCAACATGTACGAACAAAATTCGGGCGGCATTCCGACCGCGAAACTGTTTGCCACCACCAACAATTATCCAGAGTGCAAGGCGTCGGAAGCGTTCAAAGATCGCGTGGTCGCCATTCCGTTCGATGCCGAATTTGTGGACGTGGCACCCGAAAAAACATCCCAGCAAATCGAAAAAAATATTTATCAGAAAGACGCGTATGTCGTGGAACAATCTTACAAGGGATGTTTTTTCATGCTCTATTATCATTTGAAAAAACATTTGAATCTCGAGGACGGTCTCCTGCATTACCGTGAAGAACCCGAATGCGTCGTCGAATTTACGAACGATTACCTGATTCATGCCGATATTTATGTTCAATTTAAATTGCATATGGACGTGCAGTTGAAAGCCGGGTGTTCGACCACCATGAACGACGTCAGGTCGGCCATTCGCCAATTTTTAAAAACGACCAAAAACACGTCGTTCCACGAAAATGATTTGATGATTTGTTTCGAAAAAGAATTTGGTGAATTACGCCAGACGGATATTCAAATGACACACGAGACGTTCAGTTACAGGAGCTGTCTGGAAGAGGAACAGCAGCAGCAGCCGGCGAAGAAAGCAGCGCGTTTGGATAACGAATCGTCTCTAGTGTATTACGAAGGGGTCATCATTAAAAATTTAAAACGACAAAACTTTGAAGATTAAAGCAATGTCTTGTAAACCACAGATACAAGAGTATTATGACTTAAAGCTATTGAGTTTGGCGCATATGCCAATTGACACGTTGATTCGGAGTGTATCGTCCAGAAATTTGAGCAAATTGACTAGACTGCGTACCTCGAGCAGAATATGGGATACATTTTATGAGGTAACGCCTTCCGTAGTGGATGCGTTTACAGAGGAAGGCTACGATCACATAAGTGCCATTAAACAAAACTCGAGCGTGTACGGGTATCTCTATTTTGTAGCAGAACATAATGGTCAGTGGTACAATGCGGCACAGTTTGATTATCAACAGTTTCCTTTAATGCGAAACAGAGACTGCGTACTGCGTAGGATACGAAAAATGGCACAGAGTCTATCAAAGCCGAATACGAGTGAATTTGATGCGACTTGTTTATATTTGTTGTATTTTTATGCATTATTAGTAAATCCGTTGTCTAATTGGATCACAATCGATTATTTGGCAAATGGAAATCGTTATCATCAGTTTGGAACGAGACTGAAAGGTAAAATGAAAACAATTGTAAAAAAAGTATGGACGTAAAAAAAAAAAAAAAAAAAAAAAAAAAAAAAAAAAAATTTTTTTTTTTTTTTTTTTTTTTTTAAGAATATAAATAGCAGACATTTAGTTGGAGTAAACAGAATGCAATTCGGTATGGATAATTTAAATAATCTTATCAAATATCATCACATTAAATGTAAATTGATTACTGATAAATTTTCGTTCACTGATGGCTTTATCGTGACTGAAAAGATTCATGGATCAAACTTTGCAATTGGTTATATCAAAGATACGCTTCGACTTCAGAGTAGAAATGTAATAATTGATAAAGATTTTAAACCATTTGGTTTACCCGAAATCATCGAACCATTGATACAAATTGTAGAAAAGGTAAAAAATGTCCTTGACTACAATTTTCTAATTTATGGTGAAATATTTGGTAAAACAATACCTACGATGAACTATTATGATCCTACATCTGCAACTGTTTTGGGAAGTGAAAAATATTTTTTCAGAGCCTTTGATCTTTATAATGTAGATGAGAAAAAATATTTAAAATACAGCGATGCTATTGTGTTATTTGAAAAAGTGGGATTACCTTATCTACCCATTTTAAATATAAATTACCAAACTATAAGCGATTTATATGCTATAGTAGAAAAACATCAAAGTGCCTTTTCCAAAAAGTTTGTGGAAGGGTTTGTCTTGAAAAAGAATGAACAGGAATTAGCTTGCTCGAGAAACATTTTCAAGATTGTGAGAAAGGAGTTTAATGCAAATAATGGTAAACCGTTAATCAAGAATATATTGAAATCCTATGTAAATTACAATAGATTCATTTCAGCCTATTCAAAAATTGGGGAAGATGAAGAAAAAATCAAGGAAGAGATGATACGAGATACGTTACAAGATATGATGAACATAATTAAGGATGAAATAGAAGAAGAAGTAGAAGAAAATTACCAAAGATTTCAACAAAAATTTCTAAAATGTCAAGCAAGAAAAAAGGAAATGAAATAATATACATTTAAAAAAAAAAAAAAAAAAAAAAAATTATTATTATTATTATTATTATTATTATTATTTTTTTTTTTTTTTTTTTTTTTTTTTTTTTTTTTAAGCTGGATTAACGTTTTTCTTATCCCATTGATGTGGATGTAAACCATATCCGGCGTAATACATGCTGTTGGCTATGCGGTCTAACGTCGATGTATGTACCGGAAATTTGTAGTAAAGTTTTCCATCCGTAAAAGTAGTAACTTCTTCATTTTTATTACTGTAAAAATGAGTTAAACCCTTTAATCTTCTAAGCATTCGAAGATATTGCCGTAGCATGAGGAGACTTTGTGATTTCATGTCGTTTTCGGAAAATTCTTCTTGTTGTTGGAAGGTTCGAAAATCGTCTATGAAGAGTTTTGACAAAATGTTGTTTTTTTCAGCTATATGATTTGGGTTTGTGAAATTATAATAAGGATAAGGAACAGAAACATCAGGTACTTGAACACTCCTCCCGATATTAGAACTTAATTCGTTTGTGTACAAATCTATTAATGCGATAAAGTCCATTCTATCTATCCATTTTTCATCTAATATATTAAAAAATTGACCTTCCTTATTATAGTGTGGATTTATAAAAGTTTCTATTGCCAAGTCATGGGCTAATCTATTGACTACATCAGCATCTGGTATGTCAACAGTTTTTTTAAGAGGCGACATTTAATACTTTGTTTAAACGTTTCTTTTAAGAAATCATGATTTAATGGAACTGAGACGATTAACAAGCTTTTCGCAAATGTATAGCAAGGTTCTGTCTTTTTTATCCGGTTTCCTATACGGTCGCACATAAATTCTAAAATCATAAGCAGAATTCATATTAGTAGTCACTTGATCATCTATTCCTATTAAATATATTTCGTCTTCGTACATTTCTCTGATATGTTCTCCAGCTTTTGAATATCCGTACAATTCATAAGCCACTTTAGATTCGGCGCGAGCAAAAATTTTGTACGCGTACGAAGCTATAAGAGGTAAAAAGCCATTCACAATCTTTTTCACGTAATCGTCATCTCCCAGACTCCAAAGAATAATATCCACTTTCATCAAATGTAACATTTGAATTATGAAATTTACATTGGGACGAACGTGGAAATGGTCCCCTTCAAATACACCTAAAGTTTCATCCATATCGATAACGACTACAATCATTTCTTGCATTAACAAAGAATGAGTCGAACTCAAACACTTATTCGTCATATCGAAAGGCAATATGTTTCGTATGCTCCGACAGAATGTATTTTTCACATGAAAAAACCCTGTTTAACGCTTCTCAACAATTTCAATCACGAAAGATTTCATTGTCTGTATTCAATAAAATCGAGCATTTGGAGATCTTACACCATTACAAAATCTTGTGACATTCCAGATCATTTTTAAGACATGATTTTATTGAACCGCAAGCTTGGAGATGACTATGTGCTCCCATTCGCTAGTCATTTTCGGGAATCGTCCGGTTACACTGTCGGAATGTTTAGGCAAAATATTGATTTATATACGCCGGTTATAATTGATAGGGGGATGTTTAAACGAACCGTCTTTACAATGATTGTTTTGTTTGTAGCAGTGTGTCATAGAATGGGAGGCGTTACTCCAAACATTAAATATTTTTCATTTGCCTATACTCGAGAACATCCAGTATTATGTGACATAGGTGGTGAAAATTCCGATAAAAAAGAAATTATCAATGGAAAAGAATATTTTAATCGAAAAAAATGGATAAAATTTTTGCGAAAAAAAAAGACTGTGGACATTATTCGTTATTTAAAACGGTATTATCCAAATTATTTTCAAAAGAAAAAACCAGGTTGTCGCTGTATTTTAAATGAGTTAGATTTTGGATTTGATGATGAAACTCATCAATTGGTATGCGGTAATATGTATTTAATTGATGTACTTTTACAATTTAAACATTTGATCCCAAACTTGACTATACAAGACTACATAATTAATAAATGGATTGAACTGGCCTAAAAAAAAAAAAAAAAAAAAAAAAAAAAAAGATTTTTTTTTTTTTTTTTTTTTTTTCAATAAATAGACAAGTCTTATGGATTACACTTCCATAGTTTTAGAGCTTTTAAATCGGGACAAGTATCCAGTTTTAGAAGATCATGTTTTACTCAACATCTATTATAAAATGATTCCAGCAGATC
Organism: Maratus speculifer; assembly: GCA_964019185.1. Lineage (NCBI taxonomy): Eukaryota > Metazoa > Arthropoda > Arachnida > Araneae > Salticidae > Maratus > Maratus speculifer. Next base: position 248,463,079 of record OZ025301.1, read on the forward strand.
ATCTCAGCACATCTTGCAAGCGCTACGATCGGCGTATGAATAATCCAGAAGATGTCTATATTCGAGACGTCAAACCCTTTCATTTAAATTATCTGACATCGTTTGGCCAAGATACATTTTATATGCATCACGTCCATACATTATCGATTGATTGCATTCCTTTACGATGCATCAGGGTAAAACTGGCTCGCTCGTTCGTTGACGCTACCATTTTAAACAGGTCGAGTGCCAGCTTCGAAGAAGAAATTTATAATTTTTTAACGCTTTTAAACACTGACGTACCGCGAATCCGTAACATCATTAATCAGGATTTTATAGACAGTACTCGATTTTTACCTCAGCGCGTCAAGCTTTGGGTTTTCCGATATTCGGAACGCTTCATCGATCACCGATATCTGTCGTTGACTGAGCGACAGCAATTCGGACCACCACCCGTTGCTAGTGGTGTCGTGCCTATTCGAGTTGTTTCGGGCCGTTTATCAGAATGTACTTCACGGAATACATTATTGTCTTTAAACAATCACTATCCTTCCACATGTTTTTCATATTTGCACCATTTTACGGAAAAATGGCAAACAGTCATTCCGTTGGCGTTCAATCCTCTCGAAAATCCCATTATCACGCTTTAAGAGCGGCGGGTGCGGCGACGACCACGACCCCTCGCACGGCTGTCGGGCAAAATATATTTGACCTTAAAATTATATTGTTTCCCTTCACTGCCATCTTCTGTGTAAGGTAAATAACGTCTTCTCGAATCGTAATTTCTACATACTTTTCTGATTGCTTTGCACGTGGGAATAGGCAAATTGACATCGATTTCATCGCATTCATCGTGACTAGGATCTATGGTGAGAGTGGATTTATCGGCGGAGTCAATTTCATCGCGATCGACGTGTCCTAAATTTGCAAACATTTCTAATGCGCCTTTTTTGTATCGAGGTTTACCTGTTGTATTCTGGGGTCGGCGTCTTTGCCGCTGTGGCACGGAACTACTTCTCGATGTGGAACGCAATGGACTCCTAGATGTAGAACGGGCTACACTTCTTCTTCCTCCTCCTCTTCTACTTCTTCTTCTCGGTGATCTAGAACGGCGGTCTCGACTCTCGGATCGACGCGTCTGTGTTCCTCTGGTGACGAAACGTTGCGGACTCTGGGATGTGTGACGAGACCCGCTGCGAGATCTGCTGCCGCGAGCCGCCACTCGGCTGCGGGATCTGTGACGAGACCCGCTGCGAGATCTGCTGCCGCGAGCCGCCACTCGGCTGCGGGATCTGTGACGAGACCCGCTGCGAGATCTGCTGCCGCGAGCCGCCACTCGGCAGCGGGATCTGTGACGAGACCCGCTGCGAGATCTGCTGCCGCGAGCTGTAACTGGGCTCCGAGATCTGTGACGAGATCTGCTGAGAGATCTAATATAAAATCTGCCGGTGCGAGCTGTCGGACTTGCACTGCCGCGAACCAGAGATCTGGATCGACGACGTGAAGGTCCCGGACATGGGCTTTGAGGTCTGGAGGGGTTGCGACGACGGCGCCTAGAGGGACTCGGGGGTGGTGACGGTGGTGGCGGAGAGCGTCTGTTAACTATTTGTAATTGTATTTGTCTACGAGTGGGAATATTTTGTGGAAAGGAACGCATGTATCGTCGACAATAAGCGGCTGCGCGAGGCGAGTTTTGCATGGCTCTCGTCCAATAGCGATCGTCCACATTAATATCCTTTTGGTAATTCTTAAAAGCATTTGTAGTGTTAAAAAAACGTCGCAGAGAGTTCACTTTAACTAAACTATTTTTTTCGAGAGCCTCGAGTTCATTCAGTGGAATGTGAGTATATTGCGCAAAACCTCGATTCGAGGCGTTCAAAGTATCGTAAGCGTATTCCGTAGGTATTTTGCTTGGAGTCGGCATTCTTTATTTTCGAAGGATCATGTCACCGCAGCAATAAAAATTGTAAAAAGGCGACTCCTTGATAGGTAAATGCGTATCGTAATGGGCGTGTCGATATTTATCGTACATGTTCCAGTGTGCGAGAGCATGGAGCGTATGAATAAACAACAACTGCCATCCAGTCATAATTTGAAAATATTCTGCGCTATTTCGTTCTTCGTCCATCAGACTCGATAAATTGATGGTTCCCCGGGCTTCGTTGAACAGTAACTCGTTGGATTTGGAAAGTTCGGTGCAATATTTTTTATGAATTAAATTAAATTCGTGAAAATTGAAAACAATGTGAACAATGGTACCGCCTTCGTTAAAATCGGGTTCCATGTACAAGTGAATGATTTCCTTGGGTCCGTTTTGCTGATGACAATAATAAAAATAAGGCACATATTTTTCTAATCGAAAAATGGGTTTCTGAAAAATCCAGTTGAGAATGGGTACCCAGCGTTCAAAAATCAAATGAAATTGTTTTAAATCTAAGCCCGTTTGATCTTGCACGATTTCGTAGCAGGCGGTCCAGGCGTCGATCCACTTGCTAACCTTACTGACAGCGTAAGATCGGCCATGTCTTCGGGATTCGTGACGGTCGATCGGTCTTTCGTTCATCTTGGCTCTTCTCTTAAAAAAGCATGTACGCCACTTATTTCGTTTTCCTGATGATCTGGTTAGCTTACGTCTGGGTCTGGAGGGACATGAATCTGAAACCACACGTTGGAAAGGTTTCCATTCGTACGGACGCTCCGACTTTTCGCAGTAATTGTAGTACGAAAAAAGTACCCTGTATTGACGATTGTTCCTTTTTATGCGTGGAGAAGGATGTTCAATGTGTCGGAGGAGTATGTCAACCGGAAGCCCAATTAAACCAGATTCCTTGCAATGCAAAAAAGGGAGGAGTTTTAATGATGGTGGAAGATCCAGTGCCGCACTGGTCATGCATTTGTACAGACTCTCGATTTTTCAGGGGACAGGATTGCGAGACGCTCAACCCAGATGTCTGTGAGCACGGCATGTTTACTTATAAAGATAGGAAAAATTATCTATGCATATGCTTACCACCTTATGAGTTAGTGGTAATCGGAACAAAACCCCATTGTATTGAAAAGAAATTGCTAGGATTCTATGATGAATTTTTTATGAAAAAGGAGTAAAAAAAAAAAGAAGAAATAATGATATGAAGAAATGATGATATAATGATATGAAGAAATGATGAGAATAATCAATGAAGAAATGAATAAAAAATGACGGTCAAAGGTCAATGACCTATATAGATTTTTAATTTTACAGACGTCAGAAAAATTTGCAAAGTGCATGCAAAAAAATAATCAAAACTTTAAAGTGAAAAAAAAAAAAAAAAAAAAAAAAAAAAAAAAAAAAATTTTTTTTTTTTTTTTTTTTTTTTTTTTTTTTTTTTTACTGAAGATAAAAAAAATTTATGAGTCAAAATTTACTTTAATTAACATGTCAGAATAAAGAGGTAAACAAGAGGAAGATTAACATCAAGGGATTACCTTAAGGGTAATTACCTTAAAGGAGAAGTAGTCAGTAATTATATATATATATATATATATATATATATATATATATATATATATAATATAATATAATATAATATAATATAATATAATATAATATAATATAATATAATATAATATTCGTTAAGGTCAAAGGTCAAAGGTAAATGACCTATATAAATTTTTAATTTTACAGACGTCAGAAAAATTGCAAAGTGCATGCAAAAAATAATTTCATCTTCTTAGGGCTTTAGATTTTTACTGAAGATAAAAAAGATTTATGAGTCAAAATTTACTTTAATTAACATGTCAGAATAAAGAGGTAAACAAGAGGAAGATTAACATCAAGGGATTACCTTAAAGGAGAAGTAGTCAGTAATTTTTATATATATATATAATTTTTATATATATATATATATATATATATATATATATATATATATAATATTCGTTATACAATCGTAATCGTTTTAAATTTGTTACAACTAGCTCTCAGAAAAAAATTTTCAAGTAACTCCCAAATAAAAAATGAAGGTCAAAGGTCAATGACCTATATAGATTTTTAATTTTACAGACGTCAGAAAAATTTGCAAAGTGCATGCAAAAAAATAATCAAAACTTTAAAGTGAAAAAAAAAAAAAAAAAAAAAAAAAAAAATTTTTTTTTTTTTTTTTTTTTTTTAAATAAATATCAAGTCAAACATGTCTACCTATCACTCTTTTCTTCGGTCCACTTTGACTTGATATTTATTTAAAAAAAAAAAAAAAAAAAAAAAAAAAAAAAAAAAAAAATTTTTTTTTTTTTTTTTTTTTTTTTTTTTTAAATAAATATCAAGTTAAACATGTCTACCTATCACTCTTTTCTTCGGTCCATTTTCGGTAATCGGTATAGTATGCATGTTCCGTACATTTATGCTTTAAATCTTTACTGCTTATTCGTCATTACACTTACCGTATCTTTAAGCGTCTACAGTCTTCTCAATTACAAATATGACTACGACCAAACCTTCCAACAGCGCGTCCATCTCATGCGAGTTAAATATGCCACGGCTAAACGTCCCGGCTATGATTGATCCGATCTTGGAAAATTTCGATGCACACGTGAATAATTTCATACATTTTTTATGGGATAAACTCGAATGCAGACTCGTTTATCAGGGTCCCGATGATATTCGACAACACATTTTACAAAAAACTGTTTACGCCTGTTCCGTTTACTGCAAACCTAAAAAATACTTGAAAGATGTTTTTCCCATCATGATTGGTTCTCGACTGGATTTCGCCATTCGTCATTCTGCTCAACGGACTTTCGAAGAGCCGTTGCCAGCCGTCTCTTCTGTTTCGTTCCCTTTCCGCGAAGTAGATATCGGTCGCGGATATTTCATTATCAATGGTTTCTTGCGCCACGTTCCCTATTTTTATACCAACGATCCCACCAATACGCACGTGATTCAAAAGAAAATTGTACGCGTTTATTCGTACAATGCGTACGATCGCGGCAAAGAACTCTGCTATTATCTGGCCGACGTGAACGAGAAGCGGCGGTACGGACAAGTCGTGGTGGTGCACAACGATGGATCGGAAACATCGGAAGATCCTCATTTCTTTACGCACTGTCCTTATCCGACCCATTTGACCGCCTACATGACACACATCCACCGCAACAATCTATTCGATATCGACCATCTGGGCAATAAGATGGTGGTGAGTCCGGGGCATCTCTTCACCAAACTCTTTATCAAATACCTCTACGGACCCCTTCGCGAACGGGATTGGAAAGCCATCAAATCGCGGACGACGCTCGTGCAACATTCCATAGAAACGGGTTGTCTCTTGCACGTGCTCTCTCGGAAAACTGTTTATTTCAAAGAGGGGAAATCGGCGGGCAAAATGACCAACGAGCCGCCCCAGGAATCGCATCGGGAGATTGGAGCGAACGGAGAAATTTTTATCGAGAAGAGTATGGGGTGTTACCGAGAAATGTCGACGCAGACCTATCCGCTGAACCCTTTCTTGCTGTACATGATCGTGCGACAAATGTCGAATAAGGTGAATCATGCCACCCTCGAACCCTATCATCCCAGTCAGGAAGGATGGTTCTGTAAACTGGGCGTCTTCGATACGAAAAATATTGGACGCACAAACACGATGGTGCGCGAAACGATTGTATCCACGGTGGCGCATTTGGATCAGGTGTACGCGGCGGCGGGAACGGCGACGAACGAATTTTGGCAAATGTTGCAACTGGAGCCGTGTGCAACAGCAGCCGAGAGTAGTTCCTATTACGTCGTGGTCAACGAAGCGTGTATTCCCGTCACGCGGCAATCTTTCGATCGAGTGGACTTGTTGCGTTTAAAACGACATTTTCAACAGATCGAATGCTACGAGCGCGGTAAATTTATCGTGATTCGGTTCAAAATGGGTTTGATTATGAAACGATTACCGGAAACCGATATTTGGGTCACGCCTTCAGACGAAATGTATTGGGCGCGACGTTGTTTTCAGATCGAGGACAAGGCGGAGATGACGGAGAGGTGGCCCGGACCCAATCAGTACAGTTATCTCGTCGATTTGAATCCCTTCTTTCATCATAACGCGTTCCTCAAAAACATTTTAGCTTTCAATGCCTTAAAAAATGCCGTTTTGGCCACCACCTCCAAATACGCCCTCTATTTCATGGACACCATGTCGACGTATCGACGAGAACCCAGCAGTTATCACAAAGCCCTCATGGAACCGATCCGGGACGGTGTTTCGGAACATTTCGCCCTGCTCCTGCCTCAGGTCGTTGTCACTTACATGAGCTTTTTAGGCATGACGCAAGAAGACTGTATCGTGAAACGCCGAGACTTTCGAGGATTCGATTGTTATCGTTTTTACAGTCTTCGCTTCAAGGTAAAAGCGAGCAGTTGGGTGAAATTTTATCCCGTGCACGGGGACGTCGATCCAGAGTCGGATTTATTGGGTACCCTGATGAGCGACCAAGCCATGGAAGTGGAACCGTTCTCGATTCACGTTAAAGTACAACGCGTGACCGTCTCTGAATTTCGTTTGACCTTCTCCAAGATCCCGTTCAAAATCGTACAGCATTGCTTCGCCGACGATAAATTGACGGTGAGCGTGGAGCAGGAGCACGTGAGCAGTACGGGCGATAAACTGTGCAGTTTGCACGGTCAGAAAGGTGTGATTCGGGTCGCCGACAAAGTGCCTCTGCTGGACGGTCACGTGAAACCGGATTTGATCGTGAACCCGTACTGCCTCTTTCGTATGACCCCGGGTCAAATTCTAGAAGCCGTCTATGCGGGCGGAGGTCGCGATGCCGTGCTCGTTCAAAATTCCGAGGGACTCGTGATGAAAGGGGCGACCGCGTTTTACGGTCGCACCGTTTACTTTGTCGTCGTGTACTTTAGCTGCGAGCACATGTATGCGCCCGAAAAATGGGTCACGGACAAGGTGATCAATCAACCCGTGAAAGGACGGAGTCGGAACGGGGGCATGAAGATAGGAACCATGGAAGTGAATGCGATGCGGGCCAACGGCATCGCTTGTTGTTTTGAACAAAAATTTTTCGAAGACGGAGACAGAGTTTTACAAAAGGATAAACCGACGGAAGCGTACCCGCAATCCATACAGTTGGTCAAAGGAGATTTTAGTTTTTTTAAATTCAATATCGAATATGAGAGTACACCCACGATTACGCTGGTGGCGGAGAAAGGGGAAGCTTCGTTTTCAGACAAATGAAGGTGCTTGGAGGGCTGATGGACCTTTACAGATTTTATAATGCCCTTGTCGTACAAGGTCATTTTTTCTAAGGTTGGCGACACGCGACTCCAACTAAGCGTGGCATTAGAAAAAATGGGCCTAAAAGGGATTATGATTAAAAAAAATAAAAACCACCTAAAATGAGAAAACCGATAAGCTTCTGAAATGTTTTGGTACGGATGCTTAGTATATTTTCACGTTTTAGGCCTGGAAAAGGGTATGTCAATTTCCGGAAAAATGTATAACCATCGTATTTCGTATAACCGGAAAAAATAGTATAACCGGAAAAAAGGCATGAGCGGAAAAAAGATTTGAGCGTTTGAGCAGTGAACGAGAAAACGGCAAAAAGATTCGAGCAGTGAACAAAGAAACGGCAAAAAGAGTTGAGCGGTGAACAAAGAAACGGTAAAAAGAGTTGAGTGGTGAACGAAAAAACGGCAAAAGGATTTGACCAGTGAACAAAAAACGGCAAAAAGATTCGACCAATGAACAAAAAACGGCAAAAACATTCGACCAGTGAACAAAGAAACGGCAAAAAGAGTTGAGCAGTGAACGAAAAAACGGCAAAAAGATTTGACCAAAAAACAAAAAACGGCAAAAACATTCGACCAGTGAACGAAAAAACGGCAAAAATATTTGACCAGTGAACGAAAAAACGGCAAAAAGATTTGACCAGTGAACAAAAAACGGCAAAAAGAATTGACCAGTGAACGAAAAAACGGTAAAAAGACTTGACCATAAAACAAAAAACGGCAAAAACATTCGACCATAAAACAAAAAAACGGCAAAAAGATTTGACCATAAAACAAAAAACGGCAAAAACATTCGACCATAAAACAAAAAAACGGCAAAAACATTCGACCATAAAACAAAAAAACGGCAAAAAGATTCGACCATAAAACAAAAAAACGGCAAAAACATTCGACCATACAACAAAAAAACGGCAAAAAGATTCGACCAAAAACAAAAAACGGTAAAAAGATTCGACCAAAAAACAAAGAACAGCAAAAAGATTTGACCAGTGAACGAAAAAACGGCAAAAAGATTTGACCAGTAAACGAGAAAACGGCAAAAAGATTTGAGCGGAAAAATTAGTTGACCGGAAAAATACTTGAGCGGAGAAATTAGTTGACCGGAAAAATACTTGAGCGGAGAAATTATTTGACCGGAAAAATACTTGAGCGGAGAAATTATTTGACCGGAAAAAATACGTGACCGGAGAAATTATTTGACCGGAAAAAATACGTGACCGGAGAAATTATTTGACCGGAAAAAATACGTGACCGGAGAAATTATTTGACCGGAAAAAATACGTGACCGGAGAAATTATTTGACTGGAAAAAATACGTGACCGGAGAAATTAGTTGAGCAGATATGAGCTGATAAATTAATTAAAAAAAAAAAAAAAAAAAAAAAAATTTTTTTTTTTTTTTTTTTTTTTTTTTTTCAGTTAAGTATTCAGAAAAGTAAAATGCTCGTGCAGAAAAGTTCATGCTCGACTATGTTAAAAACTTTGAAAAAATTCCTCATTTTTACTTTTCTGAATACTTAACTGAAAAAAAAAAAAAAAAAAAAAAAAAAATTTTTTTTTTTTTTTTTTTTTTTTTTTTTTTTAGGCACCTATAGGTATATAAACCATTCACATTCCGCCACATTTTACCTTTTGGTATCCAACACACACCTTCAAATAAAGTAATGGGTAGCTATTCAGATCTCGTCTCTAAAGTCCTAAAAAATGATGTCTTGGCTAAAGCAGCCAAAGAAATGTCAACTATCCAAAGCTCTGATAAATCAACTCTTGATCTTGTGTCGACTGACTGGGCTTACCGTTTGGAAAATGATATAGTTTTCCAAGATTTTCAATTTAATCCAAATCATTTAGGAAGATCTACAAGCTCATCTATTAATTATGAATATGAAACTTCTAAAAATGTTCTTTTCGAAGTTACTTTAGCTGGACTTTGTAGATTTGCAAAACCTTATAAAGGTAAACCATCTTCATCTCCACCATCTATTATCATTAGCAATTCAGAACCTTTGAGCAAAATAGCTAAAGTTATGACTAAAGATTATGGTTTAAACATTACGATTTCTGATGAATTTAAATTTCAGTTTAATCCTTGTGGTATTTTGATATGTAAATTTTGCAGTGACAGTGCTGAAAAAATCCGAAAGTTGGGATATAAATTAAATAAACATAATCAACCATGCATTCGTAATACTTTTGTATATGACGGTGAAAATATAGTTAACCGATTTCTGAGCCATATAGAAGAATCATATCCGCAAAATTTTATGGCTCTTGTACACTTAAGAATTAACACTCGATACAATTACACAGATCAGAACAATTTAAATCAAAAGATTCATCGTATCGGAGGAACTGTTACAAATATAATAGTTTTTGATGAAGTTAAATTGTACTCTTATAAACCAGTAAACTTGGGAAATTTAACTTTTATTGAGCTGCCAAAAGAATCTGAAACTTCAGTTTGTAAAAACAGCGAACAAAAATCAAATATTAATGAACCTGAATTGGAAGAAAGTACAATACCTGATTTTTTACATCCAACTGAAGAACAAAAGGAATGTTTGACAAACAAAGTAAGCAAAGTAGACGATTATGGCGTAATTGATGATACAATAAATGATAATACATTAGATGATTTAAGTTTACTTGAAAAGGAAAAACAAGATGTTCCTCCGAGTAAACGGCCCAAAGTAGAGGAGTCATTTAGTTTCATAATCTAAAAATTAGTTTACAAACAAAAAAAAAAAAAAAAAAAAAAAAAAAAAAAAAAAAATTTTTTTTTTTTTTTTTTTTTTTTTTTTTTCTAGCAGTTTACACCGCTTTTAAATATTTCATTTAAGGCAAATGGTTTCGGAAGGTCTTTCAATTGATAATTTGCCTTTTGTATAACTTTTTCAAGTGGAGTGACGTGTACGTTCAAATATGTTTGACTACCTATACATCGACCATCGAGAACTAAAAATAACGGATTTCCAATTTGTTCTGTTGCTACTAAACCGATATTTTTTATATATTTCACATTAAATGGAAGATAATCTGTAAAGGCTTTTTCTTTTTGATTTACCTGAAATTCAGAATAGAGGCAATTACTCAATAGATACTGCATATGTACACTCAAATTCATTTGTGTAATAGATGTTGCAATATCTGTCTTATAATCGTAAATTTTATTATCTTTTAAAATCTTATTGGAAGGTTGAAGTTCAATCATTGTTTTAGAAGCAACTTTTTTAACGTTAATTAGTGCCTGTAGTCTAATTAATTCATCTGGTTGCAACGGTCCTACATCGGTATGATCGTCTAAGAAATTTCGATACATCTCAATAACATGGCGTTGCTCAACATTTTGAGGTGCATTTCGTGCATATTGACGGACAACGTCTGAAATCCGAGGATTCATCGTATAATTTATTGTAGCATCTTGTAAATTTTCCAAACGTTCTGTGGTATATTGATTTAGTGAGGCGGCCTCGTCAAAGTCTGTCGTACGGAAATATTTGTCAAAAAATAACTTTGTGGGAATAATGACGGTATTCTTTTGAAATATGGCTACATCTCTGACGGGTTTCAGAAAATAACCTACATACGTGTAATGAGTAATGTTATCAAATTCAACATAACCCAATTCTAATCCGTAATAATCTCTCAGATGCTTTTCGCACATCAACATGGTCAAGTTTTTCATGGCACCGCCTTTGCATTCCGCTTTGTTCGGAGTAAAAATGCATATCGTAGAAGACATAACTATCCTTGTTTTTTTTATTTCCCTCCTTTTCCCCAAACAAGAACTCTATGTTGAAAAAACGAGTCTTTAATTTTAAACGGGGTAAAGTGGGAAAACGTTTCAAAGATTTCAAGTTTCAAGCGAAATCCAAATCGGCTTTAGACGCACTCGTTCGAGGTAGCAAAAAGCTGGAAAATGTTATAAAGAAACTTTTCAGTAAGAAAACATTAATGGCAGTCGGAGTCACTTCGGCCGTGAGTATCGGCATCACGAGTATCTGGGATTATATCGAATCCAATTCGGGTTGTTTTATGAAGAAAACTGATCATTCGATTTGCAAGGTACGCGAATTGAGTTGCTGTCAGAAAGATGCCCTAGACAACGTTCCCTTCTGTTCAGGCATTAGCGTAGATTACGAAAATATATGCGATCAATTCAATGAAGAACGGGAAGGTTCTTGTTGTAGACTTTGTAATTGTGAGGCGTTTCACTGCGACAGCGACGAAACGATGCAATGTCAAAGACCTACGGTGGGCGAAGCCTTGACTCATTTCGCTCAAACCTTGGGCTCGGGTGTCTGGTCGAGCGTGGAGGCCATTTTTCCCTGGCTAACGTACGTTCTTTATGGGATAGGTATCGTTTTCATAGTTTGGTTATTGAGTCTAGTTTCGCCTTATATTCGTCGGTTGTTACAAAGAAAAAAGAAGTACGATGTATGAAAAACTAGCACAATGTTATTTGCCGGTCGATGATTTATTAAAAGAATTGTACGAGGAGGCATCGTTAGAACGGGAAATGCAATTTGTGCTAAAACGTCCCGGAATACATCCCATTGCATACCTCATCACTTTGGATTTGGTAACGAATCCAAAGATTGTTCACGTGGCTCGAAAATATATTTCAAAACTATTGGGGAACAAAGAAAAATACGGATACATTTACTATTTGAACAGTCAACCTATGCTAATTCCTCTAAATGTCCGTTTTCAAGGAGTAGAACTGTTTGTGGATTGGATGGATAAGGACGAAATTGTGGAGGCGATGCATAAACTGGCAAACGAAATTTCATGTAAATGGACAGTGATGCATGAAATTACAATGATTGAAATTTACTATTTTTTTATTCGGTTGATGAACCCTCATTTAACATGGCTGGCTATAGAAAGTATGATTAATAGTGTCAGAGGTCATGCTCATTTGATAATGTCCACAGAACGAAAATATAAATACCGAATGGAAGACGAAGACGAATGGAAAGAAAAGTCGAGGTTATGTAAAAGTACGTAAAAAAAAAAAAAAAAAAAAAAAAAAAAAAAAAAAAAAAAAAAAAAATTTTTTTTTTTTTTTTTTTTTTTTTTTTTTAATCTATTTAATAAAAGAGACAAGCATCAAGGATATTTCTGTATTATGGATTATTCTTTGGTGGTTACAAGTATCCTAAATAATAGGGTGCTTTCAAATGCAGTACAAGATTTGGAAGAACGAACGCAGGCTTTAAATTTAATTACATCCGAATGGAAATCACGTATTGAAAACACTCATGCTTATCAGATGCATTCGAAGGGAAATGCTTCATATTTGAAAGGACGTTTATGTAAAAGTGAACAGGCTTATATCGCAACACTCAAATTCACAAATGAAATGTACCCGGTCATCATAGCTGGTGAATGGTATCTCCAAAAAAAAGGAAATGATTTTTCCATAATTTCTCGGGAATGTGAACCTCTTCGATTTATCGCATCGTCTATGCGAGTTGATTCAGAAAGTAAACTTCATGATGGTGGTCGATTCTTTATTAGAGTTTGTAAACCGAGTTTTTGCCATACCTGTGCACAAAGACACTTGGATTATAAAGTTCCAATCGCCGATAAAAATTGGTGCGTAAACAGTTTAAGGGTGTTTGATGGAAATAGCATAAAAAACACATTCACTATAAATTTACAAGAAGATTTGCTTCAACTGGGTAAATTTATGGGTATTATGTTTATGATAATAGATAGGCGAACAACTTATGGAACTAATGAATATAAAATTGGTGGTACCATTCATGAATTAATAGTGTTTCAAAGTTCCGTTCTATTGCCTCCGGCCTCATTAATGCTCGGACCCAGCTCGGATGTACCAAGCGTTGAATTTCCAGAGGATTAAAAAAAAAAAAAAAAAAAAAAAAAAAAAAAATTTTTTTTTTTTTTTTTTTTTTTTTTTTATAAATCTAAATCTAAAATTTTTTAGTTGTTTAAATTTTATAATAAAGGATGGTATCAACGGTCGCGTGCGTAGCAGTTAGGTACGCAAATGAATGTCTGGATGAAATTGTTGTTGTTTATGACTCAGAGTATGCCGTATTCAAAGATCCTAATGAATTCAAACTCAATCCTCATCATGAATTAGTTGCAGTAGATTTGAATTCGTTTAAATTTTTGAAAAATCACACTTCTAAAAGTATAAAAATACTAGGTAAAAATAGTTTAAGATTTCCTTGTTGGGAATGTGGTAATGAAAAGTGTTTGATTACAATTGCTTTCCTGGGATGGTTGAGACGCATAAGTAAAAAAAGTGTAACGTTCAAACACGGAAATCAATCTCCATTACATTTAAAGTCTCCCAGAACTCATAGATTATTTATAGCGTTAGAATTTGATGAAGAAAATAATCCAATAAACGGATGTGTGGTAGCAGATAACGGTTATTTGGATGGAAATCCGGATCGTTGGCTTCCAATCGCGTGCGAATCAAATTACGTTTTAACCGCCATAGGATCGAAAACTGCCGAATGGTTACGGAAGAAGGTATCTTTTCCGATATTAGAGGAACGTAATGTTGATTTAACATATCCCTGCGTGGAATGTAAAAAAAGAAGTTGTCCACTTGTAAAAACCTTTTATGTTTGGAGAGCAGAAATTGTTAGAACAAGATTCATTAAACATATAAAATCTTGAAAAAAAAAAAAAAAAAAAAAAAAAAAAAAAAAATAATAATAATAATAATTTTTTTTTTTTTTTTTTTTTTTTTTTTTTTTTACACCCCCAATGTGTATATATTGAGAGTATCGAGTTTTTTTTACTCTTTATTTATCATGTATTATTCATTTCATTGGGAAAAGATTCAGACGCGCTTCAACATTATTCGCGTGCAAGTCACTTTTTTAGACGAGCAGGGTCGACGGCATCTCGTCCAAAAGTATTACGAAGAATGGATCGGTGTTTGCACCCAACACATCGACCGAGTCGTACAAGCCATCCAGTTACATTTTCCTGGCAGTCGCGTCTTATACAAACGCGTCAGCGAAGTCAAAAAAATTTTACCCTATTTCGAAGACAGACTGGCTCGCGATAAATTCGAGTACCGTTCGAAACCATTTTACAAAGTCTATACGACTGCTTCCATTAAGAACGTCGGGCGTTTATTCAACCGTTTCAAAATCGGATATTACGCTCCGGAAGATTGGTTGACGCGCATTTATATCGATCTTTGTTTTCGGCATCAGTGTTTTTCCTTTTATTATCGATGGTACGACTTGAACCACGACACTGAAGCTTTGGTAGACGCGCTCGTCCCGATACAACCACTCGACCGGCCACTGCCGCCACCCGACTGGACGTTTGCGGCGTTCGATTTGGAGTCGGTGCCTCTGGTAGGTGAGCACGTACCCATGGGTCTGTATGCGACAGATCGCATCGTCATGATCAGCCTTTACAAATGGAACCGACGGGAGGGTGTTCGGCGTTGGTTACTCTACCTGTTGCCCGATGGAATCACAAAACCTCTCGCCGCCGACGCCTCCGAAGCCACCGTAGAATCTTTTCAAAGCGAACGAGACCTGCTCGTTCGATTTCACGAATTGTTGGAGGACGCCGACATACTGACGGGTTATAATATCAACGCGTTCGATTTACCCTGTCTCTTTGCCCGTCTCCTCTGGCTCAATCTGACTTCCGTTCTCCGGCATTATCGATCGAAACACGTAGGCACGGACGTGGTCGTCACGTACCGTTCCAAGATCACCGTGGACCTCTACGCGTACGTGAAAACTTTCTCCGGCTACGATTTGCCGAGTTTCAAGCTGGACGACGTCGCTCGCGTCAAACTGAAAAGCGAGACTAAAGTGGGCGTCAAAGCGACCGGGATCTGGAGTTGGTACCGAAAACGGTACCCCCAGAGCCTGTTCGAAGAAGAGAACGCGGAGCGTTGTTTCAAAGCCCTGCAACCCGAAACGGTCTCGCGAGCTCAAGATTTCGGAACGTTTCGCACCTACTTGGAATATTGTCTCCGAGATTCCGAGCTCGTGTATCGTCTCTTCGAAAAAGAGTACGTCCTTTCTTTCTTGGTAGAAAGGGCCAATTTCACGGCTCTCGATGCCGTCGAGGCGCTCCATTTCGGTAATTCGCGTTACTTGCTAGAACTGTTCAAGACGTACGGTACGAGACTCGGTTATTTCATCAACCCGAAATTTTTCAAAGCGGATTCCGCCAAGTATCAGCAGTCGTTGTTGGGGGGAGCTCGCACGTATCAGGGGGCTCTCAATTACTGCATTCCCGGGAAAATGTACGAAGACGTTTCCGTGCTGGACTTTGCGAGCATGTATCCGAGCACGCTGGTCAGCAGCAATCTCTGCTACGGCACGTGCACCATCCTGTCGCGCGAAGACTGGCTGGCCGTTCCGCCTTTGCGACGACGACGCTTGAGATGCATACCGTACCAACAACATTCCAGTGCCGATTTCCAAAAACGGGAGCGGCCTCGCGATAAGTTTGCCTATCCCGCGTTCGATCCGGAGCGGCATCCTTTCGTGATCGTTCACTCGCCGGAGCAGGAGGCTTTCTTGCCCCACATCGTGCGCCATTTCTTGCAAACGCGGCAATTTCATCAGAAGGAATGGAAGCGGACGCGAGACGTCTATCATTACAACGTGCAACTCGGAATCAAAATTTTAGTCAATTCTCTGTACGGCGTCATGGCCAACAAGGATTCTCCGCTCGCCTACCTGCCCATCGCCATCACGATCGTCACGCTCGCGCGCAACCAGTTGCTCGGCTCGTTTCATTACTTGACGAGTCGGGGCTACGACGTGTGTTATGCCGACACGGACTCGCTGATGGTGCATCGCTGGCCTCTCGATCATGCCGATCCCGTCAACACTTTCCTGGACCTACCGAACGTGGAGTTGAAATTCGAGCAGCGCATGAAACGATTACTCGTTCTCTCCAAAAAGAGATATATTTACGAGCGAGAGGACGGCACCCTCGTACCGAAAGGATTTCAGAAAAAGGTAAACGGGTTGATTGAATACATGACATGGACAATCTTGCCAATGTGTTGGAAGAGATTGTTGGAGGAGGAACGAGAAGCGGCGACAACAAGAGGACGAGAAGAAAAAGCAGCGGTAGAAGAAGAAGAAGAAGAAGAAGAAGAAGATGATGATGATGAAGAAGAAGAAGGGGACATAATTATAGCGGCCACAACATACGAAAACAAAATTAAAAAACAGGAAGAAGCGAGTTTGGGTTGGATAATTTGGGTGAACGTTCTTTTGGAAGCCCAATACCGATGTCGCGATCCTCAAAAATATGCCATCTACCGCAAAATTAAAAAACTCGACCAGTACGTCTCGGAAAAGTGCATTGCTGTCAAATATCTACTCAAGTACCCGAATAAGACGGGAGACGAGCACGTGGAACTCACGTACAGTCGAGCCGATGTGGCTGTGAAGGAAGCGGGTAATTGGGTCATGGACGTGGAAGATTGTCGGTGGGTGGACTACGAAAAACTCTTTGTCAGTCAAAAGAAGATTTTTTGTATGCTTCTCAATCGTGCGTTTTGGAAGATGAAGGATCCGACAAACATGGCCGACATGGTCTTGAACGGCCTTCGTTGGAAAAGGTTTGTACACGCGGAGCACTTGCATCGACAGGTCACCGGACGAGGCGTACTGCTCCTCGTGGAAACTGGTGTAAAATACACATTTCAGATGAACGATCACTTATCCGCCAACAATAAATTCTTGAGTCAACATAAAAAATATATTGCTTCTGGTTTTATTGCAGAAGCTAACCAAAGAAAAAAATTAACAGAGAAAGATTCTGAATGCTTGGTAGCTGAGAAAATGCAATCTATATAGGTCATTTGATTTTATAAAACTATTACTTGTAGCTTCTCAAACTTTTGTTAAAAAAAAAAAAAAAAAAAAAAAAAAAAAAAAAAAAAAAAAAAAAATTTTTTTTTTTTTTTTTTTTTTTTTTTTTTTTTCAATAATTTACATATATTTTTTTTAAATATTTTTTCAACGAGTTTCGACTTTTGTCTCAGAAACGAAAACCTAATCAAACCAGATTAAACCTGTTTAAACCGGATTTAAAAAAAAAAAAAAAAAAAAAATATATATATATATATACATATATATATATATATATATATATATATATATATATATATATATATATATATAATTACTGAATACTTCTCCCTTAAAGTAATTTTCTGTGACTACACCATTTTAAAAATCCATGACAATGGTACTCTTCTTTACCTCTTTATTCTGACGTGTTGATAAATATAGATTTTCGGTTTATAACTTTTTCCTGAGGTCAATAAAAATTAAAAATCTAAAGAGGTCATTAACTTTTGACTTTTGACCTTTGACCTTATATATATATATATATATATATATATATATATATATATATAATTACTGAATACTTCTCCCTTAAAGAAGTAATTTTCTGAGACTATGCCATTTTAAAAATCAGTGACAATGGTATTCTTCTTTACCTCTTTATTCTGGCGTGTTGATAAATATTGTTTTTCGGTTTATAACTTTTTCCTGAGGTCAATAAAAATTAAAAATCTAAAGAGGTTATTAACTTTTGACTTTTGACTTTTATTTATTTATATATATATATATATATATATATATATATATATATATATATAATTACTGAATACTTCTCCCTTAAAGTAATTTTCTGAGACTATGCCATTTTAAAAATCAGTGACAATGGTATTCTTCTTTACCTCTTTATTCTGGCGTGTTGATAAATATTGTTTTTCGGTTCATAACTTTTTCCTGTGGTCAGTAAAAATTAAAAATCTAAAGAGGTTATTAACTTTTGACCTTTGACCTTTTATATTTTTATTTATATATATATATATATATATATATATATATATATATATATATATATAATTACTAAATACTTCTCCCTTAAATTATTAAAAAAAAAAAAAAAAAAAAAAAAAAAAAAAAAAAAAACTGATTTAATATTTAATGTCAACTATTAAAAAAAGGTGTACATAACATTTCACTAATGGCAGATGAACTTTTGTTGCGCGAAAATCCAAAGCGGTTTGTAATTTTCCCTATTGAATATCCAGATATATGGCTCATGTATAAAAAGGCAGAAGCCTCTTTCTGGACTGTCGAAGAGGTCGACTTGTCACACGATATTACAGACTGGGAAAAATTAACACCCAATGAAAAACATTTCATTTCTCATGTTTTAGCCTTTTTTGCTGCAAGCGATGGCATTGTGAATGAAAATTTAGTTAAAAGATTTTCCCATGAAGTTCAAATTGCCGAAGCTCGATGTTTTTATGGTTTTCAGATAGCTATAGAAAATGTCCATTCTGAAATGTATAGTCTCCTCATAGATACCTACATTAGAGACAAAAGAGAAAAAGAAAATCTCTTTAACGCTATTGAAACTCTACCCTGTGTCAGAAAGAAAGCGGATTGGGCCCTTTCTTGGATTAGTTCTCCGACTGCATCGTTTGGGGAAAGGATCGTAGCTTTTGCTGCCTTTGAAGGGATTTTTTTCTCTGGATCTTTTGCGGCCATATTCTGGTTGAAAAAGAGAGGTTTAATGCCCGGTCTGACGTTCAGTAATGAACTTATTAGCAGAGATGAAGGATTACATTGCGACTTTGCTTGTTTAATGTTTAGCTATTTAACACACAAACCTTCAGAACGAAGAATTGTGCAGATCATATCGGATGCAGTTGCCGTCGAACAAGAGTTTCTCACTGAGGCATTGCCCGTCGCTTTAATTGGAATGAACAATAAACTGATGAAGCAGTACATTGAATTTGTTGCAGATCGACTTTTGGTTGAGTTAAATTGCGGAAAAGTGTATGGTGTGGAAAATCCTTTCGATTTCATGGAGCATATAAGTTTAGAAGGTAAAACAAACTTTTTTGAGAAAAAAGTAGGAGAGTATCAAAAAGCTGGTGTAATGTCTAAGAAGGAAGATTTTCGATTCACTCTCGAGGCTGATTTCTAAAAAGTAAAGAAAAAAAAACAAATAATCCTTTTTCGGCGATGAATCAAGATGTTTTTCAAAAGCCTAGTCGAGTCCATTCTGAAACAGATGGCGGATCCGGACGACGTCCTGGCCTGCAGCGCCACCGGCGCGCTCACGCGAGACATCCGCGACGACCTGATCCAGGCGTACGAGCTGAGCGAGCCCCTCGTCCGCCGGCACGCGCAGGCCTTCCTGGGCAGCAGCAGCTTCCTGGATTTCCTGATAAAGCTCTCGAGGCTGCCGCATCACGCGGACCGCTGCCGTCCCGCCGCCGCCGCCGCCGCGTTCCCGGATCGGAATTGCGGAACGGGAGGCGGCGGCGATTCGGAGACGCGCCGGGAAAATGAGGACTTGAAAACCCAATTGAGCGACTGCGAGAGTCGACTGAGAGCGTGCGAGGTGCAAAACGAGTCGTCGCTAGCGGAACTGCAAGAATTGAAAAACATGAAACAATTGTTTCGCGAAAGCGAAATTCAAAAAGAAACGATGTATCAAGAGTTGAACCGATATAAGAGGGAAACGGAAGAATTAAAGTTGAGAATATCACAATTAAATGGGCAAATTGAAGCATATCGAAATACCATGCAATTGTCTGCCGATTTGAATAAAAACTTGAGTGAAAATGCTACACATATGGCTATTGAATGCGCCAAAGTGAAAACGGAGGCAGAGTTTCATAACAAATCATTGCAAATGGAAAATTTGGAGCTAAAAAACTACTTGACTAATACACCTGCATCGGTGGCTCAATATGACGATCAGCTTCCAATGATTACTGAAGTACCTGATACTAACGTACCGAGAATAGAAAACATACCCGGGGGGTTGTTTCATCAGGACGTTATACCGTGTGAATTTAGTCAAGAAACAGATCAAAACAGTACAAAGTTAGAGCGGGAATTATCCGAATGCAGAGAACAGCTGCAAAAGAAGGATAAGGAACTGAACGAATTGACTTGCCGATTCAATACCAAGGAACACAATTTAAACGACATAAAAAATCTTTATGACGAGTGTTTAAAAAAAGTCAAAGTATTGGAAAATGAGTTGAATGAAACAAAAAATAATCGTGCAAACTTTGATGGAAACAATGACTGTGAAATCAACACATTACAATCTCGACTGAGAGAAAAAGATAAAAAATTTGAAAATGCAGAGTATCAATTTAAAAAGGAATTGAACGCACTCAAAGATAAACTGAAAGAAAAAGAATTTGAATTAAACATTTTACCTGACGGTGAAAGTCGCGAGAACAAAGCAAAATTGAAACGGGAGTTAAAAACATGTCAAAAGCAAAACGAAGAATTACTCGGGGAATTGAAACAAAAGAAAATGGAACTCGAGGGTTGCCAAAATCGATTAGCGACGAAAAACTCTATCATAGAGTTTTTAGAAACAGAATTCGATAATTTTGAAAAAAATCGTGATGACTATGAAATGCAAATTGATGATCAATCTGTTTCGAAAAATAAGGATGAGGTTATTCTGTTACAACTGAAAAAGGATTTGGAGTTACTGAAAACTTTTAAACGACAAATGGAGCGAATAAAACCGGTAACATCCAAATTTCAAATATTACCAGAAGAGTTTGCGGATGTTATACTGAATTTACAAACAGGTGCTTCCAAGGACTTGCTTGACATTTCGGCAGCTTCAAATATAAAAATGGATAACAAGTTTGTCGCAGAAGTAACAAAGCGTCTAGAAAGTCATAAAACATGTCAACAAGTGTTAATGGAATTAATAAAAGCAATTACTCCATATAAAGCTATTGATAAGGACGACATAAGGTGGTCTCAAGATATCATACCGTGGATAGGAAGAGAAGCAAATTTCAGTTATGAAATAAAAAAATATTTTCAGGTAGAGGATTCCAATATGATTGACATTGTTGTTCAAAATATTGAACCAATATTAAAACGTTTACATTCGAATAAAAACCCAGAGCCAGGGTGTAACGAATTTTTAAAATATAT
This sequence comes from Maratus speculifer, assembly GCA_964019185.1. Taxonomy (NCBI): domain Eukaryota; kingdom Metazoa; phylum Arthropoda; class Arachnida; order Araneae; family Salticidae; genus Maratus; species Maratus speculifer. The sequence continues at coordinate 248,484,315 of OZ025301.1, forward strand.
GCAAACATTCGAAACACATATACTTTTTCATTTTAATGCTGCAAAGGATGCATGTTATAGGAACTTGTTGATAGATTTAAATCTCGATCCAAATACTCCTAAAGAATCCTTTAAATCCACATTGGAAAAAATAGTAAACGATGAATGGATGTCACTTTACACCCAATGGGTTACAGCGTTAGGTTTCGATACAAAAACAGATAAAAGAGAGTTTTTGGCAAAACTGTCTTCGCTCAAGTCTAGTAAAAGTAAACGAGATGTCTCGTCAAAAGTTTATGAAATACCGGATTCCGGGAAGAGATCAAAAGTTTTAGAAAATTTCTCGTATATTGAGATGCAAAATTTGGTATTGGCGTTGTACAGCGAATTATTTAAATTAAAATGGGAATATCTTCAAAATATTATTCCAACGAATGAAGAAATAGTGGAGAAATGTAGAAATAAAATTAAAATTCTTGATAGATTAAATAAAGATATTGATAGAAGTAATGTTTTATTAGATATATATACACAGTACGTGAGATTAGATTTGTATTTTTATAGAAAAAAATCAAATCATTTTACAGACATTGTAACAAATATGTCGGAATTATTGCGCCAATGTATGAGTGAAACAGAACAATATCTTAAAAATTTATACACAGCTTAAAAAAAAAAAAAAAAAAAAAAAAAAAAAAAAAAAAAAATTTTTTTTTTTTTTTTTTTTTTTCAAGACTGTAAGGTTCACAACACTCCCGTAAAAATTTAAATCTCGGGATAACAAAATTCTGTCGCAATCTATAAATTTCCTTCTTTAATTTTTTTACAGCGAGAACAAGCCAGAATCATTTAGCGAAACGTTTGATTTCTTTTGTTTTTTCCGACTTGTGGGTTGTCCGATTATAGTTTTCATTAAACTCGATTCGGGGGGATCGTTATCAGCACGTTTTCTTTTTCCGACAGATGACGATTTTTCGGGCGCTTCGCCACACGATACATTTTCGGTTGAATTCGTTTCGAGGGGGGGCTCGACATCAGCACGTTTTCTTTTTCCGGCAGTGGATGGTTCGGGCGCTTCGCCACACGATACATTTTCGGTTGAATTCGTTTCGAGGGGGGGCTCGACATCAGCACGTTTTCTTTTTCCGGCAGTGGATGGTTCGGGCGCTTCGCCGCACGACGAGTTGTCGTTTAAACCCGATTCGGGAGGGCAGATATCAGTACGCCTTCTTTTACCGACAAAAGAGTCGCTGTAACGACGTTTCAAGTTTTTAAAAGAATACGGTTGGGGTGGTTCGATATAACCGCGTCTTAAACACTCCTCTTCATCAGGAAATTCCAATTCCCAAAAATGCTCTGGTGTTTTGGGAGGAGATTTCCCTCGATGTCGCGATACTTTTTTCAATCTCTCTTTCAATGATTCTTCGTCCAAATCGGGTATACATTTATAATAGTCTTCACAACAAGCACATGCATGACCGGGATATTGCCTTCTGTCGGCGTGCTTACGAGACATTTTTTCGAAACATTTTTGTGGCATATTTTTCTTTTCCAAGAGATCAAAATTTTCAAAATGCTTTTCGGAAATTTTTTTTGTGTGGTCCGTGTCAGGGTGCTTTCGATGAGATGCTAAGATGCCAACCAGTTTAACAACAGAAAACAATAAGCTCCAAGCCCAACTCGGCTTTGGTTCTGATTCGGAATTTTCGGGAACAATTGACATACTTTGCATACCCTGCCAACCGTCGTGATCTTCTACCCATGATTCTAATTTTTCTTTTACTAATCTAGAAAAACATTCGTACATTACATCTATGATACTTTTAGGTAACTTTTCTCTGATACATTTTACAGCCAATTCCCCGACGAAAACGAAAAAAGCTATTATTCGACTCCAAGTTATACCTTCGGAAAACAATTCAATAGATACACCTGATAAAATACTACCTATGTTATCTTCATTAATAATTTCTATTTCACTGCAAAATTTTTTTAATACACAATGATACGATTCTTGAAAGACTTTAAGAATTTCGCATGTTTTTTTAACAAGATCTTTTTCTTTTTCATTCATTGCACTGACTGCGTCAAAATTTTCATGATGACGCAGTAGAAAAGAAAATACATTTTCAAGGAAAAAATCTGTTCTTATTATATCATTTTTCTTATAACTTTTCCTTTCAAACTCATCAAGTTCTCCGTGCACAAAAGCTTGTTTAAATAGCAAGTTTCTGGACATTTTACAATGAGTTGTACTTTATTTAAAATATGACAACTGATATATGAAAAGTAAAAATCAAACAGTTTTATAGATTAAATCATATTTTTTTTTATGTAAAAAAAAAAAAAAAAAAAAAAAAAAAAAAATTTTTTTTTTTTTTTTTTTTTTTTTTTTTTTAAATATGATTTCTATAAGCTATTTGCCATGGATGCTATGGTGCCAACCAGTTTAATTGAAGAGTACAATAACCTCTTTGCCCAACTCGGCTTTGGTTTTGATTCGGAAATTTCGGGAACAATTGATATACTTTTTATACCCTCCCAACCGTCGTTATATTCTACCCAGGATTCTAATTTTTCTTTTACTAATCTAGAAAAACATTCGTACATTACATCTATGATACTTTTAGGTAACTCTTCTCTGATACATTTTACAGCCAATTCCCCGACGAAAGCGAAAAGAGCTATTATACAATGCCAACTTATACCTTCGGAAAACAATTCATTAGCTACACCTATTAAAATACTACCTATGTTATTTTCATTAATAATTTTTATTTCACTGCATAAATTTTTACATGCATTATTATACTTTTCTTGAAAAAACTTAAGAATTTCGTAAGTTTTTTCAATAAGATCTTTTTCTTTTTCATTCATCGCACTTACCGCAAAAAAATTTACATGATGACGCAGTAGAAAAGAAAATACATTTTCAAGGAAAAAATCTGTTCTTATTATATCATTTTTGTTATAACTTTTCCTTTCAAATACATCAAGATTTCCATGCATGGAAGATGCTTGAAACAGCAAATTGTTAGACATTTTACGACGAAAGATATTTTATTTAAAATATGACAAATGATATATAAAAATTTATATATATAAAAAAAAAAAAAAAAAAAAAAAAAAAAAAAAAATTTTTTTTTTTTTTTTTTTTTTTTGAAATATCTAGGATTTAATTTTTTTCATTTATTTATGAGAGGGTTGAGTGGTATAAAGACATGAAAACAAAGATTTAAGCCGAGAGGCGGTCGCTGGCGCTCGCGCCTCACGGCTTAAATCTTTGTTTTCGTGTCTTTATACCACTCAACTTTTTTAAGTGTAACTTAAAAAAGATTTATATTACATTATGTCAAATTCCTTTTCATGGGATGAAATGTTAGATTCTCTTTGCCATGTAACACATGAACAAACATTCGCTGCATTTCATTATGATCAAAATGATTCGTTTTTCAAAAGCCTTTCAACACTTGAAATTTTACCAACCCTAGAATCTATACTTTCCGATCGAAATTTCGTGACTACCTCAGCTTTTTCTGGTGCCGGATCATGGGGTGAGACATGCTCTAACCATTTTAAACCTAGTTTATTTTCCAAATGTTTAGCTGCCAAAGTAAAAATTGAAAAACATAAACTATTCAGATTGCAACAGGTGAAAAAAAAATTAAAAATGAATGAGCCGTGCTCTTGGTATTCGGTCAATCTGCTGGTTTCATTAGCTCGTTTAAATGAGTAATAAAACCCACAACGATTTTCAAATAGTAGGGTATGAAACTTAAGTAACTTTGGAAACTCAATAAAATAAGGATAGTGGAGCAAAGAAAAATGACGATTGTAGAACAAGTAGATCAACAAACTCTATTAAAGAATTTAGAGACCAGTGTAAAAGATTTTCAAAAAGTTTTTCAAAAATTTAAAAAAGAATGGGACACTTTCATCGATAAGGTTGACGACGACAGTTGCGACATAGATCAAGATTTAGTATGTAATATTATGGATGAGTACGATATTTCTGTCCAAGCTATGGAAGACACTTTACAGGATCTTTTAAAAGATTTCGACGATTCCAATAAATTGAAACAGAATTAGATTTAAAAAAAAAAAAAAAAAAAATTATATATATATATATATATATTTTTTTTTTTTTTTTTTTTTTTTTTTTTTTTTAGGGTGTGTTGTTTATGACTTTTAAAGTCGCTTGTCGCTTGGAGATAACAAAGTCAATACCTATTGCCTCTGTTGTCCGTATTCCAGTTCGACTTTGATAAAAAAAATAGTGTGCCGAATTTTTAAGTCAACTTTTAGTTTGGAACTTATTTTATCAAATAAAGTTTGTAAAATCTTTTATATTTCTCACGAGACTCTTTCTACGTGTTGTTCACGAGTGCGGTTGCCGGTGCAATCATCAGTCTCCTTTCCACCCAGCTCCATTAACTTGAAAAGTCATGAAATTTTTGACGATTTGGAGACGCGAGATCGCGAAATGGGGCTCTGGGTGGAAGCGTTTACCTCGAATAATCTCGAACGTGATTTCATGGTCGTGGGAATTCGTGAGAGAGTCCTACTACTTTCCTGCGTATCGCGAGTTGAGCGCAAGAGCCACTCGATTAGAGTCCGAGCTGAATACGCTCCGGGAGGTAAAGGAGGCGTTGAGGAAACGGCTACTCGACATCAAGCACGTAGCGTACCGAAATGCCTTGCTGAGATCCGAAATCGCGAGCTTGAGAAAACAACTGGCTTCCGCACGTTCTGAAATTAGCAGTCTCAAGGAAGGACGCACCTGCGTAAAATGTTACAAAGATTTTTTTTACAGATTTACATTCCAAAATGTGATTGAAAAAAAAAATAAACTCGAGTCATTTTCAGATTTTAAATATTAAAGAGTTAAAAACATTTTAAAAAGAAGAATACGGAAAGATTCAATCCTCATTAGATCAACATACTCGGACGCATAAGCCACCGCAACTGAATTTCGAAAACAAAGAGAATAATGCGTATTCTGATATGCCGAGAGATGGCTATACACTGAATAATCCTCATGCGAGATGGGGAGATAAGAATGGACGAACTTATTTTGCAGCATTAATAATATTAAAAAACGGTGAAGAAATAAATGTAGCCGAAAAAAAAAAAAAAAAAAAAAAAAAAAAAAAATTTTTTTTTTTTTTTTTTTTTTTTTTATATAATATAAAAGGCAGTGAAATTGTTTCACCTGATCAGTTGACATATGACAACGCTGCCAGTCGGCTGCTCTTCCGTTTCTCTCGCTTGAAATTTTGTCGAACTTTGTAATAATTCGACTTTGAAAAATTTGCCGAACTCCGAAATAATTCCAGACTTTGAAAAATTTTGCCGAACTCCGAAATAATTCCAGACTTTGAAAAATTTTGCCGAACTCCGAAATAATTCCAGACTTTGAAAAATTTTGCCGAACTCCGAAATAATTCCAGACTTTGAAAAATTTTGCCGAACTCCGAAATAAATTCCAGACTTTGAAAAATTTTGCCGAACTCCGAAATAATTCCAGACTTTGAAAAATTTTGCCGAACTCCGAAATAATTCAGACTTTGAAAAATTTTGCCGAACTCTGAAATAATTCCAGACTTTGAAAAATTTTGCCGAACTCTGAAATAATTCCAGACTTTGAAAAATTTTGCCGAACTCCGAAATAATTCCAGACTTTGAAAAATTTTGCCGAACTCCGAAATAATTCCAGACTTTGAAAAATTTTGCCGAACTCCGAAATAATTCCAGACTTTGAAAAATTTTGCCGAACTCCGAAATAATTCCAGACTTTGAAAAATTTTGCTGAACTCCGAAATAATTCTAGACTTTGAAATATATATATATATATATATATATATATATATATATATATATATATTACTTAATACTTCTCCCTTAAAGTAATTTTCTGGGACTTTATCATTATAAAAATCCTCGACAATCCCAGTCTGTTTTACCTCTTTATTCTGACGAGTTAATAAATCATAAATTTCAACGAGTTTCGACTTCTGTCTCAAAAATAAAAATCTCATCAATCCAGATTAAACCGGATTAAACCGGATTAAAGCAGATATATATATATATATATATATATATATATATATATATATATATATATATATATATATTACTTAATACTTCTCCCTTAAAGTAATTTTCTGGGACTTTATCAATATAAAAATTCTCGACAATCCCAGTCTGTTTTACCTCTTTATTCTGACGAGTTAATAAATCATAAATTTTAACGAGTTTCGACTTCCGTCTCAAAAATAAAAATCTCATCAATCCAGATTAAACCGGATTAAACCGGATTAAACCATATATATATATATATATATATATATATATATATATATATATATATATATATATATATATATATATATATATATATATTACTTAATACTTCTCCCTTAAAATAATTTTCTGACACTTTATCATTATAAAAATCCTTGACAATCCCAGTTTGAAAATAAAAATCTCATAAAACTAGATTAAACCGGATTAAACTATATATATATATATATATATATATATATATATTAAATTACTAAATACTTCTCCTTTAAGGTAATTACCCATGAGGTAATCCCTTGGTGTCAATCTTTCTTTTCTTTACCTCTTTATTTTGACGTGTTACTAAATATAAATTTTGACTGATAATTTTTTTCGGGCAGCAGTAAAAATAAAAAAAATCTAAAAAGGTCATTGACCTATGACCTTATATATATATATATATATATATATATATATATATATATATATATATATATATATTATATATATATATTACTTAATACTTCTCCCTTAAAGTAATTTTCTGGGACTTTATCATTATAAAAATCCTCGACAATCCCAGTCTGTTTTCCCTCTTTATTCTGACGAGTTAATAAATCATAAATTTCAACGAGTTTCGACTTCCGTCTCAAAAATAAAAATCTCATCAATCCAGATTAAACCGGATTAAACCATATATATATATATATATATATATATATATATATATATATATATATATATATATATATACTACTTAATACTTCTCCCTTAAAGTAATTTTCTGACACTTTATCATTATAAAAATCCTCGACAATCCCAGTCTGTTTTACCTCTTTATTCTGACGAGTTAATAAATCATAAATTTCAACGAGTTTCGACTTCCGTCTCAAAAATAAAAATCTCATAAAACTAGATTAAACCGGATTAAACTATATATATATATATATATATATATATATATATATATTAAATTACTAAATACTTCTCCTTTAAGGTAATTACCCATGAGGTAATCCCTTGGTGTTAATCTTTCTTTTCTTTACCTCTTTATTTTGACGTGTTACTAAATATAAATTTTGACTGATAATTTTTTTCGGGCAGCAGTAAAAATAAAAAAATCTAAAAAGGTCATTGACCTATGACCTTATATATATATATATATATATATATATATATATATATATATATATATATATATATATATTACTTAATACTCCTCCCTTAAAGTAATTTTCTGGGATTATATCATTATAAAAATCCGCGACAATCCCAGTCTTCTTTATCTCTTTATTCTAACGTGATAATATTGTTTTAACTCAAAACTTCGTACTTTACGAATGTCGCTCATTTGTGATGATTACGTTCAGTTTCTGTATTGGGTCATTTTGTTGATAATTTAAACTGTTTTATAATTGATTCATTTATGTAACTATTTTTTCACTGTATTTAAATTACGCATGGTTGACAGTATATATATTCTCAATTAGTTAACGTTTCACTCTTGCGTAACATTTGTTGTATTTTCACATGATACAATTAAATACTTTGATAAATTTAACATGAGATTAACTGGTGTAACAATGGTTAGAAAATAGGAACAGTCAACTGATACAATAATTACTTGGTTATCTTTCAAAGTCTATGCAGAAATATCATCACCTATGTTAGATATTAGAATACTAGATGTGTCATTCAAATTCTTATCCGGTTTGACATCTGAATCCATATTGTAAGATTTCCACTGTACACTATTACAACTAACTTTTCTAGCGTTTACAAACTTGATAAAAATGGCAGAATTTAGGAATCCTATTTATGTGTAGCGTTCTCTAGTATGATGAAACTGGAAAGAAAGTATGTTATTTGGTGGTGGGTATTCCCAAAAACGGAAACCATAGAATCGCTTTGTTCGAGACAAATGACATCATCTCTTAAAATTAAAAAAAATATATAGTTTTGTTTTTTATTGTACGATATTTTTGCTGGCCAATAATTTAAAAAAGTAAAATATATATTTTAAAAAATATATATATATGCTTTTATTTTTTTTCCAACGTTGGTAATATATCTAACGCAAAAAAATGGGACTAGAGATTGAAAAAATGTTTCAATCTCTAGTCCCATTTTTTTGCTTTTTCTTCACTTTGTGTGTGTGAAGAATTTTCTTTTTAAAAAAATATTTGAGAAATAAAAACCTCACGCTATCGTTCCAAATATTTCTGTTGCTGGAAGAAAAAAAATTATCAATCTGAAAAAACAAAGAATATTTTTTAAAAACAAATTTATTTTCATAGGAATAAATTTACAAAAGAAATTATATTTTTAAATACACATATATATTCTTTTATTTTTTTTTCTCCAACGTTGGTAATACATCTGACGTAAAAAAATGGGACCGGAGATTGAAATAAATTTCAATCTCCAGTCCCATTTTTTTACCTTTTCCTTCACACAAATACAAAGTAAAGGAAAAGAAAGAATTTACCAACTTTTTAAATGTCGAACTCGCTGGCAAACTGTCCAAATAATGCTTGTATAGGATCTGTGTCTTGATTGACTTCCGGCGATGATACAACTTCATAACAGTTCAATAAATGTTCGAAATCTATATCCTCGGTAGAAACAGAACGAGGTGTCTGTTCATTCCTTGTGTCCTCTGCTATGAGTGGAAAAGAAGGTGTCAGTTTGTTGTTTTTATTATCCCCTGCAACGGCTGGACAAGGAGGTCCATTCTCTTCGGCGACAACTGGAAAAATAGTTTCATTCTCTTCGGCGACAACTGGAAAATTAGTTCCATTCTCTTCGGCGACAACTGGAAAATTAGTTCCATTCTCTTCGGCGACAACTGGAAAATTAGTTTCATTTTCTTCGGCGACGGCTGGACAAGGAGTTCCATTTTCTTCGGCGACGGCTGGTAAATTAGTTCCATTTTCTTCGGCGACGGCTGGTAAAGCAGGCTCATTCTCTTCGGCGACGGCTGGTAAAGCAGGCTCATTCTCTTCGGCAACGAACATTTCTCGATTCACAGCTACGAGTGTTGAAACACTGTCATCGTCAGGGGTATTTTCGCCACCGTGCACACTCAAGTCCATGGGACCTTCGTTCATCGAGTCGTCACCATCGCCACATAAAGTTAATGTAAAACAAGTATTTTTGGGATTCAGGAGCGGCCGGTACCGAAAATTTTTTTGGTACCAAGTCACAATGTCCGGCGCGACAACATTCACAGTTTTATCCAACGGAATCGTATTGATTGTGATTATTTGGTGGGTGACGGATTGTTCTGATTGATTCAATGGTTGCACGGGTTGAGGGGCTGCTGCTGCTGCTGGTGGTGGTGGTGGTGGTGGTGGTGGAGGCGGTGGCATCAAGAAGGCATTTTCAGTAATTTGGAATCCACTGCTGAATTCTAAAAGTACGGGATCATTATGGACACTTTCAGTTGGCTGCTGTTGCTGCTGCTGCTGCTCGTCGTCGTGTAAATTTGCGTTGTAAAAAGATTGGGTCGAAGTGGACGGTTGGGAAGCGAGGTCACTCGTTGACGTGACGCGAGCCGTCACGTCGTGTCCGTCGTCCTCTTCGCACTCTAGGGCTTCTTCGATGATGGGCGTTTGGGGCGGCCTCTGGAACAGGTAATCACGAACGAGTCGTCGGGACTGCGGCAGCGGCGACGGGTTGATTTCGCGAATCGGGTTGTCGCATTGAAAAGATAACTTGGACACATCATTCGAAGCGATAATGTGCATCGAAAAGAAGGATTTGTTGGTGCAATATATTAGATAAACGGTACCTTCTGGAATCACGTAACAGTGGTTGGGTTTCAACTGCCGCTTATTATACACAAACTGTTCATCGATCGGGAAACTTTTCGATTTTATGGTGAGTCTCGCCAACTGCTGCTTGCGTAAAAAGTAGAACAGCATTCGGACCGCGCCAACCTGATAAATATGAGCCGTGCCTATTTCGACGCGTCTCTGTCCAAAAGTGAAACAGGCTTTAACGAGGAAATTATTGACTCCATATTTAAAACAAGTTCGCGTGTCGATATTTTTTCGCAAGTTGTCGTTAACGTCCTTTAAAAGTTTCCGCGCCGTCCAGGACCACGGTTTTTCTTCGTAATAGGCAATTCGTTTAATATAGCTACCCGTATCTAAGAAATGTTTCTGGTACCTATGATTAAATTCTAGTTTCTTATAATAGATCAGTTCGCGTTCCAGAAATATGATGAACGGGATGATGCGGTATTGAGTGGCGATGGTGACGAAGTTGGGGGGGTTCGGGAGTCTTTCGACTTCGCCCGCCGCGTCCACGCGAGTGACGAACACGTCGGTCTTGCTGGAAGGGTCTCGGTTCATGGCGATACGGAGCAAGAGACGGTTCTCGAATGAAGTCGGAACCACAAAATTTTCCCCTTTTTATACCCTAAAAAAACCGAGAAAAGTTCACCGATCTAAAGGGTTTTTTTCATGGGAGGGATGGGGTCGTTGAAACGAGTTTATCGACCTGCAAAAGTAATCCGCGCGTCGTCGTCGAGTAGAGAGAGAGAGGGGTCGATGCTTCCAGAGGGCGAGGAACCAGTAGAGGGGAGAGGGGGGTCGATGTTCCCAGATAGCATCCGCCGGGATCCCGCGCGTCTTCAAAATAGAGAGGGGAGAGGGGGGTCGATGCTCCCAGATAGCATCCGCCGGGAACCCGCGCGTCGTCAAGTAGAGAGGGGAAGGTCGATGCTTCCAGATCACGAGGAACCAGTAAAAAAGAAGGGGTCAATGCTTCCAGGTGGCAAGGAACCGAATCGGAGAAGATGCAGTACAGTCAACTGCAAAAAGATTTGAGCACCGGATCCCTCATAGAAATTTTTAGAATGCACAATGACAAAATATTATATGTTTAACAGAAATTGGTTCAATCTTGCTACACATATCTATATTTTGTCATCGATTCATTATTTTTTACAATTTAAACATCATACTTTATGAATTTCATATATTTGTGACGGCTGCATGTCAATTTGAGTATTACGTCATTGTGTGAGAAATTTACAGTCAACTGCAAAAAGATTTGAGCGCCGGACCCCTCACAGAAAATTTCAGAATGCACAATGAGAAAATATTACTTATTTAAGAGAAATTTTGCTGCTGTCATTTATCAATGTTTCGTCTTCAAACGCTATGACGTCATACTTTATGAATTTAGTACATTTGCGATGACTGCATTTCAATTTCATAATGTGCCATTAGGAAATATTACATATTTAACGATTTTTTTTTCAATCTGGCTACAAATACACTTTAACAAATTTGAACCTTTTGCCGCATCGTTACTCCTCTGCTTTTATAGAATAACTCTCTTTCGACCAATGAGACTGCTCTACGATAGGATGAAGTAATCATTTTCTATAAAAGTGATGGAGTGATGATGTAGTAAAAGAGTCAATTTTTTAACACTGTTTTGTCTTCGATGTTTATTTAAACGCTATGACATTATACTTTACGGATTTCATACATTTGTGATGACTGCATTTCAATTTCAGTATTGCGTCATTTTTTCGAAAATTTAAACAATTTAATAATTGATTCGTTTATTTGCGTAACTGTTTGTTTCACTGTGTCATTGAGGTACGCGTGGTTGACGGTATATATAGATTCTCAATGAGTTCACGTTTCATTCTTGCTAAATATTAGATGCGATGTGCAATTTACTTTACGAGCGATTAAAATCTACTTGGACAATGTGGTACGTTTTAATTTCAAGATTAAGTTTAAGTTTTTCTTCCCGTTTTGGATTTTTTTTATTTCGTAAAATTTCTTCTTGGCTTCAAGGAACTGTTTTGAAAATTTCTATTATTCTTAGATTGAAGATTTTCGATGTCATATATTTCTCAAAATCTCAGTCAGTTATTCACAAAGTTGCAATTGAGACGAGATTTAGAGAAACTATGACATCGAAAATGTTCAATCCACGAATAATAGAAATTTTTATCAATAATATATGAGTTCTTTTTATTTTTCTTGTTTTACATTGTTGTAAATTTCTTTTATTTTCTTTTATCATTATACATTTTGAATAGTTTCCTATATTTTCTTTTTTTTTATTTTCTTTTATCATTATACATTTTGAATAGTTTATCAAAATCTGCCCCTCAACACTATATGATTTTTTTATTTTCTTGTTTTACATTGTAAATTTCTTTTATCATTATACATTTTCCCATATTTCTTTTCATTTTTTTCTGCTTTTATCACACATTTTAAATAGTTTATCAAAATCTGCACCAACATTATTTGAGCTTTTTTTTTATATTTCTTGTTTTATATTTATTTTTTTTTCAATCGATCCATCTGTGAAAAAATATTTACTGATTTTATGGAAATACGTTTTCAAATACATAGTTTCATTTTTTTTCTCAATTCATATTTAAAGATTATTTGCTGAATTTATGGAACGCGTTCAAATATACTTTCTTTCCAGTTTCTTATGTTTCGATTTATTTTATTATTATCAGCCAAATATAGGATTTCTAATATGAAAAATATGAGAATAAGCTTTTTGTTCTTGCTTTAAAGTTTGAATTCTTGTCGATTTGTTTAAATGATAATATATTTTCTTCCCAGTTTCTTGTATTTTTATTTTTTACCATTAATATCTAAGTATATAGGATTCCTAAATTCTGCCGATAATTTTTTTTTTCAATGCGAGAAGGAAAAAAAAACATGAACCTTGAAATTAAAACGTACCCGAAACATGTTCCAACTAATTTATTCAATCCCGAATACCCGCCAAATAATATATTTTCTTCCCAGTTCGATTCGATGCTTATCATAATCAACAGACACGGGATTTTCTAATTTCTGTCATGGAATTTATGCGAGTCACATCATGAACTTCTTTTTTTTTATTTTTGCCTTTCGGCAGCAATGGAATCTTTGTTCTTTGTTTTCACTTGATCACCTTGAAACTGTATGATGCGAGCGAGCGAGAAAAGGGAAAGGAACTCTTACTTTGAACTAACCATTCGCTCGCCTCCCCCCCCGCCCGAAAGCCGTGAACGCTGTCCATCCGGATGATACGCCCCGCATTCCGTTTCGACTAATCGCAGCAGCCTCTTTTGAGCGGATCTCTAGCAGCAGTTCGGGAGGCGGGCGCGATGCCAAGAGTTTAAAAAGAAGCTTCGCGCCCTTTTTCATTTCTTCACTGAGTTTTGACTTTTTTATCAAGCAAACTCCCCGACACGAATCATGGCCTCTACGCAGTTGCTGGAGTTACCCATCGACATACTCCTGATCCTTTTTCGAACGTTCATCCCTTTAAGGGACAAACTGCGTCTTTTGACGAGCATGCCGGAATTTCATCCCATCTTGACGTACCGGTCGGCTTACCTCTCGTCCCCCGTGCCCTTTTCGACCGCGTACTTGCAACGGCTGAGCCGAATCCGACCCGGCTGGTACTTCGCCACGCGAAACTGGACCCATCGATTCTGTCTTCGCCTCGACCCCGAAACCCTGAATTTCGCAATCTATCACTTTTTCCTCGAAGGATTCGAAGGCCATTACAAACCCGCCGTCCTGCACCAAAGTTTCTTTCGCGGATCCATCGACCGCGTTTTTCAAAACATCGAAAGTTTCTTGACGCAGTTCCAGTATCTAGAGGAGGAGGACGAGAGAGGGGAGACGACGGCATCCAGACCCCCCCTTCCGCGGCGGCAGCAGCATCAGCCCAAAATGTACATGTATCGACTGGAAGGCTACGGACTCGTACTGATCGACTCGACCGCTTCGCGAAACGGCCAACACAACTTACGGTTCTACGACTGGAGCGAAGTCGAGATCCTGCCCGGTCGCTGGCAACAAATCTACTGTCGATGGCGCTTGGACACCCATTTCAAAATCAAATGGAAACTGAACAAAACCCTCCACGTCAAATGCATGACCCCTTCGCCCTATTACTGTCACTGCGAAACGCGATTTCAAAGACTGTCTCCGATAACTTATCGAGTTTCGCCGAATCTCAGCAGTCTGAACTGGAACGAACAAGAATCCGTGCCTCTAGTGGGAGTGCAAGAATTTCGACTGGAAGAAGACGAAAACCACATGGAATCCAAAATGACTTATCACGTAAATTATAAGTTTTATAACTCGTTAGAAGTCGAAGTCATCGCCAGAAGAAACGAACGATTGAGAAGCTTGTTGGAATAAAAAACTTTTTCATCACCAACCCCGCCCCCCCACCAAAAAAAAAAATCTTTCCCATATTGCTGACGGAATTTTTTTCCATCAGATTGTTCAAAGGGAAAGGCAAAAAATTGCGCCAAAGGTTTTAAAAAGAAAAATTGGTTTATCCAATTTCTTTTTAAAACCTTTGGCGCAATTTTTTGCGACAAACAGAGTACCAACGTTGGCACAGAAAATAGAATGAAAGAAAAAAAAAATCTTTCCCATATATTGCTGATGGAATTTTTTTTTTCCATCAGATTGTTCAAAGGGAAAGGCAAAAAATTGCGCCAAAGGTTTTAAAAAGAAATTGGATAAACCAATTTCTTTTTAAAACCTTTGGCGCAATTTTTTGCGACAAACAGAGTACCAACGTTGGCACAGATAGAATGAAAAAAAACGATCTTTTTTGCTTCCTTTTCGGGAGTAACGGGCAAACACTTTTAAAATTTTTCATGCTATGTTTTTGAGACTTGTAAAAAGTTGTTCTTTACAATACATATATATATATATATATATATATAATATATATATATATATATATATATATATATATATATATATATAGTAGACTCCTTCAAAGCCGCACTCCTAAAATCCGCAACTCTCTAAAATTCTCACATATTTTAAGGATGTAAACAATGAAATATTCAGTTCAGATGTAGGTGCAAAATTTGACTTTTTTAGCTTTATATCAATTCCATACATTTTTTCATTTGTAATTTTTGTTAAGGTTATTGAATTCATGTTTTTTCATGAAGAAAGAATAACTTATTTCTGAAAAAAATAAAGATATTGCTGATTTCATTGATGATTACAATCTTACCGAATATATTTATGTATTAATCAAGCTTTTTTTAATTATTAAATCTGACTAAACTTGAAATAACGTTTCATTATTTTATGATCTTGATGTGAATTAGTAATGTACCTTTATGAGGCAAGTTTCATTGAATAATTTAGGAAAAAAAACATTTCATCTCTATATAATGAATATTTAATTGTACATTATTGATTATGGCACGAAAATGTTAAAGTGTTTTTTTTTATTCCAATATTGGTGACCTAAAAGTCTTTTTAAAAAAAGGACAAAAATGAACCGAGGAAAAAAAAAGTTTTTTTTTTTTCCTCGGTTCAAATTCGTAAACCGAGTCGTTTACACCGTTTTCTTTGCTCTCGTTTAAACTGGTGCAACCAGTCTAAAAAGCTCCTTCCCGTCGTCGCGTCTTTCGTCTGTACCAGCAACCAGGATTCCGTCAATCCCCGATGTCTCGACCACTGTTTTCGAGGAACCACGCGTCCCCAGGTGATAAAGTCTAATAGTTTTTTGCCCGATTTCAATTTGATCAGTTTTCTTACGAGCGCGTACATTTCCACACCGTCGCTGCTTTCACTGTTGCTGCCTCTGCCACACCGGTAGTTGCAAATTCCTTCGCAACTCAAGGATCTCACAAGCGGACGTCCCAAAAATCTTTCGAGATCGTCGCTTCGAAAATATACCGTACCGTTTGTGGTGACGTGACAGTGTATCGCCGCACCAATTTTTTCATTCACTTCTTTTAACAATCTCACGCGAAAAGACATTCTTCGGCTCGAGAAGAGAGAAAGAGATTCAATAGCTATACTTTCAAACCCAAAAAAAAATAGACCGGACTACTAAACTTTATGTTTTTCATTTAATCTCTCTCTCTGAAAGATAAAAACGCAGAGTTGGATCGACAAAACAAAGACAAAGAGTCTGCATACCTTTTAGGGGGTAGGGAAACAACAACTAAAAAAAAAACCCCATCCTGTTTCGTGAGAAAGTTGACAAAGGCATGCATGCCCTTGAGGGGGAAAAAATGTTTTCGAGATGGGAACGAAAAAACAGAATGAAAAGAATAACATCCGTTGACCTTGCATGCCGAAGCAATCGAGCCGCAGCCGGTTAGCCTTGAGAGCCGACTGGACGCGCCCGCACGTCCGCTCGCTCGCTCGCTCGAGTGCATCGAATGGATGAGAGGAGGAGGGGGGTTAAGAAAACAACACGCGGAACGTCGACTAGAAGAATTAGAAGTTGAAATAAAAAGGGAATCCTTTTTGCGAACAAAGATTAGAGACAGAGAGGGTAAAATGGCAGCGGTCGCGGAAACATCCACGTCTATGTCTTCTTCTTCTACTAATACTAATACTCTCGCGCCCTCCCCTATCCGACTCACGGATTTACATCCCGATATCCTGTTAACGCTTTTTCGCAACTACATACCTCTGCACGATAAATTGCACGTGCTTTCTAAAATGGAAGAATTTCGCACTCTGGTCCGGTGTCGCGGGGCCTACCGCATACCGCGCGGAGCACCTTTTTCGAACGCGTATCTGCGATTCCTGAGTCGCATTCGTCCCGGATGGTACGTGGCCCGAGAGGACTGGACGCACTGCTTCCGCTTGCAGATCGACGAAACCACGCTGCACGTTTCTCTCCGTCATTACGTGCTCTTTCCGCCCGAAATCTTGCAAACTTTGCTTTTTCGGCACCACCACTTGCAGCAGTCCCGCGTCGGCGTGGTGGCCTGTCATCGGGCGACCCTCGCGCAATTGCATTCCAACCTGAGCAATTTTCTGGTGGACTATCACCCGTATCACCTGCTCGCCTACCATCTCCCGGGTCACGGATACGTCCTGGTCGAGCATTCCTCCCCGCGTCGTCCCACCCGTCTCTTTCAGATGCGCTTCTACGACGGCACGACTTGCATGATCGAAGAGGGACGGAAACGCGAAATGAGAGATTTCAGCAGCAGCAGCGGCAGCGACGGCAGCGCGCATTTTTCGGTTCTCTTTTCGAACGACCGGACCATCACGGTGCAATGCCTCCTGCATCGCACGTGTCGCCGTTGCGATCCTCGCATTCGAGTCCTGTCCCCTTTCGAGTTTCGATTCGAAACGGATTTCAGAACCTCCTCCTCCTCCCTGACTCGGAACCATCCCGAGGGGGTCCCGAGTATTCCCCTGGCCGGTCGACAAGTGTTTCGTTTGCAAAAAGACGGGCGTCACGTGCTTTCCGCGGCCCTGTCGAGTAAAACTTATTGTCCGCTTTCTAAAAAAAAGTGGAAAATTGAAAACAAAGCCGCTTGGGTCGAAGAACAGCAGCAACAGCAGCAGCTGAAAGAAACAGCAGACAAGAGAAAGAGAGAGGCGGGGGTCGAAGATCAGCAACAGCAACAGCAACAACGGGATGACGACGAACCTCTTCGTAAAAAATAAGTAAGTTTATTTATGCCTTCTTTTCCCTCGGGAAAAGGTAAAAAAATAAGCCAAAGGTTAAAAAAAAGAAAGGAGTAAAAAAAATTGTTTGGATCTTGGTCCAATTTCTTTTTTTTTACTTCTTTTCTTTTTTTTTAACCTTTGGCTTATTTTTTTGCGACGAATTCAGTACCAACATTGGATACGTGTCAAACGAAAAAAAAATTGAAGTCATCTTTCCCCTCCCCCCCTCTAACATCCCGATTAGATTCGCTTGAAGACATCGACACTCGAAAAAAAAAACAAAATCACAGAGAAAAAAAATTGAAAAAGGGGGAAGAAGAGGATGGTAGTGGTGGTGGAGGAGGAAAGTGAGATAACGAAAAAAACCTTGAACCGTTTCGATGGTCGAGGATCTGCTGCTCGCTCTTTCATTGGTTACGAGTTGGTTTTTCTTTTTTTTTTTCTTTCTTTCTGTATCTGTGTGTGTGTGTGTAATATTCGGAGGAGGTGGAATGGGATGGGAGATGGTTTGACTCTTTTTTGTTTTTTTTCTTTAGATCCTCAACTATTTAACGTTGTCAGTCCCGTGTCAGTTTTTATATTTCGAAAAAGATGGCGACTGTTGCAACTGCTCCTCTCGTCCCTGCGAACGCTGCTGCTGTTGCTGCTGCTCCTGTTGGTGGTGCGGCGGCGGCGGTAACGAAATCCACTCCTGCGACCGTCGTCCGTCTGTTCGACCTGCCCCCCGAAATCCTGTTTTTGATTTTTCGGCGCTACGTTCCGCTGCACGACAAAATCTATCGTCTGCGGAGCATGCCGGAATTTCGACCTTATCTGGAAGACCGCGCGGCCTACCTGTCGCGTCCCGTCCCTTTTTCGAAAGAGTACCTGTACGATCTGTTGCGAGGCATCCGACCCGGACTCTACGCGGCTCGCACCAACTGGTCGCATCGCCTGTGTCTTCGAATCGACCCGCAAAACTTGAACGTGTTCATCCATCACTATTATTTGGAAGGATACAATCCCAACGAGAAATTCGACACTCACTACTATGTCGGGCCCGTGGATCGCATGAAACGACACCTCGATCAATTCTTCCAAGATTTCATGTACTTGGATCGATCGCCGCCGCCGCTGCTGCTCACTTATCACCTGAAAAATTACGGATACATCGTCGTCGGTCGCTCTCCGCATTTACCGCGGAGCCGCGACGCCTACAGGATGAAATTTTACGACTGGACCGAAGTCGAGATCCGGATCGATTCGAGGCGTCCGGTGACGTCCGGTCGTCTCAGCCATTTCCACGTGACGCTGACCGCGGACCACACACTCTTTGTCGAATGTTCCTGCGCTTCCCTCTTTCGAGTCTGTCGCTGCACCCGCGTCCTGACGAAACTGTCTCCGATCGAGTTTCGAGTCGCCGAAAATTATCGGTCGCTCGTCTGGGACGTGGCAGCAGAAGGACAACAACAACAACAACAACAACAACAACAACAACAAGCCGAAGCCAAAACCGAAGAAGAAATACACAGAACCATTCAACAAATCGGTTATCAGCAACTGAATTTATTAGAAGGAGGATATTTCGTGGAATCCAATCTGTACTATAACTTGGGAATGTACCACCCGTACATTCGGGTGTTGGAAAACGAATTCCAACGCCTTTTTCATTAGCAGCTCAACATCAACAAATAACTTTTAATCAATAATCAAAGACTTTAAAAAAAAAACTTTTTTTTTCCCACTTATCAATCTTTAACAGGAGATTGAAATAGGAAAAAAAGTAAAAAAAATGCGCCAAAGGTAAAAGGAAAAAAAATTTTTTTTTCCTTTTTACCTTTGGCGCATTTTTTTTACGACAAAAGTGTTACCAACATTGGGCTCGATCATTTTAAAAAAAAGAGAGATGGAGAAAAAAAACAATTTTTTTTTCATTCAACAGTCTGTTTCGCTTTTGAAGGCGGCAAAAAAAAGGGATCGAAAGGTTGAAAAAGAAATTCTTTTCAACCTTTCGATCCCTTTTTTTTGCATCACATTGATCACCAACATTGGTTTCAACATAATAATAATAATAATAATAATAATAATAATAATAATAATAATAATAATAATAATAATAAAAATAAACATAATTTTTATAGTAGAAAAAATGAACTTTATGTCGATTTTTTCTAAAACTTTGATGAAAGGTACATAATTTTTTAAAGAATAGACTTAATAAAATAATGCAAAATTTTGATCGGATCACGAGTTTCAAAAATTGGATTAAGTTGAGTCAAAGTCGAACTAGTATACATGGACAGCAGGAGCGACAATAGGTAAAAAAAAAAAAAAAAAAAAAAAAAAAAATTTTTTTTTTTTTTTTTTTTTTTTTTTTTTTTTTTTAATAAAAACTGGTGGGAATAAAAAAGTTTTGAATAAAAGCGGTGAAGCCCGTGAATGTCTGTGGCGCGACGATTAAGTGGTTATTAACCTCTTTTTTATACTTTTTTACACGTTGCATATTTAAAGCAGAATTAGGAATTCTACAAAAAAAAAAAAAAAAAAAAAAAAAAAAAATTTTTTTTTTTTTTTTTTTTTTTAAATATAATATTCGTTATACAATCGTAATCGTTTTAAATTTGTTACAACCAGCTCTCAGAAAATTTTTTTCAAGTAGCTCCCAAATAAAAAATGAAGGTCAAAGGTCAAAGGTCATTGACCTTTATAGATTTTTAATTTTACAGACGTCAGAAAAATTGCAAAGTGTATGCAAAAAATAATTTCATCTTCTTAGGGTTTTAGATTTTTACTGAAGATAAAAAGATTTATGAGTCAAAATTTACTTTAATTAACTTGTCAGAATAAAGAGGTAAACAAGAGGAAGATTAACATCAAGGGATTACCTTAAGGGTAATTACCTTAAAGGAGAAGTAGTCAGTAATTATATATATATATATATATATATATATATATATATATATATATATATATATATATATATATATATATATATATTATTATTCGTTATACAATCGTAATCGTTTTAAATTTGTTTCAACCAGCTCTCAGAAAATTTTTTTCAAGTAGCTCCCAGATAAAAAATGAAGGTCAAAGGTCAAAGGTCATTGACCTATATAGATTTTTAATTTTACAGACGCCAGAAAAATTTGCAAAGTGCATGCAAAAAAATAATCAAAACTTTATAATGTAAAAAAAAAAAAAAAAAAAAAAAAAAATTTTTTTTTTTTTTTTTTTTTTTTTTTTTTTTTAACCCTAGTGTCTAGCCTGGGTTCAGTTTAGGTTCTCGATGCACCGGCTCACTTTGGATATTTTTAAAAGGTTTCCCGGTCTCCCCCCTCCCGATTCGGCCGTTCGAAAATGTTTCTCCGGGGATCGCGGTGCGCCTCGGATTTCCGACTCAGTTTAGGAATTTTAAACGGTTTCCCGGTCTCGCCGCTCGATTCAGATATTCGAACGCGTTTCTCCTCGGGTCGCGACGCCTCGCTTTTCAGACTCAGTTTAGGAATTTTGAAAGGTTTCCCGGTCTCACCGCCCGATTTGGTCTTTTGAACGTGTTTCTCCTGCAGTAGCGACGCCTCGGTTTTCCGGTTCGTTTTGGGTATTTCGAAAGGTTTCTTCGTCTCTCCGCTCGATTCAGATACTCGAAAATGTTTCTCGGGCGGTCGCGACGCCCGGGGTTCGCGACTCGGTTCGGGAATTTCGAAAGCTTTCCCGGGCTCGTCGCCGCTCGACTCGGCCTTTCGAACGCGTTTTTCTCGGGGCGGTCTCGGGCGCCTGGGGGTTCGCGACTCGGTTCGGGAATTTCGGAAAGGTTTCTCGGTCTCGAATCCCGATTCGGCTCTCTGAACGCGTTTTTTCGGGCGGTCTCGACGCCTCGAGTTCGCGAACTCGCTTTAGGAATTTCTAAAGGTTTCTCGGAGTTTGCGAGACCTCGGGCTCCCGCTTTCCCGGGCTCGGGCGGTCGCGGCGCCTCGGGCTCTCGCTTCGGGAAGTCGTCGTCGTCTCCCGGAGTCGGAAAAGGAGTTGAAGAGACAAGTTTTTTACATTTTAAAACTCTAAAGTTTCAGAAAAAAGATGAAAAAAATATTTTAGAAACATGATGACATTTATATATTACAATTCGCAATGTGCGAATTCTTGAATTCCTAATGGGTTTTAAATTCTCACTTTGGGTTCGGTGGGAAGCAAAAAACATGAAAAATTATTTTTAGACATGTTGACATTTACACATTACGATTCGCAATTCGCAAGTTGCGAATTCGCAATGTGCGAATACACAGCCTACATTTAAGATCGGGTAAAGCATTTTGAGGAATTTCTATTGTATTAAAAGTTGAAATCTCCATAAAAATCGCATAGGTAAAAGAGGATGGGATGTAGATGGCAATCTCCGAGCGAAATGTGACTTTAAATTGATCAAGAACTGCTATTTATAGTTCACATTTTTCGATTATTAATCTTGAAAAAACAATCATACATTACATCAACAATTGATTTAGGTGAATTTTTTTCCATACACATGACAGTCAATTCTCCGATGAAAAAAACAGAAAAAGCTATTAATCGGCTCCAAGCTATACCATCGAAAAACAATTCATCGGCAATACGTAATAACATAGAATTAATACTATTTTCATTCACTTCTTGTATTTCTGTACACAGGGTTCTTATTTGCTCAATATATTTATCTCTAAAAGTTTCCAAAAATTATTTTTATTTCTTCAAAGGCAACTATCTCTTTTTGATTTAATGTATTTATCGCATCGAATTCATAACGATCACGTATTAGATAAGATAATATATTTTCCATCAGCGTCTACTGAAACTTTTCGTATGGCCGGCAATCCTATGCGATTTTCGGGACAAAGTTTTATGCAGACGACGACTTTCTACGTCTCCGAAAGATCCCGAGTTCGAGTCCGACGCCGCCGCCGCTGCTTCTGCTGTTGCCGCTGCCACTACGATCGACGAGGAATCCTCGTCCCGAGACCTGCTCGTGGTCGACGTGAGCGAGGAAGAGCAGGAAGAATATTTGGAGTACAACGGCTAGTAAGAATCCGACATCTACTTCTGGAGCAGCAGGAGGAGGAAAATCCGGAGCGGTATCTTCATTCTCTTATGGTTATTGGATTCTTATCGTGATGATCATCACGATTGTCACCAGTGTGCTCGTTTGGTTCGGTACGCATTTTTGGTTAAGGAATCGTACTAGGCTTGGTACTGTTAAAATTTAAAAGAAATGATATTTACAGTACCAAGACGGTATCTCTACAGTCGGCTGTAAAATATTTTGAGCGCCGGACCTACCTCAGAATTTTACTTTTTCGCAAAACGTGAAAAAAAAATATTTAATATCCATTGTCCCCCTAAAATTTATCAGGAATATATTATTAAACCAATATTTTGTTTTCCCAGCATTGATAATATCTCAAATGTAAAAAAAATTTCCTTCTAACATATTTTTTTTTTAAAAAAAAATTCGAATTTAGTTTCATTTGTGTAAGACATTTTATTGAAATATATAGAATTTTTGCACATATAATAATTCATACATTTTATAAATAAATCAGTTTTATTTTAAAATCTGTGTAATTAAATTTGAATTACAGTAGTAATACGAAATTAAAATGCACTTATATTGTATATATTATTCCAAGGAAAGAATTTATCCAATAAATTTCTTTTTAAAAATAAAACTATAATAATATATCTTATTTTCCAAACCTATAAAGATTTATTTTCCACTTTGCGTGTTATTGAGCAGTTCACGTTACATGACCTTTACCGGAGAAGAATGAAAAAACTTCAACGCAACCCAAAAACGCAAACACGAAAAGGATTGATAAAGAATAAAAACATTGATAACAATGATTGTCCTATATGAATATTTAAAGAATGTTCGTGACATCACCTTGCAGAGTTGAAAGCTATTCGTGACATCAGAGCCTGATTACTAACGAGGCATTCTCTCCTTAGTAAAATTACATAGAAATTTTCGCATTGTTTAAACGCGCTTTTCAGTCAAAATTGCTATCACGAATAAGGAAAAAAATTCTATTTATTATTTCTGGTGGGAGAGTGCCCCGTTGATAATCAGGCCCTGCGTGATATCACCTTGCAGAGCTAAAAGCTATTCGTGTTTTCGTTTATGTGTTATATCGACAATGGATAATACCATAATGCAATAACGATTGTTTCGACATGAATGGGGGGACAATAAACTAATTTTGTTATTGTAACAAAGTTACATTTTGAAACGCAATTTTACCATTAAGAAAATGGTATATATAGGGGGGAAATTATATTGAGGGTGTAAATATTGTAATATAGTGTATCCGAAGTGATTTATTCAGGGATTATATTTTTTCGTGGAATTTTGGTGAGTAAAATTTATTAACTTTTATTTTTGTGTTTAATTTACCAGTGATTATTTTATATATGTAGTAACGATATGTTAGGGAGTTTTCTAAATAACTTTTTGTAAACTTACTCTGATTATTTAGTAAATTTATTTTATGTTTTGGTGCATTTTACTTTTTATTTATGATGAAAGATTTAAGTGTCATCTGTGCAAACGATTTTGCGGAATAATGAAAAAATATTTTATTTATTAAATTAATCATGATTCTATCTATAATTACTTACCCATGATTTATATTTTTTTCTGAAAATATACGCGTTTCATTTTTTATTTATTTGCTAAAATGCGTCCGTATTGGAAATGCATGTAAAATAAATTAATTAAAATAATAATTTTTTTAACGTTTTACTGTAAAAAATATATTGTGCAAATCTACGGATCATAATTTATTTTTGTGTTTAATTTGAAGTTAAAATATCAAAATAAAAAAAAATATATATAAATGATGTTAAATTGTAACAATATGTTTTTTTTAACCTTCAAAATATTTTAATTCTAAAGATTAATTCTAAGATGAAAAGTTCTTGAAAAATATGTATGTTGGTCAAATTTAAATAATGTGTTTTGATAATAAATCGTCAATAACTTATATTTAACATTTAATAAATTTAATTTTGATTTAGGAACAAAATTTGACTTTTTATTTTTATATAAATTCAATCTTATAAAATCAGTAATTTTATAAGATTATTTAAACTAATTTGAACTTAGTATTTTTGAGCAATGTAATTTACTTTAAAATAAATAAATAAATAAATATATCAGTATATGAAAGTTACCTCTTCCTCCCGGCATTCCCAGAAGGACTTTTTTAGTTTTATATCAATTCCATACATTAATTTGTATTTTTTGTTATTATTACTGAATTCATGTTTTTTCTTCAAGGAAGAATAAATTTATTTCTGAAAGAATTTAAGATATTGTTGATATCACAGATAATCCATAATATTCTTATCAAATATATTTATGTATTAATCAAATTTTTTTGGTTATTAAGTCTGGCAGAACCTGGAATAAAATTTCCTTATTTTATTATTTTAATGTGATTTAATATTTTATATTATTTATGAGGGAAGTTTCATTGAAGTTTCATTCAAGAAAAATACATTTCATCTTTATAATGCATAGTTAATCATACCTTATTCACTTGATCTTTGCTTTTAATATTTTAAAAATTATCAAAATTTTTATTATTTTAGTTTATTACATACTGTAATGTTTTAATATATTAAAAGCATTCATTATAATTTTTATTGCAATATTTATTATATAATTTTGTCGCGTTATTTTAAATTTTATGAAAATCGGATGCATAGATCAATTACAGGGACAATCAAAAGTATTTGTCATGTCACAAGCGGGTTTTCATGAAAATAGTACTTTACAGAATCCTTTATAACTTTTTTATTTCTAAACGTAACAAAATGATTTAAAAACCATTACTTCCATTACTTCCATACAAACCATTACTTCTTCAAAATCCTATTTTCTGGAAAAACATTTGAAATCTGCTTTCGTTGATACTATGAATTTTTAACTGTAAAACATTTTATTCTAACTTCTTCGTTTTTATACATGTTAGCGTATGAGAATTTTTGATATTGTATAATTTTTCGTAAGGAAAATTTCTATTGAATGCTTAATTTTGAAGGGCGGAATAATGAAAAAATATTTTATTTATTAAATTAATCATGATTCTATCTATAATTACTTACCCATGATTTATATTTTTTTCTGAAAATATACGCGTTTCATTTTTTATTTATTTGCTAAAATGCGTCCGTATTGGAAATGCATGTAAAATAAATTAATTAAAATAATAATTTTTTTAACGTTTTACTGTAAAAAATATATTGTGCAAATCTACGGATCATAATTTATTTTTGTGTTTAATTTGAAGTTAAAATATCAAAATAAAAATATATATATATAAATGATGTTAAATTGTAACAATATGTTTTTTTTTTAACCTTCAAAATATTTTAATTCTAAAAGATTAATTCTAAGATGAAAAGTTCTTGAAAAATATGTATGTTGGTCAAATTTAAATAATGTGTTTTGATAATAAATCGTCAATAACTTATATTTAACCTTTAATAAATTTAATTTTGATTTAGGGACAAAATTTGACTTTTTATTTTTATATAAATTCAATCTTATAAAATCAGTAATTTTATAAGATTATTTAAACTAATTTGAACTTAGTATTTTTGAGCAATGTAATTTACTTTAAAATAAATAAATAAATATATCAGTATATGAAAGTTACCTCTTCCTCCCGGCATTCCCAGAAGGACTTTTTTAGTTTTATATCAATTCCATACATTAATTTGTATTTTTTGTTATTATTACTGAATTCATGTTTTTTCTTCAAGGAAGAATAAATTTATTTCTGAAAGAATTTAAGATATTGTTGATATCACAGATAATCCATAATATTCTTATCAAATATATTTATGTATTAATCAAACTTTTTTGGTTATTAAGTCTGGCAGAACCTGGAATAAAACTTCCTTATTTTATTATTTTAATGTGATTTAATATTTTATATTATTTATGAGGGAAATTTCATTGAAGTTTCATTCAAGAAAAATACATTTCATCTTTATAATGCATAGTTAATCATACCTTATTCACTTGATCTTTGCTTTTAATATTTTAAAAATTATCAAAATTTTTATTATTTTAGTTTATTACATACTGTAATGTTTTAATATATTAAAAGCATTCATTATAATTTTTATTGCAATATTTATTATATAATTTTGTCGCGTTATTTCAAATTTTATGAAAATCGGATGCATAGATCAATTACAGGGACAATCAAAAGTATTCCGTTACATTAAGTCAATAAAGGAAAATGTTTCATATGCATTTTAATGGTGTTGCACTCATTCGAACTTAATAAAATTTATATGCAATTATAAAGTACATATTATAATATACATTTTACATAATTTGTGATGCAAAGAACATTTGTTATATTGTATTTGATTGATATTGTAATTTTATTATCGAGAGAAAAAGCTAAAATGGGTATAAAAATCAGCTTTTTTAATTTTAATGTTTCATAGCAGAAATATTATGAAATAAATTCATGTTTTTGTTCAATATTTTTGACATTGTGTATCTTAGGTCTAAATTAAACATAATTTGTGTTTACTTTCTTTTTAAATTTTTGTGTAAAACACTATACCTATTTTACCCCGGTGTATACCCATTTTACCTCGTGGTTCGGGGTAAAATGGGTATGCACCGGGGTAAAATGGGTATATGCTGGTTAAAGTTGAATAATAAATTAAAAATACTTAAATACACTATAATTAATGTGTAAACCATATTAAATATCAAATTAAAATTAAATTACATATTGAAAACATTTGTTACGAACTAAAAATTGTATTACTAAAAGATTCCTTCTTTAATTCAGTTTTAAATACTTTATAACATAGATGAAAAATGTTTATGACTAAATAATTGCATGTAAATAAATATTTAAAATATAATGATGAAAACATTCTTTTAAAATCATGTATGAAAACTTGAGTAATAAATATTAATCTAAAATACAGATTTCAGACTGCAGACGATTTTAAGATATTAACAAAAGAATGTTATATTTTTAAGCAAAAAGTTAAATTAATTTTCTATATTGATATTTAAAACACATATGATAAAATAATTAATAAATTCTTACCGGTGAAGTGATAGATTAGTTCTTTTTAAAAAATAATAGCAAAAAAATAGGGTTTAAACCTGTTTCAATTGATAGGTGTATCAAAGTACGTGGTTTTGTATGTACTTAATGTGACTTAATGTAGGGTTACATTTTTAGCATCACTCCTAGAGATAATACTCCGTCTGTCTGTCCGTCTGTCTGTCCGTCTGTCTGTCCGTGCGTCCGCATATAACAACGCAAAAACTACAGAACCTAATCGTTTGAAATTTAAAATACATAATTATACCATAATTTTGTCGAGTCATTTCAAATTTTATGAAAATCGGATAGATAGATCAATTACAGGGACATTCAAAAGGATTCCGTTAAATTACGGTCAATAGGGAAAAAAGTTTTAAATGCATTTTTAATCGTTTGAAATTTAAAACATATAATTATTGCGTAATTTTGTCGAGTCATTTCAAATGTTATGAAAATCGGATGCATAGATCAATTACAGGGACAATCAAAAGGATTCCGTTACATTACGGTCAATGGGGAAAAAGTTTCAAATGCATTTTAATGATGTTACACTCATTCGGACATAATAGAATTGGCATGAATCTATGAAATATATACTATGCATTCTGTACAATCTGTGATGCAAAGAATTTTTATTATTAAATTACAGGGTCACACAAAAGTATTCCACTATATAATGATATACGAGGAAACATGGTTTGGTAGGTGTTTTAATTATATTCAACTATTTCACATTTTATGAATAAGATATACGTTGCTGAGGTGTAATAAAAATTACTCCCTGCATATTTACAGAAACGTAAAGATTTCGACTACTATACTGTATCCGGAATACGCTCTATTATATCAGCAAGATCTGAATATTTTTAAAACTTCGTTATCGTACGAACGCACCTCATTTGCTACATTCACGTGCAATTTCCAACTTGTTATACCAAATATAGCTGAACTTCAGGATGCATTAGTTTTCCTTAAAATACATACGATAATTGAAAAAGCTCTTCAGCAATCTTTTCTAATAGACCATACTTTGGATACAATATCTGAGATCTGGACACAGGTTCAAAATCTTTTATACGTCTCTGTAAATGAACAACAAATGTGATGCAAATCGTACTTAACTGCAAGCATATTGTAGTAAATTTCAGTATTTATCATTGTATCGATTATTTCAGTAATTTAATTACATCATGTTTGAAATAGTGCAACGCAATTAAAGTACGCTGGGAATATTTTACCCCGTAGACTGAAGTAAATAACATATTACTGAAAATATAAGTATATATAAGTATATATAAGTATACATAAGTATAGTAAAATATTACCGAACATTTTTCTGAGATCTTGTAAATGAATGTTAAAACTTTGCGCCCCATTTTCTACAGAAATCCTGTTTTAGTGAACTTCAGAAACTGATATCAATTTCAATATTATTAAAATAACCTTAATAAAATAACATTATTAAAATACGCTGCAAATGGTTTTTCTTCACAGACCATGATATATTGAAATACTTTTGAGCTCCCTGTACGCACACTTAATATATTCAATAGTAACCATGTTCTTGTGAACCTTAAAAATGCATGTAAATCTCATTACATTTAAAATTATGTAACATTATCAAAATACACCACAAATGATTTTTTCGCCTTAGACCATAATGTAAAGTCTCCTTTTGAGTGCTCCTGTGATTCAGCTATAATTGCTACCAGTTCATTTTCAATACCGCACATTTTATGGTAAATCTCAATAACATGTATCATTTTCGTATGAATCCCACTATATTTACTCAAGTTAAAACACGGACAAACAGACGGCAGACCCCAGGCACTCGGCATCCGTTATACAGATAGGTTGAAGTCGTAAACACTTTTAGACCATGTTAGAAAGTGTCAAAAAGGGGGTAGTTTCCGTAAAACGGAAAAAACTGTGTTAGAAAAATCTACTACAAAACTGCGTTTTAGGTGGCATTTTTGTATAATTTGTACATATATGCTTTGCATACCATAAAACTTTATAGAAATTTATTATAAAAAAAATATTTTTAAAAGTGGCAACATATTTTTACTTTTTAAGAGCTAAAAAAATGTGGAATTAATATCCATTTACAAACCTGTTTCCAGTAATTTATTTTCTCACAATTACATTAAATATTTAGATTTTAAGCCCAAAAGTGCATTTTTAAAGGGATTTTTTTATTTATATTTTCAGAATTGAACAATTTTAAGAATTAACACACAAAAATATTTTTTTTTTTATTAGTTGAGTTTTTCTTACTTTCTAAGAATGATAAAAAGTATTTTTCATTGATCATTACGTCATTTACAATATGGATAAATATGCGTTATAAATTATTAACATTTTCTAGTCATTTAATATTTAACCTTTAAAAAACTTATTTCATTTTAAAATTAAATATTTATATATATATGAATCATCTCGAAACTCTTAGTGTATAAATATAATAGTATACGTCATACATCTCCGTGAAGATTTTTTACCGAAACTCTATAGGGGACCGTCAACAAATTAAAAAAGAATGAATATCTTTTGAATAACCCTGTCAAAACTAATGTAGCAAAAGCGCTCAAACTCTAGATTATGATTGAATGCCTTATTGTAATATACTATGTTCATTTTTATGCAAATAGCATGCATACCCGCAGAGTAATTAAAGTTTTTATAAAAATGGCCCCAAATTTTTCTAAGTTTTTCCCTTATAATTTTCAGAGTTCTTAATATAAAATAATATTTTTTTTCAGAAAATATGACAAACAACATTGCACACAGCACCCTGTAATCAGAATTAAAAAATAATAAAAATTATATGAAAAATGAGTAGGTTTACTAAATAATTTTTTACTGCGCATGCGTCAACGATATCAAAATTTCATTTGCATATTATGTTAGCTAAATGTATAGAGCAACTTTTGTGAAAGTCACAAAATCATAACTTGAAAATTCTGAAAATAATCGTCAATTGAATAAGTTGAAAATCCGTTATTTTTAAAATGAAGCAAAAACAAGAGGGGATGTATCCATATATTCATTGATTAGTGTCAATATAGAATACACAATACGGGATGTTACGACTACTTTTGGATAAAATCCCTCATTTTTTTGCTTCATTTTGGAAATAACGGATTTTGTCCTTTTTCTATAGACGATTACTTTTAGAATTTTCAATCTATAATTTTGAGACTTTTACAAAAGTTGCTCTATACATTTAGCTAACATAATATGCAAATGAAATTTTGATATCGTTGACGCATGCGCAGTAAAAAATTATTTAGTAAACCTACTCATTTTTCATATAATTTTTATTATTTTTTAATTCTGATTACAGGGTGCTGTGTGCAATGTTGTTTGTCATATTTTCTGAAAAAAATATTATTTTATATTAAGAACTCTGAAAATTATAAGGGAAAAACTTAGAAAAATTTGGGGCCATTTTTATAAAAACTTTAATTACTCTGCGGGTATGCATGCTATTTGCATAAAAATGAACATAGTATATTACAATAAGGCATTCAATCATAATCTAGAGTTTGAGCGCTTTTGCTACATTAGTTTTGACAGGGTTATTCAAAAGATATTCATTCTTTTTTAATTTGTTGACGGTCCCATATGGAGTTTCGGTAAAAAATCTTCACGGAGATGTATGACGTATACTATTATATTTATACACTAAGAGTTTCGAGATGATTCCTCATGTATTTTTCTAGATATTTAGTAAAATGTCTAAAATCGCAAGTGTCCCATAATCAATGGCAATATAGTGTATTCAGTAATTATATGAATCTTATTATGTTAAATTAACTATTTAAAAAAATATTTTTTTTTCATGTTTTTGGCTCAGTTTTACCATGCTATTTGAATTACAACTGACCTCTCAACCCGCCTTACATGGATTTATTGATAAAAATAAAAATATTTATTGGTTGGAACCCTCCGTCACTCAGTTTCTAAGAAGGGAAAATGTTGTGCACGGCCAAGTCCCGGTTCAGGAGGTGGTGGACGAGGAGACACTGGAAGAGTTCCCACTGAACTGGCTTAGATATAAAGTTATCACCCATTTCTACCTGATAACTTTACTTTACCAACTTCCTTCAAAATATCTCCTTAACAAAATTCAATCTGACTTTAGAGTCAAAATATTCGAAGAAAAAGGTATAATTAAGCTTCATCAGACGACCGCACGTAAAAGTATTTCATTTTGGAAATTTATCAATAAAAGTCCACCACAGTCCTCACCTCCGACAAGCCCCGGCTACAGTCCGGCGTCACCTGCTGCATCGCCCCGCGCGATCTATGTTCCGACAAGCCCCGGCTACAGTCCGGCGTCACCTGCTGCATCGCCCCGCGCGATCTATGTTCCGACAAGCCCCGGCTACAGTCCGGCGTCACCTGCTGCATCGCCCCGCGCGATCTATGTTCCGACAAGCCCCGGCTACAGTCCGGCGTCACCTGCTGCATCGCCCCGCGCGATCTATGTTCCGACAAGCCCCGGCTACAGTCCGGCGTCACCTGCTGCATCGCCCCGCGCGATCTATGTTCCGACAAGCCCCGGCTACAGTCCGGCGTCACCTGCTGCATCGCCCCGCGCGATCTATGTTCCGACAAGCCCCGGCTACAGTCCGGCGTCACCTGCTGCATCGCCCCGCGCGATCTATGTTCCGACAAGCCCCGGCTACAGTCCGGCGTCACCTGCTGCATCGCCCCGCGCGATCTATGTTCCGACAAGCCCCGGCTACAGCACGGAAGACTCAGAAGATTCCAGAATTTCAGAAGATTCCGGAATCACCATATTTATCGATAAAATACCGGCTACTAAAGTGATCATCCGATCAAAGGGACTGGTACAGACAATTCACGCATAAAAATGTCCATGTAAAAAGTATGTATTGTATATAAGGAAATTTCAATAAATGTTTTTTAGTTGTAAAAAGGTGTGTTTTTCCAAACAAAAAAGGGGGTTGAAGGAAGTTGGAAAAGCAACTTCCTTCAACCCCCCCTTTTTTTGCGAAAAGGGCTTTGCCAATCTTGAACATTTTGAAACGGATCCAGTCAAGTGATAGAATCCTAGGGGAACAATTTTTAGAATATAACTTAAACAGATAGAGTACAAGGGATAATTTAAGAAAGCATGGAAATTATATATAGAATCACCCGGGGTAAAATGGGTATAAAAATCAGCTTTTTTAATTTTAATGTTTCATAGCAGAAATATTATGAAATAAATTCATGTTTTGTTCAATATTTTTGACATTGTGTATCTTAGGTCTAAATTAAACATAATTTGTGTTTACTTTCTTTTTAAATTTTTGTGTAAAACACTATACCTATTTTACCCCGGTGTATACCCATTTTACCTCGTGGTTCGGGGTAAAATGGGTATGCACCGGGGTAAAATGGGTATATGCTGGTTAAAGTTGAATAGTAAATTAAAAATACTTAAATACACTATAATTAATGTGTAAACCATTTAAAAGTTTTGTACTTTCATCTCTGAATCATGTGTAAACTTGGAAGGTGAGGAGAAGGGGCTTCAAAAACTCCCCACTTCAATTTGCTTACATTTTTTTCTTGACATATAAAAACACTGTTATGAAATTAATGTAAATAAGATGAGAGTACTGACAAATCCTATCCTTCACCACATCAGTTTACGCACATGCTGTGAATCGTGTTTCTCTTTAAAAGTATTTATTTAATTTAATGAAATTCAAAAGCAGATAGATATCAGCATGAATATCTGTAGGGAAAAATGAGAAATTAAATTACACTGGAAAATTAGTGTTTAATCAAAAGCAATTGATGCAGATAGGTATAACATAATAAAAATTTACATGCAAAGTGTATATTGGCAAGGACTATTGCAGCTCTGTTGAGATAGCTCTCTGGCAATTAGGATGCGTTCATATCAGCAACATAATCTTTCTCAGGAAAGATATAAAAATAATCCAGCAGATGATTTTGTTGCAAACTTCACAGTATTTTCACCTTCATCAGGGATATCAATAAGACCTGTGAATTCTTGAACAGACTTCTTTACATTAACTTTTACATGACTCAATTGCCAATCACTGGATTCATTGCAGTGAAAACCTTTGGTTTAACTTCTATTTTATGGGTTGCTTCGATTCTTTTAACTGTTTGTACTTTTTTAGACTTGCAGCTACCTGCTCTGTAGTTAAAACTTCTCCTACCTTTGCTTGTACTCTCTTGCGTTTTCTCTGAGTTTTTTTATAGCCTCGTCAGTACTAGAAAATGTGTTTTAATTTAATTTTGCGATATTTTTCTTACCTTGTGTTCCTGTACATTTAGTCAATTTGCATGTATTAGAATGTCACCCAAAATAGCCTAATTTATAATATAAATGATAAATTGATGATATAAATAATAGCCTAATTTCATATAACAAAGCATAATTTCAGTTTAAAACATAAGATCAATAACAATTTGCCCTCAAAAGTTTCTTTCAACTTTTTTCAATCTTCATACATTCATACCTTGACCTATACCCATTTTACCCCATATGACAAAAACGCTATAAAATTTTTGTGAGTAAATAAATTTACTTAATTTAACAGTTTTCAGTTATAAGAATCCTTCTTCTGTAAATATCAAACAGTTTATTCCTAAAAATTTTCCTGTATATTTTTCTGGAAAACAAAATGGTTGCTAAGCCCATTATATGCATCGTCAGTTTGTTTTTATAAGGTTTAAGGCTGCGGGCACACACACAGTTTTCCGCACTAACTTCTTGCGCTGTCTTTGATCTTTCGTGTCGGCGCTTTGATGTATAAATTGCACTTCTAGTGTACTGAATCTGAACTTCAAGAGAGGAAAATCAGTTGACAGTTTTACGACTGTAGATGGGGGGGGGGGGGAGATAACTGCACAAGGAACTCTCCATTCCTTTGTCAATTCGTTCCTCAAAAATCATTTAGAGGTTGCTATATATTTGGCGATATGAAATAAACAGAAAATAATTTTACATTTTCGCCAAGTGAAACATATAATTGTGCTCTTTTTTTTGTTTTGTTTCTTTCAATGGAAAAAAAATGGAGGGGGGGAGAGTATACACAAAAACAATGAAAACTGCATTATAAAAATTAGTCAGATTTTCTTACTTTTTCGAAACAGTATATAATTTATTTTTTATTACGTTAATTAATCTCTTATTTGGAAAGGAAGCATTATAAATATTTATTTTAATTATCAACGATTATTAATGTTTCGTAAAATTAACACCATAATTTTAGCAATTTATTATGGATATGGTATAATTGTGGTTGTGGATGTTAAATTTCCTTTCGTTTGATATTTTAATAAGTTATATTGACATTTTTAGTATGGGTCTCATATTTTTTTAGAATAATCTCCATAAAATTCTATTATTTTTAAATATATATTTTCATAAACTGCTTAAAATGGTTCTCAAATTCCTGTCAACGACACTAAATTTTATGAAATAGTTTCTGATTCATTTTTAAATGTAAATGTAGAAAACTGGCAGTTAAAACAATTTGAAATCGGATAACGTTTTATTTTTTTAAGTTAATAAATAACGTGCTGTTGGACAGTATTTTCAAAAGGATATGGGTGTAAGTATGTAAGTATATAAGTTCTTTATTTTACTAATATATCTTTAATGAAAATATCCTATTTCTAATGACAACGGTAAATTCTTTATTCAGTTTTGTAGAAAAAAAATCATTAGTTTTATTTTATTCCCTACAAATATAACTTTTTTTTATTATCATTTGGAGAATGCTTGTTGTTTTTGATCTAGAGAAGAGATATCTGAGACCTATCTGATTCATTGTGATGTCCGTATTTTAGTCGTTTTGTGATTGTCACATGTTGAATGTCCAGAAATGGAATACTTCTGTTGCCACAATGACAAAAAGTATTAATAACTACAAAAAACTAATAACTCAGAAACAAATTGTGGCACAGCTTTCAAACGAATTACCTTTATAAGTACATAATTTTGTTTATATGACGTGTATAAACTGAAAATGTGCTATATTTAAAAATTTTCAATACCGAAAATTGTAAAATTGATATTTTATTATGATTGGTCCAGGAATATGAATGTTCAATCCATATTACTTACTCTGTTATTAAACCTAGCATTATCACTAGCAAAATCTATTTGAGAATAATTAGAATGTATGTATATTAATTTTCTAACAGAGATTTTATGCCTGCAAAACTCAATTTGAAACTCACTTCAAAATTGTTTTGTTTTTGGTTTATAGAAAAAATATTTCGTCTGATTTTGAAGCTCTTTCACGATCAGTGAAAGTAAATATATTCTTTGTCGATCCTTGCTTTCTATTTAAAGCTTTTTTCCAAAATTAATAAGGAAAAAAAATCGCATCTTTTAGAGTTTTAAGAACAATATAAATTGTGGTTTTGTAGATTTCTGCCAGTGTTGGGTACATGTTTTATTGTAATTATTATTATTTTAAACTGATTTTTATGCATAAAACAATCACTCAAAGTTGCCATGAAAGATTTATTGGGATTATTATTAACTTTTATTCGGAAAAAATAAAATTCAAAAAATGAGAAACTTAATTTAAAAAATTAATATGTTAGTAACAATTAACTACTGTACAGTATTTTTATATCGGGTTCCGCTCTATAAAAAGAATTTGAAGCTTATTTAAGTTCGATTTTTTACTGATATTCGGTAGACTCGACTTCAAAGTGAATATTTTATATTTATTATAAAAATGGAAAAAGAAAAAAAACTATTTGAGAATAACTGGAATGCATAATAATGTTCTAACAAGGTAAGCCTTAAATATTCAATTTGAAAATGAATTCTTTCTTTTTCCTTTTTTATGGGGGGAGGGGGGATGGGTTATAGAAAGTAATATTTCATCTGATTTTGAAGTTTTTCACGATTAGTGAAAGTAAAAAAAAGAAACCTTGATATATCCTTTATCGATTCTTGCTTTTTGTTTAAAGTCGTTTTCCTTAATTAGTAGGAAAAAAACCTCGTGCATTTTTTTAGAGTTATAAAAACAATAAAAATTGCGTCTTTTATATTATTTCTGCCAGTGGTTGGGTTGATGTATTTTTATTAATATCAATTTAATCAGATTTTTATGCAAACAGCAATCACTAAACGTTGCCATGAAAGAATAAATAGGAGTAGTAATACCTTCTGTTAGAAAACAAATTGAAAAAAAAATCTTAAAACAATTTTTACTATATGGTATTAACACTTATACTGTGTATTTTTTATATCAGGTTTTGTTTCATAAAAAAGAATCTGAAGGTGATTCAATCTCGATTTTTTACTGGCCTTCGACAGGCTCAACCTGAAAGTGAACAATTTATATTTATTATCAAAATGAGAAAAAGAAGAAAAAATTCATTTGAGAATAACTGGAATGCATATTAATTTTTGAACAGGTTTTTTAAGCCTTCAATATTCAATTTGAAAGTGAATCTTTTTTTTTTCCTTTTTTGTTTTTTTTTGGGGGGGGGGGGGGGCGTATAGAAAGAAATATTTCATCTGATTTTGAAGCTTTTTCGCGATCAGTGAAAGTAAAAAAAAAAGAAACCTTGATATATTCTTTATCGATCCTTGCTTTTTGTTTAAGGGTGTATTTCGATTCAAACTGCTTATTGTCCGATTTATTTTTGAATTCATTTTTGCACTCAAATACACCAAACTTTCAAAATCTCTTATTTGGAAAGTACACAAAGTGCCGTGAGGGTCGATTCTTTGATAAATGCAGAAAATATTGTAAAAAGATCAATCAAAAACGGTATTTCGAACCGATTTTTCCCTAGCGAGAGATCTGGGAATGAAAAAAAAGGTCATACTGATAAGGTAATTGTTTATAACTCAAATTCTAATGAATTGAGCGCAAAAAGATATCACATGGCACCTCATACGTCCCTTCAAGAATCCCCTCAGCAAGTTCCATGTTCCTCCTTTTAAAAATGCGTCTGAAATTGTATCGGAAAATTTCGAGCTGTTGAAGGTGGAAAAGTATTTTTTCGAATACATCCTTAAAGTAGGGATGCACCGAATAGGGATTTTGGCCGAATACCGAATATTCGGCTTTCCAAATACTTTTTATATTTCAAAGTTTAAATGTATAAAAATGTTATTTTTAAAAACAATTTTAGATAATATTTAATAAGAGAAATTTATATTTTGATAAACAAGAGATTTTTATAAGAACATTCAGTATTGAAAAAAAGCTGCCTTTTTTATTTAAGAAGCATACTTATGAGACTTTTTCAATTAGTAAAATTTTAAATTTCATTTCTTCAACGAATTGAAACAAACATTTTGAAAACAAAGAGAAATAATGAAAAAAAAGTTCAAGAAAAACTGTACAGTCTCATATTTGTTCGTTTTAAATAAATCAAGGCAGATTTTTTTCAATATAAAGCATAAATACTTTCAAATTAATTCTGAATAAAGGAATGTCTAGCTCAGTTCTTTTCTTATGAATAGTGGCATTTCCCATCCTTCCCATCATATCATATTTTACAAAAAACAAAGCATGTGAGTTGAAAATATAGTTATGGTGTCTTATATATTGTTAATGCAACAAACGAAAACACATCTTTAATCTAGAGTGAGATAAAATACAATGCATTTATGATTCAATAAGTTGATTATGATTATTATTATGGTTTCACAAACAAAAAATTTTCTGCCTTGATAGCTATTACTAGTCTCAAAAGTTTTCCTTTCTTGTTTAAGGACTTTTGGGGAAAGCAAGAAACAGATTATTTACTAAATATAATTTAGGAACTTGCATCTGCACTCACATCATTTTTTCCTAAGGAGAATCCTAATAAATCATAATTTTAATCCTTTTCATGGTTAATTTTCTTAAGCTAAACTTTAGAAACAGCAAATAAATAATGTAAAAACATTCTATATTATTTAAATATGATTTTATTTCTAATTATTTTAAATACATGAATAAATTGACAGTTAAAAGTAGAAATTGAGAAAAGTTTTTTAAAATGTGTTCTAAAAGGCTTTGTTAAGTATTGCATTCGGCCGAATACTTTGATATTTGCCCAAACCGAATATTCGACAGGACGAATGTTTTCATATTCGGTTAGATTTTTTTTTTTTTTTTTTTTTTTTTTTTTTTTTTTTGAGTTATGAAAACAATAAAAATTGCGTCTTGCATATTTTTTCTGTCAGTGGTTGGGTTGATGTATTTTTATTAATATCAATTTAAACAGATTTTTATACAAACAGCATTAACTAAACTTTGTCATGAAAGAATAATTAGGAGTAATATTACCCTCTATTAGAAAATAGTTTGAAAAAATTAATCTTAAAACAATTTTTGCTATATGATATTAACAATTATACTGTGTACTTTTTATATCAGGTTTTGATCCATAAAAAATAAATAAATCTGATGGTGATTCAATCCCGATTTTTTACTGGCCTTCGTCAGACTCAACCTCATGGTGAACAATTTATATTTATTATCAAAATGAAAAATAATAAAAACCCCTAAAAGATGCATTTATACATTCGCGATTTAACGCCAAAATTAGCAACCTTTTTTCCCCCGTCCCACGAATTGTCCGAAGGATTTCTCTTCAAATGTAAGATTGATGGTTCTTTTAGGGTAATAAAAACTAGTGCTGTTCGTCTAGACCTTAAGTATTGCCAGATATGTAAGCACTTTGTTCATAATTTTAATTTATTTTAAAAATTTGTCTGGTAAAATAATAAAATAAATAAATAAAATATACCCATTTTACCCCGGCTACCCATTTTACCCCGGGTGACCCTATTCTATCTTTACAACTGCTGAATTAAAACATTTATACAATATTATTACTAATTAAACTTTATTATACTACAAAAAATGTAATTTAAGAAATTACAAAAAACCATTTGAAAAAAAAAATATATTTTTTAAATATGTTAGTTTCTACTTTATTATAATGATTTTAAGCATTTTGAATTTCCTATTCCATTACAAATTCTTCTATATGTATAGAATTACGTTAAAAAAAATATGTCGACGTTTCTGCTTTCTAAGGCGATCTTTCATACGACGTCTTTCTTCCGCTTCAGTTTTTTTCTACAGACCGGTGAGTATCCATCACATTGGGCACGGTTTAGAATTTTTTTTGCAAAAAATATGTTTCATCGGCTCGTCACTCAGTTTGGGAATTTTAAAATGTTTTTTCTTCGGCTCGCCAATCGACTTGGAAAATTTAAAATGTTTCGTATTCGACTCGCTGCTCAATTTAGATATTTCAAAAGGTTTCTCCGGTTTTGGCGGTGCCTCGGGTTCCCGACTCAGTTTGGGAATTTTAAAATGTTTTTTCTCCGGCCGCTCGTCGTCGCTCAGTTTGGGAATTTTAAAATGTTTTTTCTTCGGCTGCTCGTCGTCGCTCAGTTTGGGAATTTTAAAATGATTTTTCTTCGGCGGTCGAGACGCTTCCTCGGGTTCGCGTCTCAGTTTGGGAATTTTAAAAGTTTTCCAGGTGTCGCCTCCTCCTCCTCCCGTTTCGGCGGCCGTCCGAACGCGTTTCTTCTCCTGCGGTCTCGAAGCCTGGGGTTCGCGACATAGTTTAGGAATTTCGAAAGGTTTCGCGGGCTCTCCGCCTCCTCCTCCGCCTCCTCCTCCTCCAGGTTCGGCGGCCGTCCGAACGCGTTTCTTCTCCTGCGGTCGCGAAGCCTGGGATTCGCGATTCAGTTTAGGAATTTCGAAAGGTTTCGCGGGTTCGAGTCTCGGTTCGGGAATTTCGAAAGGTTTTCCCGGCGGTCGAGACGCCTTCTCGGGTTCGCGACTCAGTTTAGGAATTTCGAAAGGTTTCGCGGGTTCGAGTCTCGGTTTGGCAGCCGTCCCAACGCGATTCTCGGGCCGGAGTCGCGAAGCCTGGGGTTCCCGACTCGCTTTAGCAATTTCGAAAGGTTTCTCGGTCTCTCCTCCTCCTCCTCCTCCTCCTCCCGCGGCCTCGCCGCCGGCCGTTCCGACGCGAATCTCGGGCCGGAGGAGTCGCGACGCCTCCTCGGGTTCGAGTCTCGGGGGGTCGTCGCCTCCCGGAGCAGCAGCAACGATAGCAACGACATCAGCAACGACAGCATCATCATCATCAGCAGCAAAAACAACGGCAGGTGAAGAAGGAGCGGCGGGCTGTAAGAAATCCCGGACTTGTTGTTTCGGGGAAACGGGAGATTCTCGCTTCGGCGGCGGCGGCAGTAGTGGTGGTGGCGGTATGCTCGATGGTTGCTCGCAGACGAAATTTTTTAACAATAGCAGGTTGCTCTCGAAGTCGGGAATGGAGTCGAAGAGACTCTTGTGGGAGACTTTCCAGATTGCATCGTCGGGAACAAAACAGTCTTCCAAAACTGAAAAGTCAATGTCCGAAACAGGTAAAAAGAACGGTGAATATTGCAGCAACGTGGCCATATCGACGAGTGGCAAAGTCGAATGAGGCAAGTCTGATGCGCGGACTGATATTTATACTATTAAAAAAAAAAAAAAAAAAAAAAAAAAAATAATTAAATTTTTTTTTTTTTTTTTTTTTTTTTTTTTTTTTTTTTCTCGTGAGTGAGATGTCCCCACTCCGTGGCTGATCTTTCTAAGGAACCCGAGTCGTATTTATCGAAAAACTCCGAACGGTCAGGCCGACGGTCGCGACTGGGTTCTGACGCAGCACCTACCGTCTACCAGTTTGGAGTTCGGGATCTCGCGGCCATCAATGAGGCCATTTACCCATTCGCAAATCGCAAATCGCAGTCGGCAAAGTGCGAATTCTTTAATACTCGACGAGTTTCAAATTCTCGCTTCGAGTTCGGTGAAATGCAAAAAAAAAATTTTTTTAAAGTACTAGAGGTCATTGACCTTAACCCAAAGTCAAATAATATATTAACTCTGTGCATACTCGATGAGTTTTTTTCAAATTCTCGCTTCGAGTTCGGTGAGAAACAAAAAAAAAATTTCGTAAAGTACTAGAGGTCATTGACCTTTGACCTTTAACCAAGATCAAATTATATAAAAACTCTGTGTTTAACTCTTTGTACAATGATGGGAATTCAATTGTAAGGGAACCTGACCCGTATTCACGCAAAAAAAAAAGACGTTCGAAGAAAACCGCGGAAAACTCCGAACGGTCAGGCCGACGGTCGCGACTGGGTTCGGACACGACACCACCTACCCTCCACCAGTTTTGAAGATCGGAACCTCGCGGCTGCTAATGGGGTCATTTACATATTCGCAATTCGCAATTCACAAATTACGAATTCTTCGATACTTGATGAGTTTCAAATTCTCACTTCGGGTTCGGTGGGAAGCAAAGAAAATTGTAAATGTATTAGAGGTAATTGACCTTTGACCTTGGTTCAAGGTCAAATTATAAATTAACTCTGTGTAATTCGCAATTCGCAAATCACGGATTCTTCGATACTCGATGAGTTTCAAATTCTCGCTTCGGGTTCGGCGGGAGGCAAAGAAAATTTTAAATGTAACAGAGGTCAATGACCTCTGACCTTGAACCAAGGTCAAATTATATAAAAACTCTGTGTTTAACTCTTTGTACAACGTTGTTGAAGCTTACCCAATGTTAATATACCTTCGATTAAATTTGACTGCAAATTTCGTTTTTAATGTTGATTTTGAATAAATTATTTGATTTTCAGTACGAGTTTTGCAAAATCGATGAATTATTTTTATGTATTAATATGTATATAAAAGTATATGTTAACGATATAAATTTTATCAAAAAAATATATATATTTTAGAAAAAAAAATAATTAATTTTTTTTTTAAAAAAAAAAGAGAGAAGAGTCGAGTGGTATAAAGGCGCAAAAAACAAAACAAATATTTAAGCCGCGAGGCGGGAGCGCCAGCGACCGCCTCGCGGCTTAAATATTTGTTTTGTTTTTTTGCGCCTTTATACCACTGGACCTCATGAATGAAACTCAAAGTCTAGGTCTTTTAACTCTGTCGAGTTCCTGCTTCAATTCCTCATTTTCTCTTTTCAGCGTTTCGTTTTCCTTTTTCAGCGATTCGTTTTCCTTTTTGAGTCTCGCGATTTCCCCTTCGTGCAGTTGAAGAATTTTGTCGTTCAGCAGATGGATTTTTTCGTTCAACTCGGAATTTTTATGGTTCAACTCGCAAATTTTGTCGCTGGACGCGGAACATTTGTCCGTCAGTGTTTTGACGTCCTCCGCGTGCCTCTGTTTCCATCGGGCCGCTTCCTCTTTCAGCTCCGCGTTTTCGGACTCGAGCTCCCTGTTTCTGTCGACTACGGGCTTGAACTCGTTGATCAGGGACTGTTGGTAGGGCCGGGGCGTCCAGTGGTCTTCCCCCACGACGTAGTGGAAGAGGTTGCCCGCCTGGGCTTGCTTTTCGAGCCAGGCTTCCCGAGCGAGGTATTTCAGAGTCGGGTCTCGTTCGAAAAAGAGTTTGCGACCTTTCGTGAGATGCAGGAAAAAATCCGTGGGACCACCCTGGCGGCGGCAGGGTCGAAATTCCTTCGCGACCGGGAGGACCGTGCCGAGCGTGATTCCGGGGATGTGTTTGATTTTGAAGCGCCATTTACTTTTGTAAAAATCCATGTCTCCCTGTACCATTTTGTCTCGCTTCAGGTCTTTGAAGGTCGAGTCGAGCAGTTCCAGGAGCCCGCTTTCCCACTGCAGGACGAGCGGCAGCCGGTAGTCTTTGGGGAGGCTTTCGAAACAGTAAAAGTGGTTCAGTTTTTCGGCGGCACCCTTTTTGTTTTCGGCGGCGGCGCCCGAGAAGTTGCAGCGGGACTCGCGCTTGGACAGGTAGCCGATGGTGTGGACGAGTTGCATGGCCGAGTCGATGGGTTTGCAGTACAGGCACCTGAAGTTTCTGCGGGGGCGGTCTCCTATCGCGATTTTCGCCCACACGTCTCTCAGAAAGTGTCCCGGGGGCGAGGAAACTATAATCATGTGCCTGTGTTGCCTGAGTCTGGCCTCCGAGGGCTCCCCGCCGTCGCACCAGCAGGAGAACGTGAGGGTGCGAGTCCTGCCTTCGTCCCTGTCCATCGCTTCGAGAAACCCGGGAAACGCGGGGATTCGGACCATGGCGTGAAACCATTCGACGGAGTCTCCCAGTTCCAGGTACTTTCGGACGCAGGAGACGGCCCGGTTCAGGGACTCGTCCTCGAAAGTCAGCGGGTTGGGGTCCAGGGGCATGGGCCAGACGAGATCGAGGGCTCGCGGGGGCGGCGGCGGCGGGTCGAACGCTCGGTGGTCGAACAGACACTTGGCCTGTGCCATGGGTTTCGCGTCGAAGGGAACGGGCTCCGGTTTGGCCGCGAGAGTGTTCAGTTTTAAAAATTTTCTCCAACACTTTATCATGTGATCGCCGCGCTCGCGTTTCCGTTTGCTCGACCATGAGGTTTCCCCGAGGCACCAGACGCAACAGAGTCTGGAATTTAAATTGTGCGATGCGGAGCAATGTTTTTCGAATTGGATGGATACGAGAGAAACGTTACAGAGAGGACACTG
Source organism: Maratus speculifer (assembly GCA_964019185.1). Taxonomy (NCBI): domain Eukaryota; kingdom Metazoa; phylum Arthropoda; class Arachnida; order Araneae; family Salticidae; genus Maratus; species Maratus speculifer. The sequence continues at coordinate 248,528,645 of OZ025301.1, forward strand.
GAAAGCGGTGGGGTTTCGCTTGAGAAAATTTCAATAAAGTCTTAAATTCTCACGTCCGTCTTTCGAAGATGTGTTTTGAGAAGGCGGCATGATCCGGTGGTGGGTACGATGAGACAGAAAATAATCTGACAAAATGACAATTTGGGGGGTACGACTGAAAGTATTTATAACATTTTCACAATCTCAAAAAAAAAAAAAAAAAAAAAAAAAAAAAAAAAAAAAAAAAAAAAAAATCAGATTTCATAATTTTTTTCAGGTCGTGAATTCTCCATCTGTTTTAGTCAACTTTCCTTTATCCTTGTGCCTACCTGCTAGCCTGTCTACCTCCTCTATAAGATTTGTGAGTAGTACAACCGTTTGTGTGTGTCATTGAATCAACTCTTTTGGAGCCTCATGTCTTTTCGCGTGAGATTATTAAACGAAGATAATGAAACAATTGGAGCGGTCCTAGACGGTCACGTCACCTCAAACGGAAGGGTATATTTTTGTAGCGACGATCTCGAAAAATTTTTGGGACGTCCGCTGGTCAGGTCCTTGAGTTGCGAACGAGTTTGCAACTATCGGCGTCGCGGAGAAAGCAACGGTGAAAGCGGCGACGGTGTAGAAATGTACGCGCTCATAAGAACATTGATAAAACTGAAAACGGGCAGAAGACTGTTAGACTTTATAACCTGGGGACGCGTGGTTCCTCGAAAACAGTGGTCGAGACTTCGGGAATTGGAACTCTGTTTGCTGGTACAGACGAGAGACGCGACGACGGGAAGCAGCTTTTTAGACTGGTTGCACCAGTTTAAACGAGAGCAAAGAAACCGTTGTAAACGACTCGGTTTACGAATTTGAACCGAGAGAAAAAAAAAAACTTTTTTCCTTTTTTTAAAAAGACTTTTAGTTTATCAATATTGGAATAAAAAAAATTAAATATTTTCATGTCATAATCAATAATGTACAATTAAATATTCATTATATAGAGATGAAATGTGTTTTTTTTTCTAAATTATTCAACGAAACTTGCCTCATAAAGGTACATTACTAATTCACATCAAGATCATAAAATAATGAAACTTTATTTCAAGTTTAGTCAGATTTAATAATTAAAAAAAGCTTGATTAATACATAAATATATTCGGTAAGATTGTAATCATCAATGAAATCAGCAATATCTTGAGGGTGTGACTAAACGTATTTATAATGTAAAAAAAAAAGATTTCATAATTCTTTTCAGGCCGTGAATTCTCCATCTGTTTGTTTCAACTTTTCAACTATCCTTGTGTCTACCTGCTAGCCTGTCTGCCTTCTCTGATTTGTGGCTCTCTGATCGATAAAACATGTTTTTTAGAGTTTTTACATCAGATCCTCAACTATATTTTAGTATTCCTGGTGTCATAGGACAAAATGAAAAAATTTATTTTTATGCCGAATACATAGCACGGTTTATCGGACAGGAAGATGTTGAAGTATGGACCAACGAAAATTCATCCTGCAGATTGGGGGAAATTTTCCCAAACTGTAGAGAAAATGTGAAAAACATGTGGGTTATTGAAAAATCAGCGCTAACTCATTTTCTGGAATGCCAATTACTTTTTCGAGGAGTGGAAAAGGAAGAAATCCTTTATACGTTAATGAAATACAGTCATTTTCGTCCAGTTGGCGTGATGCGAACCCCTTATCATAAATTTTATCATATTAAATTGTGTTATGCGCCAAATGGAAAAGTGTTAGATGAAATTTTAAAAGAAATCCACGCAAATTTAAGAAATTGAGAAAAGAAAGGATGGTCTAAAGGAGTTAGAAATGTACCTTACAAAGTCCGGGGGGGGATTTAAACTTTACTTTTTTTTTCTTTCATTCTATTTTCTGTGCCAACGTTGGTACTCTGTTTGTCGCAAAAAATTGCGCCAAAGGTTTTAAAAAAAATTTGGATAAACCAATTTTTCTTTTTAAAACCTTTGGCGCAATTTTTTGCCTTTCCCTTGGAACAATCTGATGGAAAAAAAAATTTCGTCAGCAATATGGGAAAGATTTTTGACGTGACAACGTCTTGTAAATTGGTTTGCCGGGAGACACTTCAAGAAACTGCGTTACGTTACGTTACGCTCCGCTCACGATACGCGCTCACTTTTCTCTTAACTTTTTCCGGTCACTTGTGGGACCATTTTCTGAACGTGAATGTGAATTCGCTGCAAGGAAGGGGCGGTGCTTAATAGGAATTTTAGATAGTATCAAATTAAGACGAAATACGTAACGTATTAGTTATTAGTATAAAGTACAAAGAAAATAAGTGTAGTTTATTTCATAATTCGGTGGTATATTATGGAAAACTAATGATATGTGATTAGTGAAAGCCATTTTACTTTAGTTATATTCTGCTCATTGAAAAATTCTTTAATATGCTGTTTACAAAATTCAACATTTGACATCAATAAACATGAAGTAAAATGTGTTTAACAAACACAGTGTATTGCAAGTTATTGTATGTATATTTGTATATAAATACGTATGTATGTGTAAAAGTAAAAATAAAATTTTGTTAATATGAAATTCAGTGCGAGATTCTTTGTATAAATTAATGTTTTAAATATAATTCTTTGTATAAATAAATGTTTTAAATTGTTACTATTATTTCATCCTTCTTCCTACAATACGAATGAATATTCACATTAAAATTATTTTACAACTCAAAGTCGTTGTCACGTAAAACTTTTGCCCGTATACCGACTTTACAGGCAACCAATTTTTTTTTGGAGTGAGGGTGAGGGTGGTGGTGATGATGATGATGATGAAAAAAGTCTAATCTAACTGGCTTCTCAATCGTTCGTTTCTTCTGGCGATGACTTCGACTTCTAACGAGTTATAAAACTTATAATTTACGTGATAAGTCATTTTGGATTCCATGTGTTCTTCGTCTTCTATATATATATATATATATATATATATATATATATATATATATATACATGTGTATTGTAAAGAACAACTTTTTACAAGTCTCAAAAACATAGTTTGAAAAATTTTAAAAGTGTTTACCCGTTACTCCCGAAAAGGAAGCAAAAAAGATCGTTTTTTTTCATTCTATCTGTGCCAACGTTGGTACTCTGTTTGTCGCAAAAAATTGCGCCAAAGGTTTTAAAAAGAAATTGGATAAACCAATTTTTCTTTTTAAAACCTTTGGCGCAATTTTTTGCCTTTCCCTTTGAACAATCTGATGGAAAAAAAATTCCATCAGCAATATATGGGAAAGATTTTTTTTTCTTTCATTCTATTTTCTGTGCCAACGTTGGTACTCTGTTTGTCGCAAAAAATTGCGCCAAAGGTTTTAAAAAGAAATTGGATAAACCAATTTTTCTTTTTAAAACCTTTGGCACAATTTTTTGCCTTTCCCTTTGAACAATCTGATGGAAAAATATTCCGTCAGCAATATGGGAAAGATTTTTTTTTTGGTGGGGGGGAGGTTGGTGATGAAAAAATTTTTTTTATTCCAACAGGCTTCTCAATCGTTCGTTTCTTCTGGCGATGACTTCGACTTCTAACGAGTTATAAAACTTATAATTTACGTGATAAGTCATTTTGGATTCCATGTGGTTTTCGTCTTCTTCCAGTCGAAACTCTTGCACTCCAACCAGAGGCACGGATTCTTGTTCGTTCCATTTCAGACAGCTGAGATTCGGCGAAACTCGATAAGTTATCGGAGACAGTCTCTGAAATCGCGTTTCGCAGTGACAGTAATAGGGCGAAGGGGTCATGCACTTGACGTGGAGGGTTTTGTTCAGTTTCCATTTCACTTTGAAATGGGTGTCCAAGCGCCATCGACAGTAGATTTGTTGCCAGCGACCGGGCAGGATCTCGACTTCGCTCCAGTCGTAGAACCGTAAGTTGTGTTGGCCGTTTCGCGAAGCGGTCGAGTCGATCAGTACGAGTCCGTAGCCTTCCAGGCGATACATGTACATTTTGGGCGGCGGTGGAGGTGGTTTGAATCCTCCTACTTCCCCCTCGTCCTCCTTCTTTTCCTCCTCTTCTAAATACTGATATTGAGTCAAGAAACTTTCGATGTTTTGAAAAAACGCGATCGATGGACGCGCGAAAGAAACTTTGATGCAGGACGGCGGGTTTGTAATGTCCTTCGAATCCTTCGAGGAAAAAAATGATAGATTGCGAAATTCAGGGTTTCGGGGTCGATTCGAAGACAGAAACGTTGAGTCCAGTTTCGTGTGGCATAGTACCAGCCGGGGGTCGGATTCGACTCAGCCGTTGCAAGTACGCGGACGAAAAGGGGACGGGGGGGACGAGAGATAAGTTGCTCGGTGCGTCAGGATGGCAAGAAATTCATCCATGGTCGTCAGCAGACGCAATTTATCCTTTAAAGGGATGAACGTTCGAAAAAGGATGAAGAGAATGTCGACGGGTAACTCCAGCAACTGCGTAGAAGCCATGATTCGAATCGGGGAGTTTGCTTCTTAAAAAAAAAAGCCAAACTCTGTGAAGAAATGAAACAGGACACGAAACTTCTTTTTAAACTCTTTGCATCATGACACCGCCTCCCTCGCCGAGCTATTGGCAAAGGAATCCGCTCGATAAAGGCTACGATTAGTCGAGACGAAATGCGAGGCGTGTCATCCGATACATTCACGGCTTTTGGAGAGGGGGGAGGGGGGGGGAAATAGTTCAAAAGTAAGAGTTCAAGAGTTCCTTTCCCTTTCGCTCGCAGTTTCAAAGTGATGATGTAGGTTGAAAAAAAAAGAACAAAGATTCCATTACCGCCCAAAGGCAAAAGTTCATGATGTGACTCGCATGCATTCCATGACAGAAATTAGAAAATCTGTTGGTTATGATAAGCAACTGGTAAGAAAGTATATTATTTAGCGGGTATTCATAATTGAATAAATTGGCTGGAACATGTTTCGGGTACGTTTTAATTTCAAGGTTCATTTTTTTTTCCTTCTCGTATTGGGAAAAAAAATTATCGGCAGAATTTAGGAATCCTATACTTGGGTGATAATAATGAAATAAAACTAAAAAAAAACACACACAAGAAACTGGGAAGAAAGTATATTGTCATTTAGATAAATTAACAAAAAAATCAAACATTAAAGCAAGAACAGAAAGCTTATTCTCATATTTTTTTTCATATTAGAAATTCTATTTTTTTTCGGTGATAATAGTAAAAAAAAATAAAAACAAAACACAAGAAACTGGTAAGAAAGTATATTTGAACGCGTTCCACAAATTCAGAAAAATAATCTTTAAATATGAATTGAAAAAAAAATGAAATATTTAAATTATATATTTGAAAGTGTATTTTAACTATAAAAATCAGTAAACATTTTTTCAAACAAGGATTTAAAAAAAAAATAAATGTAAAACAAGAAAATATAAAAAAAAAACATATAATATTGTACAGATTTTGATAAACTTTATAAAATGTGTGATAAAAGCAGAAAATAAAAGAAAATAAATATGGGAAACAAGAAAATAAAAAAAACTGATACAGATTTTGATAAAGTTTATAAAATGTATAGCGATAAAAGAAAAACAAAAATAAAAAGAAATATGAGAAACTATTTAAAATGTATAACAGAAATAGTAGATGTATAAAAGAAAAAAGAAATTTTGGAAACTATTTAAAATGTATAGTGATAAAAGAAAAATAAAAGAAAAATAAATCTGGGAAACTATTTAAAATGTATAACGATAAAAGAAAATAAAAAGAAATACCAATGCAAAACAAAAAAAAATTATATATTATTGAAAAAAATTTCTATTATTCTTGGATTGGAGATCGTCAATGTCATAGTTTCTCTAAATCTCGTCTCAATTTCAACTTTGTGAACATCTGACTGAGATTTTGAGAAACATATGACATTGAAAATCTCCAATCCAAGAAGAACAGAAAAAAATCCAAAACGGAAAGAAAATTTCGAATTGAATCCTGAAATTAAAACGTACCACATTCTCCAAATTGAGTCAAATCGCTTATTCGATAAGATATACATATTTTGCAAGAATAAAACGCGAACTCATTGAGAATCTATATATACTATCAACCACGCGTATCTCGATTACAGCGAAACAAACAGTTAGACGAACAAACCAATTAAAAAAAATTGTTTAAATTATCGAAAAAATGACGCAATACTGAAATTGAAATGCAATCATCACAAATGCGGGAAACTCGTAAAGTATAATGTCATAGCGTTTAAATCAACATCGATGACAAAAACATTGTTAAAAACTTTGAACCTTTTACTACATCATCACTCCGTCGCTTTTATAGAAAAACAATTACTTCATCCTATCATGGAGCAGTGTCATGAATCGAAAGAGAGATATTTCTATATAAAAGCAGAGGAGTGACGATGCGGTAAAAGGTTCAATTTTTTTTTACAGCGTATTCGTAGCCAGGTTGATTTAAAAAAATGTTAAATATATAATATTTCTTAATGGCGCATTATGAAATTGGAATGCAGGCATCGCAAATGTACTAAATTCATAAAGTATGACGTCATAGTGTTTAAGACGAAACATTGATAAATGATAGCGCGGATTACCGGTTCGTTGCCCTTTGGAAGCATTGACTCCCCTTCCCCCGCTACTGACAGTTCGTTGACATCTGAAGACAATGGCTCCTCTCGACTCGATGCGCGGATTACCGGTTCGTTGCCCTTTGGAAGCATTGACTCCCCTTCCCCCGCTACTGACAGTTCGTTGACACCTGAAGACAATGGCTCCTCCACTGGTTTTTTGTCGTCAGGAATTATCGGTTCGTTGCCCTTTGGAAGCATTGACCTCCCTCCCCCGCTACTGACAGTTCGTTGACATCTGAAGACAATGACTCCTCCACTGGTTTTTTGTCGTCAGGAATTATCGATCCCTCTCTACTTTGTAGGCGCGGGATGTCGATAAACTCGGTTCAACGAACCCGCACATGGGAGAAACACAATAAGAGACGTTAACCCCCTTCTCTAGATCGTTCAACTTTAATCGATTTTTCGGGATATAAAAGGAGGGCGAATTTGTGTTTCCAACCTCATTCGAGAACCGTCTCTTGCTCCGTATCGCCATGAACCGAGACCCTTCCAGCAAGACCGACGTGTTCGTCACTCGCGTGGACGCGGCGGGCGACGTCGAAAGACTCCCGAACCCCCCCAACTTCGTCACCATCGCCACTCAATACCGCATCTTCCCTTTCATCATATTTCTGGAACGCGAACTCATCTATTATAAGAAACTAGAATTGAACGAGAGATATTACAAACATTTTCTGGATACAGGAAATTATATTAAACGAATTGCCCATCATGAAGAAAAGCCGTGGTCCTGGACGGCGCGGAAACTGTTGAAAGACGTTAACGACAACTTGCGAAAAAATATCGACACGCGGACGTGTTTTAAATATGGAGTGAATAATTTCCTCGTTAAAGCCTGTTTCACTTTTGGACAGAGAAGTGTGGAAAAGGGCACGGTACACGTTTATCAAATCGGCGCGGTCCGAATGTTATTTTACTTTCTACGAAAGCAGCAGTTGGGAAGATTGACCATTAAATCGAAATGTTTCCCGGTGCAGGAACAGTTTGTGTACAGCAAGAGGCAGTTGCGACCCAACCACTGCTACGTGATCCCAGAAGGTACCGTTTATCTAATATATTGCACCAACAAATCTTTCTTTTCGGTGCATATCGTCGCTGCGGATGATGTTTCCAATATACCGTTTGAATACAGTAACCCGATCCGGGAAATCAACCCGCCGCCGCAGTCCCGACGGCTTGTTTCAGATTACCCGTTCAAAAGGCCACCCCAAACACCCATGATCGAAGAAGCCCCAGACTCTAGAGAAGACGAAGAGGACGACGGACACGTGTGTGCTCGCGTAACGTCCACGTCGAGTGACCTCGCTTCCCAACCGTCCACTTCGGCCCAATCTTTTTACAACGCACAATTACACGACGACGAGCAGCAGCAGCAGCAACAGCAACCAACTGAAAGTGTCCATAATGATCCCGTGCTGTTACAATTCGACAATGGATTACAAATTACCGAAAATGCCTTCTTGATGCCGCCTCCTCCTCCACCACCACCAGCAGCAGCAGCAGCCGTGCAACCAGTGCAACAATCCGTCACCCACCAAATTATTAAAATCAATACAATTCCGTTGGTGAATGTTGTCGCGCCGGACATTGTGACTTGGTACCAGAAAAATTTTCGGTACCGACAGCTCCTGAATCCCAAAGACAGTTTTACATTTTATTTGTGTGACGATCCGAGTGAAGGTCCCATGGATTTAAGTGTGCGCGGTGGAGGAAATACCCCTCCCGACGACAGTGTTGAAAATCCAGTTGCTGAGGATCTTGAAATGTCTGTAGATGGACCACCTTCTTTACCAGCCATTGGCGAAAAAAATGGACGAGAACCTTTACCGGCCCTTGTAAAAGAGAAAAATGGACTAAATCCTTTACCGGCCATTGCAAAAAAGAAAAACAACGATGAACTGATACCTTTTTTTCCACTCATTGCAGAGGACGAACCAATATCGCCTGCTCTTTGTAATGAAGATACAATTAACTTTGAAACAATTCTGAACAATTATGAAGTTATATCGCCCCAAAATGTAAATCAAGACGATGATCCCGAAAAAGAACTCTTTGGACTATTCGCGAAAGAGTTTGACATTTAAAAGTTAGTATTTTTTTTCCTTTACTTTATATTTGTATAAAGGAAAAAAAACATATATAAATATGTATTTCATTTGTAAAATTATTCCTATAAAAATAAGTATATTTAAAAAAATATTTTATTTTTTCGGATTGATAATTTCTTTCTTTCCGTGACAATGTTAACGCTGTTTACCTTTTATATTTATGACTCCTAAGTTTCATAAGTCCCCAATTAAATTTTGATATATTTGCAGTACAACCAACAGTATTAATAAAAATTTTAATTTAGGTTTGCAAAAGTTTTTTTTTTTTTTTTTTTTTTTTTTTTTTTTTTTTTTTTTTTTTTTTTTTAAATATGGTTTTCTAAAATTTAAATTCAAAAATTCTAACTACTTTTGGTCTATAGATAACAGTTTTGAAGTATTACACAACTTTAATTTCATTACTCAAAGTATGCAGGTATTCGATTTTGAGAACCTATTTACCAATATAGCTATTGATCAACTTTTTACTGTTTTAATTAGTATTTTTTGATATGTTTGATTTAGGTGTTGAGTTGAATATTAATAGAACTTTATTTTTAAGTTTATATCATTTCTGTTTGTGTAATAATTATGTGATTTTTAATAACAATGCTTATAAACAAATATGTGGAATTAGAATGGGAACAAACTACTCTAGTACAGCTGCAAATTTATTTTTATTGTTTGATTATTGTTTTAAACTAAAAGTTGACTTAAAAATTCTGCGCGCCCCCTTTTTTCAAAACAGGTAGACGGCACCCTCTGTCAACCTGTTTTGAAGAAGGTTCGAAGGTTTTTTTCCGTGGTTTTTTTCACCTTCGAACTGAATGCGAGTTAGTATTTTGTTCATGTTTTTCGGACCCCTTGCCACGGAGAAGGGGCATTTTTGGCACAAAAAATATATTTTAAACAAAAAAAAGAATTGTGGAGTTGCGATAGATTAGAATATCGCAGCGGGTGGTAAATGGTGGGACACAATTCTTAAAAAAAATAATAATATTTTTGTTTCGGTAAAAAAGACCCTTTCATTAAAACGAAGGGGCATTTTTGACACAAAACATTTTTTCCAAAAAGAATTGTGGTGTTGCGATATGTGTTAATATCGCAGCGGGTGGTTATGGTGGGACACAATTCTAAAAAAAAATAATAATATTTTTGTTTCGGTAAAAAAGACCCTTTCATTAAAACGAAGGGGCATTTTTGGCACAAAACATCTTTTTTGAAAAAGAATTGTGGTGTTGCGATATGTGTTAATATCGCAGCGGGTGGTTATGGTGGGACACAATTCTAAATTTAAAAAAAATTTTCTCCTTTCCGAATACCAAGAGCATGGCTCATTCATTTTTTAATTTTTTTTTTCACCTATTTCAATCTGTGTAGTTTATGTCTTTCAATTTTTACTTTAGCAGCTAAACATTTGGAAAATAAACTAGGTTTATAATGGTTAGAGTATGTCTTACCCCAAGATCCTGCACCAGAAAAATTTGGAGTAATCAAGTAATTTTGATCAGAAAGTATAGATTCTAGGGTCAGTAAAATTTCAAGTGTTGAAAGGCTTCTAAAAACCAAATCATTTTGATCATAATCAAATGCGTTTGAAAAAAGAATTTATAACAAAAATGATTTAATAAGAACAGATTTTTTTCTTGAAAATGTATTTTCTTTTCTACTACGTCATCATGTAAATTTTTTTCCTATGAGTGCAATGAATGAAAAAGAAAAAGATCTTATTAAAAAAACATGCAAAATTTTTAACGTCGACACGACCCGGTTCCGAGGCACGTGGAGTCGAAGTGACCACTGGTCAGCGGTAACTGGAACACGGACATCGACAGCAAGGCAGCCGGTTTTGACTTCGAGCGAAATGGCGACTCTTTGCGACATGCGGGCACAAAAAATTGGTCAAAGTGACCACTGGTCAGCACGGACGTCCGAATACGTAGAATGTTTCACTTCACCGATTTATTTCCAACAGTTTGATGGGGCGACGCGACCCGGTTTCCAGGTGCGTCGAGTCGAAAGTGACCACCGGTCAACGGCAACTGGAGGGGTTGGGGGGGGGAGGGAGGGAACACGGACATCAACAGCGGGCAGCAAGCAGGTCTTGGTTCACACACACGGGCATAAAAAGTCATCAAAGTGACCACTGGTTGTATTAAAAAATGTCATTTTAGATCTGGCGGCGGGTACAGTACTGGCCATACGGTTTGCAGGTCGCACCAATGAAGGGGACTGGAGCACGCGAAGCACGTGAGCACAGATTGTGGACGTTTTTTCAAATCGCGTTTAATTTTTTTAGCCAGACACCCGGTATGGCATTCGTGGCCGCACCCTTGTACAGTCATCTTGGATACTCTCCTGGGGTCTTTGCAACACAGTCCTTCTCGGAATGACCACTCGTCGTCACCAACATCAGGCACTGAGGCACAGACATTAACAATGATCGGTGTATTACCTGCCATCTCTGAGCGAAAAAGTGAATGCAGATAGCTTAAGATTCCCTATTTATATATTTAAAAAAAAAAAAAAAAAAAAAAAAAATTTTTTTTTTTTTTTTTTTTTTTTTTTTTTTTTTTTTTTTTTTACGGGTCATGTATTCGCTAGCTTGTTCATTTCGCTTCCGACTTTCACGATGCTCGTGCCTGCTCTCTTGAAGTTCCTTTGGTATTATTGTGCCTTTGGATTACTCTTTAATATTATTGTGCCTTTGGATTACTCTGTCAGTGGATTTTTGTGAGTATTTTATTTCGTATTATTATGTGATAAAAGTTACTTTGTTGGGGTTTGTATTTAATTAGAGTATAGGAATTTGAAAATTATTCCATTTTATTTTTAAAGGGAATCTGTCCAAATGCGAATATAAAAAGACAGTTGTATATGTGTGATTTTGCTAAAAAGATTAATTTTCTGAGTTGTTGTTTTTTAAACAATTTTATTCTGAATTATATTTAGTTAGAGGATAATTTTTTCATGTTGTTTTTAAAGAGAATGTGTCTAACGCTCAGAAAATTTAACGCGAATATAAAAAACTGTTTTTAATGTGTGATTTTGTTAAAAAGATTCATTTTTCTGAGTTGTTGTTTTTAAACAAATTGAGTCAAGACCTTCTGCTGATGATGTCCATGCCCCCCCCCTGTTATCCGATGCCGCTGTTAACTATAGCGTTGTATTATTGAGCATTAGAGCGCGTACATTTGGAGAGAGCCTCGAGAGCACGTCTTGCTTCGTTGAAAGCTAACGTCAAACTGACTCAAACTATCTATCTCTCTCAAAAAAAAAAAAAAAAAAAAAAAAAAAAAAAATTTTTTTTTTTTTTTTTTTTTTTTGAGATAGTATTATAAAAGGGAGCGACATTGTCTCACCAGATCAGTTGGCGTCCTGCAGCGCTGCCAGCCAACTGCTCTTCCGAATCTTTTGCTTCGCTCTCGCATCAGAGGTGTTGGAACGATACCTCTCGCCGCGGACTTGTAAAATTTTTGGACACTGGAAACCTAACGGTGCTAGCGAAGGTGTCTCGCGGAACTTGTGTTTTTTTTCTCTGATTCTCTCGCATCAGAGGTGTTGGAACGACGCCTCTCGCCGCGGACTTATAAAATTCTCGGACACCTATCAGTGTTAACGAAAGGTGTCTCGCGGAACTTGTGTTTTTTTTTCCGATGCTCGCTCTCGCATCAGAGGTGTTGGAACGACGCCTCTCGCCGCGGACTTGTAACATTTTTCGACTTTTAACAGCGCTAATGTTTGGGGTCGGGGAACTTGTGTTTTTTATTTTAACGCTTTTTTTTAATGCTCGCTCTCGCAGCAGAGGTGTTGGAACGACGCTTCTCGCCGCGGACTTGTAACATTTTTCGACTTTTAACGACGTTAACGAAAGGTGTGTCGCGGGACTTGTGTTTTTATTTTCTCCGAATCTCTCGCTCTCGCATCAGAGAGGTTGGAACGACGCCTCTCGTCGCGGACTTGTAAAAAATTCTCGGAAACTTAATGGTGTTAACAAAGGTGTGTCGCGTGACTTGTAATTTTTATTGAAATACGCATTTTTTATTTCAAACGAAAAAAATTAAAAAAAAAAAAAAAAAAAAAAAATGTAACTTTCATGTAATTTGCTTTCCAAATACTCTCTGCTTCAAAATCTCTTCGCTCTATTCCGGATCATGGAAAAGGTAAGTATTTTTTTTTCACAAAATGTATCTTTCATTTCCAATTTCTTTTTTTTTAACTCAACTTTTTTAAAAACTCAAATGTATTCGTTACATTTCTTTTTGTTAGACGCACACGTATGCACGCACTCAATATCCATTTCCATCTTTTTTTCGAAACCAGGCGCGAGAAGAAAAAGTCCGCTAGTGTCCTGGTACTAGCGGTGAAAAACATCGAGAATACTTTTCTTTTTTTTGGATGGTGGGGGGGGGGGTGTTAGAGCGCGATTTTCTTTTTGATCGGCTGTCGTACATTTTCATTTAAAAAAAAATGTAATTCCTAAAATTGCTGAGCAACCCAGTCTGTGAAGCCTCGTGGGAGGGGGAGACGGGTCGGCAATCCATCTTTTTTTTTCGAAACCAGGCGCGAGAAGAAAAAGTCCGCTAGTGTCCTGGTACTAGCGGTGAAAAACATCGAGAATATTTTTGTTTTTTGGAAGGGGGGGGGGTGTTAGAGCGCGATTTTCTTTTTGATCGGCTGTCGTACATTTCATTTAAAAAATATTACTCCTAAAATTGCTGAGCAACCCAGTCTGTGAAGCCTCGTGGGAGGGGGAGACGGGTCGGCAATCCATCTTTTTTTTTCGAAACCAGGCGCGAGAAGAAAAAGTCCGCTAGTGTCCTGGTACTAGCGGTGAAAAACATCGAGAATATTTTTGTTTTTTTAGAAGGGGGGTTAGAGCGCGATTTTTTTCGTTCGGCTGTAACGAATAAATTTGTGTTTTGAGAAAAAAAAATGACTTGAACGAGAAGAAATTGGAATACAAAGGTACATTTTTTTTAAAAAAAAGTCTGCTCTCGTAATTGAGAAAAATAAGAGGGAGGGGGTAAGAAGAAAGGGGGCAATTCGGATCCGAGCCATTCTTTGTGTCGTCCCACAGTGCGCGGTCCGAGACGACATAGAATGGCAAAGATCGTAGGCTGAGATGACGAGGGCTGCCCCCTTTTTTCCTTTTTTTTAACAGGATGCTTTTCGCATCAAAATTCTCTTTTTTTCGGCATTTTTTATTTCGCGTGGAGGAGGGAGGGTTTGTAAGGAATGAATTATTGCAAGTAGGTACTTTGGGGTTTTTTTTCTCAACCTCCATTTTTCTCCACTTCCGTGGTCTTTTTGGGGGAGGCAGTAACTGGTCCATGAGGGAACGTTTCCGAATATCTGGTTCCATTTTAGGTCGTTCTTGTCTCTCGAGCAAATGACTTGGGAGCCCGGTGCCGGGAACCCTGGTGTGGGAATTTCGATTCCTGCATCAGATGCGATGGACTGACTTGGATCCGCATCGTAGACACGGCTCCTTGGAAGGAAGAGCCGAGGCTCTCGTAGACCGAACATAAACGGCGGCTTTGCGGGGAGACAAGAGTCGACTTTCCTTTGAATTGAAAAAAAAAATATCTATCAAAGGATGTCGATGGCCTGATTTGAAGAACCTTAGCGACTTCATCCCTTCCGAAGCATACGAGAGTCCTAGTACGATTTAGTTACTGGACTGCTTCTGTGGGGTATGGATGGAGTTGCTGCAGACATGGTAAAGCCTGCTTCAGGTGGGTGTAAATATTCATTGTGGATGGCCCATGCTGTAGAGTCGAGGTGGACGGTTCGGAGACGTACGGGTTTCTCGATGACGGATCGGCCTGTCTTTTTCAATCAGATAATGGAGGAATGAAAGTGGAGAGGAAAGAAAACCCCGAAAAAAAACAACAAAAAATTACTGAGTAGGGAGCGCGTGTGGGACGAGTCGAGGGGTCGCGCGCAGCAGGTGCCTCTCAAGGGAGGTTCGTAAGTCGTTTTGGCGACCTTTCGACATCGGACTGTGACGAGGGAAACGAATGAGTTTTTTATATCTACGCGCGCGCTTCTCTCTCGTCTGTCTATAACAGAGAGAGAGACAAACAGAAAAAAATAGGGGTAAAAAAAAAATCATCGTGATCTGGATATTTCATCCGGACTCACACGATTCATTTTTAACGAGAGCAAACTTTCTGGTCCAATAAAGTATATTTCAAAAAAAAATATATTGTGTCTTGTCTGATATTTTTGTGTCTTGTGTCATTTCTTTTTCTTATTCCCAAATATAGGGCGCACAGAAAAAAAAGAGTATTTTGGAAAGCCGCAGGTTATGAACATTGTACATTCAATTAAAAATGACTTTTGTTTTTTCAGCTACTGTAACATCGACAACAAACCCCAACCCATAAAAAAAAGAGTCGACTCTCCCCCCCCTTCAAAACAGGTAGACGGCACCCTCCGTCAACCTGTTTTGAAGAAAGGTTCGAAGGGGTTTTTTTTTCATCTTCGAACTAAATGCGAGTTTGTTTATCATTGATCCTTTTTTCGGCAAAAAAAAGACCCCTTGCCACGGAGAGGGGAAGGGGTATTTTTGGCACAAAAAATATATTTTACATAAAACAAAAGAATTGTGGAGTTGCGATAGATTACAATATCGCAGCGGGTGGTAAATGGTGGGATAAAAAAAATAATAATAATTTGGTTTCGGTAAAAAAGACCCTTTCATTTAAACGAAGGGGCATTTTTGGCATAAAACATCTTTTTCAAAAAAAAAAGAATTGTGACGTTGCGATACGTTTGAATATCGCAGCGAGTGGTTATGGTGGGACACAATTCTAAATTTAAAAAAACATTTCTCCTTTCCCTTTGTCGACCAAAACCAACATCTTCCAAACAAATGTTGGACAATGACTTGAACGAGAAGAAATTGGAACACAAAGGTGTAATTTTTTTTTAAAAAAAAGTCTGCTCTTGTAATTGAGAAAATAAAAAACTTATCCGCGTGGGGTGGGGGCGTAATGGAGAAAGGGGGCAATTCGGATCCGAGCCATTCTTTGTCGTCCCACAGCGCGCGGTTTCTATTCCGAGATGACGTAGAATGGTAAAGATCGTAGGCTGAGATGACGAGGGCTGCCCCCTTTTATCCTCTTTTTTTTCCAGGATGCTTTTCGCATCAAAATTCTCTTTTTTTCCTTATTTTTTATTTCGCGCGTGTGTGTGGGGGGGAGGAGGGAAAGAGTTGTAAGGAATGTATTATTGCAAGTAGGCATTTTGGGGTTTTTTTTCTCATTCTCCATTGTTTCTCCACCTCCGTTTTTTTTGAGAAGGGCAGAAAGTTTCCAGATGAAGTGGTTTCCGAATCCTGGTTTTTCGGTCAGGTCTTCTCGTCTCGCTCGCAACGATCCTGGGAGTAGCTTTACGTTGGGTAGCCTTGCGGCGGCCCGGCCCGGAACCCTGGTGTGGGAATTTGTTGCGTCACGGGGGCGCGGTGGATCCCTGCAGCAGATGCGATGGGCTGACTTGGATCCGCATCGTAGACTCGGTTCCATGGAAGGCCTGAGCCTCTCGTAGATCGGCGGAAAATATGCCGACGGCTTTGCGGTGAGACGAGAGGCGACATTCCTTTGAATAATAATAATAAAAAAATAAATCTATCAAGTGACAAAGGAAGTCGGATGCCTGATTGAAAAACTAACAACTCCATTGACTCCGAAGCGAAACGAAAGTCCTTGGGCTTAGTAGTGGAGACGAAACGTCCAGGTGCACTGCTTCGTGAGTAAATGCTCGAGTTGACGCTAGAAACGGTAAAGCCTGACAGTCGGGCCTAAATCCATGTTACCCTAAGTTGTTTGACAGAATTGGGTGCCCCGTTTCTTTAGCAGAGTCACGTTGGACGGAGTCGGAAGCCGTTGGTTTGTGTTTCCAACTGGACCGAGTCTGATTTCGGTCGGCCGGAGTCTGACTTTAATGACGGAATGCGGACTGCCTGGATCAAAAAAGATAATGGAGGAATGAAGGTGGAGACGAAAGAAAACCCCGAAAAAAAAACAACAAAAAATTGATGAGCAGGGAGCGCGTGTGGGACGAGTCGAGGGGTCGCGCGCAGCAGGTGCCTCTCAAGGGAGGTTCGTAAGTCGTTTTGGCGACCTTTCGACATCGGACTGTGACGAGGGAAACGAATGAGTTTTTTACTCTCATCTGTCTATAACAGAGAGAGAAAGAGAAATAGGGGTAAAAAAATCATCATCATCATCATCATCATCATCTGGATATTTCATCCAGACGCACATGATTCATTTGTTTTTTAACGAGAGCAAACTTTTATTTTTTTCTTTTTTTTTCTGGTCCAATAAAGTATATTTCAAAAAAAATATATTGTGTCTTGTGTCATTTCTTTTTCTTATTCCCAAATATAGGGCGCACAGAAAAAAAGAGTCGACTCTTCCACACACCCATTCCCCCCCCCCCCCCTCAAAACAGGTAGACTGCACCCTCCGTCAACCTGTTTTGAAGAAAGGTTCGAAGGTTTTTTTTCCGTGGTTTTTTTTAACCTTAGAACTAAATGCAAGTTTGTTTTTGTTTATCATTGATCCTTTTTTCGGCAAAAAAAAGACCCCCCTTGCCACGGAGAGGGGGGAAGCATTTTTGGCACAAAAATATATTTTACATAAAAAAAAGAATTGTGGAGTTGCGATAGATTACAATATCGCAGCGGGTGGTAAATGGTGGGACACAATTCTAAAAAAAAAATAATAATAATAATAATAATTTTGTTTCGGTAAAAAGACCCTTTCATCAAAACGAAGGGGCATTTTTGGCACAAAACATCTTTTTAAAAAAAGAATTGTGGTGTTGCGATACGTTTGAATATCGCAGCGGGTGGTTATGGTGGGACACAATTCTAAAAAAAAATAATAATAATTTTATTTCGGTAAAAAGACCCTTTCATCAAAACGAAGGGGCATTTTTGGCACAAAACATCTTTTTAAAAAAAGAATTGTGGCGTTGCGATACGTTTGAATATCGCAGCGGGTGGTTATGGTGGGACACAATTCTAAAAAAAAAATTTTTTTTTCTTCCCTTCCTCTTTTTCGACCGAAACCAACTCTTAGCACTCTACCAAAAATGTAACGCATATATTTTTGAGTTTTAAGAAAAAAAAAGAAGTGTTAAAAAATGACTTGAAAGAAAAGAAATTGAAACACAAAGATACACTTTTTTTAAAAGTCTGCTAATATATATATATATATATATATATATATATATATATATATATATATATATATATATATATATATATATATATATATATATATAATCCGGTTTAATCAGTTTTTATTTCTGAGAAAGAAATCCAAATCCTAAAAAAAAATTTTTTTTATTAGTATAAATATTGTATGATGTATATTTAATTCTATAAATATATTTTATATTAATAGATCAGATCAGCGATCACGCTAGAAAACACAAAGAGACTTTTTAAAGCCATGTCCACTGGCACACTCTCTGTGTATGGGGAGTCGTAGCCCGCGGCATCACGAAAGGGCACCGTGTCGTTCACCTTCGCACTCAATCCTCTTTTTGGAGTAGGCGTCCCGTTGCGCAACAACAGAGGATTTCTAAAACACCCCATACAAGGGGATACACCTCAACGTTTTCGGTCAATTTGAAAAAAAGTTGTGTGAATCAGAAGGTGCACTTTCGAGATTTCATTCGATTAGGACTGAAAATAAGCAGAGAGTGTCTAAGGGACATAAGATTTAATTTTTTTGTGTGTGTACACTATAAAGTTTATTTTTTTGCATGCACTTTGCAAATTTTTCTGGCGTCTGTAAATTTAAAAATCTATATAGGTCAATGACCTTTGACCTTTGACCTTCATTTTTTTATCTGGGAGCTACTTGAAAAAAAATTTCTGAGAGCTGGTTGAAACAAATTTAAAACGATTACGATTGTATAACGAATATCATATATATATATATATATATATATATATATATATATCATATATATATATATATATCATATATATATATATATATATATATATATATATATATATATATATATATATATATATATATAAATTACTGACTACTTCTCCTTTAAGGTAATTACCCTTAAGGTAATCCCTTGATGTTAATCTTCCTCTTGTTTACCTCTTTATTCTGACATGTTAATTAAAGTAAATTTTGACTCATAAATCTTTTTTATCTTCAGTAAAAATCTAAAACCCTAAGAAGATGAAATTATTTTTTGCATGCACTTTGCAATTTTTCTGACGTCTGTAAAATTAAAAATCTATATAGGTCATTGACCTTTGACCTTTGACCTTCATTTTTTTATCTGGGAGCTACTTGAAAAAAATTTTCTGAGAGCTGGTTGTAACAAATTTAAAACGATTACGATTGTATAACGAATATTATATATATATATATATATATATATATATATATATATATATATATAAATTACTGACTACTTCTCCTTTAAGGTAATTACCCTTAAGGTAATCCCTTGATGTTAATCTTCCTCCTGTTTACCTCTTTATTTTTAGTTTTCTTTGGAGGTGGTGGAGAATAAAGGGTAATAGGTAATACTTTTTCCGGGTTTTTAGAATCATTAATTGTACTCCCCTGGTTAGAACCGACCGATTGTAAAACGCCATGGCTAGTGGATTGCGGCCCCTCCAGACATGGTCTTTTACAATTAGTCGTTTCAACATTAGATTGTTTCCTTTTTCCGTTGTTTCGCTCCATCTGTAATTGGTTTTGATGGGATCGATAATCAGTTGAAGATCTCGCTTTCTGCTTTACGAGGAGTTTTTTCATTCGACGTCTTTCTGCGGCTTCGGCTTTTTCTATATCTGATAATTTTCGTCTACCCATTTTTGTAATTGTTAGTTTCTACTTTATTAATGATGATTTCATACATTTCTATTTCCTATTGAAATAAAAATTATTCAAAAAGTATAGAAATTCGTTTAAAATGATAAAAAATATAAAGTGACGACATCACGGGGGTCTGCACGACCGAGAACAACAACCATCGCAGCCCGCGGCATCACGAAAGGGCACCGTGTCGTTCACCTTCGCACTCAATCCTCTTTTTGGAATAGGCGTCCCGTTGCGCAACAACAGAGGATTCCTAAAACACCCCATACAAGGGGATACACCTCAACGTTTTCGGTCAATTTGAAAAAAAGTTGTGTGAATCAGAAGGTGCACTTTCGAGATTTCATTCGATTAGGACTGAAAATAAGCAGAGAGTTTCTAAAGGACATGAGATTCAAATTTATATATGAATGTAAAAAAAAAAAAAAAAAA
Source organism: Maratus speculifer (assembly GCA_964019185.1). NCBI lineage: Eukaryota > Metazoa > Arthropoda > Arachnida > Araneae > Salticidae > Maratus > Maratus speculifer. Next base: position 248,548,622 of record OZ025301.1, read on the forward strand.
AAAAAAAAAAAAAAAAAAAAATTTTTTTTTTTTTTTTTTTTTTTTTTTTTTTTTTTTTTTTAAATCTGATTTTAAAATTTTAATCCGCAGTCACTTTTCGTTCGGAGATGGCGGAGACAACACTGGCTGCTGTCGATGAGCGTGCCCCAGTGCCCGATGCCGCTGGCCAGTGTTTGTCTCGAAGATTATGCTGCGTGTACTGCAGAGAGCGGAGAGGTGGGTCCGGAATCATACTGAGACGCTGCGGCCACGAATTCCATGCTGGATGCATCATATACAAAATTAAAGAAGATTTAAAAACACCCGAGCCTACGCTGAGGTGCTACGCCTGCTCCACTCCCCTCCATTGGCGCGAGTTGCGCGCTATATGTACGATACTATACCATCCGCACAGCTACGCGAGACCGAGAATGAGAAAAACTGATTTGATTTTAGAAAAAACTTTGATAAAGATCATTAGAAAACTGAAAAAAGAAACGATGAATCATAAAAAATTAGAGACTGATGTGATAAACTGTACAAAAAGTTTGTAATATTTACTTTGAAAATTTTTTAGAACATTGTTTCTTTGAACTTTGAAATTATTTCCGTCTTGTGTTAAAAAAAAGCTCGCATCAGAATACCAAATTCTTTCCTCGGAAATACTGTTTTTTTTTTTTTTTTTTTTTTTTTTTTTAGTCCCTTGCAGTCAGTTTTTCGCTCGGCCATATGAAGTTATGCCGCATAAAGTTTAAGCTTTATAAAGTTAACAGTTTGTATAATCGTTTCACATCTTTACAAAAGATGACTAGTGTAGGAGTCTCCGATAGTGACAATTTGCAAAATTCTTTTTATCCTTTCTTGGGTAAAACATCAACCAATTACATATTACGTGGTCCACGGAAACAGGGATTGAATAATGTGCTACGCTGTTTTGAGTCTAATGCAATGACGATGGCCTATATTATACACGAGTTATTTCGAAGACCTGCTGTTGAATGGCATATTTATGATGCCATACCCACGATCCCGATAGATTACTCGCAACTTGCTCAAAACGATACGTGTGTCTTGTGTAACATCAAATTTCGTCCTTTGGAGGCGGTTAAACTGTTACCTTGTCTTCATTATTACCACGATGCGTGCCTAGCGAGTTGGTGTAAAGAAAACGACGATTGTCCGTATCGGGAAAATGAAGACGGCGACGAAAGGAGCCATTGTAAACAAAAGGTTCACCTTCCCAAGGATCCAGAGTTTCTCTGGCGTAACGAAATGATTCTTCAATTAATGGACGTTTTATTTCAAAAACATGAATTTTTTAGAGAGTTTATATTGAATCGTATCAATGAAAGTGTTTCGACGAGTGTGGATAAAAACCTGGATGAATGTGCCATTTGTTTTGAACAGTTTCAAAAGGAGCCCAAACAACTTCCTTGCACTCACAAGTTTCATGAACTTTGTATCCAAACATGGTTCGAGAGAAAAAACACATGCCCTTTGTGCAGATTTAAAATCGAAAAATTGTTATAAAAAATGTAAATCTATCACGCAGTCAATGTTTTTGCTTAAAGGAATTATGTCCTTATAGCGATGTAAATAAATATGTATTTATAATTGTAAATAAATAAAACTTTTATGTTTTTAAAATATTTCGTGTGATTTTTTAAGGTAATTCTCCATAAGATAATCCCTTAATGTTTTAATCTTTCTCTTCTTTACCTCTTTATTTCGACGTGTTAATTATTATAAATTTTGACTCAACTTTTTTTCTGGCGTCAGTAAAAAATATGTCTAAAGAGGTCATTGACCTTTGATTTAAAAAAAAAAAAAAAAAAAAAAAAAAAAAAAAAAAATATTTTTTTTTTTTTTTTTTTTTTTTTTTTTTTTTAAATTATATATTAGCCTGCGCATCAGACGTGTCTCATTCGACGCCTGCTCTTGTCACTCGTCGACATGGCCACGTTTTTCCGAGATTCCTTTCCTGGTTCCGAGAACAATCCGACCTTGATGAAAAATTTCACTCTCGAAAAACTTTCGAACGCGTCCTCGCCGGAGCCAGAAACGGAAGTTTCCCTTAAACTAGACCGGGATCTTTTACGGCCCGATGCTGCTGCTGGTGACGATGACGACGATGATGATCGAGGAGACGACTTCCCGAAACGTGAACCCGAGGCGTCCCGAGATCTCCTAGACCCTGCGACGCCCGTCGCGCCCCTCGGCGGCCGAGAGGATCCGCAGCGGAAACGGGCGCTCGAGACGCCGAAGAAGCGTTCGAAAACTTCTAAACGGAAACGAGAGTCTGAGAAACGTTTTAAAGCCCGAAAGTCGAGCCGCGGCGGTCGACGACAGTCTCGAGTGCTGCAAGAGTCGAAGAAAAAGTCGAAAAAAAATAAAGGCGAGCATCGAGAGTCGAAGAAGAAAAAGTTAAAAAGATTTCGGCGACGGCGGCGCCCGGAGAAGTACCGATGGAGAATTGCCGCCGTCTCTCACGAGCCCGACGACGTCAACTACTCCGAAATCTGTCGCATTTACGATTTCGATCGGATCCCTTTTATCAAGGATCGCGTTCCGCGAACGTCGTGTTCGTATTACACGGACGGATCCAAGCGGCAAGAGCACGCCGGGTGCGCCTTCACCGCCGTGTCCGACGACCGACGGACCGTCGTCGCGGAAAAACAAATCCGCATTTCCGACGGTCTGTGCGTAGTCACGGCCGAACTCCAGGCGATCAAGGAGGCCGTGACGGACGCGCGCGAGAGGGGTGTCCGCGAACTGGACGTCTATACGGATTCCAGGGCGGCGATCGGATTCGTCGAGAGATCCTGTCTTCGACGACATCGAGTGGCCGATCAGATCAGAGATTTCGTCGCGAAAAATAAAATTAAAGTCTTTATGCACTGGATCAAATCTCACGCCGGTCACGTCCTCGGCGATCGGGCAGACGCGTTGGCGAAAGCCGCCGCGACCAGGGACGAGGTGGACGTGACTGTGGAACCCTTTCCGTATCGAACAGAAACGCGTCGTCGTCGCGACCCGATACGGGTTCGACGCAAAGAGGCGAAAAAAAAAGAACAAAACACGAAGAAAAGAAAAGAAGAGCGAAAAAAAACACGCCGCCGCCACGACCGAGGATCGGGTGGACGCAAAGAGGCGAAAAACGAACAAAAAACGAAGAAAAAGAAAGAACAGCGAAAAAACACGCCGCCACGACCGAGGATCGGGTGGACGCAAAGAGGCGAAAAAAGAACTAAACAAAAGACAAAAAATAAAAAAAAATAAGAGCGAAAAAACACGCCGTCCCGACCGAGGATCGGGTAGAACAATGTAAATAAATATATATTTATAGTTGTAAATAAATATAACTTTTATGTTTGAAAATGTTTCGTGTAATTTTTTTTGTACACTATAAAGTTTTGATTATTTTTTTACATGCACTTTGCAAATTTTTCTGGCGTCTGTAAAATTAAAAATCTATATAGGTCATTGACCTTTGACCTTTGACCTTCATTTTTTATTTGGGAGCTACTTGAAAAAAATTTTCTGAGAGCTGGTTAAACAAATTTAAAACGATTACGATTGTATAACGAATATTATATTATATTATATTATATTATATTATATATATATATATATATATATATATATATATATATATAATTACTGACTACTTCTCCTTTAAGGTAATTACCCTTAAGGTAATCCTTTGATGTTAATCTTCCTCTTGTTTACCTCTTTATTCTGACATGTTAAATAAAGTAAATTTTGACTCATAAATCTTTTTTATCTTCAGTAAAAATCTAAAACCCTAAGAAGATGAAATTATTTTTTGCATGCACTTTACAATTTTTCTGACATCTGTAAAATTAAAAATCTATATAGGTCATTGACCTTTGACCTTTGACCTTCATTTTTTATTTGGGAGCTACTTGAAAAAAAAATTTCTGAGAGCTGGTTGTAACAAATTTAAAACAATTATGATTGTATAACGAATATTATTATTATTATTATTATTATTATTATTATTATTATTATTATTATTATTATTATATATATATATATATATATATATATATATATATATATATATATATATATATATATATATAAAAATTACTGACTACTTCTCCTTTAAGGTAATTACCCTTAAGGTAATCCCTTGATGTTAATCTTCCTCTTGTTTACCTCTTTATTCTGACATGTTAAATAAAGTAAATTTTGACTCATAAATCTTTTTTATCTTCAGTAAAAATCTAAAACCCTAAGAAGATGAAATTATTTTTTGCATGCACTTTGTAATTTTTCTGACGTCTGTAAAATTAAAAATCTATATAGGTCATTGACCTTTGACCTTCATTTTTTATTTGGGAGCTACTTGAAAAAAAAATTCTGAGAGCTGGTTGTAACAAATTTAAAACAATTATGATTGTATAACGAATATTATTATTATTATTATTATTATTATTATTATTATTATATATATATATATATATATATATATATATAAATTACTGACTACTTCTCCTTTAAGGTAATTACCCTTAAGGTAATCCCTTGATGTTAATCTTCCTCTTGTTTACCTCTTTATTCTGACATGTTAAATAAAGTAAATTTTGACTCATAAATCTTTTTTATCTTCAGTAAAAATCTAAAACCCTAAAAAGATGAAATTATTTTTTGCATGCACTTTGCAATTTTTCTGACGTCTGTAAAATTAAAAATCTATATAGGTCATTGACCTTTTGAAAAAAAAAAAAAAAAAAAAAAAAAAAATTTTTTTTTTTTTTTTTTTTTTTTAAATATATAAATGGAAATGGAACTTCTTGATAAATCTAAAATGACTTTTCACCGGGAGATTCGCAGAGTCAAGATCTACTAACGTGTCGGTTCCACTTTGAGAAAAATCGAGTGGCTAATCCCTCTTTTTTTATTTCGAGTCAATCTCTCGTCGCCACCATGTCGTTCGTGGTCGTCTACAATATTCCCGGAAAGTCTTCGATCCCTCATCATTATCTTACCGGGATTATCGGTTCAGATTGTTTCGTTTATTGGCTGTGTAAGGACGTCGCCGCCGTTTTGGGGTACAGCAGATCCTACGCGAGAAGACTGAGCGATAAGAAAGTACGCGATGTTACGGGGCCTTTGGATAACGTAGGTCCCGATTTCTTACGGAAACGGATAATTTCTCATTTCGATTTGAGTTTTTTGCTCAAAAAAGCGAGAAGGAGTACGGTGCGAGACTTTGAACAGAAAATAAACAGCCCAGGTACCCGAGTGGCAGTGAATCCCGGAGGAAACGTTACAAATTTAAAAGATCCTACTTATGTAGTGATAACCGAGACGAAAGAAAACCACCGCTCATTTTTCCTCTGGTTAGAGACGTTTAAAGTGACGGCGTTTGAAAATCTATACGGGATGCCAGTTTTAGACGATTCGTTCGTATCGTCGTTCATAGAGTACGCCGAACCACCTGAAACGATCCCCGAAAATTTTCCGCCGGCGATTTTTTATAAATGTAACGGACGCACAATCAAATATTTACCCGAACCGTAATTTTTTTTCTCTCGATATCCTCTACTAATGACAGTTTGAAGAGTTCAGCGCTGACTTAATTAATTGTGAGATATTTTTTTTTATAAGCTTGGAAAGAAAAAAAAATAAAAACACACGAAAACCTTTTAAAATATTAAATAATATATTTATTTATTTATATATATCTATAAATGTTACATTCAAGTGTACATTGTTGCGAGGACACAATTGCTTTAGATTACAAAAACAAAAGTTGTAAGGTTACATTTGCGAGTTTTTTTTTCGCCTCGTCACAAGTTTTTTTTTTGGATGGTAGATTGTCCTCCCCCCCGCGTCGTCTGGAATCACCTCTTTGTCTCGACAGTTTGTCCAGAATAATTATAATAATGATATTTTTGAAAATTATAATTATTGTAACGATAATTTCGGGGATTGTGACGTCTCCATCTGCGAGTTGTTTCGCCTCGTCCGTGTCCGAGTCTCCGATGGTAACACCGCCATCTGGAATCGGGGTCTCTCGGTCTTCTGTGCCCGTTCCGGACGAACGCCGCCTCGTCGGGGATTTCTTCGGGAGGTGGCGAAAGGGAACCGTACGCGTCGATGAATTCTTTCCGCTCTTCCTCGCTCACGTCGACCACGAGCAGGTCTCGGGACGAGGATTCCTCGCTGCGAGTGTCGGGTTCGGATCGATCCTCCTCGACCGTAGTAGCAGCGGCGGCGGCGGCGGCGGCGGCGTCGGACTCGAATTCGGGATCTTTCGGAGACGTAGAAAGTCGTCGTCTGCATAAAACTTTGTCCCGAAAATCACATAAGATTGCCGGCCATACGAAAGGTTTCAGTAGACGCTGATGGGTCCATTTTTGGTAACACGGTCTTTCGAAAAACGAAAAATCCATCTCGGGTGAGTGCCGCGGAAAAATGGAAAGATTTGAACTGACTCCTACTTGTAATCATCTGAAAAAAAAAAAAAAAAAAAAAAAAAAAAAAAATTTTTTTTTTTTTTTTTTTTTTTTTTTTTTTTTTTCAGGTGTTTATAGATGATCGCTCCGAAACTTCAGTCGTTTTGGCACGGAAACGTGTAACAAGAAGTTATACGGAAAAAGATATCCTCAGGATGCATTTTTTTCTTGAAAATATATTTTCTTATCTAATACGTGATCGTTATGAATTCGATGCGATAAATACATTAAATCAAAAAGAGATAGTTGCCTTTGAAGAAATAAAAAAAATTTTGGAAGCTTTTAAAGATGAATATATTGAGCAAATAAGAAGCCTGTGTACAGAAATACAGGAAGTGGATGAAAATACTATTAATTCTATGTTATTACCTATTGCCGATGAATTGTTTTCCGATGGTATAGCTTGGAGCCGATTAATAGCTTTTTCTGTTTTCATCGGAGAATTGACTGTCATGTGTATGGAAAATAATTCATCTAAATCGATTGTTGATGTAATGTATGATTGTTTTTCAAGATTAATAATCGAAAAATGTGAACCGTGGATAGAAGACCACGGTGGTTGGGAGAAATGCGCAAGATCGTTTGATGTAAAGAAATGAAATATTACTAAAAAAAAAAAAAAAAAAAAAAAAAAAAAAAAAAAAATTTTTTTTTTTTTTTTTTTTTTTTTTTTTATCAGTATAAATAGCAGTTCTTGATCAATTTAAAGTCACATTTCGCTTGGAGATTGCCATCTACATCCCATCCTCTTTTGCCTATGCGATTTTTATGGAGATTTCAACTTTTAATACAATAGAAATTCCTCAAAATGCTTTACCCGATCTTAAATGTAGGCTGTGTAAAAAATCTGTAAAGCTTACTTTTTTGTTTATGATGAAATGTGGGCATTTTTATCATCATACTTGTGTTTATAAAATTGGACGTTTAACGAGATGCAAGACGTGTAGGGATATTTCACATATGGACGAAATGAGACTTGCAGAAACCGAGCAGTGGATCGAAAACAGAATTCGAGAAGAACAAATGTAAAAAAAAAAATTTTATACATACAAAAAGTTTAAAGCATATTAATCATGTCGTTTAATTTTCGAATTGCGCGTCGTTCTCCAAGCTTTACTCCAACGCGTGTTGCCGTTCCTGATACAACGAATTACGGGAAAAGACTGGTGGAAGTATGCGAGAAAGCTTTTCCTATGGATATGATATGTAACATTTGTAGCACAGTCATACATCCAACAGAGATGTTTTTATTCGCATGCGGACATTATTATCACGGATACTGTGCAAAGATGATTGTAAGGCACACCATTCAGCACATTGAATGTAAAAGATGCACCAAAAATTGCAGCGATGAAGATTTTAGGAGACTACAAAGTTTACCATCAAAAAAGCCAGAAGGTTATGATATATATTTTATCAGTGTGATAAATACGCCCATAGCTCCAAACACCCATAACGCGTAACGTTAAAAAACTATAGAGGTCATTGACCTTTGACCTTTTTCGTTTCCGAGAGCAAATTGTAAAAAAGATGTAGAAAATACATTTTGTTTAAAAAAAAAAAAAAAAAAAAAAAAAAAAAAATTTTTTTTTTTTTTTTTTTTTTTTTTTTATACAGATTATTATTGTATAAATAGGAGCCATCGATCAGCAAACTCCCATTCCCTCTTCGCCATGGAAGAAGCGTCCAATGCTCCCGTTGCTCCTGCTCCCGCTGCTGCTGCTGCTCTTGAGACGCCAGCTCGAAAAAAAATACGCCTTGCCGTCTGCGAACCCATTCTTCGCCTGGCCGAAAGACTTGCGGCCGAGAAGAGACTTCGCCGCGACCACCTGCCGCCGCCGACTACGACTACGACACCTCCTCCTCCCGGAAAGACCCGCGTGGAACGCCCGAAATCTACCTATCGACACGACAAGGTAACTGCCGTGATAGCCGTTCGCGACAACGCTTTCGCCTTAGACAACGGAGTCCGCTGCGTCTTCGTTCGAGAAGCTTCGACGTCCGCCTTCCTGGCCAAAGAGTTGGACGAAATGCGAGTGGGAACGCTGCACTGTTTCGACAAACACACTTACGGCGCCGTCCAGAAAAGCCTGGCGAAATTTCCGTCGCCTCGCCTCCGCGTGTATCGGCTGAAACCCTTTCCCGTGAAACCCTGCTTGTACTGCAAAAGAAGATCGTGTCCCCTGTGGAAAGCGAACGCGGGAATTTCGCGTCTGCACGGCATTCCTTTCGATCCGATGGAGCACGGGTCCGCGAAAACGACGGGACTCGAAGGGGAGGAGGAAGAGGAGGAGGAGGAGGAGGAGAAGAAAAAGAAGAAGAAGAAGAAGAAGACGCGCGTTTACCGACACAAAAAGATTGCGGCAGTTCTAGCCATAGGAGGTAACGGATTCACTCTCACCAACGGCGTCACGAGCACTTCTTTCGAAAAATCTTTCAACAACTCGATTCTTTTCCGGGAAATTTCGGAAATGAATGTCAGAGTTCTCAACTGCATGGACGAACAGAGTTTTAAAATAAGCTGCGACCTTCGAAAATCGTACGCCAGAGAGTTGAAGAAACTCCAAGTCGTCTTGTTGGACGCCGTCGAAGTGAAAGACTGCCAGTCGTGCAAATCGAAAAACTGCCACAAATGGAAGGCTTCGGTGGGCATCGCCTCTAGGTACAAGTTGAGGCATGATCCCATCAAACATTGAATTTCGAATCCTTGTTTACAAAGTGACCGTTGCAAAAAAAAAATTAAATATTCTATCAAACATTAAATTTCGAATTCTTATTTTACAAAGTGACCGTTGAAAAAGAAAATGTATAGTCAAAAAAAAAAAAAAAAAAAAAAAAAAAAAAAAAAAAAAATTTTTTTTTTTTTTTTTTTTTTTTTTAAATATAAAAGGGAGTGACATTGTTTCACCAGATCAGTCGGTGTGCAGTAGCACTTTAAAACGAGGATGGCGACGGCACTTCCACAGTTATTAGACTTGCCCGTGGACATTTTGTTCCTGATTTTGAGAGACTACGTTCCACTCAAAGATAAATTGCACACGCTTTATAAAATGCCTGAATTTCGATCGTTTCTAGAACATCGTGCATCTTATCTGAGTTCTCCTGGTCCATTTTCGATGGACTATATTGAACTTTTGCGCTTATACAGACCCGGCTATTATGTTCATCGGATTGTTTTGGGTTGGTGGACCTATCTGCGATTCGATGACGCCACGTTACAATTCACAGAGTATCGCTTTGACCTCAACTACTGTTTCTTTCGACCCAACAGCCGTGTTGAGTTTTCTCGTCAATCCATTTCGACCATGAAAAAAGAAAGAGATTTTTTGCTTCGTTTCCAATCTTTCGAAGAGAAAGAGTCAAAATATTTGCTCTATTATCTGGAAGTGTATGGATACATTACGGTACTCTATACACCTCCTTTGTGTAAAATAGCCTTTCACGTTTGTCCTTTGAACGGGTATCGCGAAATTTCGATCGACAAACCCATCCGTGTGAGACATTTTTTTGTAGACCGCTTTTGGGAAGTGACGTTGACTCGAGAGAAAAAAATAACCATTAAATGTGTGGACCATGTCGAGTGCCGTTGCAAAAAATTATTTTATGAACTGGACCCTATAACCTTTGAATTTTCAAAAGATTTCACGTATCTGACGACGGATAGAGGGGGGATAATTACTGTGCAAACATGTTCCAATTACAGACTGGCGGACGAAAACCACGTTGAAGGATTTACTGTGTACCACAATTATGAAGAAAAGAAAGGAAGATTAATCGTAGAAGAAGACAAACACGACCCACAGTTGAAAAAACTTCTAATGGATAAAGACACAATCTGTAAGTTTGAAAACTTTATGTAAATATTTTGAGTCTTGACACAGTTAACAGTTACTGGGGATACCGACAAAAAAAAAAAAAAAAAAAAAAAAAAAAGTTTTGGATAGTATATATATTGAACGCGAGGCTTCGAGATTTGGCCTCTTTTTTTAAATCGTTTAAATCTGAAATTTTACGTTCACACCAGAAATTCTGCATGGTTTTTTGTTTTTCTTTACTTAATGATAGACGTTTCGTAATTAACTAAAGTAAAAAATTTTTCTTTCAGGATTTCTGATCTGAATTCGAAGTTTTAAATTGAAAGTAGAGGCCAAACTGACAACCCAGTACGAGCGTCAGCATTTCAAACCTTTCTGGAAGCCCAGCTCGATGGAATCGTGTATATTTTGTGCTCAAAGTGTCAGGCGACGATCGAGATTGAAAAATTGTAGGCATAAAGCGCACGGAAAATGTTTAAAAAAATATTTGGAAACTAATGATGACATGCGGTGTCCTAAATGTGGCGAAAATTTGAAATCGGCTGATTTGTGGTACGTTCTGTATCATTACGAAACAAGTTTCACCCCTGAACGTTATCGTGAATTACATAGACGCATGCGAGTCATGTCCTTCAGAGATGCAAGCGAGTTGAGCGGCGCCGAATTATCAGATTGATCAAAGGGGGGGGAAAAAAAGTTGACATCGACCAAAGTAACCAACCATCCCACTCGTTCTTTTGCTTTAGTCGAGAGGCGGGGTGAAACAACAAGACTCCAACCGTTTCGATTTGCATCTAAAAACTTGTTCTTTCATTCGTGGCTAAACTTTCAAGGACAATACGTGACTGGCATCTCTTTTTTTTTGAAGCTGGGAACTCTGAACCGAGTCGTATATAAACGATCGAAAAAAATTCTTTTCATTCTCATTGCTGTTGCTACCGTCGCTACTACTACTACTACTCCTCCTCCTCCTCCTCCCGAGAGAGACAGAGAGAACATGGCATTCTTTAGAATCGAAATCAAATTGAATGAAAGGATCGAAACCGTCATGGGCGTGTTGGGAGACCACGACGGACAAGTTTATTATTCCGTGGACGACGTGGCCCGGTTCGTTCCCGCGTCCATGCGGCGCACCACTTGGCTGCCGTGTCAACGTCTGGAAGAAATTGTGATCGAACCACCGTTTCCCAAAACCATGATGATGATGGGACATCGAGACGTCCTGGATGCGCTCCGGTTTCTCCCGTGGTCGCATTCCAAGCGGTTCGTGCGAACCCTCGAATACGGCTGGGTGACAGACCTGCCGTACGATTACAACTTGAAACTTTTCATCATCAAGCAATGCGAAACGGGAGATGGGATACAATATCATCAGTGGATTGAGGATTTTAAAAAAAACTATGGACCTGTGCTGCTGCGACAAAACTGACAAAACACCCCAATCTTTCTCAAACCGAAAAAAAAATCGGTGTTGAAAGAGTAAAAAAAATGGGGGGTCGAAGAAAAAGTCTGGATTCCAGACTTTTTCTTCGACCCCCCATTTTTTTTACGACAGACGACATACCAATATTGGTGAAATGTTATGTTAAAAAAAATTGTTTTTGTAAACTGTTTAGAAACAAAAAAAAATAAAAAAAAATTGAATTACAAATCTCATGTCTTTATTTCACACACACATACACAAACTTACACTGTGTACAAGTGGTTTAAAAAAAATGAATTATATTTTTTACATCGAAATTTTTTTAACATGGAAAAAATCATCTTTTATTTTTTGCAATGTTTTATTATAAGAGTCCGCAAGTACTTTGACGGAGATGAACTATTTTTTAAAAAAAATGATTGAGCGATAAGTAAAAAAAAAATTGTATATACGCATGCTAATGTTTTTTTTTACAAATAATAAAGTATGACATCGCCTCCCAATATTAGAAACCAATAAGTTGCAAAAAAATGGGCCAAAGATTTGGGGGGGATTTTTTTTTCACCCCCCCCCAAAATCTTTGGCCCATTTTTTTGCAACTTTTTTTTCATAATTATGTAAAAAAAAAGTTAATTCTCATCATCGATTGTTCTGTTTTCCGCCTCTTCTTGGGCGCATTTTTCTTTAAAGTTTTGTATCCAAGCGTCGAACGGTATACCTTCTTTCTCGTCAAAAGTTTGTTGGAGCACAGGAGGACTGTTCCCGTCGTTCTGGATTTCTTTCCCGTACCCGAATCTCAGGGCATAATACACCGATCCTTCTCGCTCCGATTTCAACAAATCGAGCAGGGCCGAATGTTCAATCACCCAAGTGTCCGATCTCAATTTACACGCGTTCGTGACGTCTTTCATCTGGCAGGTGGCCATCGAGACTCGCCATCCGTAACTCTGTCCTATGGCCAGGGCGATATCCGAAGTGCAAAAGTACACTTTGCCGTCGTTTCCCACTACTCCTAAAATGTCGAAAAAGTACCAACGTTTCGAAATATGGAGTCGAAACAACATGTTGACTACCAAACGAAAAAACAAAAAGAACAGAACCGTGAAGTATAAAGTATTACTCTTACGAATGAGTGTGCGTGCGCGGAGAGAGAGAGGGAAGCTCCACCTCCTGTTTTTTTTTTCTTGTCGCACCACGTGGGGGAGGGAGGGGGGGAGATAGGGAGATTAACTTTTGTATCTCTATTTTTTTTTAAAGTCTCGAAAACCAATATTGGTAAGCAAATTGATACAAAAAAAATGGGTTGAAAGGGAAAAATATCCCTTTCAGCCCATTTTTTTTGTACTTCAACACTGAATATTCAGCATAAGAAGTTTTTTTTTTTTTTTTTTTTTTTTTTTTTTTTTTTTTTTTTTCAGTCTTTGGGTAAAAATTCTTGAGCAGAGCTTCCGTGCAGTACAATCAATTTTTTAGGTGGAAAACCGGAAAGCCAAATCATGAGGCCTTCTTCCGAAGTGTTGTCGTTTACGAGACGAAATCTTTTTTTCGGTGGCAACGCATTTAAAGGTTCGGGACGTTTGGTTGGTGGTGGTGGTGGTGGTGGTGGTGGTGGTGGTGGTGCAGCAGCAGCATCATCGTCGTCCTCCTCTTGCTCCCCTTCTGTGAAATTGTAAGTCGGATCGGCCGGAGTGTAGGGTTCGAAAGCCGAATTTGCACTGACTTTCAAATGAACGCAAGTCGACAAGTTAGAAAACTGACTGCCGCCGCCGCGAGGATCGGGTACCGGACTGGGAGGTGGTGGGTACGGAGGAGACGTGGGTGTATATTCGCTCGATCGGCTCTCTGTAGCGAAAGTATCCATGGAAACGGGTTCGATAGCCACAGCGGCAGATTTAGCGTGTGCAATCACCGAATCTGGATTCGCAGCAGTAACGGGATTGGGATTCACAACGGGAGAAATCCTTATAGGGGGCGATACGTGGTAGGTAGGGGTTTCTTTCGAATAACCGGGTTCCTCCTGGTCTTTGTCGTCTTCCTCATTGAGATGTCGAGCGACTTCGGCGGCGGCTTCTTCGGAGGCGGCACCTTCTTCCTCGGCATTCAGAGCCTTACTGTAGGCGCTGATCCATTGGTAAAATTCGACTGCATCCCAATCGCTTCGAGAGCAGTGTTGGGCGATTGGAAACTGAAAAGTTTTTTTCACCCGAACGTAAAACTCTTTGCCGCTCAGGTTTTTGAAGGCGACTTGCGCTCGTTTCGATTTGCAACGTTCGAACACGTAGAGCGCGTGGTTGTGGGTGAAGAGCTGCAATTTCAAAAGAGATTTTTCCAAACCCCGAGTCCAGTACTCGCTGGTGACGTCTTTCACTTTGGTGGTCGAATGATTGCGAGCAAAGTGATAGGGAGATCGATAATTCAAGTATCTAGCCACAGAAACGGCTCCCCAGTACAAGTTTCCCTTATTGCCGATCACTCCCCACAATTTAGCACTCGTTTTGTCGAAACTCACTTGAAACAGCATCTTTTTTTGGAAAGGAGGGCTCTCGATTAGTTCGCACGCGAATGAAGAAAAAACCCCGACGAGCGAGTTGTTTTATAGTCTATGATTTCTCTCTCGGTAAACGAGGGGTGGTGGTGGAAGATGCACACGCACGCGGGTGAGTAGAAAAAAAAAATAATGAGAGAATCAAAGTCGAAAACAGCGCGCACATGTTACTAAAGAAAAAAAAATTCCGCATCAGTAGCGATTGGAGAAGTAGGAGGGGAAGCAGAAGAAGAAAACCCGTTTGCTAGGCAAAGAGGAAGAGGTGTGTTTCTCGCTCGCATACTCAAAAGATGAATAAATTATTCACATCATCTCTAAAGAAAGTAAAAAAAAGGGGGGGAGGGGAGAACAAAATGAAAGAACTATTATGTATTTTTTTTCAATGTTAGGTATCAATCGATTACTATTTTTTTTTAAAGTCGCGATTCCAACATGAGTCTGATTGCAATTTTTTTTTTGTAAATAAAAAAAAACAATAGGTTAAAAGTAAAAAAAACAAAGAATTGCATTTATGTATAGAGTTTTGAATCATATAGATCTTTTTATTTTACACTTCTTTTTTTTATGGAAAAAAAGTTTCCAACGTTGGTCACGAGTTGTTTGCAAAAAAAATGGGCTAAAAGAGCCGTGCTTTTTTTTTGTTTGTTATGCCAGCACGACTCTTTTAGCCCACTCTTTTGCCTCTTCAAACAGAGTTATTTTTAATTATTACGAGAAAAAAAAGATGCCAACGTTGGTCATGAGTTGTTTGCAAAAAAATGGGCTAAAAGAGTCGTGCTTTGTTGTTTACACGCACGACTCTTTTAGCCCATTTTTTTACCTCCTCAGGAGAAGTTTTTTTTTTTTTTTTTTTTTTTTTTTTTTTTTTTTTTTTCAGTTTATATACGTACTTTTACGACTCGGGGTATTATTTCATTACTTTCAAGACAGTAAAATTTTTTGGTGGTACCTTTCCACGTTAGCAATAATATTGTGGGATATCCTTCTGTATTATATCTCAATATTTTAGCATAATCCATGGGAGTAGTCTTTGCGACCGGAGTCGTCGACATGACACTGTTTTGCGGCTGCGGCTGTTGTTGCTGCTGCTGCGATTGTGGCTCTGGTTGTTGTTGTTGTTGTTGTTGTTGCGGTTCGACCACTGCTACTTGTAACGACTGAGGTTGTTGTTGCCGCAAGAGGATTTCTTCTTCCGTCGTGCGATCGACGTGCGTCTTGTACAACTTGTCGACCGCTTTTTTTTTGAAAAAAGTAAACCACACGAAAAACAGGTCGAGCGTCAACATGTCCGTGATGGTCATTTCGTTCACGATCATCAGTTGGGTGAGATTCTGGAAATCCGCGGGATCGTGCTCGGCCAGCACTCGGACGTACGTTTCCGGCGAATCCAGTTTTCGAGCAAATTCCTGGACCGCTTCGACGGGACTCGCCAGCAAGAGTTTGGTCGCGGATTCGTGACTCGTGACGTGTTTTCTCGACGCGTTTTGTGACAGGAAAGATGGCAACAACGCGTCCTTCAGAGTCGCGGCCACGTGTCTTACGCGCACGCTGCTGCTGTAGTCGCGATGAAAAATTCCCAGGATGCGGTTGAGGTCGGACGTGAACCAGTAGAGGGACTCGTCGAATCCCACGAACCCGGTCAAGACGTAATGTTGGTAAGGATTCGGTTTGTACTGGATGCAGAAAGCCATGATGGTTTGTCGTCGTTGTGTGCGCGCGTTTGGCGAGAGAGAAAGTAAAACACGCGCCCAGGTTACTACATATACGAAACGAGTTTATATTTTTGTGTTTGTGTGTGTGAAGAGGCGGGACTATGATGAGCGAGCGCAGCGAACCGGAGGACGACGGGAGAGGGAGGGAGTAAACAAAAAAAGAGCGAATGCGAGAAGAAACCACTTTGAGAAGAAGAAGGGAGGAAGGGGGGGTTAAAAAAAGTTAAGGGTGGGGAATATCCGTAAGTGCGTGTCTCTGCCACCGCGCCGCCGCATCCTCTCCTCAACGAGTAACGAAACAAAAGTAATAATAACAGGATGGATGGATGGATGGATGGTGGTGATGATGGAAAAAGAGATGCGCGATAACTGGTCTTTTTTTTTTCTTTATTGGGAGAAATGATGGCTCAGTGTATAGGTTGAGAAAATGATTATTTTTTTTTCAGCAAAAAAAAAACCGATGTTGTTTCGAATATTTCTGTTCAGGAAGAGTTAAAAAAAAGAAAATGGGTCGAAGGCAAAATTTCTTTCGACCCATATTTTTTTTGCGTTTGAGATGTTACCAACGTTGGAGGAGGGGGGAGGGGAGGGGAGAGAGAATATACCAAAATATTACTTTAACAATTTATTCTCTATAACTTTGAATATATATTTTTTTTCGCAAAACGTGAAAATGTAAAATTCTGAGGTGGGTCCGGCGCTCAACTTATTTTGCTGTCGACTGTATCTAATCATAATAACACATCCTTCATCATATATACTGACTCAAATAGTTCTATTGACGCACTTAAATCTTTTAAAAGACATGCTTATGTCGCTACCATCCTGGATTTTTATATTAAATTGACTAGACGAGGTTATAATATTTTATTTTGTTGGATACCTGGACACATGGGTATTCCTGGTAATGAAAAAGCAGATGAGGCGGCAAGGCTTGCTCTTAACCCTTTACACCATAAAGTACCATTCTCAGACACTAAACTAATTATAAATCACTTTATTCATAATAACTGGCAAGAAAGTTGGAATTTAGAAATCAATAATAAACTACATTATATCAAACCAATTATCTTGACCTGGCCTCCAAACTATCCAAGAAAAACAGATGTTCTTCTGACTCGTCTGAGAATTGGACACTCTAGGATGACCCATAAACATCTTTTATTGAGGGAGGATGCACCCATGTGTCCACACTGTCATTTTGATTATGTTACCATTCATCATATTTTGACGGACTGTCCGGGTCTCCGGCACCTTTATAGACTCTATTTTAAAACTTCATCACCACTATTGACAAACCTTATTGGGGAAACACCCCATGGGGCACTCTTTGCTTTTTTAAAACATGCGGGCTTTTATTTTAGGATTTAAGACCTCTTTAAACTTTAACTTTGACATTCCTTTTTTGGCAATCTGGATGGAAACCCCATCCAGATGCCTTTCTTGATACTAGCACCTTTTATAATATACTTGTCTTTAATTTTTTAAATGTTTTTTTATAGTTTTTCGACTATATCTGGATGGGATATCCCATTCAGATAGCCTTTTCTATTTCGTTTGTTTAACCCCATGTTTTTTTATATTTATGTCTTTGTTTGGCGCAGCATGTCCCTAAAGGGATTTTGCGCCATTAAACCCTATACAACCAACCAACCAACCATTTAAAATCAAAGATGTGAAAATATTGTTTATGCATTAGACATATACACGTATGTCTGACTATGAGTTCTATGTGAATAATATTGGAACGATTCGAATGGGCCCTCCTAATTTATCTTTGCCCTGTGACCCAATTAGTCATAATCATGGCCTAAGGCCCTGGTACTTGCATTGTTAGTTAGTTATGTGATTTATGTACAAACCAGGTAACCCTCTCACAACTCGCTATTAATATAGTTTCACAATTTTTTTATACATGCTTCAAAACCATGATATATGTTTATATGTATATAAATGTTAATATGGTTATTAATTGATATCAAGATTACAAAACCAGTTTAACAATCTAAACTGTCCGCTTTTGACGAGTTTTTACCTCACAGGCTAGCCTGAGAGCATATGTGCCCACCCGTTCTGTATGTATGTATGTACGTGTGTAATGCGATAACCCATGATAAAAATATACGATTCGCTTGAAATTTCAGATATAGGTATGTTCTGACAAGGCGCTTCCCTGATTAGTTTGAGAGTTCATTCGATAAATATGAGAGGGGGAACGAGGGCTAATGCCCCTCTTCTTAATTTATAGAAATTGGTTTTTCATGAAGATTTGTCAGATTTCATTCAAATATTAGACATAAGATCACTTTGATGAAAGCACCTCCATGATAAGTTTTGCGAGTTCATTGAATAAATCTAATAAGTAAAGTAAGTAAATAAATAAAAGAGGGATTTGAGGAACTCCCCCCCCCCCCTAATTAAGGTTAATGGGTTTTTTCATGCAGAATTTGTCGATTTTGTTCAAGTTATGGATATTTATTCATTAAGATCTGACAAGGCTCTTCCCTGGTTTGTTTTGGAAATTCATTGGACAACTATAATGAGGAGAGAACGGTGGACTAATCTGCCCCCCCCCCCCTCACCCGCTTAATTTATATAAATGGGTTTTTTATACAGATTTATCAGATATTATTCAAATATTAGACATAAGATCACTCTAATGAGGGCACCTACATGATAAGTTTTGCAAGCTCATTGTTGCAAGGAGGGGCAATTTGACGCCCCCCCCACACACACTTAATTTAGGTTAATGGGTTTCACGCAGAATTTACTGATATTCTTAAAGTGATGGGTTGGTTGGTTGGATAGAGTTTTATGGCACAAGGTCCCTTAAGGGACATGCTGCGCCAAGACCAAGATGAGGATTAAAACAGTCAAGTGATGGGTATAGGTTCATTAAGATCTGACAAGGCTCTTCCCTGATTTGTTTTAGGAATTCATTGTGTAAATTTGAATGGGGGATCAGTGGGACTATATCTCTTAATTTAGGTAAATGTTTTTTCTTGCAGAATTAACTGGTTTGTTTCTATATTTGGATTTATTTTCATAGTGATATTATCCTTCCTTAATAAGCTTTGGGTTCTTTTGTTAAATATAAAGGGAGTACAGGCGATTACCCCCCCCCATTATATTTGATGAATGTGTTTTTATGCAAATTATCTAATTGGCTTTAAATTTTCGATGTAGGTTCTTTCTGATAAGGCGAATCTCTGAATAGTTTTGCAAGTTTAATAGTTCAGTATAAAGAAGGGAGATAACTCCTCTTAAATTATATAAATGGGCTTTTAATAAGAATTATCCAATTTGCTCTGAATTTTAAATATAGGTTTTTTATATGATAATCATATCCCTGATTAGTTTAATGGATTCAATGATTAAATATGAAAAAGGGAAATGAGGTATCTATTTCCCCCCCTCTTAATTTGTTTTTCGAACGGCATAAACCCTTGAAAATATAAAGTTGTAATATACAATTAGTATGGGTAGCCAGTGAGCTCAATGCCATCAGTTTAATTGGGCAATATTCTTTTTATTTATTTAATTTTTCAGTAATAGTTGCTTTTATCAAAATAACGATAATATGATAATTTTTTTTCTCCAAACTAGATTGTTTTCATCACTTGAGAATACTTTTAGTATTATCATCCATTAGTGGAGTTCATCTTATCAAAAACTTGTGAGTACAAAAGTCTTGTAATTTTTAATTAATTTTTCAATTTTTTTTCAGCAATGAAATTACTTTTGAAATTCTTGACTATTAATACGTGAATTATCACAATGCTAACTAAGCGTAGAGCAAACAGAATGAAAAATGTCCAAACTGGGGATCGAAACCAGAGCCCTTGTAATAGCGCTCCAAGTGTTCAACCATTTAAGCTCCGAGAACGATGCACAACTTAGCATTTCCCACTTTATTAGTTGGTAAAGCTGCAATGGCAGCACAGGATGCAAAAATGTCTTCATGAGTCTTTTTCACTCTGTTGGTTCTACGCTTTGTTAGCATTGTGGTAAATCACGTATTAAATATTCAACAATTTCAAGAGATTCAACAATTTCTTTTAGATCGCTACCTTCAACATAAGATTTTTTGGGGCTTTCATGTTTTCTTTCTGTTAAATTTGACATATCTAGATTGGGAACTTTAACAAATCCTTAGAAAAATCTATGATTCTGTCAAGCCATGTAGAATGTTTCTGTTCGAGGTAATCTCTATTTCTGTTTGCTTTTTTCCAAAATGCGATGAACTTCCAATAGAATTGATTTAAGGATTTTTTTAGTGAACCTTTTTGTTCATTCAATGAATATTCCATTATAACACGTGTATAAAAATCTTTAAAACTACCAGAAAGAATTGCAACATTACCTATTTGTCTCCTAGATAGCATTTTGATATCCACAAAGCAAAACTTTTAAGCATAACACAGCATGTAATCAACGAATAATATACACAGAAACAGATCTGCACAACCAAACTAAACTAACAAAAATTCTTAACGCTTTCTTCAGAGTATCTTTAAGAAGCTTTCCTCTTTCACTGGAAGTAGGGGATAGGGATAGTGAGAGTGTGAAATGAAGGGAGCGCAATGAATTATTCTATATGGGGGCTATACTTGTACACACATATCGCGTTTAAGGTCAAGACATTTCTCTAGAATAGTGAAAGTGCAGAGGGTGAAGTATACATTTTCTTTAACTAATATTATGAGATCGTTTCTTAGTTTAAACAAAATAAATGTAAATAAATATAAAATACATATAAGTAAGAGTTAACATTAAGGTATTCATTCAAATTTAAGTGTGCATACAAATTAATATAATAAAGTTATACTCATGTAATAAATTGAAAAAAAAAACCTTTATTTAAAAGTGTAACAAAAGATTTATATAACAATGCGTGAAAATTAAAAAATACATTTAAAAAATTTTATTTGTAAGTAGACAAAATATAACTTTAAAAATAATCCAGAAACTTAAAACATTGAATGATTTTTTTCCAGCTGACTGAAGTTCCTTACATGCATGTTGGTAGAAATAGTGTGTATATATGTATGTGAATTTAATATATATATTATATATATATATAAACTGAACTCTAAATATGTGCTTCAAGTTTTAATCATATCTGTCAATTTAAAATTAAATGCAAAAAAAAAAAAAAAAAAAAAAAAAAAAAAAAAAAAAAAATTATTTTATGTGTTAGGTGTTAACACACCAATTCCAGAACACTTTTTATTTTGTCTATATCTTAAAAAATGATTGAGTTATAGCACTTTGAATTTTTCTTATGGGTGACATTTTGAAATGATCTGGTTTTTTTCATGCTATAACTAACGAATTTATGAACCATATTTAATGAAACTTAGTATGTACATAGTTCATACAAATATCTCGACCGAGTTCGTTGGTCATCTTGTTTCATAATGACGGCCATTTAAAATTTTTTTTTAAAAATTTTAAATTTAAAATTAAATGCAAAGACATTTAAAGTTGAAAAATATTTTTATTTTATGTGTTAGATCTTAAAACACCATATCCAGAACACTTTTTACTTTGTCTATATCTTAAAAAATGATTGAGTTATAGCACTTTGAATTTTTCTTACGGCTGACATTTTTTTAAATTTAAAATTTGAAATTAGGTACAAAAAAGTGAGAAATTGAAAATGATTTTTCTTTTATGCATTTGACCTTAATACAAAGATTCCAAAGCATTTTTTGTTTTGTCTGTATCTTAAAAAATGTCTGAGTTATAGTACTTTTAATTTCTAACGTTGCTCACATTTTTGAAATGGTCTGGTTTTTGTCATGCGTATTTATAAACCGATTTGGATGAAACTTGATGCGTAGATAGGAAATACGGATGCCTGGACCGAGATCATTGGCCAGTCCAACCCGCCTTCTTGTTTCAAAATGCAGAATATTACTTTTTTTTAATTTAAATTTCAAAATGGCGGCCATTTAAATTTGTCAAAAATCTTTTAAATGGATAATGATGTATAAACAAAAAAATAGAAATTGAAAAAAGGTTCTTTTTAAACTATTTATCTTAATAATGAATTCCGGAGTATTTTTTGCATTGCCTTTACCTTGAAAAGCGCCTGGGATATAGCAGTTTAAATTTCTAATGTGGGTGATATTTTTTTTTGAAAAAGTCAATTTGCCCGCGACAGCACTCGTATATATAAATCGATTTCGATGTGAGTGTGCATGTTCACATGAATTAAAATTTCAATCAAGCTCATTGGTTCTTTTTTTTTTTTATCCATCATGCTGCTTTAAAATGGATATTGTGGAATTTGGTGACCCTATAAATCGCTTAAAATAAAACCAGGCTGATTAAAAGATGACTAATTTCTAAAAATTCCTATTAATATACAGTATTGATAAAAGGTATTCAATCTTATATAATTGTGTTCCACTATTTTGAGTTTCGTATATTTGATTTATATAACTTAATTTAAAATAAATAAATAAGTATATGAAAGCTGCCTCTTCCTCCCCGCATTGCCAGAAGGACTTTTTTATTTTTGACCCCATAATTGCAATTTGACACCACTGTGCGACGCCCGGCTCGGGGGTGAGTAGCGGGAAAATTAGTTTGAGGCAATGCTAAGTTTAAAACACTGGCACAGTAAATGCCAGTCCCATAGACACGTCAGACTTCGATTGGACCAAGAGTTCCTCTTAGAAAGATGTGTCACCGATTTAACCAGTGATCGTCCGACTCAGATCTCTGTGGTGAGTGGATCGTGGAAAAGGACCTGGCGACCGACCCCCCTCTCATGGGTATCGGGCCTAGAGAGATAAACGCCACCACAACGCCTTTCCATTACGACCCGATCCTTGGTCGAATGGGGACACCCCAAGTCTCCTCCCACATAGGAGCTGGCACACCACTGCTTCCACTGCAGCGGAAGAGGGGGCTGAGTTTCCTGGCAGAAAAAGTCACACAGGGCACTAGCCAAGCCTTTCCCGGAGTCTCTGCACGCCGTTCCTGCGAGCCTCGATGACACTAGAGTCCCCACCTCTTGCACGACAAAGCCCAGACTCTCAACTCAGGCCAAGGCCATCTTGATAATAACAGGCCGGGACAGCATTTTCACTGCTAGGGTTGGTTGGTTGGTTGTATCAGTTTTAATGGCACAAAATCCCTTGAGGGATATGCTGCGCCAAAATGAAGAGTATGAATACAAACGTGAAAAGAAATATCAGGATGGGGTATCCCATTCTGATATATTCAGATATTCACTGCTAGGGGAAAGGAGGGAATGATTAAATCTGTATATATCATGTTACAATATGCAGTTTACGTATAATTTACTACAATCTCATAAGAGAAAAATACCCATAAATATAAATTTAACTTACCTTTGTCAACGTATTGTATATCAACTTGTAACCTGCTTCACAATAGACAAATACAAATTTCGAAATAGAATATTAATGTATATATTTATTTATTTTTTAGAATTTAGTTTTAATGTTAGAAGATATTTGATATCGGTACATTAAAAAGAAATCTAATAAAAAGAATACCTTAAAAATAAATAAATAAATTGTCTTATTCTTCCTGTCTATTTAAAAAATATATTATGTGCTTTATAAAGTCACATTTTAAGTACAAATGATTTGATTAACAAATTGATTTCTTTTTTATAAATATTAATGTTATAGGAAAAAAAATGCACACATACACAGCATATAGTGTAAGAAACTAAACAAATGAATGAGAAAAAGGTTGATTCTAATAATTTTATTACACAACTCAAACAAAAACTTAAATGTTTGCTTTTTTAACAAATTTCAAATGAAATTTAATGATAATATGAATAGAAGTGATTCTTTCACTTATAGTTTTGAGTATATAGATATTGATACATATACATATATATTTGTTGTGCATCAAAGGATTTATCACAAATAGGTTAGGATCATCAATCAGTTATGTAAAATTTTTCCAAAGTTACATCTTCAGTTTAGATAAATAATTTTATAACAAATACGTACAAACATTTTTTTTTTTTTTTTTGTCATCAATATAGTAAGTTAATATGAATTAAAAAAAAAATCATATAAATAAATGAAAATACATTCTAAATATATTTTATAAAACAAAGATAACAGAATTTTTTTTTTTTTTTTTGCTTTGCAATAGATGAAATGTAGTATTTCATTAAAGGAAAAAAAATAATTTTACAAACATGCTTAAACAGAAATAAAAGATGCAAGAAATAATATAGCGTTGTAGATGTGCTTATAATAGACACCTTTAATTAATTTCTTAGAAATTTATTTTTTAATTTATAATTATTGTAAATATTTAACCATTCTCTTAGTCTCATTTCCCAATATGAATCAAAAATTAACTCTCATCGAAAATTTCAGTAATAGTTAGTTTAAAATAAATTTAACAATTAGAATATCGATATTTAATAAATATTTGTGAAAACTATTCACTGTTTAAATTAATTATTGTGAATATCTCAAGTTCAACACTCAATACTTTTTGAAAATTTTATAAACCCCATAAAATTAATTAAGCAGGTATTTATAAAATTTAAATATAGAAAGTTTTGTATTACTATCAAAACAAAAACGTGCAAATTTTGAAAGTAAATAAATATATAAATTTGATAACAATAAACTGAATAACAGTGGAGTTTCGAAACATAATTATATGATTGCTGTTTGATTTGATTAAAAATGTTAACAATAACTTATAAAATAGGTATAATTAGTACTTCTGAAAAAATTAATAAAACAAATTGATATTTTACAAATACAATAAAAACAAATGGATATTACTGTTTTTTTTAATTATTATTATTTTTAATCAAATAAAACCATTGAAAGGCATCTATTACTGGCACATCTATCCTATTATAGCATTTAATGAAATACAATAGATTATATTTCGAGTCCTTTTCTTCTCCAATCTGAGAGTAAATAATTTATATAATAAATACAACTGTCTTTTAGTCATTATTACCAAATTATATTAATGAAATACATTTTCACATGAAGCAGTTGGATATTTTAAACCACCTCTATCCAATTCTTTAAGATAACTATATTCCTCATTATCATTCTCTATACAAATCAAGGTATACAACATAAATATTTCCTTACATATTTCACAAGATAAATTTAATTTTTTTACACAGTAACCACCAATATATATAACTTTAATATCATTTTCTGAAATACTTTCAACATTTATATTTTCTAAGATTGGTTCGTAGAAAGTTATATTTGTATCCTCAACATTATTATCTGCATAAGCAGATATAAATTCTTTAATTCCAATTTCTCCATGTGAATCAGTAATGTAATTTTAAAATGCTTTTAATTCTTAATTTTTTCTCAGCCTCTAAAATTTGCTGGGTGCGATTGCAGTTTGCTCTCCTTCTTGGCGCGATTTTCAAAAATCGCCAAATGGCACATTTTTGCGTACTGACTCCCGGAGCTGCAACATCTCCAAGAGAAAGTACACAAAATTATTAGTTGTTTTCTCTTCTCATATATTTTTAATTTTAAACAAGTACCTATCTAGAATAAAAGCTTTAAATGTGAAAATAAATATTTGATCGGTTATTTTTCTCTTATTTTAACCTGTATTTTTGAGTAAAAATAAAAAATACATAACATTTCAAATTTTTTCGAAATACATTTTTAAAGATACATTCATTTATATATACAGTAAAACCTCCATAACGGACACTCCCGAATAATGGACACCTCTATTTAACGGACAGTTTTCCGATACCCACTCCCAAAACCTAAATTTTTGTATGTTTAGCCTCTGAATAACGGACATTCCGAATAGCGGACACTATTTTCGGCGATAAAGAATAAAAAATATTTTTTTAACGAGTAAAAAAAAAAAATAAATAAGTAAATAAAAAAGAGACTATATATATCAGGGCAATATGTCACAAATTTTGTGATCACAAACAAATGTAGATCGTAGTCTGGGGAAAATCATCCCTCAACGTTCTGTGTTGAATTCAGGGGGGTGCCAGGGGAGACATCTTCCAGAACAGTGAAATGTTCCCCCGGAAGGTTTTGAGATTTTGTGCTTTTAATGGTCAAAAAGTGCGAACCCGCTTTTCCGCCCGGAACTCTATAATGTCTAATAATGTAACATTGAAAAATAAATTACATGTAATTGCAAGCAAAAGAAAACTTTCGCAACAGATTTTTTACAAAAGAATGTAATAAACAATGGATGAAGGTGTGCACAATTTTATTTCAGTTTCAGTTTTATTGTTTAAAAAATAATTCTAAATTTTGATTAATCATATAACAGAGGTTATAGGGCTTTTAAAAGTCAATTCATGACACATTAAGGATTTCTTAGTGATTTTTGTATCTTTGACGTTTCCCCAATAGCGGACAATTTCTGCGTTCCCGGCGTGTCCGTTATTTAGAGGTTTTACTGTATTAAAATACATTTTATCAAATATACCAAAAAACAAATTTTTTACTTACCCAAATTATTAAAAGGGAATGTTTGTTAACAGTAAGAGGAGCAAAACAATGTTGTAGACTTTTTATTCAGAGAGCCTTTTTTTTGAATCAGGGGGCTGCTGCCCCCCTGAACCCCCCGCTTTTTTTATTCATAATTTTATCTTCTACTCTAGGATGTCATTCAAAACCATCACTCAATCTATCATTTTTAGTCATTCATATCTTGAAACAATCAGCCTTCTTTCATACATAATTCAATCAAAGCTCAAAAATACAGGTTAAAAAAAGAGAAAAATAAACGATCAAATATTTATTCTCACCTGTCAAGCATTTATCCATATCGGTAATTGTTCCAAAACATTCGAGATGAGAAAACAAATAACAGAAATTGCGCACCGCAACTGCAATAGACTACTTTTCAACGTGCAACCCATTGCAACATTAACGTTTTTCCAAAAATTTAAACGCTCATTCTCTCAGTTCTCTTCTTTCGTCCAATAAGAAAACATGTAACAAAAAGAAGCGTCCAATCAGGAAACGGCTTAGAAAACAGTAGGATACGGTTTAAAAGCAAAGACTTTAAAACGGAGCACTCCTTAGGGTTGCCACATTGAAGATGCAAGAGAGAAAATGAAAATACAAGGGTTGCCATATTGGAGCATTTATCGTGCCAAAAAAAAGTCACCTTGGCGAAGGAGAGTAAACTGCATTTCACCCATTTGCTGTACTGATATACAGTAGAAGACCTATTATCCAGAATTCTGAAATCCGGAAGGACCCGAAATCCGGAAATGAAGGCGATTGAGAACGATATGAATCATTATGAAATGAATGAATCATGAATCTTTGAAAAAATGTCCGTTTTTTTGAGATTTTTAAATAGATTTCATGCTTTTTTGGCTTTTTTTGCAAAATTCACCTTCTTTCTTAGCTTTTTCGACAGAATTTGCGTTTTTTATAAAAAACACAAAATCTTCAAGACCTGCTCCAAGTATCAAAATTCATTATTCATTAGAGAATTTATGATTCATTCATTTTATCATGATTCATTCCCATAAAAAATGCAAATTTTTTCAAGTGTTGCGAAAAAACTCTGCAAATTTGTAAAATATCGAGATAAAACCCTGCAAATCACGTCAAATATCATGAAAAAATCCTGCAGATATCTCGCAAAAAATGCAAATTTTGTGAAACAATCGCAGAATCCTGTTAAGCACCCCCGTCTAATTATTTTAAGATTTTTTCATCACGTTGGGCGGGGAGGCGCAGATTAACGGTATTTTACGGTAACACACACACACAGGTTGGCAAGATGATCAAACTCAGGACTTGGTGTATACACCGCCAATTGGGGACTTCGAAAATAACGGATTTAGAAGTTTATTTCCGGTGAATAATTGTTACTTATACTCTATTAAATATGAAGCTTTTAACAAACAACATTAAAGAAAATTAAAAACTTTATTGTGTAACATTAATTATTATGTTAATAATGTATTTGTGTGAACACAGTATTTCAAACAAAGTTTTTTTCAATATTATTACTCATGTTAAAACTTTTGCGTCAATGTGAAATTAATTCCATGAAAAACAAAACAAAAAAATTAAAAGACAAAACAGAAATTTGATTTTTTAAATTGAAAAAAAAAAAATAGAATTTTTACTATACATATTAAAATCCCATATTTATTTTTCTTAATTAAGTACATATTTTTTTAGTAACATACTCAACATTACAAAATATTGTACTTATTCATGTAAATAATTTTATAGAAAAATAATTTATCGAATATCTAACGAATGCAGATTTTTCAAGAAAAGTTGTGTCTGTAACATCAAGCAAGTAAAATTTTAATTAAAGGGTATTTTATGAGTTTTATTATTTGTACTTATTCGGTAAAATAAATAAAAAAATAAATAAAAATTAAAAATTAAAAAATGTAAAAATTAAAAATCACTTTTTTCAAAAGTTATAAACATTTGCACCAGAAAATAAAAAATCGTCAGTATACGATAGTCACTGTCATATCAGGAGGCATATTAGAAACTTTGAAAATTTTAAACACTTTGTTTTAAATCATTATTAGGTCAATTTAAATTTATATTCTAATTATACTAATTTTAAATCTTCGTTAAAATGGAAGTTGTATGTGATGAAATATATAAAATTATCATATTAATTACATTAGTCCAAATATATACACATACAAATTGTGGAATATGTATATAAACATACATATATTACCTAAAATCATATTAAGAATAAAAACTCTTGTTTTGATTAATTTTAAAAACTTACATTTATTTTCATTCAACAAATATTAATAAAAAATATTTAACAGAAAAATGATTGACAATGTTTAACAGCAATAAAACAGCCGTAATTTATCGCATTAGTTTTCGTTATTGCTCATTGTTGTGATGGTGTTCCGGCAAAAGTCTTTGATGTTCTTCCATGATCTACACTTTAAAACGGGTTCAGCAGCAATGCATTTCCTTATCACATCAGCTCCGGGTAGTTTCTTTTCTAAAATATATTTTCCAAGGTGGTTCATCACTGCTTGCTTTTCTTCAGGTGACCAAGGTCTCTTCTGATTGGGTTTGATTGAGATGGATTTTCTTTGTTCAGAAGATATGACAGTGTCTTTCTCCATAAGATTGGTAGCTGAAAATAAATGAAAAGACTCCAATTAAATATATATTTGTAAACAGTCATATCTAACACGCCCCCCAAGGGGATACCTTCTTTAGGTATTCACGGGCTTCACAACCCCGGGGCACCCGAGTGATCTTTCTCTTTTCCATTTCCTCTTACTCTTCTTGTCTTCCTTTCATCTTTGTTTCACTCTCGTTGTAGTTTCCTTTTCGGAGGTGAGGGCAATTCTGTATGAGCCGATACATCCTGTATATCGACTCATAGAGAATTGTAAATCACCCACGTGTTGGCCGTGCGTGGCGACCCGTGTCCCTGGAAAGGGGGATCCTGGCAGTTGAGGGAAACCAACACACTGCTTTGGCCTCTGCTTCAGGTAGACGGGAGGTGCATATTGGTCCTGTATGCATCAATCGCTGGTCAGCTGACTTTTGTCACTGGCTGTAGGGATCAAGCGAGCGAGCAACTACTAGTCATCTCGTTAAGGGTGGAGACTGACATAGGGTTGTCTTGTGACCGTATGGGCCCTGGTTAGCACTGGTGCACGAATGTGCATCCCCTTGATGGGCTCGGTAGTGGGTGGTGTGGCCGGGGTCTGAATTCTGTTTTTTCAAACATGGATGGAAAAAATTTATTTCCTTCTAACTCTCTCCCCAGTGGAGAGCAACAAATTGTTCAGAATACTTTTATTCGTTTCTTTATAATTAAACGCACAGATAGCCATTCAGATAGTTCTTTTAAGAAAATTTCTCCGTTCCGTATTGCAAAAACATTTGTCTTATTTGGGAGATGGACATTCTCTAAAAAAATTGCAATCCGGAGATTTACTTGTTGAGGTTTCGTCTGCTAAACAGTCACAGCTCCTCTCAAATTGCTCTACTATTGGTACTTTCTCAGTTAATGTTCAGATGCATAAAACTTTAAACACAAGCCGTGGTGTTATTTCTGAGCCAGATCTTTTATATTCTACCAAAGACGAACTTTTACAGAATTTAAAAGAACAAAATGTTATAGATGCACGTCGTATTACAATCCGTCGAAATGGTCAAGTCATTCCTACAAAACACGTTATTTTAACTTTTAATACCTCTACTCTACCAACCAGAATTAAAGCTGCTTACCTGAACTGTCCTGTTCGTCCTTACATCCCTAACCCTATCCGCTGCTTTAAATGCCAACGTTATGGACACACTAAAACTAACTGCCGTGGTTCACTTACCTGTGCACGTTGTGCAGAAGTCGACCATGATAACGATTCATGTGAAAAATCGGAACGCTGCATTAACTGCAAGGGTGATCATTCTGCATACTCCTGTTCCTGTCCTAACTGGATACGGGAAAAAGAAATCCTTGCTATTAAAATATCTCAAAATCTCCCCTATCCTGAAGCTCGTAAAATAGTTGAATCCAGAACTCCATCTGTTGGAGTTTCCTACTCCAGTTTACTAAGGCAGCAATCAAATTCTGTTGGACACATAAGTACCCAGATTTCTCTTATCCTCCAAATAATTCAGCCAGAACACAATCTACCAACCAACCTATCAAAGAAACCCGTGATATCTCTCTCTCAACTAAATGTTTAGTAAAACCACTGTTAGAATGCTGGCCACCATCCAAAGAACCAGTTAAAATAGTCAAAATGGAAACTGTGACTGATTCATCGTGTTCTGTTTCATCAGCTTCTAATTTACAAAAATCCAATACTGGTCGAAATGTAAAACCGAATCAAAAAACGCATATTCAGAAAGATTCAAGTAAGACTGCTATAAATCCAAATAGTTCACAAACCTGCAATAGTCTCAAAAAACAGAATTTGAAACAAAAACTTAGCCCACAAACCCATGGGAAATCCTCAACACAAACTTCTCCACAGTGGAAAACTGTGGGGAAAGGTGGGAAAGGCTCTCTTAGTCCGTTTTTAAAAAATGTGAAGGATCCAAAGCAGTTGAAGAAATATGTGGAGGGGGCTATGGAGTCAGAGTCATACAATAATGACTCGGATGCCGATGATTATAATGCAGTGTTAGCAGAGTTCGAATCTAACTGACTTCAGAGCTTCTATTGATCTGTGTTTTGACCAATTGACATTTTTATATGCACACTGTTTTTTTATTACATTTCTGACAGTACAGTTTTCAACTTGTTACATCTTATCTAAGTTTTCTATTTTACTCTTATTGACTTTTAACCAGTTATATTTTATTTACATATATCGATGCATTACATCCTTGATTTTTAACTCTGTTTTTATCTAGTATTTTATGTCATATTTTACACTGTTTGTA
Source organism: Maratus speculifer (assembly GCA_964019185.1). Taxonomy (NCBI): domain Eukaryota; kingdom Metazoa; phylum Arthropoda; class Arachnida; order Araneae; family Salticidae; genus Maratus; species Maratus speculifer. The sequence continues at coordinate 248,579,991 of OZ025301.1, forward strand.
TTTTAACTTTTATTCTCAACTTTTAGAGTTTTAATTTACACTGAGTGTTTTTTAGCTGTGGTCTTTGATTTATATTTACTGTTTTTACCTTAGTACTGACAACTAATTTATACCTCTTAGTTTTTTTTTCTTCGACTTTGTCTTGGCGCAGCATGTCCTAATGAGGACCTTGCGCCATAAAACTCAAATCAACCAACGAACCAACCATATCTAACACGTAATTACTAAATTATTAAGACTGAAATGATAATGTTATTACTTTTTATTGTCAGAAAATTGAAATCAATTAATGTTATATAAGTTTTAGTCAGTGATGGAATAGTGGCACAGTAAATAATCAACTGACACCCCTAAATTTAAATAATATTCTTTTTATGTAAGTGGGGAATTTCTGATATCTTTAAATTCAAAATTAATATTAAAATGTAATGGTGGCCATTCCTCAAATCTGCGCCACCCTTCCATTGCTGGTTTTAACTAATGCTGACATACTCTCACATTCTTAAAACTTTCTTTTTTCTATAATGATGCATTAAAAATATATTTTATCATTCAAAATGTCCATTTGATAAAACACACAATGCACGTACCTTTCTCCCTCTCTAATGCACTTTCATCAATACTGTTGGCATCATACTCTTTATGATCCGTGTCTTCTTCAGCATCTGTTTGCAGAAAGACATAATAAAAAGATATAATATATTAAATATATAAATGAATAAAATATTTAGGCATTTTTTTTTCCTATGGTATACATATTTAATTTCTATTGATCATGTCCGTGCTCCTGTTCTTAATTTAAGAAAAGTAAGCCAGAAATTGAGAAATTTACTACTAAAAATTAATAAAATTTATAAATATGCAATATGTTATATTGACATTTTGGCTTCATTGAAAGTAAGATCCTATGTATTTTATTTACACAAATAACTTGGAGTATTTTATCTAATACGATTTTTTAAAATTTAAATATGCATTTCTTTTACATTTTGTTATGTTGGAAATAGTTAAAAATGCATTTCTAATGCCTTTTTGTAAACTTTTCTTAATTGAACAACATTTAAGATATGGGGAGAAGACACATTTTATTTTATTATTACAACTTACATAAGAAAAATAAAAAATACATAAAATAAAATAAAGTGTTTCTTTTCCTCTAAATTCACTTTCTAATTCCCAGAATAGTTTCCTTCATTAAAAATGATAGATTTGTATATTGTATCACCGTTTCATATAGAATTAAGTTTTTTATTTAGATGCAAATCGATTGAAAACTCGGTTAATTTTTCACCATTTTTGAATTAATTTTAAACATTACTATATTTTTATACGCCTGTTTACAATCAAGCATCATGTTAAATTTAATTGTATTAATGTTAAGAACATTATGAAAATATTCCTAAAAACTTTTTAGCTCAAAAATAAAAACATGAATAAACTTACATATTTTTTTAAATAAAAATGTGAAGAATATGAAAATGAAAACTTACTGATATATCTAGAGAAACTTCTATGTCCTCCAGATTTTTTCCACTGTTTTGAATTATTTTTCCTTCTTCTAATGATAAAAATATCTTTGATAATTTTGCAATTTGCTGAAAACTGTCGGGAAGTCTGTAGTATTCCCTGTGAATTTTTATATCATGGCCCATAAATCGTGCAAGGCTTTCCAATTCGTTCTCCTTTAAATTCAGTACTTGTGCCATTGTTGCCACATGCTTTCTTAATTTAGTTGATGTTAACATCTGTGCGTGTCTTGCTTTGCACTCTTTGGAAAGCTGTCTCAAGTATGCAGATCCTCTATAATAATATTTTGCTCCGTTATTACAGCTTGCAAATAAATATTTGTTATCTTCACTAACACCAACATATTCTCTCCATTTAAGGAGTAATTCGATCGATTGTTTGAAACTTGGTGTTAGCAATACTGGAACCGTTTTCCCTCCTTTGCCTTCTATTTCCATTCTCGTCAGAATTTTGCACAAGGCTTGCTCTATTGAATTGAAAGACTCGATTATTTCAGATTCTTCTTCAAATTTTTTTTGTTTTAAATATTTATCAGTTTTGATTCTTGATACTTCTTCTCTTCTTTGATTAAAAATTATTATTTGTGCAAGTGTTGCACGTTGAAGAATAATCCAGTTTTTAATTCTTTCTTTTTTCTCAACAGTTTCATCAGAAAGAACTGAGGAACATTTTTCCGAGATTGAGCGAAGGTGGTTACTAAGCTTGATAACATCTTTCGTAAGTGGTAGTAAGCTGGATGTACCACGACAATTTTTGCTTTTGCAACGTTTAACTTCAGTACCTATTTCAACAAAAAACTTGATTTCATGCAACTTTAAGAAATTTTCGGCCTTAGCAAGTAAAATCTCATCTCTAGCTTCAATTGCAAAACTCTGTACAATTATAGCGTACGTTTTTATGTGCAGACCCAACTTTCTTCCAAGTTCCGGTGTAGAAAAATGTTGTGTTTCTGCATCATAACCCGAAACAATTCAAACTCCTTCTATTACTGTACTATATTCTAAAGGGTCGATCATTTCTTTAACTGTAAAAGAGCTTTCGTTCTTTATCTTTCGGACAGCAATTAATAGTCTAGCTATTTCTCTTGAGTTGTTTCTAATTTCATTTTTTTATGAATTTGGTGTCCCCCTTTTGAATGGTAGCTTCTCATATATTCCAATATCGTTTTGTCACTTCGAATAACATTTGTGACAAAATCTTGCCTCATTGCTGCAAGCATGTGTCTGACATTGAAGTCGATTCCTATCGGTGCTGGTAAAAGACTTCTTCCCGATGCTACAACTCTTTCTTTCTTTTTTCTATCCATTTTAAGAGGACATTTATGCTTCCATAAATCTTTTCCTGAAAAATATCCATAACATGATGAACATGGAAGGTATTTATAGGGGTCCACTTTGGCATTTTCAGGTGGCCTGTACACAACCACTAAAGAGCCCTTTTTTTCGCGTAAAACCTTTATATTGTGAATATGGTTTCCTAGATTTTTTATTTTGTACAATGTTTTCTCTCTCAATTTTTTTTCTTCTGAGCTATGAGAATTCATTATGGAGTAAACTTCTTTTTCATCAGAATGCACACTTTCCATGTGACGCGGTAGTTTAGAATAGCTGTTATAACAATATGGGCAATATTTTTTTTTATTGAGACTTCCATTCGTTCCTATTACTGTTATGTTACATTCGGAGCCTGGCTCTTCAAAATCTTGTTTATTGACTTCATTTTCGCGTGTTTCAAAGTTTTCTTCAAAACGATTTATATTTTTGATTAAATCAAAAGTATAATTTTCTTCTGAATTGTTTTTTTCTTTCTGTGATGAATTATTTTTCTGTAAACATTCTTCTTCACTGAATGAATTTTCCGACTCATTTGAAGGTATATATTCGGACATGGATTCGTCAATGTCAGTGTTAAACCTCTTGGGTAAAGCTGTAAAGGGATTCCTTATCAGATGAGTCTTTTTCATTTGGGTTAGTAAGAGATATTTTTTCATTTTTATCTGTATTTTTATTCTTTAAATTTAAATGTCTATTACTCAAATTCTTAAAACTCTTTTTTATTTTTGGACTTTCATTTGTTTTTGCAGAAATTGTTGCAGTCATTTGATGTGAAATTTTTTCTTTATTTTTCGTTGGCATTGATGATTTACTTGGCGATTTCTTTTCAATTGCAGATTCATAAGCTTTTTTCTCTGTAGATTGTTTTTCTTTTTTCTCTGTAGATTGTGAATTCTTAAAAGTCATTTTTTTGGGGGGGGGGGGCTTTCATTTGTTTTTGCAGAAATTGTTGCAGTTGTTTGATGTAAAATTTTTTCTTTATTTTTCGTTGGCATTGATGATTTACTTGGTGATTTCTTTTCAATTGCAGATTCATAAGCTTTTTTCTCTGTAGATTGTGAATTCTTAAGTCACTTTTTTTTTTAACTTTCATTTGTTTTTGCAGAAACTGTTGCAGTCGTTTGATGTGAAATTTTTTCTTTATTTTTCGTTGGCATTGATGATTTACTTGGTGATTTCTTTTCAATTGCAGATTCATAAGCTTTTTTCTCTGTAGATTGTCTTAATTTAACTGGAATGAAAAGAAAATATCCAATTAAAAAATTTCGTGAATAAAACGAGTTACAATTTAAATAATAATTAAATACCTAGCCCTTTCGCTACATTACAATCCAGCAACACTAGAGCGGTTTGGTGTGTTAGAGTCGGCAGCTTCTTTGCAATTGTTATATAAACAAAAATTGTTATGTAAACAAAAATTATGTTTATACAGCCTCAATCATATATTCACAGAATAATGGGATAGGGATGGGCACTAATAGTTCTTTTGCGGCCATTAACCTATTGTTTTAATATAAATTTCAGTTTTCTACTGTAAATAATATTAATTTTGTGGCTTTATATACATTGACAGTTTAATTATTTTGAATTGTGACCGTGATTTTTTGGAAATTTTATCTAATATTTATCCTAATATGTTAGTCTTGAAAAAAAAAATGAAAACAATAACACTGCTGATTACTATCTCGATTTAAATATGCACATTCGTGTGGCAAGGAAGTGGAATGAACATTAGAGTGGAGTGAAAAAAATTATTTTTTAAATATCAAAAACCGGTAGGTGCTAAAAGTTGCCTTTATGAAATGTAAATGAACTGCGTGAAATTTTACCCACTTAAAAAGTGGCTTGGGTGTGCGTTTTTGCCCCAAAATTCGAATTTTGGGGGGAAATTTGACATTTTTTCAAAAAGATTAAAAAACTCTTACAGAGCTCGTTATTTTTTAAAAGTGTTACTTAAACCTTTATATTTATCTGCTTTACATATTTAAAATATAAAACAATATCTTTATTCTGTATAATTGGAGAAAATCTGACAACTTTTGGTAAAAAATCAGCGTTACTTCTCTATTGGAGTATACAAAGAATTGTTGTTTTTAAATCCTTTTCTTACGTAGCTGCTTTCAAAACTACCCTTGATATAATTTGTGGAAGTGGCTGCATTTCATATCCCAGCTGTCTCAACCACCCGATTATCTAGCCCCAGTGTTTTTTAATTATATATTTAACTATTATTTTTTTCCCGAAGACAGACATAAGTTTTCTATGTATCAAAGTGCTTTACCTCTTCTTTATATCCACTGACTTTGGATGCTGCATGTATATTTTTATACCTTGAATAACAGAAGAGAAGCTGAGTAAGGTATTGGGTATGTTGTTAATTGAACCTATTCAGCAATTTATTATCTTCATTAAAATTCATTGCAATTAATACATTATGATTGTAAATTCTTTTACCACAGCATTTTTTCAATAAATTACATTTTATATATCATGATTTGCCTAGAATTCGATTGTATGAATTCATTTTTTAGTATGCCATCATTTACTGTACCTATTACATTGAATAAATGCTGAGAAGCTGGCTGTTTTATATTATGACGATTGTAACAGAGGATTGCAAACAAAATTTGCGTTTAAAACATATCTAAAGAAGTTTTAGTATTTGTGTTATGTCGTTTCCTGTGTTGTTTCGTTTTCAAGTAATTTCCAATAAGTTTTTTGACTATTCTTTAGGTGTGTATTACAGGGTTCCCAGCATCATGGAAAGTCAGGGAAAATCTGGAAAGTCATGGAATTTCAGAGTAGTCATGCAAAATAGTCAGGGAAATTTCAAAATATGTATGAAAAGTCAGGGAATTTACAAATATTTTCTAAAAATTCATGGAAAATTCTTGGAGAAAAAATGTAAAATGATAGAGAATTCCTCAAATAATCTTTGAAAAAAATCGCGGAATTTGTCAAAAAATCAGGGAAAAAAAATTTAGAAATTTGGAAAACAATTGCAGAAAAAAATCACTAGTTTTGACAAAGAATTCTAGAAATAAGTAGTAAATTTCATTGTATACCTGCTTGTTCAGGAAATTAAGATTTGGTCAAGGAAAGTCATAGAATTTTCGAGATTAGGTCATGGAAAGTCAGGGAATTTGCCATTCATGTTTTGCTGGGAACCCTGTATTACATTTAGTAAAAAACGTATTCAAGTAATTTCCAATAAGTTTTTGGACTATTCTTTAGGTGTGTATTACATTTGGTAAAAAAGGTCCTGCTGTATAAACTTGGATTAGATATTTTGTGAGTGAACTTATAGATTCTGATAGTCAATCTATGTTTACATGAACTGGAAAATTTTGTTCTCTTTATGAGCTGTCTTTTCTGTGAGATGTTTTCTAAATTCCTATTCCTCATTTCTAATTTTCCAATAGACACACATCCAATTACTTACGAGTTTTTTACGATTTAATATTTAGTTAAATATGTTACGATTTGCATTGGATATTTAATTTTAATTTTGAATTTGGCTTGGCTGGCACCGACTCCAAAAAATCAAATTAATGTACATAAATATAATAATACGCATGGTAAATACTACGCTCTTAATTTAATTTCTTATTACTATTATGCACAAAAATTGTTTTTCACTTTGCAGTAGTTTTTGAAGTCGTTTAAATTTTTTGTAGAAAAGTGTATTTTTCTCTTTTTAGTTAAAAATTAAGGATTTTTTGAAATCGGTTAATAAAAATTATAATACCGAAAAAAATATTTTATTTATACATGAATGTAAATTTTGTCTGTAGCGGGGATCGAACGCACGCTCTGTTTCCAGGACCAGAACTTAAATCTGGCTCCTTTGACTGCTCTGTCATCCTGACTGCGCTCCCGTCGGCAAAGCCAATGGGACTTTTAATTTGCGAAAAATCACCAATTTTATTAGTTTTTACCTAATTACTAAAAATGTACTGAACCAATTTCAATGAAATTAAAGTGGTACCAATTAGAGAGTAGGTTCTTTTATTTAACACAAAAATCAAATTAATCGATTCAATAGTTTCGGAGTAATTGGTGAACATACATAGAAAAAAATATATATACACGGCAAATTGATAACTTCCTCTTCCTTTTCTGAAGTTAATTAGTAAGAAAAATTATAATACGGAAAAAATATTCTAAATTATACACGGATGTAAATTATGAACAAAACTAATGCATCGTGTTAATAGTAGTTGATAAGAATAATTAAATTTACTTGAACTTAAATTATTATTAAAGTAATATTTAAATGAAGCAATACTGTTTAAATTTTAAAAGTTGTTAACAACATTTGCTTAGAATTTTGATTGGCCAGTAGTGAAAAAAAAAAGGCTCAAAAGAGAGCCATAGTGGAAAAAAAATAAAAGTGACGATCTTGTGATCAAAGCAAATGTACTCAAGATCATATTTATTTTAAGTGTGAGAACCAATATTGAATTTGGAAATATTTTAATGAGGATAATTGTAGAAATTTATATGTGCATGTTATACAATTTTTCTTTATGTGGATTTTCTATTGATATCAATCTTTTTACTCAGTTCCAACGTGTCAGTATTATTATGTAAATTGTATGTTATTATCTAATTGAATATTGCATAGTAATCAAATTGAAATTAGTGTTTTACCTTTTTGTTTTATTGGTAGTAAATTGTGTGATATTAATGGTTGAGGAAAATCAGATTCTATAATAGGTTATTTAGAAATACATCGTTTATCTGAAGGGTATTAATTTTATAATGAGTGGAGATAGAACTGTACTAAGTTAGGAATTTAGGAAATATTAATTTTGTAGGGATAAATATTATTTTACTGTAGGGTGGTAATAAAATTCGGTGAAGGTATGGCATTCTTATTAAAATTAAAAAAGGTGGATCTCCAAATTATAGCCGAAGAGTTGGGGGTTGAATTCGTGGAAGATGATACCAGGATTCAGCTTAGGAAAAAGATAATGGACAATGATGGGTATGATGAGGGGGTTGTTAAGGAATTATCTGACACTATTGTTGCAGAACGATTAGAGCAGGAAAAATTAGAACGCGAAAAGTTAGAAAAATGTAGGGTTAAAGTTATATTTTTGTTTGTTTTCCCAGCTCTTCTGTAATAGCAAGTATTTAAAAAAAATTAAACTCATTTTTATGGTAGCCACCAACCATATAAATTTCCTTTAATTCATAAGTTCTTTTCAGTTGCTAATTATTTAATAGTTATTCATTTTTAAAGGTTAAAATTAATAGTCAAATACTTACAGCCACTGTACATGCTTGTTTACCTTTTTTCAGCATGTGGTTGGATGGTTGGTGGTGAAGTTAACTTTTTGAAATTTTTTTTGTGAATTGTTGTTTCCTGGTGATGCCATTTTGACAAGGTGATGTCATTTTGTTCAGTGGGTGTGTCTCATTTATTAAAATTTATTTATTTATTTTTGGCAACACCTGTAATGATAATTTTTCTGCTGTATATATTTGGCAAGCAACATTCTCAAAATCAGTTCAACATGTAAGTACCTCTGCATCTAGTTTATAGGAAATGTGTTTGTTTTTTGTAGAAAGTATCTACACCTTTTTAAACTTAGCAAAATCAAAGAAACTAAATATGATTAAATTGTGTATGCTTAAAAGTACTTATATTTTCCTGACATGTTTTTCTTCATATAATGGCTTTTAATAAACTTTGTTTTTTTACTCAAGATGTTGAAGTTACTTAAGCCTTCATGCAAGTAGTGTTTTGTTTACTTAGAAAGGTGAACAGTGTGACCTTTAGACATTGTGGGGGAAATATTTAGACTGACCCTACAAAAAACAAGAAAAATTAGAGCGCGAAGAAAAACAGGAAAAATTAGAACGCGAAAAGTTAGAAAAACAGGAAAAGTTAGAACGCGAAAAGTTAGAAATTGAAAAATTAAGGATGGGACATGAATTAGAAATGGAGAGACTAAGAGTTCAAGGATCGGCAAATAATTCTAATGGATCTAGGGAATCTAGTAGTGAAAGTAACATCGAAAAATTGATCAAAAGTGTTAAAACTCTATCTATCAAAGTACCAGAAGGGACTGAGGGATGGAATTTATTCTTTAACAGTTTAGAAAGGGCATTCCAAACTAAAAATGTACCGGAAAACCAACAGGCCGAAATTCTACTAAATATGTTAGGAGATAAGGCGGATAATTTGTTAATTTATACCACTAAGGAACAAATGGAGAATTATGAGGAATTAGAGGAGTTAGTCCTAAGGGAACATGAGCCAACACCGAAGGCATGTTTAGAAAATTTCAAGAAAGCTAGGAGAAATCAGAATGAAACTCATGTATTATTTGTATCGCGGCTAATAGCGACGTGGGAAAATTATTGTAAGATTAGAGGTGCTGACACTTATGAAAAGGTCAACCAGTTAATAGTTACTGATAAGTTAGTAAGTACGTTAGATGAGGATACTGCATCATATATTTGGTTAACTCACCAGGGCAAATGGTTAGAAGCTCCTAAAATTGCTAAAGAATGTGATAATTATTTTGACGCTAAACATAAGTCTTATGCAGTTACATACAAAAGTTTTAAAGATAAGTATGTAAACAGTGAAAAAATGAGATCGAGGGAGGATAGTAAATTTAATGGTAATTGGAAACAAAACTCCCATTTTGTCCCATTTAGGAGTAATGAGACCAATTCTTTTTCGGATAGGAAGACAGATATTAAGAAGCCAAATGATGCTTCAGCACCTAAATGTTTTAAATGTGGTTTGAGAGGTCATTACCAATGTTTTTGCAATAAAGTGGGTAATGACGGAACTAATAATGGCAATAAAGGGCGAGACCAGAAAGCGGGTGTACATAAGATTGTGGTAAAAGAAAGCAAAGAGTTACCTAATGGAGCTATTGTGGCGAGAATATCGGCAAAGCCCGAAAAGAGAACTAACATTATTGGTGAGAAATTAAATAAACTTGAGAAAATTGAGGTTAGTGTAAATGGGCAAAAAGCATGTATAATTATGTATATATAATTATGTATATAATTATGTATATATATGCAGGTCAGATTCTGATAAAAATAAAGCAAAAAAGCTAGTCTACTGCTGAAATTCAGCATTTTTATAAACATAAATTTAAAAATACTACTATTGAAATTATACAAATTCAGAAAAATAAATCTGAGCGTCTTTATTTAGAATCTTCTTATATGAAACATTTTAATACAATTTATCCATATGGACTTAATAGTAAGGTTTTCAAAAGATCTGTTAAAGTATTTTCTTTTATAAATAACACTTCTGATTACTCCCCCATTTCCCCCTATTTTGCCACTCAATTGCAAAAAAATTGTTGAAAACAATATTAAACAAAACTTCTGCAATTCTTTGACGAAATTGGTATTTTTTCGCAATCTTTTGTAGAAAACGATTTTTTCACGATTTTTTGACAAAAATTTTTTGACAAAAGGCGTTTTTTCTGCAATCTTTTGACGCCAAACCGCATTTTTTTCGCAGTCATTTGTTGAAATTCTCGTTTTTCCCGGCGATCCTTGAAAATATAAAAAAGCGGAAACGCGGAAAATGTCAAAGCGGAAAATTGCGATCATATATATATATATATATATATATGGATTATATATATATACATATATATATGGATTATATATATATATATATACATATATATATGGATTATATATATATATACACATATATATTACATCAATTAATTCTATCAATATAATTTAATTAATTTACATAATTAAATTGTACCTAACTTTTAATAAATTGAAGAGCTATATTATTATTTCTAAGTGTATAGGGTAAATATATTAATTATCTAATTTTAAATCTTAAATCATCTTATTTTAAGAATATTGAGTTAAGCTTATAAAGCCTAATTAAATGATTTTGTTTTAAATCTGAAAAGAGTAAACTATGGTGTATGGTTTATTTTTTCTGTTATCTCATCGTTTTTTACTTATTTATTTATTTATTATTACCATGTTGATGATAATTATTTTTATTTTTCCCTTTTCATTTTGTTATATAAATAAAACTTTAAAAAAAATTTTATGAAAAAATTTTAGCTGCAAAATCTTTCCATTTTTAGAAAGCCCTGATACATTTAAATGCACTGCTTTTCTAACAGTTGTGATATTTCTACAAGAGTTTCTTTCATTAATTAATCTGATTTTTTTTTGCAAATATTTTACAAAAAAATGTTTTTACTAATGATATATTTCATAAGTTTTAAAGAAACAATATCTAAATTTTCCGTTATATTTATTCTGTTATATATATATTTATTTAGAAACTCCAGTTTATCTTCAAGTATTAAAGAAGATAATAATTCAAACGAATTAATTTCTTGATAAATAATTCAATAAATAAAGGGTTAAACTCGTTTCACGTATGCGTCATTAAATAAAAGAAATTTGAAAAAAAAAAAAAACTAAATTAGCAAAACAATTGCTCATAATTTTTTCATTAAAATTTTAATCAACATGCAATCATTAAAATAGAAGACAATGCGGTGTGAAATTTTACTGGACAACCATTGTGCACCGTTGTGCACTTCTTAAAATGTAAAAAATCCCTATTGGCTTGGCCTATAGGCGGAGGTAGATTTCAAAGAGTGCTCATTTCAACAACAAAAAAAGGTTTGATTGGAGATAAACCCAGTTTAATAACTTCATTTGGCCACTTATGAAAAATTTTTAATTTCATTTTTCTGCAAGAACTGGTTTTATTAGAATCATCTTAAGTGAAATTCAGCTCAAATGCCCTTTTTGACAACATATTTAGAAATATATTCTGAATTTATTAAAAAATCGACCAAAACAGCACGTTATACAGTTCCTAAATAAAAACAAACTACCAATTGAATGCGTTTGAGAGCAAAACAAATTGGTTACTGGAGAAAAGAGTAGAAAGTGAAGATTTTAGCACTCTTGGCTCATTGCGTTTTATCGCGGAAACCCTTCAAGTGTTTCCAGTATTGTAATGTAGCTCCTTGGTCAAACAGAAATAGAATACTACCAAACTATTTCATTACAAATTATAACAAAAAAGATCCTGTAAATGAATTATCACTATTTTTAACTCTCTGGCTTGCACAATAGCCAAAACCTCCTTATGCCCAGAATCCCGTAATAGCCGTCTGTAGTTGGAGCGACTTCCATTCCCCCTTAAGTTGGGGTGCGAAGACAGGGGGTTTAGTTCTTTGATGGATGAGGTTGGCATTTTTAGACCACACAATGTGAAGGCTATTTTTTTTTCAATTTTACAACAATTATCTTTGCTACCACTGTGTATTTAAAAAATTTATATTAGTTCAATTAACTTTTTGTTAATGGAAAACGAAGGATAAATTAGGTCAATGTATAGAAAATTCACGAGAGTGTAAAATAAGTAAAAATTGCCACTTAAAAATATTAACTAATTATTTAATTGATCAGAAAAACGAAAATAATAATATGATGTTAAATAATTAATTTTTATTTGTTTCCGTATTGATAAAAATATTTAAAAAAATCTTTATTTTATACATTTATGACAACAAATTTAAATTCATTTCTCATTAATGGTTATTAATCATTTTATGGAAAAATATGTTTACTTCAGTTTATTTTCCAACTTTACTATGTTATCATATATGAATACATATTCATATGTATTATTATAATATTTCGGATATGATGAAGTAAATTTAATAATTTTAAAGTTGTTGAATAGATTAGAGTTGTTATTAAATTACTAATTTTAAATTCTTGAAAATATTAGTAATGAAAATTACGTAAATTACGTTCATAAACAAAAAATTATATTTAATGAAAAGTGAAACACAATTTTTTAAAACATGAAGAATATGCAAATAAATTTGACATAAGAAAAAAAGATACAGTGTGTAGGTCTACTGAAAATTATTGAATTGCTTTATTATTCATTTGAACTATTTCAATTTCAAATAAAAAATAAATTTCAGCCGAATTTTTTTATTGAAACAGTAAAAATGAATAATAAAAGAATTCAGATGTGCTGTATCTAAAATTTATTTATTAAGTGAAATGTAAATGACACATTCATTTTCTTTGCCAAATACCGTAATTTCTGTAAGAAACGCCGCGGCGTTTACGTGTTTTAAACTGAAATTTCAAGCGATGCGCCGTTTCTACCGATGCGGCGTTTACGAGCATTTTTTTTTTCAAACAAGCGTGATATTTTTCTGAATTTTTCCGAAAATTAAAAAAAAATCGATCAAAATTCCAAAATTTCGGAGATAAAATGTATCGCGAATTCCGACAAATGGTTGCAAAAACAAATTAATTTCGATTTCGTCAAAATATCGCGAAAAATATCAATTTTCATTAAAAGACCGCAAAAAGTTACGCAAATTTCACATTAGATTACGAATAAACGAAAATTGCATTTTCGAATGAATTTCCTGAATTTCTCCCTCCACTTCTTTTATAACTTTCAGAAAATTTGTTCTGAATCCGATTTTTTTCCCCCCGTTCCAAAGATTCAGTGAATCATGATGAAATGAATGAATCATGAATCTTTGATGAAATGTGCTTTTTTTTTAAAAAGATTTTTTTAATTGATTTCATGCTTTTTTTTTACAAATTTCTCCTTTTTTCTGCGTTTTTGACAGAATTTACGTTCTTTTTAAACCAATTTTTTTTTCAAGTATTGCTTCAATTATCAAAATTCATGATTCATTCAAAGATTCACGATTCATTCCTGAAAATTTTGTGAAACAGTCGTGGAAAAATCCCGTGTAAGCGCCCCTCTCTAATTATTTTATGATTTTCCGTCACGTTTTGGGGGGGGGGGGATTAACGGTATTTTACGGCACTGTTAGGGAAAAAAATCATCGCATCCGCTGCGCCGCACTAAGCATATTTTTACTTTTAAACTCGTATGCGTCGCGGCGCTTATTCCCGAAAATACGGTATTTAAATAATATTATTAATTTTGTATTTATTTATTAATTTCTGATTAATAATTTCATTTTTATGATTTCTTAATACAGCTTATTAATGTGTTTCTGTTTAACATATTAACTGCGATTACCGCGGAAATTTCACCTGCGGCGTGTACGACGATGCAGCGTTTACGACCATTTTCTAAATTTTTTTGAGTGATTTTACGTGATGCGGCGTTTACGCCGCTGCGGCGTTTCTTCCAGAAATTACGGTAGTATCAATATCTTTAAAAAGTGTGAGGTTGTAAAGTGCAATGGAAAGATTTAATTCCTGTTTTAAAAAAAAAAAAAAAGAAGAGAGAAAGAAAGAAAAAAAAAAGAAGAAAAAGAAAATGCAGCATCAAAATTGATATTGTACAGTGCTCTGAGAGATATGACTTAACAAAATAACTAGATATCATTTTATATTAGTTCATTACGGGGGAAAAATAGATAAAAGACTTCATTTAACTTCAAAATTACATGCATTTTTAATTTGCGAAACATATAAATTACAATAATTTCCACGTAGACTTTAAAAATTTAAACTAAAAGGTTTTTTTTTTTTTTTTTTTCATAACTGAATATAATTTGAAATTAAAATATAATACCAACACTGTGCATACATGATTTGATTATATAAGCATGATACATTCATTTTTTGTAGTTCATAAAAGAAAGCGTTTATATAATAAACGCCTAGTTCATCTTAGCAATTTTAAAAGCTTCATGTTTTTCAACCCCTTTATCTAAATAAAGATCTGGGAATTAACAGACGAGGGACGTAACATTCAGCTGAAAACTGACGAAAGGGACAAGCGGTAGTTTGTCATTTTTGTCATGAAGAAGTAAAAAGCGGGAAAAGAACTTGACGAGCAGTCGGCTATATTTCTGGGAATCAGAGGTTTTTCATTTTTTTGAGTTTGGGATTTAGAGTTAATCGCATATTTTAGTGTCGACCCGTGTCCCTGGAAAGGGGGATCCTGGCAGTTGAGGGAAACCAACACACTGCTTTGGCCTCTGCTTCAGGTAGACGGGAGGTGCATATTGGTCCCGTATGTACCAATCGGCTGGTCAGCTGACTTTTGTCACTGGCTTTAGGGATCAAGCGAGCGAGCAATTACTAGTCATCTCGTTAAGGGTGGAGACTGACATAGGATTGTCTTGTGACCGTATAGGCCCTGGTTAGCACTGGTGCACTAATGTGCATCCCCTTGTTGGGCTCGGTAGTGGGTGGTGCGGCCGGGGTCCGAATTATTTTTTCTCCTAATATGGATGGAAAAATCTCTAAATAATTCTCTCCCATGTGGAGAGCAACAAATTGTGCAGAATTCATCATTTACTCGTTTCTTTGTAATCAAACACACCAATAGCCTCTCAGATAATTCTTTTAAAAGAACTTCACCTTTTCTAATCGCAAAAACTTTCCAATCTGTTTTTGGTGACGGTCACACTCTCAAAAAATTGCAGTCTGGGGATTTACTGGTTGAGGTCTCTTCAGCCAGCCAATCGCAGCTTCTGGTTAATTGCACTACAATAGGTTCTTTTGCTGTTTCTGTTAAAGCTCATCAAACTCTAAATACTAGCTGTGGTGTAATATCTGAACCAGAACTTTTATTTTTTACAAAAGAAGAACTCTTGGAAAATTTGAAAGATCAAAATGTCATAGATGTAAGGCGCATAACAATTTGTCGGAATGAAAAAGTGCTTCCCACAAAGCACATCATTCTGACATTCAATCATCCTAATCTACCTACAAGAATAAAAGCTGCCTATCCAAGTTGTCCTGTCCGACCTTACATACCTAACCCTCTCCGTTGCTTTAAATGCCAGCGTTATGGTCATAATAAAATAAACTGTCGTGGCAATGTTACCTGTGCTCGTTGTGCAGAAGTCGGCCACGACGATAAATCTTGTGAAAAATCTGAACGCTGTGCAAATTGTAAAGGTGACCATACTGCATACTCTCGCTCATGTCCAATTTGGAACCGTGAAAAAGAAATTCTTGCTGTAAAAATCAGTCAAAATCTTTCATACCCAGAAGCTCGAAAACTTGTTGAAACCAGAACTCCATCTATAGGTGTTTCTTACTCTAGTATACTCAAGCAGCAATCAAAATCCATAAGACATATAAGCACTCAGACAGAACCATGTAATCTACCCAGTACCCCAAAGAAAAAAACATGCGATTCATGTTGTTCAGTTAAACTTCCCGCAATCCCAAAATTAGAACGCTTGTTACCGTCTTCAGAACCTGTTATTATTCTAAAGTCAATTGCATTCCAAAGTAAAAATAAGGCAACTATATCCAATAAAAAAAATCTTGATCCTTCTACTTTTAATCTCACAAAACCTGTTACTAATCAAAATACTAAGGCAGTTACACCCATTAAAAAAACCGTAGATCAATCTGCTTCTAATAACCAAAAGACAAATTCTTTTCAGACAGTGAACCCAAAATTAAAGACAAAAGAAAATAAGGCTCTTCGTAATTCTCACCAATGGCAAACTGTAACAAAAAAAACAACGAAAATCAAATTATGACCCATCTGTTGCTTATTTGAACGACCCAAAAAAACTAAACAACTACAAGGAAGAGGCTATGGAAGAATCATATGAGTCAAGTGAAGACGAAGGGAACATTGTTTATGAGGAATATGTGCCTGACTGATCTTACCACTTACCTTTTTAATTTCTGTGTTTTTTAATTGCTATCAACAAATGTCATTGTTTTTACCGTGTTTACTATTTCTTGTCATTTATCACTATTTTACTGTTCGTGTGATTGTAACTAATTTTTTTATGCTTTCTATTTTATCTTATTGACTGGTAATAATTGTATTACAATTTCATATATCATCATATTGCTTTTACCTTTTTACTCATGCCTATGATAGTCTTTTAAGTGACTTTTAAATTTGGCATCTTTTAACGTTTACCTTACTTTTATTTTTGTTTTCCACTTAACCTTATTCTTGGCGCAGCATGTCCATATAGGGACCTTGCGCCAAAAAAATCTATACAACCAACCAACCTTTGATGTCGAAAATACTGTTAATTTTTTCATTTTCAAGAAAATTGTCCAATAAGTCTTGGTCTAGTTTTTCCATTTTCCTTTTCCTTTCAATTTTTGCATTTCTGACAATCTTTTTATTCAAGTAAGTCGGACAATTTGGAAATATTGTTGGATATGCATCGTCTGATAATTTTGGATATTTCCTTTCACATTCTTTCACTCTTCCGTCTTTTAATTTGACTTTATCCACCAAAACGATTGACTCTTTTTCAAAATGGTTGATGCACACAACAGAGTCATTATTTGGAGTAAAATCCCTGGGGATACTTTTAATCCATTTTTGTTTTAATATTTCATCCTTCGGGAATCGGAATGACGTAGTGTACTTTTCGCCAGGTCTATTAGATTTGCAGTTTGGAACGCAGCAGTATCGCAGCATTTTTTCAATGCATATAAATGCACATTCTCTCACTGTCTAAAGAAAATTGCACACTTTTTCTTTTTTAATTTCTGTTGAATTTAAATCATCTTGTTTTATTTCCAAAATTTCCAATAATTTGCATCAACAGCCGTAGCTTTATAAACACACAAACTATTAAAGCAAAGCACGTGTTCACACCGTACAAATACACAACACGCAGAACAAACAAAATTTCGGTCAGAAGAGAAATCGGAGTGAGGTAGATTTCAAATTGCCTTCCCTCCTTTGGTCACGTGACCCTCCTCAGATTGACCTCTGTCCAAGCCCAGTATTATTGAGATAGCCCTGCTCAGGCTCTCTCTCAGTCAAGTGAGAGGCCAAGGTCCCGACGCATTGACCCTCACATGAGGTTTGCTGGCGAGTGAGTTCTGTTCAGTTTCGTACTGGCATAACAGAGAGGGCGGTGGCAAAATGGATAACAAGGGCACCGATTTCCTTACAAAAGGGTGCAAATCCTTATATATACATACGCGCACACTCTCATACTAAATATACGAGTACATTGTTGTAAAAACTTTATTCCTAAAATATGTATGTCACCCCAAAGAATATTATATAATTATAGAAATGTAATATACACGAAAAAAGTTCTCCGCAAAACATTGCACTTTTTAAAAATCTTGATATTAGACAATCCAAATTAGAGGGTTTGTTTCTACCACACATTTAAAAAAATATATACTTCTATTTCCGACAGGGATGCCGCTGGCGCGCTATAGCGCATAAAATCGGCGACAGGATGCAGAAAAATAGCTCTTACACGTCCCATAGTACGTGTAATTTTGTTAAAAGATCGCAAAAAGGCGACTTTCGTTAAAAAAGCCGCTAATTTCGTCACAAAATCTCGAAAAAACGGCAGATTTCCTCATAAGATCGCGAAAAAACGACAAATTTCGTCTAAAATCTTGAAAAAAAGGCAAATTTTGTCAAATAATTCACTTAAAGCGCCAATTTTGTCAAAAAATCATGATAAAACGTTAAATTTCGTCAAAAAATTAGCGAAAAAACGGCAAATTTTGTCAAAAATTAGAGAAAAACGCAAATTTTGTCACAAAAATCTCGAAAAACTGGCAGATTTCTTCTATAGAATGCGAAAAAACGACAAATTTCGTCTAAGTATCGCGACAAAACGGAAATTTTGTCATAAAATTCACGAAAAAACGCGAATTTCGTCAAAAAATCCCGAAAAAGCAGTAAGTTTCGCTAAAAGATTGTAAAAAAACACAAATTTCGTCACAGGAGCATGAAAAAAAAAAGTTAATGCCGGGAGTGAATTTTCCTGTTCCAAAAACTAAATTTCTTGCTTCAAAATTGTTTTTTTGCTGCTCCAAAAACAGATTTTCCTGCTTCACAATCCATTTTTGACTGCTCCAAGTCTTTATGAGCAAATTTAACTCCTGAGAGCACCCATTCATTAAATTAAAAATACCCCTTTACTCAACAAGTTTTTTTTTTTTTTTTTTTTTTTTCCACTAGAAATTTTTTTTTCAATAAATTTGTCTTGCCCCTTTTTATAAGAAATGCTAACAATAATGACTTTTGTTATCTTCTACACACAAATAAGCATTATTTTATAATTAAATATATATTTTGCACATTTATTTTAAAAAAAGTAAAGAAAATTTCTCTTCATAATTTAAAAAAATTAATACTGGTTTTAATTAATTATTTATTATTATTAAAATAATTATTGCATTTCATTTTTCTTTTGCAAGTGAATAAGTTTTGCATCGAAAAACATGACTTATTAGTAGTGGAGACCCGCTTTTGGAAAAAAAGGGACCCAAAATTTTAGACGTTCTGGGTCCCAGGTATCCAGGATTTTTCAAGTCCAGCGGCATCACTGTAATTTTACTCGCGTTATCTAATGATAAATTAAATAAGCCGAATATTACTATTGAAAAATAGCAGGGATTTAAGTAAAAATGTTTGCAAAATTTAAGCACTGTGTTAATTCTCTTCAACCACATTACATCAGTTAGTATATGTGAAGAAGAATTGCATATTGAATAAATGTATTTTATTTTTTATTTTTTACAATTCAATAATATTTTATATAGTACAATCTCTAGGATACAAATACTAATTTTAGTGTAAAAATATTCCAAATCATGGCAAGAATGGCATCTATTTTACAAGAATTATTTTAAAAAAGGATTTTTTTTACATATAACATATAAATCAATTTCAAATTAGAAAAAAAAAAAAAAAAAAACATTTTTTTCTCTATCTTACAAAAAAATAACAAAATGATAATGTGACTTAAAAAGTTTTTTTTTTTTTTCTTGTAAACAATTAAACTTTTAAAAAGTAAAATTACTTTGTTTTAGAAGTGCTCTGAATAGAGGTTTTTTTTTGCAGTACAAATCTCAAGAAATAAAATCTTTCATTGAAAATTTTCTGATCAATAACATCCTCTTTCAATCATCTCCCACAGCTGACTTTAAAATATTATGAATATTAATGGATCAATATTTATTAAAAATTTATTTAACTAATAAGAAGTAAAATTTGATTTTAAATGTATGTTACTTTACTTAGTAAATTCGAACATTATCCTGAATACCCGAATAACAATCACCACACAATTGTTTCCAAATCGAAAATAAATGTTAAAATAAAGCAATTAAAAAAAATTTATTTGTTTCAAACTCAAAAGTGCAAAATATTATTTAATACAATTCAATAATATTTTATATAATACACTCTCAAGAATACAAATATTAAATATGGTGTAAAAATTTTGAGAAAAGTTATTTTAGTTCAGGGCAAGAATAGTGTCAATTTAAGTAAGTCATAAAAAAAAAAAGTTTTATTAACCATTGAAAAATGGTTGTAGTTTTCGGTGGAGGATTGACAAAATTACGTGATCACTTCTGAATTTAAATTCTTTACTTTTAGAAGAATTTTTATTTGAATAGGAAATTAAAATGTTTAAAATCATTGTAATAAAGGAGAAAACTAGCAAATTAAATACATTAATAACATTGGGTAGACGGAAATTAACAGATACGGAAAAAGCTGAAGCCAAAGAAATGAATGACCGTGAATGTCGCATTCAATGACATTAAGCACAATACGCGTACTTAAACAATCATTAAGTGATTTTTATTTCGACTTTTTATTAATGTTTTACTAATTTATTTGTTCTTTTGTTATTTAAAATAAAAATTTAGTCAACATGTTGCTTATTAGTTTGGCAATTCGTATCATTTGGTGAAATTGGTCGACGGGATAACTAAGTAGTACTGTATTTGGTTTGGCGCAAAAACGTCTTTCAATGCAGAAAATGAGAGTAGTATAGTAATGACAGTTCCATGCCACCGGGCATTGGGCGTTTGACCTCTGCTTGCTGTGAAGGTCATCAGGCGTCCGATCTCTTAGAGGGGGATGAAGGTCATCGGGTGTCTTGTATGATGCAAGGTTAAGATGACGTCATCTTAGAGGATGAGGGTGTTTTAGATAAGAATTTTTGAAATTATGAGTGGGAATTTTGGGGACTTTAATTATTTCGACGTGCTGTAGTATGATAGGTTATTTTAATGTGGGGAATTTTTTCAAGGTTAATTTTGGGAGAACTTTTAATTAACTTGAGCGTGAATTTTGTGAAGATAGAAATTTTTATGAAAACTTTTTTTTTCACCATACCCTTGTTTGAGGGCTTATTTTTTATTTTAAGCGGGAGATTATTATCATTTTGTTGTACTCATGTAGAAGGAGTATTGATTTTTTTATTTTATTTATTATTTATTTAATTAATTATTTTTTGCGTGAATTTTGTAAAAATAGAAATTTTTAGGGAAACTTTTTTTTCACAGTACCCTTGTACGAGAGTTTATTTTTGATTTTAATGTGGTGACTTTAAAACTTTAGGTGCGGTTTAGTTTAAGGATTTATTTTTTGATTTTAAGTGGAAATTTTCAAAAGAGTGATCCTTTTTTTTCACCGTGCTCTTACATGATGAGGGGTTAAGCGGGTATTTTGGGGAAAATTATTATTTTAGAGTGCTGATACATGAAGGATATTATTTATTTTTCACGGGTTAGTTTTTTAACTAAGAAATATTTAAGAAGGGAACATTCAAGGTGAATTATTGACTTATTTTTAAGGGAGTAATTTTGTTAAGATTGAATTATTTTTTAATTTTAATTTTTAGAGTTTTAAGCAGAGATAAATGTTTATTAGGTGGACTTTAATTTTTTCGTATTAGATTGACGCACGCTCCACGACCTAACCATTCGAAATCTGTGATTTTCCTCGAATTATGTGTGAATAACTGTTGGATTTCCTTAGAAAGAGCTGAATAACCTTTATCCCCTTCAACTGTCATAAATAACGCATGTCTGTAATGGGAATTTGAACTTAATTATTTTAAATATTATTTTAATGAGGTGACTTCGAAAACAATTTATAGAACTTTTGAGCGGTAATAATTTTTTATTGGGAAACTTAAAAGAATCTTGTGATTTTTTGGGGACTTATTTTTAATTGCTGAAGTTTGCAATCTGTATTCAAATTTCTTTTGTGTGAGATTGTATAAATGTTGATGAAAACTATTTCTATTCCAATTAATGAAATTTAATAATTAAAATAATAAAGTGTTCCTCACCAGACAACCCTTTTTCAAAATTCACGCATATTTTTAAACATAACAATGTGTTTAATATAAGTAATTTTTGTGTGTCCTTTTATTTCTTCAAATGTGTATGTGTTTTTCTTTAAAAGGGAGGCCAATTTTGATTTTTGAAAAATGATAGGTATGAAATATACAATTCAATTAAGAAATGGAATGAAGAAAAAAAGAAAATGAATTAAGACATACTTACCTGAATTACTTGCTTCCTTCACAGTGACTTGACTAGAAAAGGAAAAAATCGTATAAGTTCTTATCAGTTGGGTTTCCCCCTTTCGTCATGAGTGTTATCAAACCACGTAATTGAGGTTGCCTTATGTCATTCAGGATATCTTGATTCAACGATTTAGAATAATGACTGAGAAAATGTTTTAAAATTAAATTTTGTTAATATTTTCCCAAAAGGTGTGATCTTTAGCTGAAAGTCTAAAACTTTTACCCAGGAATCGCCACGGGGAGACAGATCACATGATTCCCATCACGCCTGCATTCACACACACTCATGCACACTTTTTTTTATTCTCTTATGTGAAATATTTAAGAAGAATTATTCTCCTGCATAATGGGCAGTTTGCTTTTCTTACTTCCTCCAATATACACTGAATATGATATTTGTGATCACAACTAAAATGTCTTATGTGTTCTATAGGGGATATCATCGCACATCCTTTACATTCCACTTCTCCTATATTAGTTGGTTGTGAATTATTGTTGTATAAACTTCCCAGGCAAGTAGGACATTTTTTATAGTGTACTTGAAACCACTTAATTATACATTTTTGATGAAATATGTGAGAACAACTGGCTTTCCAATTAGGTGGTTCCTCATACTCCTTGCAAGTGGGACATTTCTATTAAGAAAAAAAGTGAAATTTAAGTTTTACAACAATTTTAGAAACTATTCTTTCACTTAATTTTTTTTTTAATTCAAAAATATGCTTACCGTTTGACTTTCCTCCTCCTCCCCCTTTCTTTCCTGAACCATTACAATTGCTTCTACAATATCACATAATATTGGGTCAGGTTGTGATGGTTCATTGTTTATCATTTCATTAGAGCTGTATAACTCAAAACTTCCATGAGTTGATTGTGATGGGGTATACTCGCTTAATTGAAAACTTAGTGGTGGCCATCTTTGGATGTTTTGTATACTTTCATCACTTCCCCATGGTAGTGGTGATGGTGTGATTACACAGACATGTTACTTTTCCGCGGAAACGCGGAATTCCGCTTTTTCGGCGATGAATTTTATTATCCCTGGGATCGATGCAAATATGCATTAAAATTTGTTGACATTTTTATGGGGGGGGGGGGTAACGGATGAAATACAACAAAAACGCGAGTGCAAACCGCTTCAAATTACGCAAATTTCTCCAAAAGATCCCAAAAAACTATAAATTCTTTAACAATTGCGGAAACAATACCATTTTTATCAGAGGATCGCGGAAGACGCGATTTCCGTCAAAAAATTGCGGGAAGAGATACGATTTTTGTTAAAGGATTCCGAACAAGACGCGATTTACGTCAAAGGATTGCGGGAAAACGCGATTTTTGTGAACAGGTTGCGGAAAAATACTCTAATTCCTCAAAGAATCGTGAAAAGTACTTCAATTTTATCGAAAGATCGTGGAAAATATTCGAATTTTGTAGAAAATTGCTGCCAAAGTACGTGAACTTAGAGGAAAGATCATGGAGAATATGCGAATTTTGTCGAAAAATCGGGGAAAATACACGAAATTTGTCGAAAGATCGGTAAAATACTCGAATTTTGTCGAAAAAATGCGAAAAATAGGCTATTCTTATCGATAGATCGTGAAAAAAACGAGAATTTTGACGAAAGATCAAGGAAAATATGCCATTTTTGTCAAAAGATGACAAAAAATATGCGATTTTTGTCGAAAGATCGCGGAAAATACGAGAATCTTGACGAAAATCGAAGAAAATAAACATATTTTGTAGAAAGATCGCGGAAAATAAATGTATTTTGTACAAAAACCGTGGAAAATATGCTAATTTTGTCGAAAGATCGGAGAAAAATCGCGAGGTTTCTCCAAAGATCTAAGAAAAAAAAGGCGTATTTTGACGAAAGATCGCTCAAAATATGTGAATTTTGAAGAAAGATTACTGAAAATTTGCGAATTTCGACGAAAGATCGCGGAAAATATGCAAATTTTCACGAGATCGCGGAAAATACGCGAGTTTTGAAGAAAGATAACTGAAAATATGCGAATTTTGGCGAAAAATCGCTGAAAATATGCAAATATTCTGGAAAAATCGCTGAAAATATGCAAATTTTCTGGAAAAATCGTGGAAAATACGCGAATTTTTTATAAACATCGAGGAAAATCGGCGAATTTTCTCGAAAAATTGCAGAAAATACACATATTTTCTAGAAAGGGAGAGAGAAAAACCTTTAATTTTGCTAAAAGATCGAGGATAATTGCAAAATACATTGAAAAGACTGAAAAAAGTGTGATTTTCATCAAATGGTTGCAGGAAAAAGCTAATTTAATTAATAAATTGCTGAAAAACGCAAATTTCATCAAAACGCTGCAAAAAGAAATACAAATTTCATCAAAAGTCTGTGATGCCGTGAAAGTTCAGCTTTTTTCTTGTTGAGCCTGTACCATGTCTGATTACAGGTGATGAAAGGGCGTAATCCCAAATTTCAAATTCAGGTGTCTGTATTAAAAAGATAAAATGAAATAAAATAAAATTGTAAGTTAATAAAATGTTAACTTTTTTTAACCTAAACAGTTGCTCATTATAAAACATTATTAGAAAATTATCCTTTCAAAATATTTTTTTATAAAACCAATTTTCATGCAATCAAAAAAGTTTAGTATGCAATTTGAATTATTTAAAGAGAACAGTTTTTAATTACTAAAGTTTTAAAATGAACTTACTTTGTTCTGCAAAACACATGGTTTGGTGATCCCAGAATGGCTCACAATGAAAGGGGAACTTTTCAGTTTATGAAAAGGCTTTCACAGTTTGAAAACTTTTAAGATTTTTTTTTCACAGTGTGGAAGAAACTTTTGTTTGAAGAAATCAGTTCTTGATTCAGTTCACAAAAATGCTTTCACACTTCAAAAACTTGAAATTTTCTGCTACCCTAAAGAATTCAGTTCTTGAATTAAATAATTTGAAAAAATGATGAAGATTTATTTATGGATTTTTTATTTTTTTATTTTGCAGTGGCCATGTGCGTAGGTGTGTATCCCATCATGCAACACATATCTTTTATCATCAAGGGGAGACAGTGCCCCTTTATTTTGTTTGACTGTATATATCTGATGACACTCACTCTGAATTCGATATTGTATTTCTCTTGTTATTGATGAATTGAAAAGGACATCTTTATAATTTTCATGCTTAATTTTCTTGAACACCACGCTTCTTGAGACCCCATTGGCTGTTTACTCTGATGAAAGAAGCAAGTACATTTTTGCTCGCAACCCCACAAATTCATATGCCGGCTTAGAATTCAATTCATCTTTGAAGCAGCCAATCTTCTTTTTATTTGTTGTGCTATAGAGGGGATGAGCCTGGGGATAATCTGATGTGTCGAACAATTCTTGATGATCTTTTATGTCTGCATAAATGTCGGGGGTCTCTATATGATAGGTCAAAGAATCAGTGTCAGTGAAGAAGAGCTTAGCATTAGCACCATATTTGGTTTTCACAAAATCATAGTGAAATTTATACATATGGAGCTTGCGAAGCTCTAGGATGACGAAGCCGGCATAGAGGGGCTTGTCGAGGGTGACTGTTTCATCCTCTGGACCCCTATTAAATTTTCATCGAATACTTTAAGAGAATTGTATGTTGGTGCTGCCACAAGTTTTTAAAATCTTTTTTCTGTATTCACAAATTGGATATCCATTTGCCTTCTGACGGATTCCATCGATTTACCATACACCGAGTTGTTCATTAGCTTGAAAAAATCTTTTTGGAAAGGAGAAGAGGCCAGTTTTCTTTGTTCGGTATTAAACTCGATCTAGGGTTTAAGCCACGCCCTCTGTTTAAATTTCAAAATTCGATGAACATGATTTAATTTCATCCTCAGGCTCAAATAATATTTTAGATTTCGATAGTAAACAATATAATTCTTATAATTCAGATTTGGCACCAATATTTCTGTGGCAACGTACGGCTATTTTTTATTAATTCATGTGTATATGGAGACAGCATTTCTTTTTCAATTTTAATTTTTTCAACTACGAGTGGGTAGTCATTGTGATGGTCATGTAAATGAGGCGGGTAAGTCAAATCCACCTCGAAGATTTAACCATCTTCACCATGATCTTCCAATGACAATATCCACTTGGTGTCGGTTTCATGGGTGATCCATTCAAATTCGCCGTACGGTAGGGGTTCCCACATCGAATGCCCGTAAAGATTATTCGCATCCCAATACATTATGTATGATTTTGCTTTATGAGGGTCTGGGTGTGACACTGCCTCGTTATTTGCACATGCCCAACGTTGGCTTATCATCGATGTACCCCCACGAATCCCACGTTCAACCAAAAGATGCATATCGATATCTGTGAGCAATTCGAGGGGCTGCTGGCTCATTTTCAATGAAGCTTGCCATGCAAGACTGGGTGCAGTCACAAAATGGGCACAATCCAACCCATAAAACTGCACACGCAGCTTGCGAAAATTTTGGAACACGTCCGATAACTGGAGGATGTCAGACTTCACGTATAAATCGTGATAGTCCCCCAATGTTTGAAGATGGAACGTGTCCCAAACAGCTTGAGCATGTGCATAATCTTCTGATATATGCTGCTGCGTTAAATCACTAAAAAAAAAGCTCCACGCGAGGGCAATGAGGTTTCATTGAATTTTTCTATGGAAGAGAAATATTGATAGGGATACACACCTTTGCGCAGCAGCAATTCGATGTTAGTCATATTATATTTTAAGATCTTGAAGTCTTCCACTCGTAAATTGGCCTCCAGCTTTTCAAGATACGCTGACAAAAATTGGTAACTGTCGATGAATTGAAGTGCTACTCGGCATTTATTATGTTGTTTGGTGAGTGAAAAAGAAATGTCTTTTTCCATATTGTTGGCAATGACATTGAATTGATGATCTTTAATTTTTCCCAGACCCTGCATAATTAAGTGAGCGTCATAATTCTTCAGATTGGGGAAGACGACTGGAATCATTTTTCGAAGGCGATATTTAACATTACAGGATGAATGAAGTGCCCCTCTGTACTGTCAATTTAAATAATTATGATCATTGACTTTGTCCTTATTCAAGGATTGGTGGCATAAGTAGCATTCTATCGCATTTTCGAAGTCTTTATCTTGTGCAGTCATTTGAATCTGTATAATATGAGTTAATTTTTCTACAAGTTCATCTTTTTTTGAATAATGTCTTGCAAAAATTTTTCTATTGCATTTTCCCCTGTATAGCACTTTAATTTTTTTTGTAACATTCACCATCTGGCCCCACGACAACATAGGCATACCCGCATGCCTCATGCATATTTAGCTTGTTCGAAAAGGATTTTCTAGAACTGGGGTCTGTCGTTGCTATGGGGACCAAGATGGATTCAAAATCAGCATAAATAATGTAGGGAACAGGATGCTGGTATTGCGGTTTAGAAAAAGTCATGATGCTGTCTTCAAAGCGTGGCATTTGAATCCGTTGTGGCTTAAAATTCTTGCAATATTGTGTATGAATTTCTAAGAGATCTTCTCTGCAAAATTGATGCAAGCACCGAAAGTAGTAGAATGAAGCACTGTCATGATGCGTACGATCACCCATGAGCCGAGAAAATTTCTGATTAAAGTATAATGATGGTTAGTTTCATTACTTAAGAATAATAAATTGTAACATTCTTTATCATCTCGTTCTGAAATATGCAGTGGAAAGACTTCTTTATTTTCATAAACAAAGACATTGATTTGCATGTTGTTCCATTCTTCAATCTTCTTTATTTGATTGAGGGGCACTGGACACTGCACATTGCCTAATTTAATTTCAGATTCGTAGAATGCATAATGTGAGACTCAATAAGGATGATTATAAACAGTTTTATGCTTCTGAGCCAGCAAAGACCAAATGAAACATTTTGGGTCTGTATTTTGAATATTCAAGATGGCAACATTATTTTTCAACTTCTGGGGATGAAGGAACTTGCTGCGAGTGGATGATACTGAGCTACAATTAATTCCAAATTACGAATACATTCCAAGACCCAACCGGACCCTAGCTGCGTAAACTTTTCAAATGATTTTCTTATTTTCACAAAGGCTGCTTGAATGTGCTCAATAATTGTCAGATCGGTCATTTCAATATGGCAAAATGATCTAAAATGGGATGAAATGATTTTCACCTTCCCCTCCTGAGTGGTGCGACTGAGATCCACATGAACAATGGTATACCATTTTAAAGCCTCTTTCATTCTTAGTTGAAAATTCAGTTCTTCCTCCAGATGCATGCGGTTATCATTGAAAAACACATTCAAATCATGTTCATTCATTTCATTGGCTTCAAAATTTATAACAGTTAAAGAATCATTAAGAGCATTCATGCAATTATTAGTGTGCAATCTTTTAGCGGGGGGTGGATTAGGTGAGGTGCATTTTAGTTTTTGTGTGTGATGCACGGTGCGTTTATGTGCAATTAAATTTTTCTAGTTGGTGAAACTTTCGGTGCATATATCACATGGATGATTGATGACAGGTTTTTTATGTGTTTTTTGATGATCAAGAAATTTATCTTTTCGAAAAAAAATTTTGTCACACAACTTACACACATATGGTTTTTCAGCAGTGTGAATTTTAAATCATATGCTCTATCATATGCTCTTTTTAAATCATATGCTCTAGTGAATGTCTTGTGACATGTTGGGCAACTCTGTAAAAGATAAAAAGTTTGCTAAATAAATAAAAAAAAAATTAACTATTTTTAAACTAATAAAATCATTAGTTACATTTAAAAAAAACCCTACTCTTTAAACACTTTCTTAATAGACTCTTAAAAATAGGAAAATCACTTAATTATTTTAACATTACAAAGATTTTTTTTTCCCACTCATGAAACAAAATTAAAAAAAATCAATCTAACCTTTCCAAAATAATTTTTATAAAACTAATTTTCATTCAATTGAAAAAGTTAGTATGCCAACTGAATCACTAATGTTTAGAGAATTAATTTTCAATACATTTAGTTTGAAAAACAGATTTAACTTTAAAAATAAAATGCTTGCAAAAAAAAAAAAAAAAATCTCAAAAATGAAATGCTTACTTGAAAAACAAAATTTAACTTAAAAAATGAAATGCTTATTTGAAAAAAAAAAATCTCTAAAATGAAATCATCACATAACAAATTCATGAATTGGCTTAAATCTAACAGAATTTTTAAAATCTAATATACTAAACTTTTTTAAAACATTCTAAAAAAATTAAACAATAAAATCTCACCTTGGATGACTTCGATAATCCTCCTGGACTATCAAGTGTGCTTGTTGAAGCCAAAAGTCCCATGGCTTCCCGTGATGTGGAAGGTCCCTGGACGGTTAAAAGCTGTTGCAGTATAGATGAGCGCTCCTTTTGTGTAGAAAATTCACGGGTGTCCCACACTGGCTCACTGCTGAAAAAATCAGCAGGTAAGTTTCCCACGATACCATCATAAGAAGGGGAACACTCTTTTGGCTGGAAAAAAATAACATCACATGAGTTTCTTGATAAATTTTAGCTTCAAAACAATCAAAGTAAATTTATATTCAAAAATTTATAAACCATAAAACTTTAAGTTAACCATTTGAATTAACATTAAAAATAATCTAAGTTAAAACACCTTTAAGTCAACCGTTTAAAATAATCTACTTTTAAACGATACATTTAAACAAAGACTTAATACACACCTTGGAAGATTCGAGTGGAGGTTCAGCAGACATGGATGCATAATGTCGGTTTTCAGCAACTTCCAACATTCTGATAAACTGGCTATCAGTTATCTCTGATAACCAGTAAAACAAACAAATAATAATAATTAAAAAAAAGTTTAACATTTTTCAACGATTATTCATAAGAATGACTCATCTTTTTTTTTTAAACATCCCTTCACCATTTAAAATAAACTTTTATAAACGAAAATTAAATCAAATTATTCTATTTAAAATATTTTTCTGAAGCTTTTAAATAACATTTACTTTCTTTTCATTCAAAATGAATTATCATAATAGGTTATACATTACAAGTTAGGTTAAATGAATCTCTTACATAATATTTTCAACACATATTAAAAACTAAGTCATCAAAATCAAACGAGGTGCAAGTATTTTGAATAAAGACATATTAAGGATAACTTAACCTTATTAGGAAAAAATGTCACATGTAAGCATGTTTAAGGATGAGAACGTGTTAGATTATTTCTTCCCTAAATTAAGTTAAATAATTACTGTTGTAAAATTTAATTAACTTTAATGAAAAAAATATACCCTACTTTTTTTTCACAAATGCATTTTTAATAAAATAATGTTGCTATTAAGATCTAAAATGAAAAATAATATTCCAAAAGAATTTAATTTTTTTTTCAATTAGCAGTTTATCAAGAAAATGAGTTCAACTTAAAATCAAATAAAAACTTGAATAAATATTTACAAAACATTAAAACATTCGTAAATCATTTACAAAAAAAAAAAAAAAAAAAAAAAAAAAAAGTTAAAATATACAATAGTATAGTTTACAAAATAATCTTACTTGACTTTGGAAATCTGAGGATGAAGAACTCATTTTTAAAGTATTCGTTTGAAAGTAGAATAGCGCGAATTAAAAATAAAACCGTCGTAACTTGTGAATTTCTAACAAGAGAATAAATTCACATCTAACGCTTATCAGATTTATCTGATAAGGCAACCTTATCAAACCCATGACGTAATGGGAATTCCCGTTATCAATGAGTCATGAGTTTTTCCCGTGACGAGTACAAGATTCTTAATTAAACTGTTAATAAATTAGATCTCTTATTAAGTTTAACATTCATAAAAAATAATAGAAAACCCATTATAAATATTCTTTTCGGATAAAATGGATTCATTTGAGTGTCATACTGATTAAATAGAAAAAAGTATTAACTAATTTTGCTGAATTTTAATGAAGGTTTTCTAACGAGTTTATAAACTCTGAAGCAATATAATTAAAGATTCTTTACAAATAAAACATTTTTCTTCTGCTATATGGAAAAAAAAAAAAAAAAAAAAAAAGTTTCTCAATATAACTTTAAAGATGTTTAGGTATTTAAGCAGTTTCATTTAGATATATTCTTTTAAAAATATAAATGGATCATAATTTTTAAGTGAAATTCCTTATTAAAATGAACTGTTATACATATAAAAGTAATAATACTAATCTCTTTTCAACATGTCTAAAACTTAACTGTTTTCTTTACGGATAAAAAAAAAATGAAATATTACTCTAACTCCTTTAAATAAATTTCACAATCAATAAATAAAAACTGTTTTAAATATTTAGTTTTAAAAACATGTAAAAGCAATAATATTAATCTCTTTTCAAACATATTTAATCGTAAATACTTTCTCTAACGAAAAAAAGTATATATTTGAATATATTAAATATTACTCTAACTCCTTTAAATAAATTTCACATTTAATAAAACTATTCAAATAAAAATTTACTTCATCATCATCCGAAAAGGTGTTTGAAGACATCACTTTACTTGTATAATCCATGTAGAAATACGAGATTCAAATAAAATGAAGGCACTGATATTCTTAGAAATACGCTGTTTCACAAGTCAAAAAAAATATCAACTGAGGTCGATTTCTTCTTGCTGTTTCTTTTTTATCACAAGTGCTGATTCATGTTATCTGATATCAGGGTTTTCCAAAGAGTGAATCACTTGATAAGATAATATGACTTTATTTCTCATCAACAATAAGAAAACTAATTTTCAAAGGCACTTAATTACAAATTAATCTTAATGAATGTAATTTTTAATTGTAATTATGAAGCTTAAAAATAATTTTTTTTTCCCAATTAAGTATTATGCATAAAATGTTCATTTGTAAACTTTCTTTTATTGATTGCTTCAATTAAGTTAAAAGCATGTAAAATCTTCATAAGTAATTAAAATCATAATCAATAATTAATTAGTTGATTATAAAAAACAAAGTCTTCATGGGTTAATAAAGTCATACATTATTAATAATAATTATTTGATTAGAAAAAGGGCTTTAATGGCTGATTAACAATAATTCACTTAATGAATATAAAACTATTCATGAGAAAATTTTAATTTCTTTTCACTTAAATTATACAAACATGGATTGTTTTTTCATACTAGTGATTTATTTTTCAAATAACCCCTAAAATTTTAATAGTGACGTCAAGCCTTTGCACTTAAATTACGCAAACTAAGATTTTTTTTTCACACTAGTGATTTATTTTTTTCAAATAACCCCTAAAATTTTAATAGTAATGTCATGCCTTTGTACTTAAATTATGTAAATTAAGATTTTTTTTTTCACATTAGTGATTTATTTTTTTCAAATCTTTCATTAAACGTTATTTGTTATACTTTCTCATAAAATTATTATTACTTCTCTTATGTTTCAAAAATAATTGTAGTATAAGCTGAAAGGGAAAATTAAAATAAAACAGAGAAAGGGTTAAGGAAAAATAACAAACATTTTATTATATCTATTTGATAGTACATAATGTTTCTTGCTTATTTACAAAGATTGTTTGATTTTAAACTAGCAAAAAATGCATGCGTGAAATGACATATAAATTCATATGTTACATTTTTTATTAATTGGTAGACATTAAAGTTAAATAGGGCACTGTCTTTATACATGAGATATTTTTCTCTTAAATTAGTTATTAAACATGACTGATCCAATTGTGAGTTTTGATCCATTCGACATCCATAACAGTCAAAAACACGATCCAATGATCGTTCAATTTCAGAGTTTAAGCAGGATAAAAAGTTTTTCTTAACAGAATCGGAGTCTATATGGGAATGGATACATTTTTCCGAAAACACATTCACACATCTAAAGAAATAAAGACACAAAAATTTAACGAAATCGATTTATTAAAAAGGTTTAAACAATACACTTTAAAAAGTTTCTACAGACAAGTGACCTAAAACTGGTCACTAACAGAATCTACATTCTTAAAAAACATGGATAGGACATCGTCGAAATTTACAAGCATTAAAATCCCCTAACTGTTGAAATTTTTCTCGATTGTTTAACATAAAACAGGAATGCAAACTCACACTGGAATGTCTATAAACACATCCAGTACATTCGAAAATTTGATTAAATATATTCACAATAGAATTCTCAATACAATATATCAGTTTAGACCACAAAACATACTCATTTTCTTAAGAACCTCGTTCACAATTTTGTTTTAATAAGGCAGGTAAATGTTTTTTCATACATATGACAAATCAATTTCTGATTCATTGAACAGGCTTTTTCTTTCAACTGTTCAAGTTGAGCATTGTTTACTTGGATGAGAGATTCATTTTTTAACATTTTTAGACACACAACAGAATGGTCTTTATTCAAAACTAAAAGGGTAATATTGGCGATAAACGATGAACTCGTACATTTAAAATTAAACGCAAATATTTTATACTGGAATTCATACCAAGTGCAAATATCTAGTTCGATTCCATTCTGAGTTGGTATTCCTTCACTCGAAAATTCTCTAATTTGAATAGAATATTGAGAATTCTGTAATTGCAAACCTAAAAAAAAATGGTTTCCAACTTCTTTTAGGAAAATATAATTTTTAACTTTCACAATTAGAGTTTGATTCAAATATTGTTGATCAGTCACAACAATGAAAGTTTCCCCAGGGGGATAACTTCTTTAGGTATTCACGGGCTTCAGAACCCCGGGAACCTGAGTGATCT
This sequence comes from Maratus speculifer, assembly GCA_964019185.1. NCBI lineage: Eukaryota > Metazoa > Arthropoda > Arachnida > Araneae > Salticidae > Maratus > Maratus speculifer. Next base: position 248,613,862 of record OZ025301.1, read on the forward strand.
TTCTCTTTTCCTTTTCCTCTTACTCCTCTTGTCTTCCTTTCATCTTTGTTTCATTCTCATTGTGGTTTCCTTTTTGGAGGTGAGGGCAATTCTGTATGAGTCGATATCATCCTGTATATCGACTCATGGAGAATTGTAAACCACCCACGTGTTGGCCGTGCGTGGCGACCCGTGTCCCTGGAAAGGGGGATCCTGGCAGTTGAGGGAAACCAACACACTTTTTTGGCCTCTGCTTCAGGTAGACGGGAGGTGCATATTGGTCCCGTATGCATCAATCGGCTGGTCAGCTGACTTTTGCCACTGGCTTTAGGGATCAAGTGATCGAGCAACTACTAGTCATCTCGTTAAGGGTGGAGACTGACATAGGGTTGTCTTGTGACCGTATGGACCCTGGTTAGCACTGGTGCACGATGTGCATCCCCTTGTTGAGCTTGGTAGTGGGTGGTGCGGCCGGGGTCTGAATTACTTTTTTCTAATAACTACTTCTATTCATTCTAATCCTCTCCCTTGTGGAGAGCAACAAATCGTACAGACTTCCTCAATTGTTCGTTTTTTTGTCATTAAACGTACCGATAGTCTCTCTAATAATTCCTTTAAAAATACTTCACCATTTCTAATTGCAAAAACATTCCAGTCTGTCTTAGGGGATGGTCATTCTATTAAAATATTACAATCTAGAGATTAACTAATTAAGGTTTCCACAGCTAAACAATCTCAACTTCTCTCCAATTGCTCTACAATAGGCCGCTTAAAAGTAAACCCTCATACAAGAGAACGGCAAAAAAAGTTAAAACCCCACATTAAAATAACCTATCATACTATAGCACGCCGAAATAATTAAAGTTCCCAAAATTCCCACTCAAAATTTTAAAAATTCTTATCTAAAACACCCTCATCCTCTTAAATGACGTCATCTTAACCTTGCGTCATACAAGATGCCCGATGACCTTCATCCCCCTCTAAGAGGTCGAACGCCCAATGACATTCACAGTATGCAGAGGTCAAACGCCCAGTGGCATGGAACTGTCATTACTATAACTACTAACGAGAAAGTCAAAAGATTATCGAGCCACTGAAAACCAATTACGTGTTGAAAGGCGATCACGAAAAAGGAAGTAATTTAATGCCGAACCGATTAATTGTAAAACACCATGTCTCGAGAGCAGCCAATCCAGTAGCCATGGCATTTTACACTCGGTCAGTTCTAACCAGGAAAATTTGAGTGCCAATAGTGATTCTAACAAGCCGGAAAATGTTATAGCTATTACTCTTGATTTTCCACCACCTAAAAAGAAAACTAAAAAGCAATCGGCTTGGGAAAAACTGGAAAAAACTTTTTTGATTCAGTGTCTGATGGACCCATTCACAGATGCATGTGCTGCGATCGACTTTGGTTTAAAACCTCCATCACCTAAATTCTGCTCTCTAAAATCAAACAGTATATGACAAAGTCATACAAGTATAACAGTATATGCCAAAGCTGTATTTTAATAATGATTACTTTCGCACCAACAATGTTACATTAGTTTGAAATGTTTCTTTCGTCGCCAACTTTTATGCTTGGCGACAATAGAGTGATGTAACTTAAACGAACTGTACCTTCAAATTGCAGCATGTATAGTCATTTATAGCAGTGGCACGGTTGGTTGGTGGGTTGGTTGAATAAGGTTTAATGGCGCAAAATCCCTTTAGGGACATGCTGTGCCAAGACCAAGTCAAAATAGAAAAAAGTTAAGAGCAAGTGAAAATATGCGTAATTAAAACCAATTAAAAGTCTACAGTCCTTTGTTAAAAATGCATAAAAATACAGAAAAATATGATGCGCAATAATCATATAAACACAATTTTAAAGAACACAAAACTTAAAAAAGTAAGAGGTAAAAACAACACGGCAAGTGTTAAACACAAGGTGCAATTAAAAAAAGTAAAAATAATGCAGTGTTTTTTTAAAAAAAGCAAATGAGATGATGCACAAGTCAGAATTTAAAAAATGTGAAGTTAATTCGGAATGAATTCGTCAAAAACAATATTCTCTTCTGTACTCGAGTCGTCAGATTCTTCCATAGCATCTTCCACATAGTTTTGTAGCAATTTGGGATCTTTAAAATTTGTAATAGACAGGTTCTGGTGTTACTTGCGGTGTTTTTTTGTAACAGTCTGCCACTGATGGGAACCTCAGATGGGAACCCTCTCCTTTGCCTTTTGGATCGGTTTCACAGTCTGAAAAGCATTTGTCTTTTGATTATTGGAAGCAGATTGATCAATGGTTTTTTTAATGGGCATAACTTTTTTATTAGGTGTAACTGCATTAGTATTTTGATTAGTAACAGGTTTCCGGAAATTAGAAGCTGAAGAATCAGGATTTAATTGGATATAGTTGCCTTATTTTTAGCCTGGAGTTGAGTTGACTTCAGAATAGTAACAGGCTCTGAAGAAGGCTGACGGATTTAAATTTTGAATATTAAAGATTAGCAGAGATTAAAATTAATTAGCACAATGAAAGCTTTTGCTTTTAGTCGCTAAACCTGTAAAAAGTTAAAGTCTAGAAAATTAAATAACTAAAATACTGTATGTTGATGAAATAAGTACAAATAAGTTAAAAACAAACTAACTTTTATTTAAAAGAAAATAAAGATAAAAGCAGTATAATTAACAAAAGCATTTATATCTATTAAACAATTAAAACGGAAAACTAAATAGAAACAGACTTCATGGCAAAACAACTGTGATGTAATGAGCTGACGACTCAAAGTATATTTTAGTTTTATCTATCCACAAACATGGTAAGGGCATTCCCGGCGAAACTTCATTTAAAATAAACATCATTATCGTCACAATTCTTTTCCGCAAAAACGACAGCCGGTCTCAAAAACAAACAGAGACGAAGCAGGTGGCTGACTTAAGTCCAGCATTGAAAACCACTTCCTACCAGCTGCTAGCTATCTTGAACATCGGGAGAGGAAGGTGACGAAATACTGCAAAGTGGTCTCTTGAATAATTTGGGTTAATAAAACAACTAACGAAACTGAAGAACGGCACTTTGACAATCACGTAAAATGGAACAAAACTAAAAGTCAAATCATAACTCTCAAACTAAACAAGACGAACGTAAACACTGCATACTGAAACATTAAGACAAGGGTCTAAGCTATTGTCAAAGTATTTATACTAAAAGGGAAACGAAAAGAAACTTATTACGCATGCAAAAAGGCAGGTGAAGCGATGGTCAAATGAGAAAACCATCGTGACGAAACGTCATACCGGAAGTGAGCGGTAGACAAATTACGTCACCTTGTGACGGTCAAGAAACACGTCATTACAGCTTCCGACTGCATACGAATACGACGAGAAAATAATAACAAGCCGGGAGTTTTAAAAGGTAAAAAGTGTTGGAAATAAATATAAGGTAAGTTAAATAACTATTGTTTATATGAATGAGAACTTTAATAAAGAGATATTAATAAAGTTAACCAGATTTAATAAAAGAAAAACCTGTTAAATGAAAAGGTAAAAATGGTATTTTAATAAAAGGTAAATAATAGACTGTAAAGGTTATAATAAATGAATAAACTTTAAAATAGGATAAATATAATTAGGTTAAAGTAATTAAGATAGATTGACTATAGAAATGGAGATATGGCCGGAAAGTGGCAAGAACAGGGTGTGACAAATTTCCTGTCAAAGGCAACCAGCGCTCCAATTTTGGACCTGCAGAACATCCAATTGAACAGCTGACATCACGTGTTTTTTTCTTTGGGGTAATGGGTAGATTACATGATTCTGTCTGAGTGCTTATATGTAAACTGTGCTTCTTAAGTAAACTGGAATAGGAAATTCCAATGGATGGTGTTCTGGATTCAACAAGTTTGCGGGCATCAGAGTAAGACAAATTCTGAGTAATTTTTATCGTAATTATTTCTTTTTCACGGCTCCAATTAGGACAAGTGCGAGAATAAGCTGTATGATCACCTTTACAGTTTGCGCAATGTTCGGGTTTTTCACAGGTTTTTATTGTCGTGGCCGACTTCTGCACAACGAGCGCAGGTAAGGGATCCACGACACGTACCGTTAGTATGGCCGTAACGTTGGCATTTAAAGCAGCGGAGAGGATTTGGTATATATGGTCGAACTGGACAGCTTAAATAGCCAGCTTTAATTTTAGTTGGTAGAGTAGGGCTATTGAATGTTAAAATAATGTTTTGTAGGTAGTACTTGTTCATTGCGACGGATAGTAATACGGCGTACATCTATGACATTTTGGCTTTTTAAATTTTCTAACAGTTCATCTTTGGTAAAGAATAAGAGATCAGGTTCAGATATGACACCACGACTTGTATTTAGAGTTTTATGTTTTTGTACAGAAGCGGAAAAAGTGCCCATTGGAGAGAAGTTGCGATTGTTTAGCTGTGGAAACCTCAATTACTAAATCTCCAGATTGTAATTTTTTAATAGAATGACCATCCCCTAAAACAAACTGGAATGTTTTTGCAATTAGAAATGGTGAAGTATTTTTAAGGGAGTTATTAGAGAGACTATCGGTACGTTTAATGACAAAAAAACGAGTAATTGAAGAAGTCTGTACTATTTGTTGCTCTCCACAAGGGAGAAGATTAGAATGAATAGAAGTAGTTCCATCCATATTAGAAAAAAATAATTCAGACCCTGGCCGCACCACCCACTACCGAGCCCAACAAGGGGATGCACATTCGTGCACCAGTGCTAACCAGGACCCATACGGTCACAAGACAACCCTATGTCAGTCTCCACCCTTAACGAGATGACTAGTAGTTGCTCGATCACTTGATCCCTAAAGCCAGTGACAAAAGTCAGCTGACCAGCCGATTGATGCATACAGGACAAATATGCACCTCCCGTCTACCTGAAGCAGAGGCCAAAGTAGTGTGTAGGTTTCCCTCAACTGCCAGGATCCCCCTTTCCAGGGACACAGGTCGCCACGCACGGCCAACATGTGGGTGGTTTACAATTCTCCATGAGTCGATATACAGGATTATATCGGCTCATACAGAATTGCCCTCACCTCCGAAAAGGAAACCACAATGAGAGTGAAACAAAGGTGAAAGGAAGACAAGGAGTAAGAAGAAAAGGAAAAGAGAAAGATCACTCAGGTGCCCGGGGTTGTGAAGCCCGTGAATACCTAAAGAAGGTATCCCCCTAGGGGCTAGCCCTGGCACGGATAATACACAATAAAACAACTGGTATTTAGCTTAAAATGATAGATGAATGTTTCGAGTGGAACATTTTTCAAATGGTTGGTGTAATTTCTTAAATTACAATTTTCTTTATATTTTTGTTTTTGTTTTGTTTTTTTACAATAAAATGATATTAAATAGAAGTCTTGATATGAATCCTGCTTTTTAAACAGTTTATATATATATATATATATATATTAATACTCTCGTGAAAGTGGTACAATTATTAATAATAAAAAAGTAATAATAAAAAATCTTGCATTATATTGTTTTTCCATGGGCAAATCATAGCTCTTGCTATGCAACATCAATGGTGATGAAATTTTTAGAGTAGGTACTGTACACTATTTTAAAAAAGTACGAAGCACGAGCTTATTTAAAGAAAAATATTTGAGATTACAACTAAATATCTAAATAACTCAATATAATAATAAATCCAACCAAGAGCGTTGTGATTATAAAAACATGATATTTTTACAAGAGGCACTGAAAATAGCAGACGAAGGGCGACAATTACAAAAACCGATATTAGTTTTTTAAGTAGAGGCGCCAAAATTATCTGTCCAGGGACGCCACGATTCCAAAAACACGGTATTAGTTTTTTGAAAGTTATATTTAAAGAGGCGCCAAAAAAGATCTAAACAAGGGTGCTATGATTACATTAAAATTATATTAGGTTTTTTTACAGAGGAAAAAATCTCATCTTACTAAGGGTGCCATGTTTCCCAAAATACGATGTTAGTTTTTAAAAGTTATTTTTACAAGAGGTGCTGAAGAAAGCTGAACAAGGACGCCAGAATTATAAAAACCGATATTAGTTTTTTAAAAGTTATTTTTGTAGAAGTGCCGAAAAAAGCCTGACCTGGGGCGCCACGATTCTAAAAACATGATATTATTTTTTAAAAGTTATTTTTAAAGAGGTGCTGAAAAAGATCTAAACAAGGGCGCCATAATTACAAATACATAAGTTTTTTTTTTTTTTTTTTTTTCTCCCAGAGGTGTTGATAAAGTCAGACCAAGGGTGCCATGTTTCCCAAAACACGGTAGTAGTTTTTTGAAAGATATTTTTACAATAGGGGCTGAAAAAAGCTAACCAAGGGTGCAGTTGTTACAAAAACCGATATTAGTTTTTGAAAAGTTATTTTTGTAGAGGCGATGAAAAAAATCTGTCAAAGGGCAACATGATTCCAAAAAAGTATTTTTTTTTAAAGTTATATTTAAAAGGTGCCAGGATTACAAAAATATGATATCAAGCTTTATTTTGGTGTTGTTTACAGAGGTGTTGATAAAGTCAGACCAAGGGTATTATTGTATCATCTTTAATTTTATATGAATAGCAACCTTTCTACGCATAAGCTTATACACCAAAAGAAATAAATTTTTACCTTTCAACTTTCCTTGAAAGTATTGAAAAAGGAAAAAATAACAAAACGTATATGTACCTTCAACTCTCTACAAAATTTTAATACATTGAAAGTAAGAAAAGTATATATGTTAACGCCCCTCAACTACATCTAGGTGCTTTAATACGCTGAAAATATTTTAAGGGGTGTTTCTTAATATTTATGTTATATAACGTGAATTTTGAAACTTGCAACAACTTCTTATATTAGATTTACTGATTTTCCTTGATACAACAATATGTCGTTAGAGTTAGAGGAAATACAACAACTGTGTGGTGTTCTAGATTTGGATGGATTCGCAATCCAAAAAAAATGCTGCTCGTGAAGCAGCATTTTGCTCAATGGATAGAGAAGTGCACCATAATATTCGATTCTGGTTAACACAATCACTACAAAACTCGGCAACTTCAAAAGAGAAACAATCTATGCGTTATGTAACCAACAGAGTGCATATGGACTGCCGTTTTTACCTCAGGAAGGTGAAAGACATATCCACCATAATGTTTAAAAATGTTTGTCAGTGATTGCTATAAACGCAGCAAAAATGGAAATAAAAGAGTGGTTGGATACAAAGGTGGAGTAATTGAAAAAAAATTATTAGAAGAAATGGGCATTCCATCCATCAATATAGAAAATTTTAAATGCCCTAAATTCGAACAACTGCTGACCAGATTTCGAAGTTATGATTCATGCAGTTTTCACAAGATAAAATGTAAAGATGCTCACTGTCCATTATCAGAAACTTTTGTATTTGTGTCATTCCTAAATAAGAAAATGAGACTGTTAAAACGAGAGGAAAAATTAAAAGCCAGTCTCCGCAACCATACAATGATTCAAATATTGATAAATGAAATAATTGAGGGGGAATGTCCTATCCCTCCGCCAACGATGTGTTTGATTTATTTAGAGATATAATATGTGTTTAACAAATTTATTATTATTATTATTTCTTTTTTATATTTTATGTTTTGTGATTGTGTTTTTATAATTGTGTATTAATTAATTGTGTATTAATTAATTTTTATTGTATATTTTAAGTATTTTTTTTACATATTTGTAATCATATTTTATCCATTAATTAAATAATTGTCTTATACTTTCTCTCTGTTTATTTTAAGTGTACCGAATACACTTTATAAGTTTTTTTTTTTTTTTTTTTTTTTTTTTTTCAGGAAAAACAAAAATCTTACAAGTTTTTTTTCAGGAAAAATTTCTTTACAAGTTCTTTTTTCAGGAATAATTTCTTTACAACCTCTTTTTTCAGGTAAAAATTTCTTTACAAGTTATTTTTTTCAGACAAAACAAAAAATCTTGTTATTATTTTTTAGGTAAAAATTTCTTTACAAGTTATTTTTTTTTCCAAGAAAAACAAAAAATCTTATTATTTATTTTCAGGAAAAAAAAAATCTTACCAGTTCTTATTCAAATTTGTTATTGAAACTAACTCTTTGAAAATATTTTGCAGGTTTACCCTTCTTATGATAAAAATTATACAATACATTATTTTCTTTGAAATCGAAAATTTATTATTTTCTTTGAAAGTTGTAATATAATATTTTCTTGAGAAAACATTACTTTCCAACAAAAATAATCAGTTCAACAGCATATAAAATATATTTTAAAAAATATAACAGGATGCTAACTAATCAGATTTCTTTAATTTTTTCAACAGTATTTTAAATTTATTTTTAAAACATTAAAATTAGTGTCCTCTTGTTGATATATTCACCAGTATAGATGTGTACATATTTAATCAAATTAAAAGAATCTTAAAGTTTAATTTGATTAAATTATGTTTTTCAAATAAGGATATTCCTCAATCTAATCTAATCGTGGGTTCACAAGGTATATGTTTTCAAGTTAAATTAAATAATATCCCCCCCCCCCCCCCCCATTGTAAATACAATTAAACAGAAATGTTCCAATTTCAAATTATTAAATTATTTTATCATAAATTGTCAAACATAATTTTTATACTTTTCAAATAACATAGATTTAGACAACGGAGATAACTGAAATAATTCTAACAACTAAAACAATTAGTTAAAATATATTAAATTACTAGCAGCCTATGCCCACTGCACTGGTCCATTTTTCCAAACAAATCTTGACTCAAACAAAATGGTGATTTAAAATTTCTTTTTTAAAGCAGTGTAGACCATCACCTATAATATCCTTCTGCAATGCTGAAAACGATGCCAGTGCCAATGTCATTGCGATATTGCTCTATTGTATGCCTTGGACAAAATTTGGGTAATTAAGTACCATCTCTCTTATTTGACCATTTATAGTAGAGTTTGATATGAAAATGAGACTGTTGTGACAGCAGGAATCAAAATGTTCTCTACTCATCACATTATTTTGTCAGAAAGTATTGTAATGATTATCAATTATCTATTAATTTTCAAATAGCACATTATCATTTGTTAGTTCTTAAACTCCCGAATCTGAACTTGCACTATGTGCAGATCTTGTAGACTAAATACAATCTCATTACATGTTGAATTACATTTTTTAATAACCGTCCTCTTATGACAACTCTACTACAGTTTTCTATCTACCTTGGTCTGTTCCAGCAAAGTATATAGGAAAAAAATGTAAAAAAGAGTGTTTAACTTATATATTTATTAGAACAATGAAGCATAAAAGGTGTGTTTTAAAGCTGAATTATTTGGGTAAAATTAAAATTACATCAGTTTCACTGCCTCTTCATTTTTTAAACCAGTTGCAGGGCTGCCAGAGGCGACTATTTTTATATTCCGTTCGCACCACTATTTTTCTAATATAAATTTCAAAAAAAAAAATTTCTTGCAAGTGTTGTCAAAGTGTATGTTAAGGATTTCTGTTTAAAGAAAGTGGTGCCAGTTAGAGTTAAAAAATAGTCACCTGTGGCAGCCCTGGAATTGCAAACATGTAGCTGTCAAATCGGGAATTATCTTGATGCTAAATTTTGTAGAAAAATAAACCTTCAGCTTGAAATCAATTCCATTATGATTTTTGGCGTCAAACATTAGTATTGCGTATAATGATTTGTTACAAATGTATCACTTATTTCGTGTTTATTGTCAAATGAAAGTGAAGTTTACACTCATCTATTATTGGCTTTTAATCTTATATCTTGGCAATAGTTTTTTTTTTTTTTTTTTGTACGACGGGGTAATGAAGTAGTATTTAATAGTTAATTTTTGATAAAATTATGTTGATAGGGCTTAATGTTAATTAAAACTGCAACATAAACATCATAAACAAAATTTTCTACAGCCGGTATTTAATGTATATTTTTTTCTAAGTCAATTTTAAAGTATTTTTTTTTAAATCTGAATGATTGATAAATTAGGGGAGACCGGGGATGGTTGACTATAGGGGTAGGTAGACTAACCGCCAAAAACTCGCCAACGATATGAGTATTGTGTCATCCCAGCGCAGCCGTGCATCATTCTCTTCCCCCCGCTCAGTCGTCAGTAGCACCACGTCGCCGGCACATGCCGTTTTCGAGTAGTGACCAGTGCTTTGTTTTCATATTGCATATTTTTTGATCTGGTATCTACACATTTTATGTTAACCATTTGCCTATTAGTCAAAGTGTATTATGAGTCCATATTGATATTATTTTATGTTATCCATGCCATCGAAACTTAAAATGTCGTTTGGGGTTGGTAGACTAATTTCTTTCGGGGCTGTTTGAATAATTAGTCAACCAACCCCAATAACATTTTGAGTTTAAAATATCTTTAAAATAATCTTTTTATTCGATTCTTAATAAGTATATTCTTTTTTTTGCTACAGCACGATGAGGACCTATAAAAGAACGACTGAACGAGCTGATACACTGAAGGATGTTGTAGAAAGAGCTTGTCATCGAGTCATTTTTGACAATGAAAGTGTTGACATAATCCGAACTTGACAAAAGCCGAATTAACCTTGGACTCAGTGGGATGTATCAAAAATAGGCAAATTTTCACTGACGCAGAAGAAGAAGCTTTAGCAAGTTATTTAAAAAGAGCCGCAGATATTTATTATGGGTTAATGCCATATGAGACTCGAAAATTAGCATATCAGTTTGCCATAAAAAATGACAAAGCTATGCCTGATTCTTGGAGAACCAAATTGTTAGCTGGCGAAGATTGGTTGGGCTCTTTTCTTTAACGCCATCCTTCTTTATCCATCAGGACACCACAAGCAACAATTCTTTCTAGAGCTACATCATTCAACAAACACAACGTCAGTATGTTCTTCACAAATTTAACTACTGTTTACCAACGTTTGAATCTAAGTCCTGGTGATATCTGGAACGTTGATGAAACAGGTATTACAACCGTGCAAGTACCTAATAGAATAATAGCTAGACGAGGTATTAAAAGTCTGGGTAAAATGACATCAGCTGAGAAGGGTACACTGGTGACAATTGCAGTAGGTGTTTCAGCTCTTGGAAATATGGTACCGCCATTTTTAGCTCACAGGCTATCATAGCCTGAGAGCTTATGTGCCCGTCCGTTCTGTATGTATGTACGTAACGCGATAACTCATGATAAAAATATCCGATCCACTTGAAATTTTGTATGTAGGTATATCCTGACAAGGCGCTCCCCTGATTAGTTTTTGGAGTTCATTCGATATGTATAAGAGGGGGAACGGGGGGCTCATGCCCCCCCGTTAGTTGATATAGATGGGATTTTCATGCAGAATTAAGTTTTCAAAATTTAGATTAGGATCATTCTGATGAGGCGATTCCGTGACTGTTATTAGGTGTTCATTGAATAAGTATAAGTAGGGGGAACAGGGGTTCTAATCCCCCCCCCCCATTAGTTGATATAAATGGGATTTTCATGCAGAATTAAGTTTTCGTTCAAAATTTAGATTAGGATCATTCTGATGAGGCGATTCAGTGACTGTTATTAGTTGTTCATTGAATAAGTATAAATAGGGGGAACAGGGGTTCTAATGCCCCCCCCCCCCCGTTAGTTGATATAAATGGGATTTTCATGCAGAATTAAGTTTTCGTTCAAAATTTAGATTAGGATCATTCTGATGAGGCGATTCAGTGACTGTTATTAGTTGTTCATTGAATAAGTATAAATAGGGGGAACAGGGGTTCTAATGCCCCCCCCCCCCCCCGTTAGTTGATATAAATGGGATTTTAATGCAGAATTAAGTTTTCGTTCAAAATTTAGATTAGGATCATTCTGATGAGGCGATTCCGTGACTGTTATTAGGTGTTTATTGAATAAGTATAAATAGGGGGAACAGGGGCTCTAATGCCCCCCCCCCCCCCCCCCCGTTAGTTGATATAAATGGGATTTTCATGCAGAATTAATTTTTGTTCAAAATTTAGATTAGGATAATTCTGATGAGGCGATTCCGTGACTGTTATTAGGTGTTCATTGAATAAGTATAAATAAGGGGAACAGGGGTTCTAGTGTCCCCCCCCCTTAATTTATGTAAATGGGTTTTTCAAGCAGAATTTTCAGATTTCGTTCAAATCTCTGAATAGTTTTGGAAGTTTAATGCTTAAGTATAAAAGAGGGGGATAACTCTTTTTAAATTATATAAATGCTAAATGGGTTTTTATTAAGAATTATCTAATTTGCTCTGAATTTTGAATATAGATTTTTTATATGATAAAGCATGTCTTTGATAGTATAAGAGGTTCAATGATTAAGTATAAAAAAAGAGAAAAGGGGAGAGCTGTTTCCCCTTCTTAATTTTTTTTTTTCGAACTGAATTAACCCTTGAAAATATAAAGCTTTAATGTGCAATTAGTATTTGTAGCCTGTGAGCTCAATGCCATCAGTTTAACTGGGCAGTATTCTTTATTTGTATTTCCACGCGTACATTACAAGTCCCATTTTATTAGAGGTGGTCCTATAGGATGGGAAGGTGATGCTAATTCGTCTGGCTGGATGAAAGAAGAGAACTTCATAAAGTATGCCAAACACCTCGTGCAACATGTTAAGCCCAGTAAAGAAAAACCTGTACTTTTGTTGCTGGATATCCATGACTCTCATTTATCTATCGAACTAAGGGCTGGATACAGCAGAAACAGTTGTAACAGTCACAGTCGCTGGTTACAAATCTGAAATTTGCGACCGTTACAAAAAAAGCAATACTGGAGAAACACTTGTTACGGTTACAAGCAGGTTGCAAAGATGTAACTTCCGGTTTCGCACATATCGATTATTTCCAGCGATATGCTTTGTGATTGGCTGATCATGTAAACACTGGAAGGTATAAATAAACAATAGCATGTGTACTCGAATTAGTTCATTTGAATTTTTTATACTTTATTGTTTGTTCTTGCTATCAGTTTAATAAATTTCGTTTAGAGTTTAGAAATGTCAAAGTCTAAGTCAAAAGAAAGAAGGGCTAATTTTTCTAATGATGAAATTGAAGCGATGATTAATTACCTGGAAAACTGTCCTGAATTAATTTCAGGAGAATTGAATAAAGATCAGGTATACATAAAAAAGGAATGGGAAAACATGGCTGTGTTTGTTAATGCAATCGGACTCTGATATAACAGAACCGGTGAACAGTTAAGGCTTAAGTGGAAAAATTATAAATCAAGAACCAAAAGCAAAGCAGCGCTGATAGAAAGTTTTACAAAAGGAACAGGAGGTGGCCCTGCAATTAAAATAAAGTTGACAGAGCAGGAAGAGAAAGTAATTAGTTTAATTGGCCAAACCTGTTTTAAGGGAATCGTTGAAGATGATCATGATTTCACATTTACTTAAAGTAAGTTATGTTCATTACTCCTATTTAATTTTATTCATAAACACATATTTATATCGATAGATGCTTGTAACTTCTTAAAAAATTGATAACTGTTAATGAGTTTTTTAAACAATTTCAGTTGTACAGAAAAAACAAATCCCATAATTAGTTTTTTTGTTTGTTTGTTTGTTTGTTTTTGACTGCATTAAACAGTGTGAAGCTTGTTATTTCAATCAATTACAAAAAAAAAAAAAATATATATATATATATTTTTGTGATTTAATGTAGTTTCAATTTTCTGATCAAATATTTTTATCTAAAAAAAATTCAGAAGCTTCATGTTAGAATTGTTTTTCTTTTTCTTTTAAAGAAAATTTAGTGATCAATTTTTTTTTCTTTTAACAATTGGCAAATGCATCTACCCCATAAAACTAATAACCTTTTTTTGAAGTAAAATAGCACATTATTTATCGTGTTTCCTTCCATGTTCATTTAATTTTGACATTTTTATTGAATGCCATAAACATTTTCCCATAATTTATAATCATATTTTTGTTTAAATTATTATCTGCAATTTATTGATAATGCACTATCATATGAAACATAATTGTAATAAGTTTCATTTATTTATAGACATTTTTAAGAGTAATTTGGGCACAGATGTCATATACGTGCCACGTTTGTGCATGCTCTGGTCCCAAGATGTGTGGATTTGAGGGAGTCTATTGTATTTTAAGTTTCAATGTTGGTAATTTGCAAGTATCAAGATAAAATAACCTATTTATCATTGAATTATATTTTACTTTGTGCTTAAATTTTAAAATGTAAAGACATATAGTAAATAGTAGGCATTCTTGAATAACTTGCAAATTCTTTAATGTGATTATTTAAATATAAAATTATTTTTGTTAATTTTTTTTTTTTCTCTCTGTGAAAATTAATTTGTTTCAATTAATCTTTGATTTTATTATTATTACAAAAAGTAATTGCAATGTTTTTCATCTTTCTAGGAAAAAAATTCAGCTGTGAACCGTAAGTATAAATGTTGGATTAATATTTTTTTGTGGATATGTGACATATTTGTGTATATCTCAAAATGTGCTATAAAATGTTAAACAATAAATTTCTTAACGATCTTGTTCTTATTGTGATCAGAACTAATAGTAACCCTAGAACGGTATTGTATTAAAATTAACCTAGATTTTATTACCTGACAGTTCCTAGATGCCTCACTAGTCACTATAAAGAGTTAAATAATTTGAAATGAGGCTAACATTCATGAGTAAAGAATAACGATTTAAGTCAAAGCCCCCCCCTTTTTTTGGCATGGGGGGGCTAGTAAATGGAATCCGATATAAATGTAAAGGAGCTAAAATTTGTAAACAGCAGATATATAATTACTTTTTGTTACTATCCTTTGTATGTCAGTGTGATTCGGGGGGATGGGAAAAAAATGTTAAGTGGTTACAAAAGTTAAAATTATTAGAATAATTATATTCAGGTAGTTTACTTCAAGTATCAGACATGCTACAGGCTCAGCAAGAAAAAAGCTGAACTTTCACGGCCTCACAGACTTTTGGCGAAATCTGCGTTTTTCTGCAATTTTTTAACAAAATTAGGGTTTTTCTGCGACAAATTGACGAAAATTGCACTTTTTCTCCCACAGCCTTTTTAATTAAATTTCCATTTTTCCAAAATCCTTTAGCGAAATCGTGCTTTTTTGTCAAATTTTGCATATTTTCTGCGATCTTTTGTCAAAATATTGTATTAGCGAGCGGAGTGTCAGGTCGCCATTTTGAGAGCTCCATAAAAAAGAGTTTTCTTAATTATTTTTAATGGTGATTAGTGAACTAAAAGTTCTTATAAGAATATTATTTCACAGCCGTTAGATCTGAGCCGCTTCGGCCACTATTTTCTGGTGCTTTTTTCTGATTATTTGACGGATAACGAACCATGGCATTTTCGCACTTCAACTGGTTTCCGGATGACATGTTCTCAGATGCAAAAACGCTGAGAAAATCCCTAATTATCAAAGAAAACACGTTCGATAATTTGGACAACAAAGCCAAGAACATTTTACTGGAGCATTATAGGACCGCATACCAATATGTGGGACTTGATATGGAGGTATTGAATTGTCGACTGAAACTTAACACCGATCCCAGTAAATCGAAAGAATTCATTGACAATAAGGAGATCCTAACCAACCGTCTAAAGAATTTGGTAGAAGAATTAGAAGCAAACATGAGGGTGAGTGGATCTTCATTGTACACTGAATTTCCTGTTGATATCACCCTTCCCCCCATTTCAAATGAGCCAAATTCCAGTGAGGATTTGCTAATGCAAGTCGATTCTGCTTCCAATTCTGGAAAGCGTCGTCACGACGACGAACATGATTCTGAAGAATGGACAACTGTCCAACATAAAAAGAAAACTTATCCAAAAGTTTCCGGTTCCAGCAATGATGCTGATTCTAAAAATAAAAAACAAAAAATCCCTCTCTTCTTTATAGAGCCAATAAAGCAGTGGAATTGTCTCTTAATAGCCCTTAAGCAGGAGGATCCATCTATCCATTCCAAATTGAACAAAAATTCAATACGTGTCTCCGTTGAAACTGAAAATGAGTACCGAAAGGTACAACAGGTTTTAACGAGGGAAAAGATACATTATAGGAGTTTCTTATTAGAAAATGAGAGAAATTTAAAATTCATTTTAAGAGGACTTCCTGCTTATGCTTACCCCTCCCTTATCTTAAAAGCCCTAGAATGTGAAGGTTTTAAAAACATTACCATCACGCAGATGTATCGTGGAAACACAAAAAATCGTGTTTAACTCGCCCTATTCCTCATTCAAATGCCACGACAGGAGGTAAAGCTTGATTCCCTGTTCCAAATTTCTGAAATTATGGGACTTCAGGTACAGTTTGAAACGTACCGGGGTCGCAAGGGCCCAATACAATGCCACAATTGCCAAGGATTCTTCTACTCGGCCGCTGTGTGCCATCTAGAATCATCATGTGTAAAATGTGCTGTGCACATAAATCTGAAGCATGCTTGAAAAAATATGAAGATCCTTGCAAGTGTACAAATTGTTCGGGTCCCCATCCCGCGAACTACAGACTGTGCCCTAAGTTCCCAGGCAATCAAAATAACAAAATCGATAAATCTGTAAGCAAAAATATGAATTCTAAAAATGTGTCATCTTTTTCCTCAAAGAAAGTAGATTGTGCAGTCTCTTTTGCGAGTGCTGCGGCTGGCGGAGTTGCAAAAAACCCTCTCATTCCTTCCACATCGGCCCCCAAAATTGGTGCAGTTTCGGATGCTGATTTCTTAAACCAGCTTCTCAAATTTGAGAAAACTTTTGGAAAAGAGGTTGTCTTAAACACCTTCAAAAAATGTCTACCAGCCCTCTGTACCGCACCTACGGAAATAGACAGAATATATATAATATATAGCAGTTTGCCAAGTACCGATATTTAGCTTGTACTTTCTGTCGCTTTTCTCCTTTTTTCGATCCTCCCCCCATCTGGCAATTTCCCAGCTATAAGTGACTTGAGATTTTTAAATGTTGGCTTATGGAATGCCAACGGACTTAGATATAAGGCCAATGAATTCAAAGACTTTATATATGTTAGTAACTTGGATATCATTTTAGTCTCCGAGACTCACTTTTCTCAGGGTTACTGTACGAAGGTCGCCAACTTTGAGTTATTCGATGTAGACAGACCTCAAACTGGCAACCGTGTCTATGGTGGCACTGCTGTGTATGTTAAGTCAGGGCTCAATGCTACTCTTGCTAAAATTCCTTAATTTGATTGCATTGAAGCCACTCCTATTGTCTTAAATTTTCCCTCCATTCCCCATCTTCTGATTGCAGCCATTTATAACACCCCCTTCTAGGAATCAACGTCTGCTACAAAAAGATCTCTCAAATCTCACTCGCCCTTTTTCAAATTTTTTAATTGCGGGTGATTTTAATGCTCACCATTTCTCCTGGGGCTCTAGACGCTCCTCTGCTTCTGGTCCCCCCAGGGGGATACCTTCTTTAGGTATTCACGGGTTTCACAACCCCAGGGCACCTGAGTGATTTTTCTCCCTTCCTTCTCCTCTTACACCTCTTGTCTTTCTTTAATCTTTGTTTCACTCTTATTGTGGTTTCCTTTTCGAAGGTGAGGGCAATTCTGTATGAGCCGATATCATTCTGTATATTGACTCATGGAGAATTGTAAACCACCCACGTGTTGGTCATGCTTGGCGACCCGTGTCCCTGGAAAGGGGGATCCTGGTAGTTGAGGGAAACCAACACACTGCTTTGGCCTCTGCTTCAGGTTAACGGGAGGTGCATATTGGTCTTGTATGCATCAATCGGCTGGTCAGCTGACTTTGGTCACTGGCTTTAGGGATCAAGTGAGCGAGGAATTACTAGTCATCTCGTTAAGGGTGGAGACTGACATAGAATTGTCTTGTGACCGTATAGACCCTGGTTAGCACTGGTGCATGAATGTGCATCCCCTTGTTGGGCTCGAGAGTGGGTGGTGCGGCCGGGGTCCGAATTACTTTTTGAATTATTATGGATGGAAAAACTTCTCTTTCATCTACTTCTCTCCCTCGTGGAGAGCAACAAATGTCACAAAATTCTTCTTTTACTTGATTTTTCGTAATTAAACGCAATGATAGCCTCTCCGATAGTTCTTTCAAAAAAACTTCACCATTTCTTGTTGCTAAAACCTTCCAATCTGTTCTTGGTGATGGCCACTCCCTAAAAAAATTACAATCTGGGGATTTACTTGTTGAAGTTTCTACAGCCAATCAGTCTCAATTTCTGTCCAATAATGATACAATAGGCACCTTTTCTGTATCTGTTAAAGCACATCCAACTTTAAATTCGTGTCGTGGTGTAATTTCTGAACCAGATCTGTTATTTTCTACAAAAACTCATAGATGTCCGCCGTATCACTATCCGTAGAAATGGGCAGATACTCCCTACTAAACATATAATACTAACTTTCAATAGCCATATTTTACCAACTAGAATTAAAGCAGGCTATTTAAACTGGCCAGTCCGACCTTACATCCCTAATCCCACCTGCTGTTTTAAATGCCAGTGTTATGGCCATACCAATGACCAATGTCGTGGCACTGTCACCTGCGCACATTGTGCAGAAGTTGGCCACGACAGTAAAACTTGTGAAAAACTTGTACGCTGTGCAAATTGCAAAGGTGATCATGCTTCATACTCTCTCCTGTCCTATTTGGACCCATGAAAAAGAGATAATTACTATTAAAATAACCCAGAAACTTCCTTACCCTTAAGCCCGCAAAATTGTTGAATCAAGAACACCATCTGTTGGAGTTTCTTACTCTAGCTTACTGAAGCAACAAACAAAATCTGTAAGGCACATTAGTACCCAGACTGAAGCTCCTTTTAAGAATTGTTCTCCTGAAAAAACATCCAGTCCTATAAAGAAAAAGACCCGTGATGCCCATGCTACTGCTGTTACCAGAGTTTTGCCAAAATTAGTGCTTTGGAAGCCATCATCAGAGCCTGTGAAAATTTAATATTGGACCAGTCAAACGCAGAAATCAAGCCAATCAAAAAATTTAACCAAACATGAAACAGGAAAAACTCCTGTTTCATCTGCATTAAATTCCCAGAAACCTGATAATAGTCAAACAGTAAAACTAATGAAAAAACTAATGAGAATAAGAAAATTCGAGGCTCTTCAGGGTGGCAAACTGTGAAGAGTAAAGAAAGGAAATCTTGTCATAGTCCATCTGCTACCAATTTGAAAAACCCAAAACAAATGAATCAATATGTGGAAGAGGCTATGGAGTCAGCCTCTTACGACTCGAGTGAAGAGGAAGAAAATATTGTTTACGAAGAATACACACCTAAGTGATTTTACCTTTTTAATTTGTTTTAATGTATTTTTGTGCATCTTCTTCTGCATTATCTCTAAACACTTTATTTTTACTAAATTTTTTATCATTTCATACTCTAGGTTCTAGGGACTGTTTTGATCATACAATTTTTAACTTCTAACATATCCTTTAAGTTCTCTATTTTACCCTCATTGACTCTTTTTAATTATATCGTGACATAGTATTCTTTAATCTTTTCTTTATGTAATATTCATTCATCTTGCTCATTGTTTATATTTTATCATATATACCAACCATCTACAGTTTTTTTGTCACTTGATTTTTATGGTTTTTGTCCTCTTTTAATTAGATTTTTATTATACATATCATTGTTTGATTTTCAATTTTAAATTACATTCTGTTTTCTTTTCGTCTTTGTCTTGGCGCAGCATGTCCCCAAAGGGACCTTGCGCCATAAAACCCCATACAACCAACCTCTGCTTCTGGTATTAAACTTCGCAGGTGGACAGATTAAAATCATGCACAAATTATTGCACCCACAGAGTCCACCCGCCATGATTCCCATTCTATTATTGATTTTGCTATCACCTGCAATTTTCCCTTCCCGCACACTATTCAAGCTGTGAATGATTTGTCTTCTGATCATTTACCAGTTGTGCTTAGATTCGACATGGGTAATTACCATCTTGATATCCCTCAAGCCTTTTCAGTCAATTGGGATAACTTTGCTCATATTCTTTCGAATGCTGAGCCACCATCCACTGAGATTCACACTGCTAATGATGTAACAACTTCAATTCATGCATTTGGAGAAACCCTTCAAAATGCATTTAGAAAAGTTGCGAAGCCTCGGCAGAAAGTAGTTGATTTCTTTCGACTACCTGAGCACATCAGAAACTTGAAAAGAGACAGAAATCATTTAAGACGGGACTGGCAGACGTCTAGGAACCCCCTTCTTAAGCTCCAGCTTAATCGCATGAATCATCAGATTAGTGCTGCAATCAAGGAGTTTAGTATTTCACGCTGGAACACCTATGTTGAGTCCTTATCGACTTCTGACAACACAATTTGGTCAGCAACGGCCCGCATCCGTAGGAAACGATCACGCATCCCAGCCCTTAACGGCCCCAATGGGATGGCCTACAACAACCTAGAGAAGGCTGAGCTCATTGCTGACAGTCTTAGAAATCAGTTTACTCTAAATCACGATGTCAACAATCCTAGCATGACTAGGATTGTCAATTCCAATGTTGAAGAGTTTCTAAACACAAACCATAATAATACTCTCACACCTGCAACCCCATCCGAGGTAGTAGCCTATATCGGGAATCTTAAAAAGAATAAATCACCTGGTCTCGATTGCATTTCTACAAGCATGCTTATGTACCTCCCTTTAAACTTTATATTTTTTTCTAACCTTTCTCATAAATACTATGCTTAACCTCTGTATGTTTCCCTACTGCTGGAAGCGAGCACTGGTTGTACCAATCCCAAAAACTGGGCAGGACCGCCATGCTCCCTCTAGCTTTCGACCTATTTCATTACTTTCCTGTATCTCAAAAGTCTATGAATACATACTAGCTAACCGTCTGAAGGAGTTCATTGCCACTAATTCGATAATTATTCCAGAGCAGTTTGGCTTTCAACCCAAACTCTCTACGCAACACCAGCTTTGGAGGGTAACTAAACTCATTCACGAGGGTTTTCTAAACAGACAAAATACTGGTGTTGTATTCATAGACATTGCTAAAGCCTTTGATAGAGTTTGGCATGAAGCTCTAATCTATAAACTCATTCGACTTAATGTACCCCCTCAACTTATTATATATAATTATCTTAAAAATACAGTTGGCAAAAAAAGTATTTGTACACTTCATTTTTTTTAATTATAATGAAATTAAACAAAAGATTTAAGCAAAAAATACTGTAATACATTAATTTAATGCATTATAATATTATAGAAGCAAAAACAAAATTAAACGAATCGATTTTTTACATTATAATAAACAAATATACAAAAATATAATGCCAAAAAAGTATTTGTACACTATATTAAAGTAATATAATTAATGAAAATTTAGTAAAATGATACAAATTAATATTTTGTGTGAATTCATTTAGCGTTTGACTACTTCTAGATGGTGTGACATAGATTCCACCAACTTTTTGTAGCGGTCTGGTTAATGATATTCCATGACACAATAAGACCTTCTTTAAAACTGTTTTTTACTGATACATATTTTTTTTTCGAATTTTTGCATCCAATAGAATCTACAAATTTTCTATTGGATTCAAGTCTTGAGATTTTAGAGGAGTTACCAATCGTCTTCGAGTATTGTAGTAACCATGTGCTGGTGATCACAGCAGTATGCTTTGGTCGTTATCCTGCAGAAAGTGAAAAGCTTCCTCTACGCTTAATTTCTTAGCACGGTTTAATAAATTATGCCGCGACACATAAATGTATGTTAAACCTGTCCTTCCATTGTCAATAAATTTTAAATGTCCTGCTCCATTAGAAGCTATACACCCCAAAACCATAATATTCCCCCCACCATGCTTGATAGTTTGAAGTATACATTTTGGATCTAGAACAGTTTTATTTTTACGCCAACTTTTTCGAATGCTTGGTGGTAAGAAAATTCTGAATTTTCCCTCATCAGAAAAAATTACTGTTTTCCAAAAATCCAATGATTTACTTCTGTATACGAAAGCGAATACTATGCGTTTTCGCCTATTTGTTTCGCTGATGAATGGATTTTTCCTTGAGGTTCTTCCTTTTAAGTCTGCATTGAGAAGAATATTTCTTATTGTTTTAGGTATTACTCTGATGCGAGAAGATGTTGCAAGGTCTCCAGCAAATTTTTGAACCGAACGCATAGGATTTTTTAAAGCTTTTTTAACAACAGTCCCTTTTTCCCTCATTGTTAGTTTGCTGAGAAATCCTGGTTTTCATTGAATTTCGATGCATCTAATTTATTCATAGTTTCTCACTATGCATCCAATAGCTGTTGATGGTAATTTAATAGCTTTTACAAATTCTTGTTGCGAGTTTTATTTTTTTATGCTTAAAAACAGGATTTCATATGTCTAGAGGTACCTCTCTAGTTTTAGGTTATATTCTCAATTACTTCAAGAACAAATTAAATTAAATGTTAGAAAAATATAATATGAAGTTAAAAATTATTAAAAACCTCTGTATAAGTAGTCCTTTGAACCATAAACACTATAAAACACAGTACATATCAGGATGGAGAAATGTACAAATACTTTTTTTGCAAGAAATTTTTTAACTTTTCCTGTTAGAAAATTATTTTACATCTTTATCGAAATTTTCTGTTGTGTAATTTAAAACACGCGGTAAACAGACTGTATTAAAACTATTTTTGACAAAATATCTGTTTTTATTTTGTTAAAAATTAAACATTTTAGAGTGTACAAATACTTTTTTTGCCAACTGTAGATCATTTTCTGTTAGAGTAAACCATTCTATTTCTTCTTTTCGCATAATCGAGGCAGGAGTTCCCCAAGGGGGATTATTAAGCACCTGGCTCTTCATCTACATTAATGATATACCTCAGATTCCCCGCATCCTCTTAGCATTATATGCGGATGACACGGCCATACTTTTCAGAAACATATCACTACACATTGTGATTGAAAAACTCCAATCCTACCTCCATATTCTTTCTGTTTGGCTGAGAAATTGGTGTATTAAAGTAAATGCTTCCAAAAGTGCTGCCATGATTTTCTCAAAAACTCCTATCACCCCTGACATTAATCTTACTCTTAATGATGAAGATATACCCTGGGTCAACGATTATAAATATCTGGGAATTTACCTAGACTCCAAATTAAACTGGGCACAGCAGATTTGTGACATACAGTTGGCAAAATAATTATTTGTATGTTCAATTTTTTACTAAATTAAAACAGATATTTATACACAAATGGTTTTAATAGAGTGTTTTTACTGTGCTTTTTAAATTAACGACAGAAATTTTCGATAAAGGTGTAAAATAAATTTTATAACTGAAAAAGTTTAAAATTTTTTTGCAAAAAAAGTATTTGTACATTTCCACAGCAAGATTCGCACTGTGTTTATAATGTTTGTGGTTCAAAATTGTAACATAATTTGGTAGTTTTTAATAATTATTAAACTTCACACTATGTTTGTCTGGCATTTAATTTAATTTGCTCTTGAAGTAATTGAGAATGGTACTTAAAACTAGAGAGGTACCTTTGAACATAAGAAACCATATCTTTGAGCTTAATAAAAATAAAAATCAGACCAAGAAATCAAAAAAGCTATTAAATTACCATTTACAACTATTGGATACATGATGAGAAAGTATGAAAAAATTGGTAACATCGAAATTCAATGAAAACCAAGACTTCTCCGCAAATTAACAATGATGGAAAAAAGGAGTGATGTTAAAACAGCTTTAAAAAATCCTATGGTTTCAGTTCAAAAATTTGCTGGAGACCTTGCAACATCTTCTTACATCAGAGTATTACCTCAAACAATAAGAAATATTCTTCTCAATGCAGATTTAAAAGGAGGAACCTCAAGGTAAAATCCATTCATCAGTGAAACAAATAGTCGAAAATGCATAGAATTCCCTTTCGCATACAGAAGCAAATCATTGGATTTTTGGAAAACAGTATTTTTTTCTGATGAGAGAAAATTTGGAATTTTCTTACTACCAAGCATTCGAAATGTTTGGCGTAAAAATAAAATTGTTCTAAATCCAAAACATATACTCCAAACTGTCAAGCATGGTGGGAGGAATATTATGGTTTTGGGGTGTATAACTTCTAATAGAGCAGGACATTTGGAATTTATTGACTTTGAAATGACAGCTTTAACATACATTGATGTGTCACGGTATAATTTATTAAACAGTGCTAAGAAATTACGTGTAGAGGAAGCTTTTCACTTTCTGCAGGATAATAACCAAAGCATACTGCTGTGATCACTAGCACATAATTAATATACAATGCTCGAAGGCGACTGGTAACTCCTCTGCAATCTCTAAACTTGAGTCCAATAGAAAATTTGTGGATGCTATTGGATGCAAAAATCCGAAAAAAATATGTATCAGCGAAAAACAGTTTTAAAGGAGCTCTTATTGAATCATGGAATAAAATAAACCAGACCACTACAAAAAAGTTGGTGGAATCTATGTCACACCATCTAGAAGTAGTCATAAACGCTAAAGGAATTCACACAAAATATTATTTTGTATCATTTAACAAAATTTTTATTAATTATAGTACATTAATGTAGTGTACAAATACTTTTTTTGCATTATATTTTTGTATATTTGTTTATTTTAATGTAAAAAATCAATTCGTTTTATTTTGTTTTTGCTTTTATATTATTAAAATGCATTACATTAATGTATTACAGTATTTTTTGTTTAAATCTTTTATTTAATTTCATTATAATTTTAAAAAATGAAGTGTACAAATACTTTTTTTGCCAACTGTATGTTCTAAAACTACCGTTGCCAAATCCTCCCTCAATTCTTTATTAGCTAGACATAGCTGTCTGTCAATTCCAAACAAGTTACTGCTTTATAAAGCCTTTATCAGATCTACCATGACTTATGGGTCAATTGTTTGGGGATCTGTATGTGAAACTCAACTACGAAAACTTCAAATCATGCAAAATACTATTTTAAGGCAGATTGTAAATGCAACTACGTTCGTCCGGAATGATGTTCATTCATAAAGATCTCAAAATTTGGCCAATTTCTCAAGTTATTAAAAAACTTGCTCAAAATTTCCATAGAGATCGTTTTCTTATACCCAACAATGCGTTGCGGTCAATAAAGTCGTACAATATTAATGACTCAATTGGTAAAAAAAGACCGCTTGTCATCCTAAGTCGAGATGATGGTTTTGCTCCACCTTCTAAACGAAGACGGCAAGAACCACCTTAAACGTATTGTTGTGGTTATTCTAAATTTTATTTCTTTATGTATGTGTTTATCCTTTATTTTAATATCTATTCTCTTATTTTTTTTTTCTGTTTTATTTTAATTCGTATTTCTGACATTGTTCGTGCCTATACATTTGGCATCGGATTTAATCTACTTTCTTAAAAAATTAATAAATTATTAAAAAAAAAAAAAAAAATCTTATTATATCGTTTTTTACTGCTATTTATTCTTTTTTTTTTAAATTCATTTTTGTTTCATTTAATTTATATATATATTTAAATTCCATATATTTATCTGGCTCTGGGGGCCCCTTTCTATTTTTCCCTTACCCTCTGTTTGCTTCGACCAACCCAATGCTACGGAGTTTGTATGCAAATTCCACCAATATGCTCAAGATCTATGCATCAAGACAATTCGACTGATCACCATCGATGGGAAGTAAACGAGAGCATTGCGACTCTCGTAGGAATTCCAGAAGACATCTGCATTGGTTCATGCGCATTTTCTGCGATCTTGCGTCAAAATTTGCGTATTCTGCGCGATTTTTCGTCAAAATTTGCGTATTTTCCGCGATCTTTCGTCAAAATTAGCACATTTTTCGTGATGTTTCGTCAAAATTTGTGTGTTTTCCGCGATCTTTTTTCAACATATGTGTATTTTCTGCGATCTTTCGTTAAAATTTTCGTATTTTCCGCGATCTTTCGATAAAATATGATTATTTATCATGCTTATTTGACAAAATTAGAGTATTTTTCCGCAACCTGTTAACAAAAATCGTGTTATCCCAGCAATTTTTTGACGAAAATCGCGTCTTGTTCGTGATCATTTAACAAAAATCGTGTTTTTTCTTGCGATCCTCTGAAGAAAATAGTATTTTTTCCGCGATTGTTTGATGATTTTATAGTTTTTTTTTCGATCCTTTGGAGAAATTTGCCTTTTTTCTGCAATACTTTGAAGAAATTTTCTTAATTTAGTGACGTTTGACTCGTGTTTTTGTTGTATTTCATCGTTACCCCCCCCCCCCTACATATAAATGTCAACAAATTTTAATGCATATTTACATTGATCCCAGAAGCCAGGGATAATAAAATTCGTCGCCAAAAAAGCAGAATTCCGCGTTTCCGCGGAAAAGTAGCATGTCTGAAGTATTTATTTTATGTACCAAAATTTGCTTCCTGACTGTTAAATGCATAAGGTAAAACTAATATTAATTTCATACCATTGCTAAACTTGATTAAATGTAATATTTTGCCTATGAGAGGATTGGACACCTCTGTCATAAGTTATGTTCTATTTACAAAAGAAAAATGTTTGATGCTTAAACTTGGAGTATTATTTAATGAATTCACAATCAGCCCTAAATTATGCCAAATTCAGTTTGTAAACTTTAACTCAATCATATTGACAGTCTAAGGCAGGTCACACACTGAGGCGACAGGTTGAAAATGGAATGTAATATAGGAGAAAAAAGCAGGTTGAAACAATAAAAGCTCTTTCAAACCAGTTTTCTTTCACTGAAATAATACAACATGTTGCATGTGTTGCCTCAATGTGTGACCTGCTGAAGTAATCATTGAAGCTGATAGTATTCAAGCTGAATAGAAAAACATACTTTGGTACATGTGCCATATTTCCCCGAATCTAAGACTATTTCTATGTTATATGATTTAAAAAAATTCCTCATTAGTTTTTTTTTTTTAAATAAATTATTTCTGTTTTAATTGCTACCTTAATTCGGAATGAGTTTTGCATAGTGTCATGGATGATTACATGCTGTTACTTCAAGAGACAGCATGCAGAAAATGGGCCATTTAGTCATTTTTGAAAATTGTATCAACCAATGTGCAGTTCAAAATTTCATTTTTTTTTTCTCTAATAAGCTTTTTATTACTTTTTATAACTTATAAGCTTACACATCTATTACAATTCCAGGTATTACATCTCCAGTTCTGCACACTTCACAAGAAAGTGTAGCTGGATGCTCTTCTGCACAAGTTTGTATTTATTTGTTAATTTTAAAATAAATTTCTAAATTAATAAACTTATTTTGCCTAAGATTATCTTGAAAAAGTAAAGTTTTGATGTATAGAACTAATAATAGTAAATACTGATATTTCTGTCAGTGTTTGTGTATCTTTTTTGTACTGCTTCAAAAGTTATAATGTCTTGTTATAATGTACACCAGTTGCAACAATGAAGCTACTTTTTCAAATAAAAGTAAGCAATCTATGGAAATATTAAAATAGCATCGGGAAAAAAAAATCTAATAAGTATAAAGACTTACTTTAAGGTACATAATTTCAGACATAGAGGTACCTTCTCAATGAATCTTCTATCTAAGTGCAAAAGTCTTTGTCATATGTCTTTGAAATACAGCTAATTAGTATTAAAAAAAAAATTGTGTATCTTCATTTTGCAGTTTTCAAAGACTACGAAAATTCACTTCAAAAAGCGAGTAAAAATATGTATTTTCCCATCCCTGACCTTCAAAATTCAAAAGTACTTATGATTTTTTAATGGTACTTTTTTCATAATTTAATTTATAGCCAAGTTATATTTATGCGAGAAAAAAAAATTACATGTATAAAAAAAACTTTCTATTTTCAATTTTTTTAAATACAGTAATAACTAAAAAACAAAGGAGTCGTTTCATCATGAGTAATTTATAATTTTTTTCTGTCTTTCTAATTACAGTCGAGTCTCTCTATAACGAAACTCCATACATCGAATTTTTCCATATAACGAATTTCTAGTAGGAGCGGTCTCCTTTTCGCATGATTACATTAAAAACAGCGAATATACAGATATAGCGAAATATCTATCTCCATATAACGAATTTTTTCATAAATTGGCCTTAATTTATTCAGTTTTTTAAAAAGCTTCAAAATCATATGGAATCAATCTTCCATCACTTATTTTTGATTTATTGTCAGTGCTGAGTTTTTACATTATTTCTCTTCTTGTTTTTTAAATCCAACGAATTCATCCCACCTCCCTCACACCTTTCCACATCCTTCTCAAAACAGTATCAATTGGATTGATACACATGTAAAAGAGGAATCAATGAGGGGCACATAAGAGAGGTCTTCTAATGGAGGAAAATCTTAACTACAATTTTTCATTCCTTAGTAAAATTTGAGATTTTTATTTATTTATTTATTTATTTATTTATTTATTTTTTTTGAGAGCGTAACAATTTTAAAATCAAAACAACAAAAAATTACATATTTCTTTGTCTGAAATTAATTCAATTCTTTATTTGATTTTCATTAAGCTTTCAAATAAATGTCTGTTCTCTTTTTTGAATCAGCTTAAATAATTAAGTTAGGTTAATATTTACTTTTAAACATTTCAAATTCTTAATTCAAAAGATCAAAAACAACATTTGTTCAGATTTCACACATTAAATAAGATTTTTAACATTCTCTATACATCGAATTTCTCTATATAACGAATTTTTTACTGGAATGGTGGATTTCGTTATATAGAGAATTGACTGTAATTTTTCTTTGATTTTATATAAGTGAAAAATATATATTTTAAAATTAAGGTGCTCTTTCTCTAAAGCAGATAAGTTCCCAGTCAAATTTATGCGTTTTTTCCATTGTCAAATTTTCTTCTGCAAGTTCTTTCTCTCAGCTGTTACCAGAATTATTGACAGTTCTATTTAGCACAGCAACAACAATCTCTTTACCTGCTAATTCACCATTTTCGATATACCTAATTTTTTAGTTTATGAACAATTGCTATAATTTTCTTCAAGTTGGAGGCGTTAATTAAAAAAAGTGTGAGGTGGAGAAGAAACTCTGCTGGATTATCGAGGTCACAATGTATTTTCAATAAATTTCTACCACTGAAATATGAAATTTTGATTTTAATGATGCTGAATGCAAATTTTTACATTTTTTTTAACCGTACTCATATAAATCTGCACATATTCATCAATATAACCATTTAAACTTTCAGTTTGCATGTAGAAGGAAAATTGCAGAATTTTTTAGTTTTATATCATTTTGTATGTAATTCTTCATGACTGAATTTATGGTTTTTGATGAGAAAAGTATAAATTTATTTCTGAAAAAAATTCAAGATATTACTGTTATCATTGGTGATTACAATCTTTTCATCAAATATTGTATATTATACAAGCTTTTTTGAGTCTGACTAAATTTAAAACATCCTTACTTTATAATTTTGATGTGAATTAATAGATACTCCTATGAGGAAAGTTTCATTGAATAATTCATGGAAAATGTAATCTCATGTTTATTAATAAATTATTTATTATGTACTTGACCTTTACTTTTAATTAAATCATCTCTAAAATTATCTTTCTTACTTAATTTTAATATTTTGCTATATTGAAATTACCTTTTAAGAAAATTTAAATTATTGATTTCAAAATTCTAATATCTGCTGACATCCAAAGCAGAATACTTTGAGATGTTCTGCAATGCAAATTTATTAGACCAAAATTGTTCTGCAAGATAAATTCATACATTTTTAACTCATCTTCCGAAAATAAAATTTATGCATACATTGCAGTTTAGAATTTAATAAAATACAATCAAACTTTGAATTAGAAAAGGATATATTTTAATAATATTATATTTAAATATTTACATTATTATTCTTTGATACACACTGAATCAATACCACGGTAATGACATGGCATTCATAGTTTTATGGATAATTTTAGAAGAAAAATATTTGGACATATTTCCTCAGTGGATAAAATGTTGATTAAAAAATGGTCCGTACATGGATACTAATCCAGCCTTTAAGAGTTTTCTTAAGGAATTATGCCCAGATGGAGGGCCATTACAAGAAATGAACATCCTTTGTGCAGTTGTGCCGATGATAACTTCATTGCCATCATTTGTATTAGGTCTTTTCGAAAAAATTTTGTCAATTCCAGATCCCCAAGTCTCACAGATTGCTTCTGAGATGGGAACTGAAAATATATGAGCGAAAAAGTCAAGAAAATTAGGGATCTGTGATTTTAACTCATACATTGATCTTTTCAATACCATCTTTTCTTGAAAAGAATTTCCAGTCTGTTGACATTCATTAACACTTTTTAACATCCAGTCAACAAAAATTTTGTATTGAAAAAAAAGTTCATTTTTTTCCTCTTCAGTAGGAGGAACACATGGAAAAGATTTTATTGTATCCAGAAAAACAGAAAGATCCACGATTTTATTTTCAACATTCGAACGTGGAAACATTAAATGTTCGAAGTTAAAAAGCAACTTTGCTGCACAAATTATTGAATCTATTTTTTCATTTTGTTCAAAGTAAACACTGAATTGATGCAATAATGAATCTATATACAGTAGACTCCCTCAAATCCGCAAACTAGAAATCCGCAACTCTCTAAAATCCGCACATATTTTATGGATGTAAACAATGAAACTTTCAGTTCTGATATTGGGACAAAATTTGATTTTTTTTAAATTTTGCATAAATTCCATTCATTTTTTATTTTGCAATTTTCTTAATAATGCTCTTTCATGTTTTTTTCATGAAGGAAGAATAATTTTTTTGGAAAAAATTCAAAATATTGCTGATATCACTGGTAATCACGATCTTCTTACCAAATATATTTATGCATTAATCAAGATTTTTTGGTTATTAAGCCTAGCTAAACTTGAAAAAAATCCTTATTTTATGATTTTGATGTGAATTAGTAATGTACTTTTATGAGGCAAGTTTTATTGAATAATTTTGGAAAAATACATCTAATCTTTATAATAAATATTTAATCATACACTATTGATTATTAACTTGACCTTTGCTATTAGTATTTTTATCATTTAAAAAAAAGTCTAAATTTTTATTTTACTTTATTACTTATTTTAATATTTTATTATATTGTAAACATTCATTATAGTTCCGATTGCACTATTAATTGCACTCAAATTATTGTTTAAAAAATGTAAACAAAGCAATGACCAGAAATCCGCAAAATTCTAAAATCCGCACAACCTCTGGTCCCAAGCTGTGCGGATTTGAGGGAGTCTACTGTATTTCAAGATTTCTCTTAGGTCATGTAAAAAACATGACAGAGATGATAAATCATGGGTTGATCTCATTTTTTCGAACTAACTGGCAGATCTGGCATTGGTACACCTTGAAATGTACTCTCTTTTGAGAACATTGTAGAAGAAAGCTTTGTGTAATTGAAAAATACATTTGGTAATATTTCAATGCTATTTTTAAAACTTTCTACATCCACAGAATTGGAAAGATTTGTTAAATGGTATTTAACCCTTAACTGGTGAGGTGGGGTGTTTTTCACCCCAGACAAATTTAAATTCTAAAATATTGCCATTTTACATTACTAGACACTTTAGATACGTGAATTTATATGTATATGTATGTACACTTACAGAACTTTTTTTGTTGTTTTTATATAATTAAATAATGAAAAATTCACAGGAAATTTTCTTATTTTAATTCGCCAAATTTTGTGGAGTGTGTAAGAAGTCAAACTTTGGGGTGTCATACACCCCATCTCACCACTTATGTTATAAAAAATCACCTCACCACTTAAGGGTTAATTGCAAATAAATATTCCTGCAAATTTTCTATGCAATTCATATAGTCCCAAGGAAGATGGTCAGTCTGTTGAACTTTTTTTGATGTAGATGCAAGTGCACAAATAATATCAGCAATCACCAATATATTAAAAATGTTTCTTTTAGAAATAAGTTTATCTCTAAAACTTTCATCTTCCAGTTTTTCACAAGCTGCAACTAATGCAGTGTAATCTTTGATAAATGTTTGAATAACATTTGCAGAATGGGATACAAATTTCATTGTTTTAAATATCTTTGGCTTATATAAATATATATCTAATTCCTGGGCACATTTATTAAGACATTCGTAGGATGTTCCCCACATGAATTCTTTCATACACGAATTAATAAGTGAAAGGCAATCTTGAACCAATTTAATCCTGGAATGAACCTGTATTAACTCTAATCTATGCATTGGATCCCAAGAAACTGGGATATCTTGGCAAACAAAGATTTCTTTTAGGTGATCAATTACTCTCAGTCGGATATATTGACCATCTACGGCAAGCCCAACTAGATGCTCCCTAATGTACGAAAGGTTAAGGCCAGTATCCAGTTTTAAGAGTATCAATGATACTCTTACTTAAGCCTTTTCTACTTACATCATCACAAAAGTGGTGTTCTAAATAAATATTTTCAAATAATTTATCATTATTGTTACGCATCTATACGTTTCTTAAGTTTAAATAAGCATTAAAAGTTTAAAAGAAACGGGTTTTAAAGTAGAAATAAAACGTATTTACTTAGTTAGATGCATGTATGGTTTTTCGTCATCTCCCGAGCACGTTTGTTTACGATATCTGAGAGCTGGCCTTTCCGATCTGCTTTTGCTGAGTAATGTTACTGCGTAACAGCCGAGTAACAGTGATTTTAGCGATCGCATCACTTGCCGTGAACGGCAGAGGTTTTTGACGTCATACCGCGCGGCCAATAGCATCTCGGATATATGTTGCAGATAAATCTCGATGTATTACTGAAGAAAGTTTGTATGTACAATGGCAACAGATATATGCAAAACAAGTTCTTCAGAATCTTGTATAAATAGTTTGTATTGCGATGGCTTGTTGCTCTATCTCAATTTTTCTTTTCAAATGTCGCTTAAGCACATAATCTAATCATGTAACTTTAGTCATCTTTATTTTTAGTTCTCTTAAGTTTACGGCAAAGTAATGTCGTAATGTTGTGTTCATCTGTAAATATGTCACCTTAGTCAATAATAAAAGCTTTGGTCATGTAAAACTGTTGTTGTCAATTAAGCCTTCCACAAAACCACTGCAAATACTCTGCTCGGTCCATTTTAAATGGCCGTCAGGGTTATGGGCCCAGAGCCCTTGTGGAAGTGAAGATTTTTGCGTCGACGATGTTTGTTGACAAGTGACGTCGTGCCGATGTTTTTCCGTTCCTGGAAATTTTCGATGGAGTTTTCAAGTTTTGCTGTTTACCTGTTTTAGATGTGATTTTTCCTACTTCACCGGTGATAAATCTGCAAGGACTGTTTTCTCTTTTTGGACTTTGTGTTCCTTTTGGACTTTTTCCGTTTTCTTTTTGAAAGTTTCCCCGATTGCTGTGAAGGAGGCCGAGTTTTTGAAATGGAGCTGACGAATGTCACCCTTTTGACCTCTTCAAATTGGGAGAGTTGGAAAATAGAAGTGAAAGTCCTTTTGCTCCACTATGGAGCGTGGCAATTTATAGAAGGTCCGGATGCAGAAGCTGGTGAAAGTGTAGAGCCATCAAAGGAAAGCAGAGTTCCGGGAAAGGAGGATGCGGCGACAACAGTTCCTGTGACTGAACCACTAACTTGGAGGGAAAGAAATGATTTGAGTTTGCGCAAAGCCCGTGCATACACAATAATTTATCAGACCCAGAGTTCAAGCCCCTGATTGCCGGTACTACTAATGGAGCAGTTGCATGGAAGATTCTAAAGGATCATTTTGAACCAACCACCCGAGCTCGAGTTATCCAGCTGTTAGATGATTTTTTTAGCCTGAGATATGTGCAAGGTGAAAATCTTGGACTATTTTTGTTTAAAGTGAAACAAGCAACCGAGCGGCTTCACGAAGTTGGTCATGATCTGCAACCACTATACATTGGTTATCAAATGATAAGAAGTCTTCCAGAAGAATTTCAGTCAACAGTGCAAGCAATCTACAGGTGGCCTGATAAAGATTTTGTACCTGATAAGATTGAAGCTGAGCTGCTGCTGGAGGAGAATAGATTGAAGCTAGCCACTAGAGACTTTCAGAATGCTGCTTTCTCTGGAGAAGTGAAATGTAAATCAGGTAAATTTTCAAAGTTTGCTAATTGTAATGTAAATCAAAGTAAATGTTTAAAGTCTGACAATAGCAATGTAAATTTAAGTAATCAAAGTAAATCTTTTAATCCTGATAATGTAAATTCAAGTAAATTTCCTAAAGCTAAAAATTTTAAACAGAATAAATCAATAGGTCCTTGTTATTTTTGTAAATCTTATGGTCATTTAATTTCGAACTGTAAACTTAAATCTAAAAATTCTCAATATAAAAGTAAATTTTCAGAATCTAGTAATGTTGAAATAAAGTATAATAATGTAAAATGCACCTTCTCTGAACATGAAGCAAGTTTAATTGAAATTTCTCCAAACATTTTTGAAGCAAATACATCTGATTTTTGTAAAAGTAATAGCTGGGTTTTTGATACCGCAGCGACTGCTCATTTTTGTAATGACAAGAATTTATTTTTAGATTTTGAGCCTGTGTCAAATAAAGGATCGCGAAATATAACACAACAGCGATTTTCGTTAAAAGATCGCGAATTATAACGGTGATTTTTGTCAAAAGATCGCAAAATAAAATTGCTATTTTCATCAAACGGTCGCGATATAAAACAGCAATTTACATCAGACGATCGCGAAACAAAACTGATTTTCATGAAACGGCGATTTTCGTCACACGATCGCGATGTAAAACGGCGATT
Organism: Maratus speculifer; assembly: GCA_964019185.1. Lineage (NCBI taxonomy): Eukaryota > Metazoa > Arthropoda > Arachnida > Araneae > Salticidae > Maratus > Maratus speculifer. Next base: position 248,648,546 of record OZ025301.1, read on the forward strand.
TTCGCCAAACAATAGCTAATTAAAATAGCGATTTTCGACAAACGATCGCGATGTAAAACGGCAATTTTCGTCAAACGATCGCGAAACGAAACGGCGATTTTTGTGAAACGATCACAATTTGAAACGACTATTTTCGTAAAACGGTGATTTTCGTAAAATGATCGCTAAATAAAACGGCGATTTCGTCAAACGATCGCCAAATTAAACCGCGATTTTTGTCAAAAATTCGCGAAATAAAACAATGATTTTCGTCAAACGATCATAAAATAAAAGTTATTTTCGTCCCCCCCCCCCAATAAAATAAAATAAAATAAAAACTAAAACCTGCAAATTTTTGCTACTGTCATGGAATAATCATCGAATCTATTGCTGGTTTAGTTTAAAATGATGCAATGTATAAAATATAAAATTCCTCACTGAACCTATTCTTGGGTTACCTTAATTGATGTAAAATACTGTGAAATAAAAAATCATTTTTACTTACTCTTATAAATTAAAAGTTTACAACAAAAAAAGCTGTAATTCTTTATTTAGTTTATTATAAACAATGTAATATAGGAAATTCGCACATAAATGTTGTGAAAAATGTTGTAAATTTTACTTTATGCATAATTTCCTCTTTTTTGCTAATTTCTGAGTGGCATCCCTGCAAATATGCAGATGTCACTTGCTGTAGGAGAAAAAGAAAGCCCTGTTCAGGGAAGGGGTACAGTAAATTTTTTTGTAAAGTGTAAAGATGGCAGCTTCAATCAAATTATCCTTAAAAATGTTTTGTATAATCCTAATTTACGTAGAAATCTGTTGTCTGGCAGCAAGCTTGAAAAATTGGGTGTAAACTTTGTGGGCAGTAAGGGCAGGGTAATTGTTTATGACAAGGAATGGAATTTTTTGTTTTATGCTGTTAGAAAAAATGACTTGTACTTTTTAAAACCTTTTAGCTACAAATGTAAAGGAGAAAGCAACTCGGCTAACATTTCTGCAAATCAAGTTGAAAAATTAAATTTAAATGAACTTTGGCATGAAAGATTTTGTCATGTAAACAATGAATATTTAATTAACACTTCTAAAAATGAAAGTGTTGTAGGTTTGCCTTTATTGTCAAAGTTAGCCGAGGATTGTATTTCCTGTAAACTTGCTAAGTCTAAAAGAACATCATTTAAAGCTATAGGTAAAATTAAATCAAAAACTGCTCTCGAACTTTTGCATATGGATCTCTGTGGCCCTTTACAAGTAACGTCGCATGGGGGGAGTCGTTATTTTTTCACCATCATTGATGATTTTTCTCGTTTTGTTACAGTATACCCCATCAAGAATAAGTCTGATGTTTTTCAAATTTTTTTTAAATTTCAAAGTAGGGCCGAAAGGTATCTAAACAAGAAAATAATTTCAATCAGAACGGATGGGGGTTTAGAATTTTGTAACAGAGAATTTGATTCATTTTTAGAAAAGCAGGGTATTTTTCATGAAAAGACGAACCCGTACAGTCCTGAAATGAACGGGGTTGCGGAGCGTTTTAATTTAACTGCTTTGGATGGTGTTAAGACTCTTCTCAATGCTAGCGGCTTATCTCAAAAATTTTGGGCGGAAGCCTTAATGTGTTTTTCTTACGTATGGAATAGGGTATGTCACAAACAGTCAGAAATCACCCCTTTTGAGATGTATTCTGGTAAAAAACCCTCGGTTTCTCATTTAAAGAAATTTGGATGTTTAGCGTACGTTGGAGTGCCCAAACAGATTAGAAGGAAGCTTGATATGCGAGCTAAACTGGGGATCATGTGCGGGTATGCTCAATCAACGAAGGGCTATAGAATTTGGTTAATTGATGAAAATAAAATTGTGGAAACCATTAATGTAAGATTTGATGAAACAAAAAGGGGGGTTGATGTAGTTTCAAAATTTAAATAACAAAAATTTAACTTTTCACTTTTTGATCTTCCAGAAGACGGAGATATTTTTTATGAACCTGAAAATACATCTCAATTGGGGAGTGAGACTGTTAAAGTAAAAGATCCAGAAGTTTCGGAGCAGGAAATTTTAAAACCTTGTGCATCAATTCCATGGACCCGTAAAGCAGTACCCCGAAAAACAGGAAATCAAACAGACATTTACTATGGCATAGAAGGAACCAACACAAGAATTAGATCTTTTAATGAATTAATTAAATATTGTAAAGAAAATAAAATAGAATGTGATAAAAATTTATTTGATTTTAGTTCTAAAAATAAAGAATCCGGTAAAGTTTTAAATTTAAATGTAAATGAAGCAAATTTAACTGAAATCAAAATTCCTCAAAGCTACAATCAAGCCATTAAAAGCCCAGAAGCATCAAATTGGAGGGACGCAATGAACCATGAAATCACTGTCATGTATGAACGGAAAGTATGGGATCTTGTGATACCACCAAAAGATGCTAAAGTTTTGGGAAACCGCTGGGTATTTACCGTTAAAAGAAACGAGAAAAATGAAATTGTAAGGTACAAGGCGAGATTAGTAGCGAAGGGGTTTAATCAAATAAAGGGGGAAAATTACGAAGAAGTTTTTAGCCCGGTTGTCAGTTTTACAATAATTAGGTTGTTCTTTGCCATATTTTCATGTCTGCTTAAATGGAGAAATGTCCAGGTAGATGTCAACAATGCTTACCTTTATGCTAATCTGGATGAGACTGTATACATGCACCAACCTGAGGGTTTTGTTAAAGATAAAGATAAAATTTGTAAGTTAAATAAAGCCATTTATGGTCTCCACCAGAGTGGAAGACAATGGTTTTTTGAGATGGATGATGTCTTATCCAAACTTGATTTTCAAAAACTAGATTGGTGCAATTGTGTATACATGTTTCAGACCAGATTGGTTCTTTTACTTTATGTTGATGACATAGTTCTTTTTGGTAAAACTAAAGATGATTTAGATTTTGGGATAGAATTACTGCAAAAACATTTTAACTTAAAAATTTTGGGGTCTACTAAAAAACTATTGGGTATAGAGTTTGAAGAAATAGGAAATCGTCTGTTTATACACCAAACTTCATACATTGAAAAAGTTTGTGAAATGTTTTCAGAATTTAAATTTCCTGTCAGTACTTTACCTATGCCCAAGGGTTTAGTTTTGTCGAAGCAAGACTCGCCTTCCACTAAGGAAGATATTGAAATGATGTCTAAGCTTCCTTACAGAAATCTTATAGGCTGTTTATCTTTTATAGCTGGAAGGACTAGACCAGATATCATGTATGCAGTTAATTTGTTGTCCCAATTTCAATCAAATCCTGGAATCTCTCATTGGAATAGTTTATTAAAATTGTTAGGTTATCTTAAATATACTAAACATTATAAACTTGAGTTATCCAGAATTAGTGAGTTAAATCTTTCATGCTATTTAGACTCAGACTTTGCTGCAAACAGAGACGATCGAGTTTCCATAGGTGGCTATATTTTGTTTCTAGATGAAACGCCCATTTCGTGGAAGACTTTTAAACAGAAATGTATAAGTCTTTCAACTATGGAGGCCGAATACGTCAGTTTAACTGAAGCTGCTAAAGAATTAATCTGGGTCAAAAATGTTTTACAGAATGAGATTCTAAATTTAAACTTGAAAGATTGCACACTATTCTGTGATAACCAAGCAGCAATAGCTTTTTCGAATTCTCCTTTTGAAAATCAAAAAACTAAACATATCCATATAAAATATCATTTTCTTAGAAATTTAGTATATGATCAGGTCTTTAAACTTAAATATATTGCTAGTAAATTTAACTTGGCTGACAGTTTTACAAAACCCCAGATTAGAGAGCAGTTGTTGAAATTTTGTAAAAGGATTTTTGATATTTAAAGTTTTAAGGGGGGGTTATAATTTTTCTTACAATGTAATCACTCTGGTCAATGCCTTGCCAATAAAGTCTTATATGACCTGACATTGACCAGACTGTTGTTTTTGAATATTAAAATGTAATTTAATTTTATTGAACTTTTGAAGTTTTTGAAATTTTTGATATTTGTAATTTTTGCATTTTTATAACTTTTTCCAGAATTTTTGTAATACTCTGGAGATGACGAAAAAGGAGGCCGTTTGTTACGCATCTATACGTTTCTTAAGTTTAAATAAGCATTAAAAGTTTAAAAGAAACGGGTTTTAAAGTAGAAATAAAACGTATTTACTTAGTTAGATGCATGTATGGTTTTTCGTCATCTCCCGAGCACGTTTGTTTACGATATCCGAGAGCTGGCCTTTCCGATCTGCTTTTGCTGAGTAATGTTACTGCGTAACAGCCGAGTAACAGTGATTTTAGCGATCGCATCACTTGCCGTGAACGGCAGAGGTTTTTGACGTCATACCGCGCGGCCAATAGCATCTCGGATATATGTTGCAGATAAATCTCGATGTATTACTGAAGAAAGTTTGTATGTACAATGGCAACAGATATATGCAAAACAAGTTCTTCAGAATCTTGTATAAATAGTTTGTATTGCGATGGCTTGTTGCTCTATCTCAATTTTTCTTTTCAAATGTCGCTTAAGCACATAATCTAATCATGTAACTTTAGTCATCTTTATTTTTAGTTCTCTTAAGTTTACGGCAAAGTAATGTCGTAATGTTGTGTTCATCTGTAAATATGTCACCTTAGTCAATAATAAAAGCTTTGGTCATGTAAAACTGTTGTTGTCAATTAAGCCTTCCACAAAACCACTGCAAATACTCTGCTCGGTCCATTTTAAATGGCCGTCAATTATTTATGTCGAAAATTGGTACCCTAAGTCCAATAATGTGTCTAGTCCTATGATTGACTGTCATTTTATCAGCAACTATACCAATTGGCACTCCTTCGTTCATAATAAAAGAAGATATAGCCTTTGCTAAAGATGTGTAAACATGGGGTAGGAAAAGACGGGGAAATTCTTTTGAATAATTTTTTTGACCTACGGAAGCTCCACTGTTATAAAACTCAGTTATAATATTTTCATAACTGGAATATGATGCATCAAGTTTGTAGGTCATATATGCCACTGAAGCACAGTTAATTGCGATTTGCTTTCCATGCTTTTTTAATTTCGATTTCTCTTCCTCCCTTTCTTTCATTGCTAACGATTGTTTTTCGTGCGTGATGGATTTAATATGCCGTTTCATATCATATTTTAACTGTCTGAAAGCAGCAGTCATATTTTCGGCATTTTTGAAGAGCATGCCTGGCATGTTAAGCCACCTTCAGTTCTTACAAATGAATTGTCTGGTGCCCACTTTAACAAACCATCTATACTTCTTGCGTTTGCAAAAAGACTATCATGCTCTTCATCTGTAAGCAAATTTAGGAGATTTAATTTGTGCACTTCAGATGTTGTTGGGAGTGGCACTTCCTTGATGTTATTTCCCTTTAATGATTTGATTTCATCGCCAAGACCTGTAATAAAAATATATCTCAGTGTTTGTTCCTAAAGCAGTTAAAAGCAATATTATAATTGTTTCTTACAGCAAAAAAAATTCTGCAGTAAAACATTGAAATAAAAATAAAGATTGAGTTAATTCCATTTCCGGATCAGGGATGCTTTCAGGCAAAAATTGGGCCTGATCTGAAGCTCTTTCACAAAATTAAAATTTAATGAGCCATTTCACAATATTTTAATTTATTAAATACAGCCTCTTCAGAAAATTCAAATTCATGAAAACGCATATAGTTAGTTCTGTCACTATTTTTAACAATTCCCAGAGACTACTCGATATGTTATTTTAGTTGTAATTATTATTATATAATTAATATTACAAATATGAAAGAAATGATTTTGATATTGTGTGTTGGATTTTTAAAATACTAATTAAAATAATTCTAAATAAAACAGTAGAATTGATGTTTGAGGCCAATAATCTGCAGATATACTAGTTTAGTAATCACTACAAGTGTCGTTAATATATAAATTTTTTTAATCAGAGATTAATCTCTAACTGTGCCTTTTAAACAAGATTTTTAGCTTCCTGACAAGTTTGGTTGCCAGATCCAGATTATATGAAAAGCAGAGCTAATATTCATTAAAAAATAAAAATAAATATTGTAATTTTATTAACCACATTAAAATAAGTCAAGCAACTCTTTATAAAATTTTTGGCGAGTACTTAAATTAAAATTTGATTGTTTAGGTTTTTAATTAAGTTAAATTATTTTATGTATTATGAAAAAATTCTGTTAGTAGCTAGTGGCCTCAGTGTTATTAGTGGCCACTATAATGCTTCAATCTTTTAAAATATAATCATTGGATAAGTACCAAATTTTCCATACAATAATAATTATAAAAAAAACGTATTTGGCTTTTATTAAATAGCTTAATCGCCAAGTGGCGAGTAGCGACTGTTACTTTTCACTTCTGCATGCATGAGGTATCCATTGTTGGAAAATTACTTAAGCATCCCAGTAATCGACACTTCTAACTTTAATAAAATGAAATTTTATAAATAGCTAAAAATCCCAAGTTTTGTACTGCTACCAAAACAAAAAAGTGCATATTTTGCACATAATTAAAGAATATATATAAGAATATAAAGCAAACTCTTAGCACATTAACCAAAATTTCCATTGGGGGAAAAAAAAAAAAAAAAAAAAATTTCTTTGGATTTGTTTGATTAAGAATGTCAATAACAATGCAAAATTATAAAACATGTGAAGGGAAATTATGAAAAAATAAATAAATAGATAAAAAGTAAAAATTTTTATTTATTATTTTTTATAAACCAAAAACATTGAGAGGTGTCCTTTACTCTCACATATACCCCATATTTTCGATTACAAAATTCAAATTTAGTTTTAGATCAAATTATGCACATATTCAATGAAAAATTGTCTATATCTCACTGAGAAATGAAACAATAGTCATACATTAAATCTGAAGAGCTGGCATTCTGGAATTATAATTTGTGCCCCAGTAATTTCCCTAAGAAATATTATCGGCACAAACGCCGCAATTAAAATATCAAAAAATGTAGAAACATCAAATATGCATTAAATAGACATCACCTGTAATAGTAAATAATGACTTTTTGTAATAATAAATTGTAAATTCCCAAATGTGTCATTCCTTCCAAAAATTACAATACAATAAACTGCCGATTATCCATGAAATTGGGTGGTGAGGCCGTCGTGGATGCGAAAAACCGATCGCAGATTATCGGGAGTTTATTATTTTAAATTAAAATGATAAAAATTTAGGATTTTCAAAGAGAATATCAGAAAAGTCTTACCTTGAATCGACAGCAAAATTTTATTCTATACGTCTTTATTCACAGACACATTGTCTTCGTTCTGATTGTCGTTTTCAATGACAGAGTTATCTTCATGCAAAGAAGTAGTTGCTGTTGATAAATTTGTAAAATGTTCGTCCAGAGGTGCTTTGATTTCAACACTTTTTCCAGTGCTAGTTCTTTCAATGTCCAATTTCTTTGAAGGAATTCCATCGGCATTCTCCTCTTCAGGTTTTCTTTTAAGGGTACTAAATAACTTGTCAACGCATTTTTCATTAATGGAACGATGTTTTACAGGCTTAGAAGGATGAAAACGCTGATAATGTACTTTCAAGTTTTTTAAAATAATTTTAGCATCGCACTCGAAGCAGGATATTTTATCGCGAGCCGACATAATTATCGCATTACAAAAACTATTGAAAATAAACTATTATGAAACTGTTAAGTACTCAGTTTTATTGCAGATAAAAAAACATGAAAGTTAAAAATTGTGATGCGAACATTTGAACGAAAACGGTAGCAATGGGTGACGAGCTAACCACATGGATCTGTGAGCAATAATATTCTATCATTCGAGAATGAGAAGAACGAGCGCACATGTCATAGGTTGAGTAGTACTAAAGCCGAGATACTGCTAGCGAAACAAGACAGAAGAAACATTTTTGTGAACTTTTCGCTGTTTTCAATCTCGTTTCGCTAACAGCAAAAAATCGAACCTGGATCCGGGCTACGTCTTTATAGGATGATCCATAGCCATGGGGGGAGCAGACCACATCAGAGAGTTACGCGATCGTCCAAGATATGTTCCCTTGCAAGCAGTGGAACTTCATGGAAATTTCTCCACTTCATATTTTTGTATATTATTGATGAATCAAGATATCTTCACTTGTTAAAGATCATACTTTTGTAAATCCTAATTCATGTCATGAGTTAGAATTTGGTAATTAAAGTAAATATAAAATAAATTAAAGTTATATAAAAGTTTAAATAAGTTTATTAAGTAAATGAATTAAAAGTAACCTAATATTTAAATGTTTATTTACCAGTTTCAAGTTACGTGGGCGGTTTTTGATAGAAAATAAATAGTTAAAAAGGTTCTCATTGCTCAAATCCTAATTTATTTTTAGTTAATTAATCTTTATTTAAATGTTTATTAAACAATAATATAAATTTACTAATTATTTTATCTTCACAATTAAACAATATTAAAAGGACAATAGACATGATAAATATTAAATGATAAATTATAAAAACCTATCTTTATTTATTTATAAAAATAAAATTTAAACTCTTATCTTATATTTTCATCTGTAGGCTGAAATAGAAAAATGTAAAGTTTTATTTTATTTCTTATTTTTAACTTTTTGAAAATTCGTTCTTCCCAGCAAGTAAACACGTATTCACCATTTTTAAATTCGATTGAAATTCAAATCGATAAACGATTTGCGACATCGATGATAGGTGGCAGCATAGGTCGTAATCGACTAAGCCGGCCAATCAGATGTTAATTATTCAAGAATTGTGCGATTGTGTCACTACCGGGAAAGTTCGAGAAAGCGAGAACCGCCGACACATGCCGTGTTTCAAATCATATTTATACGGCAGCTGGTCGTGAACTAAGCACCTTGACCTTGCACTTGTACTTGCTTCTTGCTTAGCTCGCTCGTTCGTTTGAATGATGTTTACTGATAGTTGTTCGTCCTCTCGTTAGTTATGACTTCTAAACGTTTCAAGTTAAAGTTCGTAATGTTTGCTGGTGATAGTTATGTGATTAAAGAAAGCTATTGTTTTTATTGAAAAGTTCTCTCGGTGGTATTATCGAAATGTCAACTTGTTCTTTACAAAAGATTTCGCCGATGTCCCGTTCCACTCTGCAGATACAGCTTGACATAATAAGCCTGGTATGTTAATTGAAGTTTTTACTTAATCAATATGTTTTAAAAGGATTGTTTTTTATTTATACACGAACTGGATTTTAAATAATGTTTTTAATTAATCAAGTCTGCAAATGCTAATTGAAAATGTTTTAAATATACTAAGGATTTAAATAAAAGAATTGGACCTCAACTTACAGCATGTTTATTTAACCAACTCATATTACATATTTTTCTTCATTCATAAGTTTTACATTATCATCTAAATAGTTTTTACATAGTTCACTATTTTTTGAGAATTTGAATGAGCAACTTAATCCAGCAATATTCCACTTGCCTAATGTGTGAAAATGAAAGACTCTGCTTTTGTTAGATTAGTTTAAATAAGCATTATATGCTTACAGTTTTACTTTCCGCTTATAAGATCGCGGAGATGTGTCATAACTGAGGAATATGCAAAAAACAGCAGGAGAGATGGAGCATTACATAATCGCCGCTTGAACTAATCAGGTGTCGCCGTCTGGCCAGCGGACGATTACCAGTAAGTAGTTTGCGTGCTTTTATAAGCAGGTAGTTTTCACCTGCTCATTCTCTTACTCTTACTCTCTCAGTCTCGTATTTTATTTGCTCGTATTCGGAGCATATGGTTTCTGCGCCATGACGTAACTTCGTATCAGCTGTTCTTTGCCGCGGGAGCTGGTCTCTCGGTTAGCGGCAGGTGTTTAAATATTTATGGTTTTTCTTGTTTATAATTAAGCATAGTTAGATGAATTGAGTAATAGCTTTGCACGTAGGCAGTATGTCACACTATAGTAGGAAGTTTAGTTTTAATTCGTATTTCACTACGTAGTTACTGCCGAAGCTATTTAATTATCTAAAGCTTGATTAATTCATTCGTATATTTCTCAGTCATGTATTGATAAGGATATTTCCCAGTCAGTTAACTTTATATATCAAGATTCTGTTTTGAATATATTATCACTTCTTCTGTTAGTCGTGTTTATAATAAATTTGTTGAGTTTTACAAGTTTGTATTTATTGAATCTGATGGTCACTCTACATCTTCACATATCTCATTGGGTCAGGAAGATCCCATTGTTGCAATAAATGATTGGGAGTTTATATTTTAAATCGTTAAATCACCGAAACTCTCATCAAGGGTTACGGGCCCAGAAATGGGCTCCTCTGACCCGGTTGTTTTGAAGATTAAGGAAGAGCTGGAATAAGTTTTAAAATTGAAATTGAAATTTCGAGTGACTTTGGGATTACGGAAATGAAAAATTGAGTTTAATTGAGAAATTTTTAGTAAATTTTGAAGAAGTTTTTGAACTGACTGGTTGAATTTTCGAGTTTAAGAAGAAATTTACGTGAATATTAACGAGGTTTCGTATGAAAAGGTGCTCTATGGTGAGAAAAATTTTAGAGACTGTGTGTTTGTCTTTAAAGAAGATTTATTTTTAAGAAGTTTTATGAATATTTTGAGAAAATTTCGTTTAATTTATGAAGATTTTGTTTAAAGATTTGATTTATATTGCGAATCACTCAGAAAAAGAGGGAAAATTTTTTGAAAATTTTACAGTTTCTTATCGGATGTCCACGAGTTAACAAGGAAATATGGCGACTGCGACTAATTTTTCAATTGAGAGCCTGAATTCCAATAATTATAATAGCTGGGCGAGTGACATGAAATTTTTATTAATAGATAGGAACTGTTAAGAGATTGTAACCGGTGAAGAAAAGAAACCGAGTGGCGATAAAGTTACTCCTGAAACGTTAATTGGTTTTCATAACAGACAGCGTACGACCCTAGCAACAATTTACTTGAATATCCATGCTGATTATCGCAGAATTATCGGAGAATATAGTTGTTGACTATATATTCATATTTTCAACTCCTTTATTCTTATCATCTTATAACCTGTTTAAATAATTCTCTTATCTTTATTTCCTTAAGTCTCACTTCTTTTATAAATATCCATAGTTTAAAAATAAATTATAATAATAGATTAATTTATCTGAACATCTAATTTAAATTTTAAGTCTAAAAGTAAAAGCTAATATTTAAATAGTCTTTAATTAATTTCTACCTATGATTCAATTACTTAAAATATATTTTTCCTTTCTGTTTGTTGCCTCAAACGTCTGTTTACTTGTGAATCTCGCTAGCATGTTTATCTCGTACAAAACAATAGCGAATCGCTGTTTTTCCGATCGTCCTACAGCCGTGCGTTTCATCTTTGAACAGAGGAAAGTTGACAACTGGCAATAGAGGGCGCTGCCTGTCCGTCAGCATTTGCATTTCTCCTTTGAGATAGACACGGCGCATCAGAGATTGTTCTGGAGCCGATGACGTCGTAAGCTGAGCGTGCGTAGTAGATTAGCCCGGCAGTCGGCGCGATGTATTTAAAGTAATGACAGCTGTTTGCTTTTAGTTTCGTTTGTTGTTTCTGTGTATGATGGCTGGTCACAAGCAAGTCTCGCTTACTGACAGCTGATAGTTTTCAAATGTGTGAAAGAAGAATGCCATCGTCTATTATATGGAGTAGTGTCAGAGTTTTTTTTAAAAGTAGATAAGGATGGAAGATTTCTTTTGGTGTTTTTCAACTTAAATATTTAGAAACAGTTATGGCATCGGCACACGCTCTCGTTTCCCTTTTTTTTTTAATGGTTTTAATATATTTCCTATTGAAATTACCTTTCCTCCTCTTTTATCTAAAATGAAGATGGTTTAACTTTGTTTTCTTATCTTCCTCTTTTACTTATAAGGTCATTCATGTCAAAAGGTAAAGTGTTACGGAACTTTAGCTTTTTAAAGGTTTGAGCAAAGTTTTCTGTTGGTTACCGGATGTGTTTGACACTTGCTTGGTTTTACCATGATGCAGGGTATGAGGTGGAGTTATGTCATACTTGTTTTATTTGGATTCCGACGATGTTTTAATGACGGTATCGCGTGAAGTGTCGGAGGTTTCCTGTAAGGCAATGTATAATAAATATTTGAATTAGCATCTGTTTGACTTCCCCCCTCAATAATTAAACTTTAATCTTAAATATTAAAGCTATTTCTAATGGAGTTATTAAGTTTAAGATAATTGAATTAAATATGAATTAATCTTTTTGAAATATAATAGTTTTCTTTTTTTAAAGTTTATTTAAATTAGATATACAAATTAATTTAATTCTTTGGTGCTCCAATCCTTATTAAAATATATGAGAAAATAGATGTCAAATATTTCTGGTTTTATTTTAAAGTTTTTATTTTCTTTTAAATCTTGTTTTTGTTAAATAAAATATAATTTGGTTTTAAATCTAGTTTGTTCTTATTTTTGCATAGATTACATTTCTCTTTTTCAGCCATTTAAACTTTGAATATAATTCACTCTTTTTACATAATTTACTGGGCTCAACTTCTCAGCGTGATACGGTTCCACTTGTGCACTTATTACTCTGCTAATTCAGTATATAACCGTAATTACACATTGTAATTACTAGAATAGTGACCCTGCTGAAATCTGGTCGTTCTTAAAAGAAAATTTCCAGCCAACTAATCGATCCTACCATCTTCAACTATTTTCTGAATTTATTACTTGTTCAATGAAGATTAACGAATCTGTAAATTTATATGCATCTCGCTTAAAGAATCTTTTTAATAAATTAAAAGAAGCCGGAAACGAAATTGATGAAGTTTATTTAATATACCAGTTTATTCGTAATTTACCTCAGAAATATGAAAATATAGCACAGAATGTTTTGCGCTGGGAAGATAAGAAGTTTACATTTAAGGGGGTTGTGCTGGAAGCTGTCGCTGAGGAGTCAAGAATTCGTTTTAAAGAAAAGGATAAAAGCTATCGTTCCAGTGCTGAAATGTTTTCAATCTCTAGCTCTCGAGTCATCTGCTATTATTGTGGTCGCCATGGACATATAAAGAGAAATTGCCGGGAATATATATCTAAGGGCAAGTTTAAGGACAATTATCAGGATTTTTCTCGAGTACATTGCCAGAATTCATCGCCAGGAAGACAGGAGCGTCGAGATTGGCGGTTTTCTACGTCTGCATCTCTCCCCCCTGAAAGGTCGTTCACCTGCTGATTTTTCAACCTCTAAGAACTTTCGTTCGAAGGAATTTTCCTCGTCGCACAGGAGAAGAGCTTGTCCGAGACGCTGCCGTGCTGGATCTCCGAGTGGTTCATCTGTGGAATCTGACGGAGTTGACTCTCAAAGAAGTAGTGACCAGAGCTTTTCCCCCTCTCCTTCAAAATCGTTTAAAGGTAAAGTTTCATTCTTTCTGGCTGGCTCTAATCCCAGGGATGAGATTCTTCAGACTTTAGTCTGAATTTCAGACTTTTCTTCAATGTTTAAAAAAATTTCACCAATTAAATTTTTGGGAAAATTTTATATTTTTTCTTTAGTTTGTACTTTTGTTTTTGTACTTTGATATAATAGTCCATTTTTTCATGTGATATGTAAATTTTAATTGTAATTATAATATTTAATCAGCTTGAAATTCATAAATATTTTTGCTCAAATGTCGTTCGCACAGTTTTCAGATTTTTTACTTTTTTGTCAATCTCATCCCTGTAATCCTAATCTGTTTAGTTGTAATAGTAATGCACTAGATGTTAGGCTTTTTGATACCGCAGCTAACTCTCATTTCTGTAAAGATAGAGATTTGTTTATTAATTATCAGGACATTGAGGGGGAGGAAATGATTTTAGCAATTGATGAAATGGTTTTTCCGATAGAGAGAAAAGGTGATGTAATTGTAAATTTTGGTAGTGTTGAATGCACGTTACATAATGTATTGTATTCACCCAAATTAAGACGTAACATTGTCGCTGGCCCCAAGCTGGACCAGAAAGGGTTTAGGTTTATAGGGGGGAACGGTAAAATTAAAGTTTACTATAAAGGTTTGATTGCTTTTGAAGCAAAATTAATAAATGGGTTGTATTATGTAAATGCAAAGCCTCCTAATATCTGTAGTTCAATAAGTAAAAAGGATTTAAAGAGTTTAGGTTTTTGGCATGATATTTTAGGACATGCAAATACAGAATATATTTTAAAAACAAGTCGATTTGATGCTGTCCGTGGTTTACCGAAAGTTGAAAATGATCCAAAATTTTCTTGTGAAGCATGTAAATTACAAAAACACTGTAGAGTGTCTTTTAAAACAGTTGAATTTAAAAAAGGCCAATTGCCCTTTATTTTTGTTAGGAATGGACTTATGGGGGCCGATAAACATTCCTGGTCGTAAAGGTGAGAGATACTATTTATCTGTAATTGACGATTACTCAGGGTATATCTCGGTTTATCCATTAAGACACAAAAGTGACACTTTTGATGTTGTTTCTAGACATATAAATTGTGCAGAAAGATTGAGGAACTGATAAAGATTAGCGTTACTTGCCAGGGAGGGTATTCTTTTCGGTTGAAAATACTGGAACAGTTGTATAATACCATTTCAATTGTAGAACTTAAATTTACTTCTGACCAACAAAAACAATTAATCACCCATCCCATTTCATCAAACTATTGAATCATTCCAAAACTTTCTGTATGTTGTTAATTTCACTAGTATCACCTTTTGGAGGTGTTTTGAAACTTCCTGTAATGACCCTGTGTGCTGTACAGGGGGTGTATCAATGTGCCCCAAGTATCAATGTACCCCAGTTCCCCCTATATATATATATATATATATGTATGTATATATAATTTTTTGTATATTTGTAGAAATGGACTGTTCTACTCCTAGAGTACAAAACATGAGAAAAAAAAAAGAAGAAAGAACAAGAAAATAAGGATAAAGAAATAGAAGAAAAAATAATTTCTAACCAAGAGCAAATTGTTGATTCCCTCAAAAGTATAGACGGTAGTCTTACAACTGCTATACAAAATCAAACTCAACTTCTTGAAGAGACTAAAAAAAACAAATTTGTATTTAGATGTTATATAAAAAAATATGGCTTCTTTAGTACAGATAGGAGCAGCCTGTGCAGGTTTGGAAATAATAAATGAATAAACTTAATTTTATGCTCTATTGTGTCTTATTAATTGAAAAAACACTATCTTAAGCCACACACTGATTATTTTCATATCTAACAGTTTCTTGATAATATCAAAAGGAGGTACTTTTCTATGCTTATCTCAAATGTCACCAATCTTTGAAAAGAAATTAAAAATAGTTGAAGTGTTCACATGATAAAGGTTTCCTGAAAAAACTAGGAAAATAAAATTATTCATGATTGAAAATAATTTATTGGCCTCCAACATCTGATAAATTAGTTGAAAGAAATCTAATTACATTAATTTCACTATTGATTTTTTTAAATTTTGATTAATTTGACAAGTGGAGCATTTGACAAAATACTGATAATTTGAACTTTCAATTTACCAACTTAATTATCTGAGCTCTTCACTTATTTTCAAAGTATTTTCTAATAAAGTTTTACAATAATAAAAGTTATTTTTTAGCATATGATTTTAAATCATTGTTTAATAGAAAAAAGTAAAAAAGGATCATTTGATATAGAAATAAATACAAATAAATTGGTTAAAATGTATCGATAAACTTGTGTATTTTGAAATATGCACATATGTGAAGATATGAGTTTTAAAACTTGCCATATGCAAATTTAAAATAAGTTTTCTTTATCAATGTATTATATTGGTGAACCTACAATAAGGAAATAGACTTATCAAGGAAAGAAACTTTGCAAAAAAAAACCTAACTTTATTGATTATTAGTGTCTTGGTGCCATCCATAAATTGCGCACAATGTCCAATATTTTTGACCCCCCTCCCTCTTCTTGTCACATGTCACGTTATATTACATAAATACATATTTACAGTTCAGCGACAAAGCACTATTTTTCAAATTTTATTTCAATACTTTAATCATGTGTTTTAATGACATTTGTGAGCGCAACAATAACGATGATTCGCATACTTATTTTGCATGATATAAGATAAGTTTACAACAAAAAAACTTATTAAACATAAAATATTAAAATTTGTAGAGGGGAGAGGTCTTGAAATTGAAAACAGTAGTATTTTTTAAATTAAAATGGAATTTAATATATTTTGTTTTAAATGTAATCTGCTGACTTTTAATGCTTTTATTTTAATCAAAATGTGCGATGTCACAGTTTTTCTTACCCCCTACTCCGATCTTAGCGTGACAACATTTATGGAGGGTCCTCATTGTAAAATATTGCTTTACACTTAAAATGAGCAGTCAGATTTTTTAGTTTCCCAGAATTTGATTTTCTGAATAAGGCGAGTTTTGAAACTGATGTCCTCTTAAATATTACTCAATCTTTTGTGAATAATGAAGTTGACTATTTTTTCTGTTTATACTTTTACCATTTTTTAACACTTTCCAACAAAGTTAAAAAATGTTTATGCTTTGTTTTGTCCATGCTCTAACTGTTGTAAATACACTGCTCAAAACAATTAAAGGATATTGCAGTTTTAGGTGGATTTTGTATCTGGGAAACTTTTTAGCTAATTGATACATGGTCGACAGACATAGTAGGTTATATGAGAATAAATTACACATGTTTGGCAGAAAAAAAATGCATTTTATTGCACATTTGTGTACAAAAGGAAAAAAACACAATTTGTGCATATGAGAAAAAAAGAATAAGAAAAGGTGTTTTCTTCAAAGAAAATCATTTTCAGTAGGGGGTATGGTTTCCACGGACGGCCTGCAACATTGAACACCTTTGAGGAATGGACTCAATGAGGCGATTAATGACGAGTTGGGGTATTCTGCCCCACTCTTCCAGAAGAGCTCTTTCCAGTTCTTGGAGAGTTTGTGGGGGTTGTTGGCGGCCAGAAACTTGTCTTCCTAGAGCGTCCCAAATGTGCTCGGTTGAATTCATGTCTGGAGAACACGCTGGCCATTCCATTCGAACAATTCCTTCCTCGAAAAGGAAATCCTCCACCAGATTTGCACGATGTGGCCTGCAGTTATCGTTCATTAAAATGAAGTTATCTCTGATTGCTGTAGCGTAAGGGATTACAATAGGTCTGAGGATCTCATCCCTATATCAGCGACCAGTCAGAGCTCCATCTCGAATGATGTAGAGGTCAGTGTGCCCGTCAATGGAGATGCCACCATACACCAACACTCCTCCACTGCCAAATCTGACACTTTCGTACACGAATGCAGGATTATTCCTACTGCCACGGTCCCTCCAGATGAAAATACGCCTATTATCCGGATGCACAGAAAAACGGGACTCATCAGAAAACAGAATATTGCTCCATTCATTTCTCCTCCAGTTGACATGCTCGGTTGCGATGATGCTTTGATGTTAATCTAACACATACCATCGGTCTGCGAGCATACAGACCTACAGCATGGAGCCGGTTTCGGACAGTCTGAGTTGAAATCGTGGTGCCTGTAGCCGAATGAAGGTGTTGTTGGAGAAGAGTAGCGTTCATGTTTCGGTGTCTTCGAGCTGTTAACGCTCAATACCGATCTTCATTGGTCGTTGTTGCCCGTCTACGACCTTGCCTTATTCTTCGGCCTGCACATCCACTCTGCAAAAAACGGTTCCAGATCCTGGAAATGACACTTTGTGACACTCCAATGGCTTGCGCTACTTCGGCTTGAGTTTGGCCCCCTTCTAACCTACCAACAATTCTCCAAGCTTCTGAATCTGTCAAATGACTTCGCTGAGACATCGTACTCATCGAAACAAAGCAATCACTGAATTCCGATCATCCTTGTCTTCATTCTCTTTTATCCAGTTGAAAGTCAAATTTCATTCGCTGCCGCTGAAGCGACGTTTTTGACGTCGAACTCAAAATTTGCATACTCCACAGTTTGAAAATCAGAAAAATTTGCATTTGTGATTCTCTTCTTCTATTTTCGGCAAAAAAAATTTCGTTTATATCTTTATTTTTTATAAAACTTCAAATATCCTTTAATTGTTTTGAGCAGTGTAGATACAAAGGGTTACACAAAATTTCTCAGAAAAGATTGTTGAACATTATACAGGAGTGAAAAAAAGATCCAAGTGCACAAAAATTATCTCAAACATACAATAGCAGAATGACAAAAACAGATAACATTTTGTTTAAAAAAACTTGTAGTTAGAAAAGACATTTTAAGGTATAAATTTGGAATTTAAAACTAAATGTCGGTCGGAGAAATGTTTCGAGAGAAAAATTTCCTATTTTCTGGACCAACGTTGCATTAAAGTGTCCCTGAAATTGAAGAGAAACTCTGAAATTAAAAATTTTGGTCTCACTCAAAATAACTACAATAGATCTGTGGAAATGACTATGCATTTTTTAAAACTGCAAATTAGCAATTTTTTTAGTGTAAAATAATAGTATGAATTTTTTAACTGCAAAAATAAATTTGGTCAGTTATTTCGATTTTAATGCAATTTTGAGTTTTTAAACTGTGGAGCCTCTGAATAACATCAACCTCTGAAGTACAGTCACTATATTGTGCTCCCAGTGGTGACTGCTATTCAGAAGCTTTACTGTATCCTTATAAAGCATCTTGCGTATCTAATAAAGGACACATGTCTCAATAAAAAAAAAAATCACTTAAATCACTAACCCCTTCACAGGTGCTGGTATGCTCATAAACCCACTTAATTTTTATTTCAAAATGCAACGGTGGTACCAGAATTTTGCTAAATTTTCCCATGTTTATTATGCAAATGAAAAAAAGCATTTTGTTACTTCTGAACAAATTTCTAAAAAAAATTGCATTATTCATTCATTCAACATTTTAGCACCCCTGAAAAGGTTAAAGAAATATGCTAAGAAAGTTATAATTTTACATACATATCCAAGATAGTTCTTCAATGTTTTATTTATGCTTATTTTAGGAATTTGAACAGAAAAGGATTTGTTTCTTATTTTAATACATGAATAGAATGAATAGAGATTTGTGAACTCAGTGAGGTGATTGTCTGTGCTGTCACTTCCTAGTCTATAAGTGTGTGAAAAAAAAAATATTTTTTTATTCCTGGACTCAGATTTCCTGATCATGGGGGGGGGGGAAGGGAGGGAATAGTTAAAAAAGTACAAACTAACTTTTTCTATGTAGCATCAAAAACTTTTGCACTGTTATGTTAGCCGTGTGAAATTCTAGCAAGAAGCAGATTTTATTTTATCCATGTGTAAGATAAAAATATATATACAGTAGACTCCCTTAAATCTGCAAACCAGAAATCCACAACTCTCTAAAATCCGCACATATTTTATGGATGTAAACAATGAAACTTTCAGTTCAGATATTGGGACAAAATTTGATATTTTTAGTTTTGTATCAATTCCATATATTTTTTTATTTGTAATTTTCTTAATAATACTCTATTCATGTTTTTTTCGTGAAGGAGGAATAATATTTTTTTTTGAAAAAAATTCAAAATATTGCTGATATCACTGGTAATCAGAATCTTCTTACCAAATACATTTATGCAATAATCAAGATTTTTTGGTTACTAAGCTTAAAAGTCCTTATTTTATGATTTTGATGCAAATTAGTAATGTACTTTTATGAGGCAAGTTTTGTTGAATAATTTTGGAAAAATACATTTAATCTTTATAATGAATATTTAATCATACACTATTGATTATTAACTTGATCTTTGCTATTAGTACTTTAATCATTTTTAAAATTATCTAAATTTTTATTATTTTAATATTTTATTATATTGTAAGCATTCATTATAGTTATGAATGCACTATTAATTGCACTCAAATTACTGTTTAAAAAATGTAAGCAAAGCAATGACCAGAAATCCGCAAAATTCTAAAATCCACAAAACCTCTGGTCCCAAGCTGTGCGGATGAGGGAGTCTACTGTATATATATATTTAGCAATTTTATCATCTGCATCTGGCTAGTAAAAAATGTTGATAAAAAAGCTATACAAAAATTACCATAATTTGAGTTTTTTTTTTTTTTCGTTTTTTTTTTTTAAAGTTAATATAACAGATCTATCAAAACTATGGTATTAGCAAACTGAAGTTCATTTCATAGTATGTTACTAATATTTATATTTAAAAAAAATATGTCAAGAAATTATGCAGATATGAAATTTTTTTTAAATATTGTACAGCTTACTTTATTTTTTAAAAAAATTAAGTTTTAGAGGGACAAAAAGGAAGAGATTACACAAATAAAAGTATAGTTGGTACTTTTCAGTTAGCTAAGTGCTAGTGTCATATATACATATACAGGATGTCCAGTGAATAAGACTGATTTCAAAATTAAATTTCTCAAAAACAAAGATCGATAGAGTTATGCAATAAAGGGTTTGTTTATTAGGTTAGCTGTAAAAATGCTATACAGATATTTCGAACGGTGAATATTTTGAAACTATTGTGTTCTGATAGCAAAGAACAAAGTTTTCAGCATACAGTGCCATATTTTAAGGATTTTTCAAATTAATTTTTAGAATTTTGAAATTTCAATTAATATGGCACTGTTCCCTAAAAAAGTCATTCTCTGCAATCAATATAAAACAAGAAAAATGTCAAATCAAACATTCTTTGTTATTAGAACACAGTCTTTTCAAAATATTCACCATTTAAAACCTCTGTATAACATTTTTACAGTATACCTAATAAACAAATTGTTTACCACATAATTCTATCGATCTTTGCTTTTGAGAAATTTAATTTTGAAATCAAGGTTTTATTCGCTGGACACCCTGTATTGTACATATAACACAAGCACCCAGTTAACCAAAAAATACTGTATATATTATTGAAATAAATACAAACAGAATTTTCTTATCTCTGGGTTTGGAAATGATGTGCAATTCTATCTCGTATTGCTCGAGCTGTTTGAAAATGAACTCTAAATTCATCATCAGAATCTGGATCATCATCATCATCATCATCTTCAGTATTATCTGATGATTGGATGTTTGTAGGTTCTTCTAACCAATATTTGATGCAAATGTTGTGCAAAACTGCACATGCAATAATGATTTTGCAGACTTTGTCAGGGGCATAACAATAGTATCCCACCTGACTGGTCAATAATACGAAATCTTGATTTTAGAAGGCCAAAACATCTCTCAATCACATTTCTGCACTTGACATGTTTTTGGTTGAAAAGCTCTTCTGCTGGAGATGATGGGTTCGAATATGGTGTTAGCAACCAAGGTTCCAAGGGATACCCACTATCACCCAACAGAAAATTGTTCTCTGGAATCATTGTTCTAAATACTTGTCTCAAGGAGCTATTCTTCCAAATAAACACATCATGGCTGTTCCCTGACCAGCGTGGAACAATGTCAATGATTTGCATTTTTGAATTACAAACCTGAAAAATATAAAATTTTAAATTAAAATACGTAATAATTTGCCTGATATGAGATTTTTTTTCTGTGTTTTTTAAAAAGTAAAACATTTTGAAGACAATCAGTAGTATTAATTAATTTATACGCAAAGAAATGTATGCCATGTAAATTAACAAAAAAAACAAGAAATAATTTTCACAATTTCATGATTTTAAAAGAATTATAGTCAATCAGGCTCAGCACAATCCAACTCAATTTCTACAAGTCTTTTAGGGCTCTATACTTAAAAAGCAAAAATGGAACTATTATAGGATCACTGTGTCTGTCTGTCACAGCCACTTTCCTCGTAAACTATGGAATGTGGAAAGTTCAAACTGGGAAATGTAATTAAGACTATTGAAAAATATATTTACAGATTATTAAATACTAAAAAAATATATGTAGTCTTTAAAAGAAAGAGGGACTAATTGAATTACTCAGGAAAAAAAAGAATATAGGGTAGATGTGCCAGTAATGGGCCACCTTAAGGAATTTCTCTAAAAAATAATTTTTTATTAATTGTTATAATTATTGTATTCCAATTTTTTTCATATTAGATTAATCTTTCAACAATATTTAACTAATCCCACAGTTACATTTCCCAATAGAAATAAATTTTCATTTTAAATAACATAAATATGTCTAAACACCCAAATGCCCAGTAATGGGTCACCTATGTTCCAGTAATGGACCGCCTATGTTCCAGTAATGGGCCACCCTACAAAAAATAACAGATAATTATTTTTAGGTGCGTTCGTAATTATGTAAATAGGTAGCACCTATAATTGTCGTTCAGTCCGTCTGTTTGTCCATCTATCTGTCCGTTTGACAGTCTGTCTGTCTGTCCGTCTGTCTGTCTGCATATAACAACGGAAAACTATCCAACCGAATCGTTTGAAATTTAAAATACATAATTATTACATAATTTTGTCGAATCATTTCAAATTTTATGAAAATCGGATGAATAGATCAATTACAGGGAAAATCAAAAGAATTCCGTTACTTTACGGTCATTGGGGAAAAAAGTTTAAAATGCATTTTAATTGTTTGAAATTTAAAACATATAATTATTACATAATTTTGTCGAGTCATTTCAGATCTTATGATAATCAGATGCATAGATCAATTACAGGAACTATCAAAAGGATTCCGTTACATAACGGTCAATGGGGAAGAAGTTTCAAATTCATTTTAATGATGTTACACTCATTCGAACATAATACAATTGGCATGAATCTATGAAATATATACTAAAATATGCATTCTGTACAATCTGTGACGCAAAGAATTTTTATTATTAAATTACAGGGCTACACAAAAGTATTCCACTATATAATGCTATACGGGGAAACATGGTTTGGTACGTGTTTTAATTACATTCAACTATTTCACATTTTATGAATAAGATATAAGTTGCTGAGGTGTAATAAGAATTACTATTCCTGTATATTTACAGAATTTCAACCAATATACTGTATCCGAAGTACTATTTACTATAAAAGCAAGATCTGAATATTTTTAAAACTTCGTTATCGTACGAACGCACCTCATTTGCTACGTTCACGTGCAATTTCCAACTTGTTCTTTTTATGTCTGCGTAAGTCGCATCTTCTTCTTCCTCAGAATCCACATTATCCTCTTGTATACAAAATTCAGCCTTTTTGAAGCAATTGTAAATTGTTTTTTCTTCAATTACCCCCATTGAACCCGTTCTTATATGTATAACTATTCAATTAACACTGTTTTGAGAAGGATGTTGAAAGGTGTGTGAAAGGAGGGGGTTGATGAATTTGTTGGACTTAAGGAACAAGAAAATTCAAGCAGAGGAGTAATATAAAAAAAAACTCGGCACTGAACGATAAATTAGGAATAAGAAATGGAAATTTGATTTCATGTGATTTCGAAGTATTTTTTTACAACTGAATAAAGAACATTTTATGAAAATATTCGTTATATGGAGATAGATATTTCGCTATATAGAGACTGTTTTTAATGTAATCATGGGAAAAGGGGAACATTCCTACTAAAAATTCGTTATATAGAGAAATTTGATGTACGGAGTTTCATTATAGAGAGACTTGACTGTATTTATAAAGAAATTGTCTTTATTAAATTCTAGTAAGTAAAATTTAAGTATTAAATTTGTTTATTTAGTTTTCAGTTAAATCAAAATATTTTATCACTACTGAAATTACACTTTAGTATTGGTCACTTGGGTGGTCCATTACTGGCAAATCACAAAATAAGCAATCCAGTAATGGGCCACCCCTCCTAAAATCTTAAAAATAAATAAAATTTTGTAAATAGCCATTGATATATTAAATTCAATGTTTTATATTGCTAACCAAACAAAAACATTCAATTTTTACGGAAAAATAAAAAAGATATAAACTAAGTAAGTAAAGTCTGCTCTTAGCATGTTCATTAAGATTTTCAGTGAAAAACAGAAAAACTGCGAAACTTTATTTTCTGCTTCCTAATTGTTTTGACAGAAATTGTAAAAAATTAATCCAGCTTATAAAGCATGCCAGGTAGAGTTCAGAAAAAAATAATAAAAGCTTAACTATTATTTATTATTATTTTATAAACCAAAAAGTGTGAGGTGGCCCATTACTGGAAGGTGGCCCATTACTGGCACATCTACCCTATATATATATATATTGTACATCATGTGTAAGCTTTCTTCTTAAGGCTGAACTCAAAAATACATTTCTTTTAATTTTAGGTATTATATTTTCAGATAAAGCAAAAATGTAGTACACAAACATACCCCTCCCCTTTTATTTACTAATCTGCTGAAGCTAAAATTGAGAAAATTAGAGATTATAGACGTTAATTGAAACTTTGAAGGAAAACTAAAGCGATTATCCTAGATCATATAGTTTTAGAGAAAAGCGTATTTTTCTGTTACAGACAGTTTTTGATTTACTGGCATTCTGTTGAAGAGCGCTGGTGATACCTGTCACAGTAGAAGTATAAAAGTGCTGTTGATAATGATTTTTGAAAAAAAATATCGTGCATAATTAAAAATACCAACGGTTATATTCCAAGTGGCTATTCCGGTATGTGTATGTTAAACAAAGCGCAAGTGATAAATCGCCAAATGTGTTCTATTGCCATCATTTCATTTAAAATATGAACTTACTCCTCATTTTACATTAAAAATATGTAAATCAGATTCATTTAAAATAAACTTCTTTCATCTCTAAAAATACGGATATATTGAGAACAGGTGAAATTAGGCTGACAACTCAATATATCATTCAAACAAAGTTTGCAAACAAAACAATAGTGATTTGTCTGTCATGCTGATAAAAAATATTAAGCTTCAAAGACGAATTAAAAATAATTAACTTGATTGTGATTTTTATAATGTCAAACCATGAGGCAAAATGCAGCATAGTTAAATGTCATTTGCTTATAAACCAAGGAAACAATCATTTTTTATATCTAAACAACTTTTTTCCAATATTTCGAAAATAAACTAGTTTTCATTGAAACAATCATTTAATCATATCAAATTAATTTTTTATCCAGTATTTCAAAAACATAGTATATTTTTACATCACAACTTACACTTTCAGTTGATGTTGAGGTTCTTACCATTTAGCACTTATTTCATGTTGAAAAAACTCCTTCAGAATTGTAATATAGAATTAATTATACATACAATGCAAGCTACAAACATTTTTCAGTTAGTTTATGGATACTATTTCATTATCGCATTATTGACCAATTTTGCCACATAATTACACATTACACTTATTCAATTTAGTGCTATTAATAAAAATTAATAGTACTAAAACTATAATTAATAAATAATCAGAACATACCATTTGAATATTCAGGGAGAAATGTGAAGTTCGGTCAACATAAATCACCCAGTCTTGGCAAATAGGCCTTTTAATTCGAATGTGAGTGCAATCTATAAATTGTGTACTTGTTTTGCAACTGTGCACAGCCATAATTATATAAGTTTATAAGAATTGTAAAAAAAAAAAGCTTTTTGTAGATGGTCATTTGTAAAATAATTATTTCTACTGGTTTATAATGGTCTTTGTACTTTTATTTATTTTGTCATTTATTTCAGTTTATGAATTTTAAAAACTGTTCACACAGCACAAGTCTTAGTGTTGTATTAAAACAATCAGTTATTATATAGTCATTTTTAATGAAATTTAATAATTATTATATACAAAAGTTTTATTTTACATATATCAGATAAGATAAAATCATCATTGTAGGGTCAGAGCCTATTTTTTATCTGAAGAGTCTAAATCAAAATTGCTATAAAACAAGTCAACTCCAACTCTGAATTTTTTTTTTTTTTTTTTTTTTTTTTTTTTTGTTACACAATTTGAAGCGAAATTAAACCAGTTGCATGTAATTTTAAATACATAAAATGATTTATTATTGTTACTTTTGGATTATATCGGGACACCCAAGTTAAAGATTTCCAACATATTGCCCAGTCTACACAGCAGATGAAACAGTTTTTAATTAGAAACTCTAGTGGATTCCGAATTATTTCCGAACTAATAAAATTTTTATCTTTATTTTTTTTTCCCCATTCCATGGAATTTTTTCTGGTCTAGAGAACACAAAATAGCATCAAAATTGTAAATATTTTCCATTATTAAATGGAATTCATTTCCATTATTATTATGTGAAAAACAAGATTTCAAATATCTCGGCAACTCATAATCCTATCGACTTTGTTCTTTATGCAAAATTTGTGTCATTTTATTGCCTTTTACACCCACTCCTTAAAATAACACATTTCGAACATTTTTATATACCATATATATATTTATATATTATATATTTTATTTTATTTTATAGTTTTATATTCTATCATCAGAACGAACGTTTCGAGAGTCTGAAAAAATAGTTCCGGTTAATCGAGGTTACTGATATTAAACAGGCTTCGTTCTATTGTTACATATTAAGTACATACAAAATTTCAAGTCTCTATCTCAATTTGTTCGGGAGATAGAGCGTTTAAAGACAGACACACAGACAGCAAATTTTTTTTTTCCTAAAAGCATGTTTTTCGGAATCTTCAGTATCAGAAACGCATAAATTTGCAAAAAAAAAAAAAAAAAAAAAAAAATTTGTAAACAATTGCAAAATTTACCCAATATTATATATGATGGGTAAGTAAAAATAGTAATTCAATAAGATTAGACTTTAATTGTTGTGGGTGATTTGCTGTGAAATTTATTAATTATTTGATAATTCACACTAACACTGAAAAAACAATATTAATATCAAATATCAATTAAATGAATTTACAGATTTTATTTGAAAGAAAGATATTTTATTCTATATATATATATATATCAAAATGCATTTATATAAATCAGGGCTCAGCGCAACTTGTAGCCTCAAAAATAGTGGAAATAGTGACTGAAGTTCCTTCAAAAAAGTGACCAAATAGTGACTAAACAAACAATTTTGATAATTAAGTACATTATAAATGATGCCTGACAAATTTTTTAAATGTATTTGAATCCTTTAAATATTGATTTACTTAAAAAAAAGAAAAAAACTGTATATGAAGCATCTTTTTTTTGAATGAATCCAGTTTTGCTGCACTGGTTAGGTAAAATCGGGTACCTATTTAAAACTCCGGGAAAAAACGTTTTAGTAAAAAAAAAATTATTGTTAGTAAAAAAATACTTTTTTGTTATATTTAACAAAACAAAATTGCGCACGTGTTTTTTCATGTGTTAAATAAATCTTTAGTCCAATATTGGAAAGTAACCTCCTTTAAAAAATAAAGTTATAAACATGAAAAAAAAAAGCTAAAATAATTATTTCAGAAATAATCAGCTTAAATAATCAAACTTCCTCGTACGGAACAATTTTTAACCAAATCGACATAAAAATCCATGTTTTATAGAAATTCAGTGATGCTGGTTGCAGAGGTTTGCATGAGCCGGGCCAAAGGAATGAAGAAGAAAATTCAAACGGGCCGGCAAACAAAATAAACGGGCCAATCTGGCAAAAAAAAATGAACGAGCCGGACCAATAATAATAAAAAAAATTAAGCAGCATTGATCTTAGTTGTTCTCAAGATGTCTAGAACAGACACTATGTTTTGTAAAAGTATTAATAGCGATAATGAAGTCCTGTTAACGTAATCTTTGAAAATATATGTAAGATGCAGGATTCGCCCAGGTAGGCCCAGCTCGAAAAAACCCACCCGGGTTTTTTCGGGCGGGCCCACTTGAAAAAACCCATTTGTGGATTTTTTCAAATTCCCCCCCCCCTTTTTTTTTTACAACTTTATTTAATCTAAGGTATGAGAATACAAAGATAAATGCTAATTTAAATAATTTCAAAAGGACCAGATTTAAAGGAATTTCTAAGTATTGATAAAATGACAAAAAAAAGAAAAGAAAACTGAAATTATCTTGTAAAGAAGAAAGATTTTTATGCCTGTATTTTAAAATGCATTCAAGTGCTTTAAATCTTAATGTATACCTAAAGGTGGCATTTGAAACTTGAATCCCATCCTGATTGCTTGCATTGTTATAGCTTTTAAGATTAATCATTCCATTTGTTATCCTCTTCAATATTTAATGAAAATGTTGTACAGTAATTTTCAACACAATGACAGATTATAACAATAACAACAAAAAAAAAAGTGGAAAAGATAAATTTCCTAATGGATTTTGTCAGTTTTTCTTTTCTTTACGTTCAGCACAAACTATTTCTATTTCTACTTCAATTGAACAATGCGTTTCTACATTTGATTTGGTTTGGAACAAATTACATAATCATTTAAGAGTTTATTAAGCAGCAAAGCTAATAAAAGTGCATTTCCATTTGTGATCTGAATTTACAAATCACAAATGTCATTGACACTGACTTCGATGACAATCTATAATTTAACATTTACTACTGTTGTAATTTTGCTAAAATTTTCAAAATATTATTATTAAAAAAAATGACTGATTTTTGATTTGAAGTGAATGAAAGAAACTATATAAATTTAGCATGTTTATTTTAAGGCAGAATTATCGCAATTTTCCCCAACCCAAAGTGTTTTTTTTTTCCAAAATTTCAACTTTAAATTACATAAGGCAATATATTTCTTAATATCAGTACATCACTTGTAAAGTTTAACACCCCCCCTCCCCCTCCAAGGAAAATGACTCAATGACAATTTTTAAAACAAGTAATTGTAGCTTAATTTTCTATAAGTATGTGTAGCTATCACAAACACTAAAACATTTCTTTTTCTATTAAAAAAAAATCATTTTTTTTTAAACAAAAATAAATATAATGTTGTTGTTTTAAACTGATTTCTGATTGAAGTAAATGAAAGAAATGATATAAATTATTAGTCTCTTTATCTTATGTAAAATTTATAAACAGAATTCAGTTATACTTGTGTAATATATTATTCTTACAGTAATCTAGTTCCATGATATGCAAAATAATCTTTTTAAAGATTTATTTTTATTGTTAATCCATACTTAATGCAAAATTATACCCTTGATTTTCTGATAAATGAAAAATTTAGATATTATGCATATAAAAATTAGAAGTTTGAAGAGTTCTCTAAAAAAGTTTTGATAAAACCCGAAAAAACCCAGGTTTTTTCAAAAAAGTCTGAAAAACCCCAGGTTTTAGACTACTGGGCAAAGCGGGTTGGGCTTTTAAAAAAAAACCCGGGTTTTTTCAAACCCTGGTAAGATGGTTCTTAATTTCACTACTCACCAACGCAAAACTTACACATTTTCTGACTGATTTTTAACTGCAAAGGTATAAAATTGACAAGCCTGACTATTGAAGAGATTTGGAATTGAATAGTGTTTTCCATTTTTGGAAAATACATTAACTATCGAGATATGAGAGATTCTTGTCACATGGCTGCAGATTTTTCTCCCTTTTATGCTGTCGCTTCCGAAAATTTGATTCAAAATGCTAACTTTTCAGTATTTACTCAAAGATGTATAGCTTATATCAGGAAAAAATGGATAATGGTATTCAATTACATATTTTCTGTATAAGAATACCTGCTAATCTTATGCGTTTCTGAAAAGAAATGAATTCAGAAATGTATCAGAAACTCCCATTGGATTTGAAAAAATCTTTAATAAATGATCTAGAAATATTGTCATAAATCTATTTTTTATTCAAAAGTAAGTTCAAAAGTAGTGATGTTTTAACTTTCTTTTTTTTATTTTTTTTATTCTAAACTATAATAATTTTTTAGTGAATTCTTACAGAAATGTTGAAAGTTTCAGAATGTAAGTAATAATTAATGTTGCTATTGTGTATTTTCTGTAAAATATACTGTAAAATCAGCCCATAAGCATGTATGCAATATTCTTAAAAAAATCTTAATTATATGTTAAAAATCTGAATTTTTTCGAAATAGTAGAAATTATGTCGGGCCTGTTTTCAATGATTTCTGTATGAGCCGGGCCGAACTTTTGACTTTTACACCGGGCCACAATAAGTTTCGTTCGGGCCGGGCCGTGAAATTCCGGTTCATGCAGACCTCTATCGTCTAAGGACAAATTTTTAACTTTTTTCTGGGTTGGGCCAGTAACTGCATTCTACAGACAAGCTGGCCAAACTTTTAAGTTTTTTACTGGGCCCAGCTATTATT
Organism: Maratus speculifer; assembly: GCA_964019185.1. NCBI lineage: Eukaryota > Metazoa > Arthropoda > Arachnida > Araneae > Salticidae > Maratus > Maratus speculifer. The sequence continues at coordinate 248,678,580 of OZ025301.1, forward strand.
TTCTGTACAGTCCGGGTGGTCGAGCGTGAAATTTCGACCAATCCACACCTCTAGTTTAACTGCTCCTAGTTCCTAACCAAGAAACTTTAATTAATACAAAAAAGATCTTTTATATAAAAATAAAAGCAAAATAATTCGAGCATATGCTCAAAAATTCTTTTTTGCGCAATATACGTGATATAAGAAACACAGAATTGCATCTTTACATCAACCAACCAATCAAATGAGTCGAGAGTCGACTCTTCAAGTCGACTCATCAATCAAGTGGGTGGACTCCTTGAAAGGAGTTGAAATACCCAACCCAAAGGACGATTCACATACAGAGATCGCCGTCGTAGTAAGATCGAACACACTTGATAAGTAACAAATCACATGCAATCCCATATGAGAACAGTCTCATGTAGGGAGAAAGGGGTGGAAAGTAGACAGAAGCATTGGTTCTTCCTTTTAGCAAGAGACGGAAGAGGATTTTGCAACAAAATGGATGTGCAAAAATGGCGCATCTGTTGCCTAAAATTTGTATGCACTTTAAAAGTTGAATAATTTAATTTAAAAAGTACAAGTATTTCTGTTTAAATTTTAAAACATTTCGAAAATCTTCTGAAAGCAAATTAAAATAATTACAAATTTTGTTATTTCCCCAATTATGCATGTTAAATAATTTTTTTTACTTATCCGTCATACATAGTATGGAGTAAGTTTTGCAATCATTTTGAAAATCAAAAAAAAAAAAATTTTTTTGGCAGATTTACATGTTTCAGATACTGGGATTCCGAAAAACCTATTTTTACAAAAAAAAGAAAAAAAATTACTGTCGTCCATGTCTGTATGTCTGTCTGTAAACGCTCTATCTCCCAGACAAATTGAGATAGAGATTTGAAATTTTGTATGTACTTAGTATGTAAGAAACAAGGATCATCAGTCACCCCAGTTAATATCAGTAACCCCGATTATTCAGAACTATTTTTGTGGGGCTCCCGAAAAATTCGTTCTGATAAAAGGTATATAATTTTTTTTATTTTAAGGAGTGAAAGTTGCCGAGATATTTGTAATCCTATTTTCCACATTCTTCGACTTTTCATGGTTCTGTATTTCATTAAAATTTAAATTCAAAGATATATTTTAATTTGAAATGAGACACTTAATCTGACGCAGTAAAATCTTAGTTAATAGGATTATTATTTTTGCAGTTATTAGGATGTTTCTTTTACGCAATTCAGTGTACTTGAGTAGTTTGGTGTTTTATATAATTTGTCGAAATTGGTTCATCAGCAATTCATTAATAGAGTATTACTATGTATACATTAAAAATATTTAAATATACGTTTAAATTTTATTTTCGAATTGCAATGCATTTTATAAATAGTTTATACATGCTTTATTTTTATATGTTATGCATATCCATGATTAGTAAATATTACAGTGGCCCCTAACGACGCGATGAGTCAAAAGATGCGTCAAAAGATCGCAAATTTCGTTAAAAATCACAAAATAACGACTAATTTTCGGCAATTTTTGTCAAAAGATTTGCGAGAAAATGGGTAATATCGTCACAAAATCCCCAAAATCGACAGATTTCCTAAAAAGATCGCGAAAAGATAACAAATATAATCCAAAAAATCGCAATAAAACAGCAAATTTTGTCAAAAGATTCGCAAAAAACGGCAAATTTCAACAAAAGATAGCGAAAAAGTTAACTTTCTTCAAAAGATCGCGATTAAAGGCAAATTTCTTCAAAAGATCACGAAAAAATAACAGCAAAATTTGTCAAAAAAACCCGAAAAACGGCATATTTCTTCAAAAGATCCTTGAAAAACGGCAAAATTCGTTAAAAATAAAAAAATAACGACTAATTTTCGGCAAATTTTGTCAAAAGATTCGCCAGAAAATGTTTAATTTCGTCACAAAATCCCCAAAAAAGGCAGATTTCCCCCAAAAGATTCCAAAAAAAATAACAAATATAGTCCAAAAAATCGCGATAAAGCGGCAAATTTTGACAAAAAAAATCGCGAAAAACGGTAAATTTCAACAAAAGATCGCTAAAAACGGCAAATTTCAACAAAAGATCGCGAAAAACGGCAGTTTTCATCAAAAAATCGCGATAAATGGCAAATTTCTTCAAAATATGAAAAAAAAGGCCCATCAAGGCAAAATTTCTTTATCAGTTTCACCAAAATCTTAAAGATCATAAAGTTATGTAGCTCCATACTCAAAAACACTGTGCATGTTATGATAGATTGCTTTAAATAATCTGCATTTTTTTAATTTAAATATTTTATACTAACTATTGAATATTTTTAATCTATTTTATCTTTGATCAATTCACATGTTCTAAGATTTTTCTTTACAGCAATGGAATATGTTCACCAATCTATAATCAATTGATTTTTTTTTTTTTTTTTTTTTGAGAAAAAAACTAGTTGGTTTAAACCAACTTAATACTTAGGCCCCTATTTTTAATTTATGTTAACGAAAAAAAAAAATGCCACAGTTAAGGGGTTAAAGGAATTCGTAAATGAATTGATTAAGGTGTTTTAATTTGAGTTATGCATATTCTAATTCAGCACATTTATTATAATATGAGATGTTTGTATAAAATTTAAACAAAATTGTAATAAAATGTAATTTAAATAAAATGATATACCGGGCTATACAAAAAACTGGATACATGATCCCCTGTGCAAAAGCAATACCCGGAAATGTGAATTAAATAGTTTCAATTGGGTTTTTGCTTGAATAATTCAAGCTAAATATGTGACACGAACATCTGCACGTAATATACAGTACAGTACAAGAGAATTCAAGTAGTTTCTGTCTATTATTAGAAATTATTAAAGGTGAATTTTAATCTTCACTATACTTTTTCTAACCAAACTAAGTTTTAGCATTATTCTTAGAATATTTACAAACATATAGATCATATACAAAATCTGCACAAAAGATTGGACCAGTGAGAATTTATTTACGTATTCTGAAAGTGTTGGATATTTTTTTATATTATCTATTTTTAACGCGTGATTTATCTTTCTTTGTTATGAAATTCTGAAATGCACTACAACATGTTTCTGTAGAATATATTGTGCATTACAGTTAATAAATTTCATTTTTTCGATTGTTCATATCTGGCACAACCTTTCCATTTTATTTGTCTGTGTTTTGATAAGTCACCTATAAATAAGAACTACTATATAGCCTCATATAAAATGTGTATTTATTATATATGTTTTAAATTATCGTTAACAAAACATTTTGCTTAGTTAATGCGTTTATCTTTTTTTTTTTTTTTTTAAATCCTACATAAACGACGTCATGGGTATCAGGAGATAGTAAATTATAACTTCCTATAACTGACTAATTTTTATGTTTAACAATCTTAACTTTACTTTACTTCAAAAACAATAATAAAACAATTTTTGACTTTTTTTTATTCTTTATACAAATAGTTAAACCAAAAGATGCTTGCAATACATACTATATTCTTTTTCCAGATTTAATTTCTTCTACAAGAAGATTTTTTTTAAAACATATTTTGTCGAGACGAAGAATAGTTGAATTGGTGATTTCAAGCGTTATATTTCTTAATTAATGATTTCCTTCCCAATTACATTCATTAATAGATTACGTGTTACAACGATTCTGTAAAATGTAGTTAAATTTACAAATTAAAAAAAGTCCTTTTTTTAAATCTACAGAAAAAAAGAACTTCTTTACGGATAGATTAAGTACCTGACTGAAAATGGCAGAACCTTAGTGAGTTGACAATTCAGAAAATTGTGCAGTATAATAATGTACTAAGATATTAGTCAGTGCTCTACAAGACCCACTTTTAAGAGTTTTAAAAAACATTTCATAAAATTGCTGCGTTAGGATATACATTTGTGAAGGGGATAGATAATGATGTTCAGATTCTGAAATATAAAATTTCTGTATTAAAAATGTTGTTAACTAGAATTATATATGGAAAAAAGGGGAAAATGATTTAAAAAAAAAATGTATATACATATTAAATACAAAAGAATTTCAATATTTTTACATTCTGTAAATAAAATTTGTGTATTTAAAATTGCAGAAATATTTTAATTTTACAAAAGCAAGCTAAGAAAAATAACATTTATTATAACAATGTACAAATATGTTAAAATTGGAAATGTATATAATAGGACACTGTATCAATATAACTTCTCAGATCGATTTCATTTAAGTGCAGTCGTCTTTTAAGGTTATGTAATCTTGTGTTCAGAGTTTCATACTTTCGACTTTTAGCGGGCGTATTATGCCCTGCTTGCAGCATCCTTATCTTGGCTGAGTTAGATTCTTCATCTTTCTGCAACAGTTCGATGAAAGAAAATATGTTCAGTTGACACGTTGTAGATCTCTTGTTAAAGCTTGAGTGCTACCCTTCTACTGAATTATTGGTTCTTTCATTCACATTTTGATAATGATTCCACAATTCCCTGCAATTTATAATTTGAATAACATTATAAAGAGATTTATGTATGACTCTCTCTCACTCTCTCTCTCTGTATATATATATATAAATACTCGTCACATTTTCCAACAAATTAATAAATTGCAACAGAACTTTGTAATTACTTATATAGATAAATTCCCACATAACTATGCTATTATTTGTAAATCTTATTATCACAATCTTTTAACATTATCTATATCATCAAATAATTCTTTCGATAAAACTAATGATGATACCATTGTAAACAATCTTAGAATTAATAGTTTTTATAAACTCTTAAATTTTACACCTACTAACTTTAATTATCCTTATTTAGTGCTAATTCCTAAGTTTTATAAGAATCCCATGAAATTTAGAACTATTACAATAGGTTGTAATACTTATAACAATTATGCCAACAATATTTTATTAGATATTTTAAATCAGATATATAAACTTACTATAGCGAAAGATAATACACATTGTATCAAAAACAGTTATCAACTGGTAAGCATAATTAAAGAACTTAAAAGTGTTAAAGACATAAGAACTTATGACTTAAAAGATCTTTTCAATAATATCAATCTCATTGACCTTCATAAAATCATTAATAAACTAGTCATGCAATTTAAAAATCAATTAACTTTTCCTAATTATATGGGTGAGGCTTATTTTCGCACATTAATTAATTCCATTATAAACAATAACTTTATTTTACAAGATAATACTATATACAAAAAGTAGGCATTCCTCAAGGGGGCTCTTCGTCAAGTATTTTGTCTTATTTATTCTTATATTACTATGAACGCAATTATTGTGATGAACATCGTTTAATGTTTCGATACATTGATGACATCATTTTAATTGACAACACTAATAGTGTTAGTACTTCCTTACCTATAATTTATCCCACTAATCTGAAACTTACGGAAAACCTTTTATCAAACAATAGTATAAACTTTTTGGATTTAAAAATTACATTAGTGGAGAACAAATTAATAACTGATCTATATGATAAACGTAAAGATTTTAAATTTAAAGTTAATACTTTTACTCATTTTAAATCTTGTCTCCATAATTCTGTTTATCGAAATATACTTTTCAATCACTTGTTCAGAATCAAAAGTTTATGTCCCCCTCATCTTATAAACAAAAACATTAAACAATTAATATATGATGCACTAAATCATAGTTTTCCCAAGAAATTCATTTACTCTTTAATACACAATTAATTCTTTTGCAGTGGATGTTTATAGTGAGTTACTTTTAACATATTGCGCATAAAAAATTATATCAATAAAAAAATATAAAATATATAAAAATCACACAAAAAATAAAAAACTATGAAATGTTAAAAAAAATTAATAGGTCCGATGGGTGGGTAGAAGTTAGATTAAGGTTTGGCATCTCGGAATTTTTCTCCATTAATTCAATACGATGCATCATGTCCCAAGATGCCAGGACATTTTTCAAGTTCAATTCATTTTTTATGTGATCAGCAACACCTAGCTTTATATATTGCCCATCTACAGCTAAACCAGCTAAATGCTGCTCATCAGGAACCTCCTGTTCCTCAGGAATCTCCACTTGTGCATCAGAATCAGAAGCATTCTTAAACAAATCCATTACATTTTTATTTCTTAGAGATTTATATCTCATTTTCAGACCGGGATAAATACGCTGACTATGCATTTTTAAATTTTTTAGCATAAGTGATTCGTTGCAATGCAAACACGATACTTTTTCAGTTTGCGAAGCCATGATATTTTCACTAGCAAAAACCACGGATTTCAGAGCACGTGCGAGTGATAATGCAATAAACTTATAACAATAATAACTTAACAATAATAAAAATAGCAGATTATGTAAGATTTGTGTGGCCCTGAAAAGGGCCTTTGATAATAAAGATAAACGTAACAATAAAAAAGATTAAGCAGGAAAAAATAAGGCAATGTCAAAAATTCACATAGAGACAACATAGAAGCAAAGCAACATGTGCTGTTAGTTTGTACGCCGCCGACTCACGTGACCCCAGTCCGTGACGTCAGTACATACTCCCAATAAGAAACGAAATGCTAGGGGTCAAAGAGCAAAAACATCACGAAGGAAAAGTAAGGAGTACTACATCACGAAGATAGAAGAAACGAACCCACTGCAGGTTGAAACCCAATCACCTAACCAGTCGAAACGAAGGGCGTGTCAGTATCGCCGCGATCTTGATGATTGACACTTTGGTCTCTTTAAGAAGGGGAGTCGTTTCATTCATAGTTTGAGTGAAAAGCGCGATAATTTACGGCAAAAAGAAAAAGTAAAATAATCTAGAAACTAGCGGCCGGGGGGGGGGGGGGGGGGGATCCATTTTCGGGTCACTTTTTCGTCCGGTACGTATACAAAATATTTTTTTTTTTTTCCCTTTTTCCAAGTTGGAAGTTAATCTGCAAGCATTGAAATGAATCTGCAGAGCTCGCTGCCGTGCTGCACAGTTTCTGCTACTGGGAAACCATTGTTGATAAGCATGTGGCCGCGTTGCATGTGGATTATCAGTTGCCCAAATATGGAAATTTTGCGCATTAAATACACCCTCGCCTGTAAATACTGCTTCATCTGTAAATAGAATATGAGCAGTAAAAGCTGGCTGCAATATTTGTTGCTGCAAAACCCACTGGCAGAAGTTCAACCACAGAAGATAATCTTCCGAATTCAAAGTTTGTACGCCCTGAAAATGGTAGGGATGAAATCGATTTTCATTTAACACTCTCCAAACGGCCGGATGGCTCACACCTAAATTCTGTACAACACCTCTTGTACTTGATTCGGGCCTTTCACTCACAAAATTCAAAATAATTCCTTCCATTCTTACATTGCGTACAGCCCTTTCTTGTCCAGCGTCCTGTCTGGTGACGTGGAAAGAACCTGTTTCAGAAAGCTGACTGTGTAAGCGCTGAAAGGTTCTACGATCAGGCATTCTTCTGTGAGGAAACCGCTCCTGATACATTTGTAAGGCAGCACTGGCGTTGCCATTTGCACGACCATACATGAAATGTATGTCGGCCTTTTTGGCATACGTAAAGTCTTCCATGACAAACGATAACAATTAAAAATGGCGATTTCTTCTACTTGAATTCATGGCTTTGAACGGTGACCAGTCACCTACTGCTCTCTACCGCCAGTGAAATCAATAAAAAACTCCATTTCTATTTCATTTTTTTTTTCTACCGTGATTTTTGGCGTATAATCCACGGATCAAACAACCGTTTTCGACACAGATTTTAAAAAAAAGATATGTAACTTATCAGATCACCATAAATATTTGTCTTCAATGACTAATTAAAATTTTTGTGTCTAAAAATAATTGTTTGATCCGCGGATTATACGTCGGAAATTACGGTATTTCTATTTAAAAAATTTCGATTTCAAACCAAAAATTTTTCTGGTATGAATGAGAAATTTTGAAAATTGACAAAGGGGCCTAACTACCCCCTGGTGTTTTTACCTTAATGCGTCATTTGGTCCCATACATTCCTATACAAAAAATGATTGTTACTGTGTGCGCTACCTACCCTTAAAGTTTGGACCATGAATTTAGAAACACCCTGTATATATATATGTATATATACTGGGTGTCCCGAAAATGACTGATGGATTTTAAAATTCAATAACTTGCAAACGGGGACAGCTATTTAAAAACATTTTGCAGGAGGGTTATGTATAATGTCAGGAGTTTTTTTACCGTATTTTTTATTTTAGTTCGTATCTCAAACAATAGGTGGCACTGACGGCGGTTGAAGGCCAGCTCGACGCTTCACTCAGCACTTATCGCCTGGCCTTCAATCGCCGTCAGCACCACCTATTGTTTGAGATATGAACTAAAATAAAAAAATATGGTAAAAAAAACTCCTGACATTATACATAACCCTCCTGCAAGTTATTGAATTTTAAAATCCATCAGTCATTTTTCGGACACCCGGTATATATATATATATATATATATATATATATATATATATATATATACAATAGGATGACTGTAAAAATACTGGATTCATTGGATTGTTGTTATGGTATATTATCTGAGTTACTTTGGTTATATTTGTAAAAGTATTTATGTATATATGTGTATTTATTTATATATACACATATTATACCATTAATTGTAAAAAATATATGAACCAATGAATTATTACAAAATTACCACATTAAAAAACATGGGGGGGGGGGGGGAATGAATACAAATGAAATTTGCAGAACACAAGCAGAATCATTAGAACCACAAATACTTTGGAATTTCCAATAAAGAATGTGGTTTCATCTTCGAATTAGCCATGAAAAAGCAAAATAATACAAATTTGGGGTTACCAACACACATAAAACCAAAATTAAATGGAGAAAAAATATAAAAAATAAATCATAATAACATTAGTAAATAGGATAGAAAAAGAAAGAAAAAAACCCAGAAAAAAAACATACCATACAATATAGTTTAACCTAAATAAATATAGCAATAAAAGTATTTAATTTGACAATACTAAACTAAACTCAGTATCTTAATATAAGATGAAATAAGGAATAAAATAGATAATATATGTATTTTATACGCTTACAAATATTATTTTGGGTACTGTCCAAATTGTTAAAAGTTAGATGATACATGTTAATGAGGCACATATTTCCAATTCCAAAGTTTCATAAAAGAAAAAGGTGCAAAATTTGATGAGATTAAATTATTGAAAATTAAATAAGTGAAAATATAAGATGGATGTTTCTAAAAATGATTTGTTACCAAAAAAATGTACAAAATCATACTTGAATAATATATTTAAGTCTCTCTGTCCCAATATCACATTATTAGATAAATAAAATAAAACATATAACTTATTAAACCTAAATTAGTTTAAAATGTTGATAATAATCAATAACAGACAAAGTGCCACCAAACTTGCATAAAGTTTTAAATATACATAATACGGGGGGGAAGATAAAAAGAAAGAATAAAAATGTGTAATCAATTTTAATCAATTCAGGAAATTTGTCGAACAGCGCGAAGTAAAATAAGAATTCCATAACATCGCAGAACATGATTATTTCAAACGTCACATAGATAACAATTCAGTTGATTACAAGCATTCTCTTTCGACAAATTATTGATTAATAATGCATAGCATAAAACCAATTATTCTCTAAATAAGACTTTTTGCCATAAATTTACATTCACCTAGTATACAATTTTCACATATAACAACGTATACCAGTTAATGTAATACAAATTACAAAACAGGCTAAATTAAATATAATGTAATACTTACTTTGGAAAAAGAGCATTATCATTGATGAAAGTTTCCACAATATAATCGTGCATAGATATGCTGTTTTCTGTATCAGGTGCTTCTCCTTGAATCCAAAAGAAAGCTTCATCAAGTCGATTTATTGGAACAAGAGGTAGTGCAGCCAAACGCCTAATCCATATTTTTATTTCTCCTCTGAACTGGGCAGTTAATCCAAGCTTTTGAGCCTAAAATTGAAAATAAACCTTTACAATTATTGATATACCGACTGATTCAAAAATATTATTGCATTATACCTTAAGTAATAAATCATAAATACTATATACTTCCATTCTAATTCCAAAAGAGTATACAAAAGAAGTATAGCCTTTACTTATAGAATTTTTCTTATAAGCGACTATTGAAATGTATTTTTTTAATGCAGACCACTTTCCTATAATTAATAATTAGAAAAGGATTTTCCCCACTTCTAAAAAGGACATTAAAAGCTATCGATATTTTTATGACCAAAACATACTGAGTAATGACACAATTTTAATTTACATAAATTTACATAATAACTTACATAGCATTTAATGTTTTCTGAATTAAAAGCAAAAAAACGTGCTTTTAGCACTGGAAAAAAAATTAAATTAATACAATTTTAAGCAACATAATTTGGTATGTTTTGTTCATAAAATGAGCAAGGGAGTCCTTCTTTGATGAAAGACAACATTTTTTGCACTATACCAGAAAGAGACCGTATATATAAAAAAATGAATTTAACACTATAATAATGTATGCAACTTCTAGTAAAATCAACGCCAAATGTAAAAGTTATAAATGATTTGTATACTCTTTTTCAAATTGGAAATAGGGTAACATCCCCAGTAATTGACAGGCACCAGTGATTGGCACATCCTACAAAATGTCCTAAAATAAGATTTGTATCCAGTCTTTTAAAAATGCAAGACCATATACCAGTTATATGCTCATTTACTTTACAGATTATAACTTTGATTTATGCTACTAAATGACAATAGTGCCTATGAAAGAGAAACAATTATGGCTTGTATCAAATTAGCCATTAATGTTGCAAATGCTTCTTTTCTGGCTTAAGAAAGGCATGCATTTCAATTTATTATTATCTGATTTATAGTATATTTTAAATTTTAATTGACAACAGTTTTGTTTAGTTGAAAAGGGTTACTTTAATTGTGTAAAAGTCTAAGTGCCAATTACTGGTGATTACAGCAACTTTTATAAATATATTTTTATAAAAATACTTTTTCAAATATTTTTGCTTTTAGTGGGCAGAATAGATGAACAGATATGCACTCTTTGATTTAAAAATAATTGCAAGTAAATGTTTTATTTCTTGGTAATGAAAATAGAAGTAAGTTTAAAAACAAATCCTTAATGTGCCAATTACTGGGGATGTTAACATATGCTTAAATTCAGTAGCAGTTTAAAAGAAACTTTAAAGTAAATTTAAATCAACAGGTTTATGTATATGTAAATATGTACGTTTATCATATAAAATACCTTTCTAAATATGCGCTGCGTGAAGTGAAAATAGCACCCTTTAAGTTCAGTAGTGGGAAAAGCTTCTCTCACTGCAACTAAGGCGATGGATTCAAAATCTGCCATAATCCATGGTGGATAGAAATGCCACCCATTTTCATTGGCTGCCTGCTGCAATTTTTCAAGTACAGCCCTATAAGTGGATTTATATTTATCTGGAAGTAGACTGTATGCTAAAGGCATAACTTTGTCCATCCATAATCTATGGATTGTGTACAGCTGACAAAACATTTCAGGAACCAACCGAAATGTTCCATCCATGAATATTCTTCTACTCTCACACATAATTTTTAAATTTTCTTTTGTGCAAAAAACCTAGAAAAGAAACAACAACTATCAATTTATTATTTCACAATTTAAAAAAAAAAAAAAAAAAAAAAAAAAAATGTAAAGTTTGTCATGTAAAGAAATAGTTACTAAAGTTCTTTTGGATTCCTCTTGAAAATCTATGAGAAGGAATTCTCTCCCATCGGTAGTTTTTTTGAAAGCATCTGTAAAAACCACATCAGTAAAATCAGCTGGAAGGCTAGGCCGGAGAGAACTTCCAACTTTATATAGAGTGGATTTAACCATGTCAAAAGTTGGGAGCGATGACGATGCTTCTACGGTAGCAGCTGCTTTTGGAAATTCTTCATTAAATAAAATAATATTGAGTTAAATTAACATTCGTCATTAACTTAAATATTTAAAATATTTTCAGTATTGAAACTGCATCTATTGTTCATCATTAAGTTTAGAACTTAAGGGTGTCAGGGTGTGTTCTTTGATATCTAGGGCGATGCTTGTGTGTGTATGACAGAAGGTAGAGGTGTTTGATGCCAAAATATTTATATATATTGTATTATTACCAAAAGTATTTTTCTTTTCTACATAGAAAAAAGGAGAAAATTTTATTATTGGAATATAATATTGTAAATGTCATAATGTGTGTCTTATCTAAACTAGTCGGATGAGGCCTTCCCAAAACTTTCTTCTATCTCATGCATGTCAATGCCTCAAAATTCGGTACCACAGGGCCAAAATTAAATTAAAATCTATGCTCATCGCGAGGGTTCTAAAACCATGAAATTCTTGAAATAGGACTATTATGAATATCGGAAAAATTGCAACATTAAAGCACCACCTGTTGGGCGATTTATACAAAAACCTAAAAAAAATTACAGTCGAGGATCTATAATCCGCGGACCCATAATCCGTGTTACTTTACGAATGTAAACAATGAAATAAACAGTTTAAAAAAATTACAAATCCGTGATCCAAAAATGATTTTTTTTTTAACAAATAATAAAAAATGTAATAAAAATCATAATAAAACATGTATTTTTTTTAAATTTACTCTTTTATTTTATTGACTGTAAAAAACTAAACTGTATTACAGAACATGCCTAAGCTTACTGAACGTTCGAATTGACGACTGTTCATTCGTATCTATTCCAGTTTGTGCAAGTTCAGGAGAGTAAATAACCATTGAAAACGCACTATTTTGTGTGCGTCGCGCGCCCTAACAGTAAACACAGCACAAGCTGAGAACTAAATATTCAAACGTGACGAAAAAACGTGTAATAGTTAGAGGGGGGGCGCTTACACGGGATTTTTCCGCGCTCGTTCAACAAAATTTACAGGAATGAATCATGATGAAATGAATGAATCATAAATTTTGATACTTGAAAACAATTGTTTTTATTAAACGTAAAATCTGTTGAAAAAACGCAGAAAAAAAGGAGAAAATTGTAAAAGAAAAGCCAAAACAAGCATGAAATCAATTAAAAGAATCTCGAAAAAATGCACGTTTCATCAAAGATTCATGATTCATTCATTTCATAATGATTCCTCTCATTCTCAATCGCCTTTGAGAATGGGGAGGGAGGGCGCTTTCTCGGGATTTTTTGAAAATTTCAAATTCTTTATAAAGTGGGGAGGGGGCGATTTTAAAAAGTAAAATAACTTTAAAAATGCATTTTTTTAGATTACTTTTTAAATTAATTACTAGATTTCGTATTTATCTTTCCATATTATACTGATTATAGAATTAAAATGCTGTCTAAGAATGATAAAATGACGCACAATCCATTATACTCTATAATCCGCAAAATTCCATAATCCGCACAACCTTTGGCCTCAACTTGTGCGGATTATAGATCTTTGACTGTATATTTATCAAGATATTCTTAAATTTGAACTTTGATGAAACTTCATGAATTAGTTTTTTAAATAGAACTATTGCAGAAATCGGGAAAAATTCAGCACAGTAGCGACACCTGTTAGGCGATTGACACCAAAAAGTAAACAAAACTAGTTCATATAACAGATTTACTGAATCTGAAGTTTCACAGAAATCCGTGTAGTTATTAAGAGAGAACTACTGCAAAAATCGCAAAAAAAAATGCAGCATAGCAGCACCACCTGTTGAGCAATTTACACTGGTGTCCAAAAGTTAAGCATAATTGGTAATTGAGTAAGTAAAGAAAGAAATATAAATCGAAATGTGGTGGAACTCCAGGTGTGTAAACAAAATAGTACGTGTCATATATTTTCGCAAAGAGTTTTCCCCGAAATCGAACAGGGGACCGTCAACAAATTGAAAAAGAATGAAGATCTTTTGGATAACCCTGTCAAAACTAATGTAGCAAAAGCGTTCAAACTGCACATTATGATTAAGTGGCTTATTGTAATGTACTGTGTTTATTTTTATAAGGATAGCATGTATACTCGTAGAGAAATTAAAGTTTTTATAAAAACAGTCCTAATTTTTTTGCTTATAATTTGCAGAGTTCTTGATATAAAATAATGTTCTTTTCTGAAAATATGACTACACAATACCCTGTCATCAGAATTTTAAAATAATAAAAATTGTTTGAAATATGAGTAGGTTTAGTAAATAATTTTTCCTTGCGCATGCGTCAATGATATCAAAATTTCATTTGCATATTGTGTTAGCTAAATGTATAGAGCAACGTCTGTAAAAGTTTCAAAAACATAGCTTGAAAATTCTGAAAATGGTCGCCTATTGAATCAACTCAAAATCCTTATTCCTAAAAGGAAGCAAAAAAAATCAGGGGTTTTATCCAAATATATTTGTACATGCAATATTGTGTAGGCACTAAACAATGGAATATGGATACAGCCCCTCATCTTTTTGCTTCATTTAGGGAATAAAGGATTTTGATATCTTTCTATCAACGATAATTTTCAGAATTTTTAAGCTGTTTTTGAGACTTTCACAAAAGTTGCTCTATACATTTAACTAACATAATATGCAAATGAAATTTTAATAGCGTTCACGCATGCACAGTAAAAAATTTAGTAAACTTGCTCATTTGTCAAACAATTTTTATTATTTTAAAATTCTGATGGCAGGATATTGTGTACAATGATGTTTGTCATATTTTCAGAAAAGAACATTATTTTATATTAAGAACTCTGCAAATTATAAGCAAAAAACTTAGGACTGTTTTTATAAAAACCTTAATATCTCTACGAGTGTACATGCTATCATTATAAAATTAAACACAGTACATTACAATAAGCCACTTAATCATAATCTGAAGTTTGAACGCTTTTGCTACATTAGTTTTGACAGGGTTATCCAAAAGATCTTCGTTCTTTTTCAATTTGTTGACGGTCCCCTGTTCGATTTCGGGGAAAACTCTTCGCGAAAATATATGACGCGTACTATTTTGTTTACACACCTGGAGTTTCACCACATTTCGATTTATATTTCTTTCATTACTTACTTAATTACCAATTATGCTTAACTTTTGGACACCAGTGTACTCCAAAAGCTAATCAGCATCATCATATATTTGCGATTACTTGAATATAGATTTTTATGAAATTCCGTGCATCATTTCTTGAGATAGAGCGCCCACAAAATTTTATGTCACATACAGACAGATAGCCTCATAGACAGACATTTTGTAAAAGCATGTTTTGCGGGTTCTCTCCCCTAAAACATGTAAATCTCTCGAAAACCGTAATTCGAAAATTTCCACGAATTCAATACTTTCTTCTTGTAAAGATAGAAGAACGCAAAAATATGAACTAACACTTTCACTCCTGCCGTAAATAAATATTTAAGATTAGAGACGTTTTTTCCACTAATATTGTAAAATTACTGCATACAAAAATCTGAAAATTCGTGGTTATAATTTTATACTGAACAATTAATTTCAGGCAAGCAACAGAGGAGATACTTCCACGAGCAGGAAATCATGTCTCTGTACAAAATACAAGAACAATTAGGGTAAGAATCACACTATAAGCAAAAGACTATCTTAGAAATGTTTGCATAACCCCCAATCAAAAGATTCTGTTTCAAAATCTCAAAATTAAATTTCATAAATATGTATATTTTTTTCATTTATTATATTTTTTACTTTGTGTAAATTAATCAATAAATTAAGGTATTTACATGTATTAGTATTCATATTTACCCATTTATGAAATTATTTCGTACATTTCTTATACTTACTGTAAAGTGTTCCGAATTACGAAAAAACCTCTTATCCAGAATGCCCTGGGTCCCAAGCATTCTGGATAACGGATCTTATACTGTATTAAAATACTATAACAAGCATCCAATTTTTGAATACTCTCTTATTCAACTTCATATTTTGATTTTAATTCTTAAAGATAATCTCCCAAATCAAGAAAAATTTCTTTATCAGTTTCACCAAAATCTTAAAGATCATAAAGTTATGTAGCTCCATACTCAAAAACACTGTGCATGTTATGATAGATTGCTTTAAATAATCTGCATTTTTTTAATTTAAATATTTTATACTAACTATTGAATATTTTTAATCTATTTTATCTTTGATCAATTCACATGTTCTAAGATTTTTCTTTACAGCAATGGAATATGTTCACCAATCTATAACCAATTGGGTTTTTTTTTTTTTTTGAGAAAAAAACTAGTTGGTTTAAACCAACTTAATACTTATGCACTATGATTCTTCTTGAAATTTTGTTCTATTTTCAGAAATATCGGTGCTGTTTGGCTATATATCTATAAAATAAAAGGATTATCCATTTTATGTTCTGTGCACAAATCGAAAATTTTTCTTCTTTAATCGAGGTGGCATCTTAAAAGTGCTCTAAGTAGAAATCAAATTAATGGGAACCGCACAAAGAGAGAAAAACTTTACATTTGAATTAGGAATGCTAAAAAACAGAAAAATAATTTATTTTGAGAGATTAGCTAGTTGGACATAAATTAAACAATCAATAAATTAGTGTGATAGAAAAATGCCACTTAATTCCATGGTTGAAATGCTAAACATTTCTTTAACAGTCTATTAAAAAAAAAAACTTTTAAAAAGGATATTATATTAAGTAACGTATTAATGAAAAAAATTAAATTTTTCCTGAAGCATTTCTTGCTGATATCAAAATAATATAATTTGCGATACAGTACTAATTTTTTATATATGCAATAATTTATAAGATATCAAAACTAAAATGTTATGTAATAAATTCAGGCATTGTGTAAGCTCTTTAAATTATTAAAAGCATTTTGTATTCTAAAAAATCAGTATATCAATAAAAGTCTTTTTTTAATAGGATAATACATCCAATTTGGAGAAAACAGAGTTATCTGACATTGGTGTTCAGCCTATTAATATTGATTCAACCTCTGCTGTAAAAGGAAATGATACAGTTCCTAAAGAATGCCAATCAGTTTCTAAAAATAACAAAAAATGTGAAGTTTACGACATAGGAAATTATATAGGAACAAATATTGATGATTTCTCAAAGCGTCAGATTCTGCTTAATCACTGGAGTCCACCTAAGGACTATCAGTTTTCGGAATCAGTTCCGTATTCGGAACATAATAAAAAAGGCAAATTAGAAAAAAGATATACTAGTCACAAATATATGTTGCAATTTGATTGGCTTGTTTTTTCTAACGTTAAACAAGGTTATTTCTGCAAGTTTTGTCCATTATTCGTAACATCTCATGCAGGTGGATATAAAAAAAATATACAACTAAAATAGCTTGTCACTGAACCATTATAAAATTTTGCTAAACTCTTGGGAAAGGAAGGCTATCTTTATATTCATTCGGAGAATGACTATCCCAAAAATTTCCTCAAGTGTGCAAAACAACCGGATAAAATTATATTAAATCAACTAGATAGTCAACGTTTACAGCAAATAGAAGAAAATCGATCCCGCTTACGCCCTATAGTTGAAACAGTAATAGTTTTGGGGAAACAAAATATTCCACTTAGAGGACAGGGAAAATGGCAACATTTGTGAAAATAGTTCAAGAAATGAAGGTAATTTTAGCAAATTCCTGCGCTTCAAATTAAACAGTGGAGACAAGGATTTAAAAGAACATTTGTTGAATGCATCCTCTCAATCAACCTACATCAGTAAAACTATTCAAAATGAAATAATCTGCTGTTGTGGAGATGAAATCATGAGCAATATAATTGTAAAAATTCAAGAAGCTAAATATTTTAGTATCATTTTCGACAAGACAACAGATATATCCCACCAGTCCCAATTAACATTCTTAATTCGATATGTACATGATAATATAGTACAGGAAGATTTTTTAGAATTTCTTGATTTAAGAAAAGAAAGGTCTTAGAAAGTTATTGAAGATCAAGTAGCAGGATTTGAAGATATCGAACCAATAGTATCTGGTAAGGACATTGGACAAAGTGTATTTGGGATATTAAATAGCAATGGATGGTTGTCGTGTGATGGTATCAGAATTATGTGGTGCTGTCACAGAGATAAAAAAAGAGGCTGTAAATGCTGTGCATTGTTCGTGCTTCAATCACGCATTAAATTTATCTGTAGGAAAAGCAAATCAACTGCCATGTGTGAGAAATACTGTAGGAACCATTAAAGAAATTTTGAATTTTTTTAAGTCATCAAGTGAACGGATCATAATTTAAAAAAATATATTAGAGGCAGTTTACCTGGCTTATGTGAAACCAGATGGATTGAGAAGCATGAAGGGATAATAAAATTCCAAGAAAACATGGTAAAAATTTCTGATGCGTTGGATAACATATCAAACTGGAAAGAGTCTCAAAGTTCATCCAAAGCAAGAATATTGCAAGCAGGAATGTGTAATAGCACTATTATAGTAACTGTTACATGTTTGTCGGATGTGTTACCATATACTTTGCCTCTCAGTTGGTGCTTTCAGAAAACTGACTTAGATGTAAAATCAGCTCGAGATATGCTCCACAATACCCTTTGCATTCTAGATGACAAACGAAAAAATTCTTTGGGTCTATTCAAAAAGTTGTTTCTAGAAACTGAATCTATTGCTTCAGAACTTGATGTAGAAATTAAAGCTCCAAGGAAAACAAAAATACAAACTCACAGAAATAATGTACCTGCCAATTCACTTATGGATTATTTCAGGTTATCGATATACAGTAGACTCCCTTAAATCCGCACAGCTTGGGACCAGAGGTTTTGCGGATTTTAGAATTTTGCGGATTTCTGGTCATTGCTTTGTTTACATTTTTTAAAAAGTAATTTGAATGTAATTAATAATGAAATCAAAAGTATAATAAATGCTTACAATATGCTAAAATATTAAATTAAGGAATAAACTAAAATAAAAATTTAAATAGTTTTTAAAATGATTAAAATACTAAAAGCAAAGGTCCAATGTATAATAATATACAATCAAATATTCATTACAAAGATGAAAAGTGTTTTTCCTAAATTATTCAATGAAACTTGCCTCATAAAGGTACATTACTAATTCACATCAAGATCATAAAATAATGAAGCTTTATTTCAGGTTTAGCCAGACTTATAACTAAAAAAGCTTGATTAATACATAAATATATTTGGTAAGATTGTGATTACCAATGATATCAGCAATATCTTTATTTTTTCAGAAATAAATTATTCTTTCTTCATGAAGAAACATGAATTCAATAACTTTAACAACAATTACAAATTAAAAAATGTATGGGTTTGATATAAAACTAAAAAAGTCAAATTTTGCACCTACATCTGAACAGAATGTTTCATTGTTTACATCCATAAAATATGTGCGGATTTTAGAGAGTTGCGGATTTTAGAAGTGCGGATTTGAGGGAGTCTACTGTATATACCAATAATAGAGCACATTGCGGAAGATTTGAGGTCAAAGTTTAAGGAGGAAACATTGCAATTATACAATCTTTCAATGTTCCTACCTCTTTCAAACACGGACCAAAGCCAAGAAACTAATGCTCTAAGTCAATTTCAGAATTTATTAGGTAGAAGCTTTTCTGAAAAAATTATTTCGTCAGAAATGAATTTGTGGCAAACCAAGTGGAGGCAAGAAACAGAAAGAGGTAATGTAGTGCCTCAAACTGCAATAGAAGCCCTTTCTTCCTGTGACATAGACATTTTCCCAAATATTTATATATTTTTGAGCATTTTAACAACACTGCCTGTCAGCATAGCTGGTGCTGAAAGGTCTTTTTCTGTTCTAAGAAGGCAAAAAACTTGGTTGAGAAGCACTATGACAGATGACAGGCTAACTGGACTTGCTCTATTAAACATCCACTATGAAATGAATATAAATATAGAAAATATTATAGATTGGTTTGCAAGCAGTGCAACTCACAGAAATGAATTTATTATATAAATATTTTTTATGTAAGTATGTACATATTTTAGCAAATAAATTTTGTCTATATTTTATCTATACATTCTAATGACATTTTCAGGTTTTATCATTCCTGATATTGTTTTGAAAATCTAAATGCTTGTTTTGAAATAGTTATGAGCTAAATTAGTTTTATGTAAACTTATAGTTTGTTTTTTTCTTTTTAAAAAATTATAAAAATAAAACATTTTTTATTTAATTAATTTAATTAATTAATTAATTTTTTTTGGAAGAGGATCTTTAATGGTAATTAAATGTTGCAACAGAATACACCCGACTGTTCAGCTTTCAAAAAATTAATCTCACAAGATATAGTTGTGTCTTAGATATATTGTCGATAACCCGAATATGTTAACCCTCTGAAGACCAAGACGGCTTTTCATTGAGGCGACCAAAACGGCCGGCCGAATGCCCGAACAACTTTATCCCCCTTTTAGGTTAAGGGTGCTAAAGCAATAATTCAACTCCCCGTTTGGTAACTTGACATTTGGTTCCTCCCCTAGACTTCGAAAGAAAAAATGCTTCTTCTGCGCGCAAACTTTCCCTACTTTAGAGGGATTTTTCTTTCAGAGGAAACATTTCATTAGCTGATTCTTGTAAAGCATTAAAACTATTCATTTTTCACTGATTTCTTAAAATGAATGTAATTCATGTACTAAAAGATTAAAAAATCTGTATGTACTATCATTGTAGTTCATACATATTTTTGCATTTTTATGCATAGAACGATATCAAAATAATAATGAAAAATTTCTATTTTATGAAATTTTCCGTACGTCTTAGCTACATTTTAAATGAACGAGCTTTTTTTAAATTTAAAATGGTCACGGTATGTAACGAAAATTACGCAGTATATGTTTAAAGATATTTTTTGACGTGACAACATCTTGTAAATTGGTTTGCCGGGAGACACTTCAAGAAACTGCGTTACGTTACGTTACACTCCGCTCACGATACGCGCTCACTTTTCTCTTAACTTTTTCCGGTCACTTGTGGGACCATTTTCTGAACGTGAATTCGCTGCAAGGAAGGGGCGGTGCTTAATAGGAATTTTAGATAGTATCAAACTAAGACGAAATACGTTATGTATTAGTTATTAGTATAAAGTACCAAGAAAATAAGTGTAGTTTATTTCGTAATTCAGTGGTATATTATGGAAAACTAATGATATGTGATTAGTGAAAGCCATTTTACTTTAGTTATATTCTGCTCATTGAAAAATTCTTTAATATGCTGTTTACAAAATTCAACATTTGACATCAATAAACATGAAGTAAAATGTGTTTAACAAACACAGTGTATTGCAAGTTATTGTATGTATATTTGTATATAAATACGTATGTATGTGTAAAGGTAAAAATAAAATTTTGTTAATATGAAATTCAGTGCGAGATTCTTTGTATAAATTAATGTTTTAAATATAATTCTTTGTATAAATAAATGTTTTAAATTGTTACTATTATTTCATCCTTCTTCCTACTATACGAATGAATATTCACATTAAAATTATTTTACAACTCAAAGTCGTTGTCACGTAAAACTTTCGCCCATATACCGACTTTACAGGCAACCAATTTTTTAACAAATAATAAATTATACTTTATTATTTACTTTTTTTAAAATTATTTTTATATAATGTATGCATGTCAATGCTGTTTTTTTTTTATTATTTCATCCATTTTGTGGGGAAGGGGAGAAGTTACTTTTATAAAATGTAATACCTTTTTTTTTTTTTTTTTTTTTTTTTTTAAGAAAAAAAATGGAATGAGAGATGATTTTAACGCATCCAAAAGTCAAATTCGAACACAGAAATCATGAACTTCTAATGATATATTTCCATCTTGCAATTCCCCCCAGGGGGATACCTTCTTTAGGTATTCACGGGCTTCACAACCCCGGGGCACCCGAGTGATCTTTCTCTTTTCCTCTTACTCCTCTTGTCTTCCTTTCATCTTTGTCTCACTCTCATTGTGGTTTCCTTTTCGGAGGTGAGGGCAATTCTGTATGAGCCGATATCATCCTGTATGTCGACTCATGGAGAATTGTAACCCCCCCACGTGTTGGCCGTGTGTGGCGACCCGTGTCCCTGGAAAGGGGGATCCTGGCAGTTGAGGGAAACCAACACACTGCTTTGGCCTCTGCTTCAGGTAGACAGGAGGTGCATATTGGTCCCGTATGCATAAATCAGTTGGTCAGCTGACTTTGGTCACTGGGTTAGGGATCAAGTGAGCGAGCAATTACTAGTCATCTCGTTAAGGGTGGAGACTGACATAGGATTGTCTTGTGACCATATAGACCCTGGTTAGCACTGGTGCACGAATGTGCATCCCCTTGTTGGGCTCGAGAGTGGGTGGTGCGGCCGGGGTCCGAATTTTATTATTTTTATCATGGATGGAAAAACTTCATTTCCTTCTATCTCTCTCCCTAGTGGAGAGCAACAAACTGTACAGACTTCTTCCTTTACTCGCTTTTTTATCATTAAACGTACTGATAGTCACTCCGATTGCTCCTTTAAAAAAACTTCACCTTTTCTCATTGCCAAAGCATTTCAGTCTGTCTTGGGAGATGGTCATTCTCTCAAAAAAACTACAATCTGGGGATTTGCTAGTAGAGGTTTCTGAAGCCAAACAATCACAATTTCTCTCTAATTGCTCCACAATAGGCACATTTTCTGTTTCTGTACAAACTCATAATCCTATATATATTGTTTTTCTATTGCCAAGCAATCTCGGATTCAAATCCCTGAATGAATGGTTGGTTGTATAAGTTTTAATGGCGCAAAATCCCTTGTGGGACATGCTGCGCCAAACCAAAGACAAAAATGCAAAAGAAAAGAAGAAAAAGCACCAAAATATCTGGATGGGGGTTTCCCATCCAGATACAGTCAAGAAAATATATAAAAGTAGAATTTAAATAGCTAAAACATTAGATATGGATGTAAAAGTAGGCAAATGGAAAATGCACTCTGAATGGAGTCCCATCCAGATGTTGTTCAGGGTTTCAAAGTCATAGAAATTAAAAAATTATATTTCAAAGTAAAATCCGGCATGTTTAAGATAGGTAAAGAGTGCCCCATGAGGTGTTTCCCCAATGAGGTTTGTCAAAAGTGGTGATGATGAATTAAAATAAGTTCTATAAAGGTGCCGGAGGCCCGGACAGTCAATTAAGATATGGTATATGGTAAGTTGATCAAAATGACAATGTGGACACATGGGTGCATCCTCCCTTAGTAATAGATGTTTATGTGTGATCCTCGAGTGTCCAATTCTCAGACGAGTCAATATAACATCAGACTTTCTAGGATATGTCGATAACCAGGTCTTGATAGTAGGTTTAATATGATGTAATTTATTATTGTGTTCTATATCCCAACTTTTTTGCCATTTATCATGAATAAAATAGTTAATGTGTAGTTTTATGTCTGAGAATGGAATTTTTACTCGTAATGGAAGAAAGCACGTTTGGCTGCCTCATCGGCCTTATCATTGCCAGGAATACCCATGTGTCCAGGTACCCAGCAAAATAAAATATTGTAACCACGTCTTGTCAATTTATTATAAAAGTCTAAGATGGACATGACATAGGGATGTTTTTTTAATGATTTAATTGCGTCAATAGAGCTATTTGAGTCAGTGTGAATGATGAACTATGATGATTAGAGATGTGGAACATGGCTCTTTCTATTGCAATCAGTTCAGCTGAAAAAACAGAGATAGAGGAGTGAAGACTATAACTTAGTGAAGTGTTTTCGCTGAATACCCCACAACCAACAGTGTTTCCATTCTTGGAGCAATCTGTGTAGATGTCGGTATAGTTATTAAAATTAGAGCGGTGTGCAGCAAACAGCTGTTGAAAAACAGCAGGGGCCAAGTTCTTTTTATCATACCCTTTAAAGGGATGCAGGGTGGTAATAGAAGGAGGGTTCCAGGGAGGAAACATGTGCAATTGGCATGTTCTCACCTCGATGTTACTCAAGGGACCATTGTCAATAATGTTCCTTACTCTGAGACCAAAAGATGGAATACAAGATGGGCGATGCTGATAATGAGTATCATTGTCAGTATTTAAGATAAAATCATGAAGGGGATGATCAGCATGTGACAGGATATGATAATACAATTCCAATGAACTCTTTTCACGAATATAGTGCAATGAGGGTTCATTGCAGACAACATAAAGGCTTAGGACTGGAGAAGTACGAAATGCACCAGAGCAAACACGGAGTGCGCTATGATGCACAGTGTCAAGTTTTTTAAGAACATAATTACGAGCAGAACCGTAGATCTGGCAAGCATAGTCAATTTTAGAACGAATAACAGCACGATAAATTTTAAGAAGCGAACTGCGGTCTGCTCCCCAAGAAGTATTGGATAGTACTTTTATTAAAGTCAGCAATTTTTCACATTTTGTCCGTAATTGTAAAACATGTGGTAAAAAAGTCAGTTTCTTGTCGGTAGGTTGGTTGGTTGATTTGGGTTTTATGGAGCAAGGTCCTCATTAGGACATGCTGCGCCAAGACAAAGTCGAAGAGAGAAAACCAAGAGAGATAAATTAGTTGTCAGTACTAAAAAAACCCAAGTAAAAACAGTAATTATAAAACAAAGACATAGCTAAAAGACACTCAGTGTCAATTAAAACTGTAAAAGTTGAGAATAAAAGTTAAAATACAAACAGTGTAAAAGTTGACATATAATACTACATAAAAACGGAGTTAAAAATCAGGGATGTAATGCATCGATACATGTAAATAAAATATAACTGGTTAAAATTGGAACAAACAAAAAAAGAAAAATAACATAAAAGTGAAAATAAAAATATATTTAAATACAGAAAATCAATCAAAATGATAAAATAGCAGCAATAATAGTTTATAATATTTTTGAAAAAACCATGAAAACTGTGTAAATCAAAAAATGACTGAAAAACCAGTGACATAGGTGTAAAAACAATGCAAAAGAGTAGCCAGGTTTCTTGAATGTATAATAAAACCAAAATATAATTTAAAAGAATAAATACTTTAAATAAAAAATAGTAAAAGTTCTTAGAATATGGCTGTCATAAAAAAACAGAGCATAAAATGTTAAAACGTTAAAATGTTAGAACAGATACTAAAGTACTATGATGACGGTACATATTCCTCAAAAACAGTGTTTGTTTCATCATCATCAGACTCATAACTAGAAGAGTCCATAGCCTCTTCAGCATAACTGAGCAACTGTTTAGGGTCCTTTATATTTTTTATGGCTGAGCTGAGACAAGATTTTTTGCCCTTTTTCTTCACAGTTTTTCACTGTGAAGAGACTTGTGTTGAGGGTTTATTCCTATCTTTCTGCGTGCTAGATTTTCTATTTGGTTTTTCACTTGGACATAGGCTAGAGTTCAACGAATTGTTTTTATTCAATACTGGCGTATTCCGTGTCTCATGGTCGGTAGATTTTACAGCTTTGATTGATGAGTTTTGTGTTCGTTTATAAAGATATTCTATTTCGACAGGTTCTGATGATGGTGGCCAGAGCTCTAATTTTGGCATAAGTCTTGTACTAACGGAACAGTATACATTACGGGTTTTTTCTTTAAATTGCTAGATGAGGGTGAGTCAAATGGAGTGGCAGAATCAGTCTGAGTGCTTATGTGCCTCACAGAGTTTGTTTGACGTTTGAGTAGGCTAGAATAAGAGATGCCAACTGACGGGGTTCTGGATTCAACAACTTTCCGAGCATCTGGATAAGAGAGGTTTTGTGAAATTTTTACTGTAAGAATTTCCTTTTCACATATCCAACTTGGACATGTGCGAGAATAAGCAGTATGGTCTCCTTTATAATTTGCACAGCGTTCAGTTTTTTCACAAGATTTGTTGTCGTGGCCGACTTCTGCACAACGGGCACAGGTAACAGTGCCACGACAGTTAATATTATTATGGCCATAACGCTGGCATTTAAAGCAACGGAGAGGGTTAGGTATATAAGGTCGGACAGGACAGCTTAGATAGGCAGCTATTATTCTTGTTGGTAGATTGGGACTATTGAATGTCAGAATGATGTGCTTTGTGGGAAGCACTTTTTCATTCCGACGAATTGTTATGCGCCTTACATCTATGACATTTTGATCTTTCAAATTTTCCAAAAGTTCTTCTTTTGTAGAAAATAAAAGTTCTGGTTCACATATTACACCACGGCTAGTATTTAAGGTTTTGTGTACTTGAACGGAAACTGAAAAGGGTCCTATTGTGGTGCAATTGGAGATAAATTGAGATTGTTTGGGAGAGCTCACCTCCACCAACAGATCCCCAGACTGCAGTTTTTTAAGTGAATGACCAGCACCGAAGACAAACTGAAATGTTTTTGCGATTAGAAAAGGTGAAGTATCCTTAAAGGAACAATTAGAATGACTATCAGTTAGTTTAACCAGAAAGAAACGAGTAAAACTTTTCTGTACAGTTTGTTGCTCTCCACTGGGGAGAGACATAGAAGGAAATGGAGTTTTCCCATCCATGTTAAAAATAATAAAATTCGGACCCCGGCCGCACCACCCACTCCCGAGCCCAACAAGGGGATGCACATTCGTGCACCAGTGCTAACCAGGGTCTATACGGTCACAAGACAATCCTATGTCAGTCTCCACACTTAACGAGATGACTAGTAGTTGCTCGCTCGCTTGATCCCTAAAGCCAGTGACAAAAGTCAGCTGACCAGCCGATTGATACATACGGGACCAATATGCACCTCCCGTCTACCTGAAGCAGAGGCCAAAGCAGTGTGTTGGTTTCCCTCAACTGCCAGGATCCCCTTTTCCAGGGACACGGGTCGCCACGCACGGCCAACACGTGAATGGTTTACAATTCTCCATGAGTCGATATACAGGATGATATCGGCTCATACAGAATTGCCCTCACCTCCAAAAAGGAAACCACAACGAGAGTGAAACAAAGATAAAAGGAAGACAAGAGGAGTAAGAGGAAATAGAAAGGAGAAAGATCACTCGGGTGCCCCGGGGTTGTGAAGCCCGTGAATACCTAAAGAAGGTATCCCCCTGGGGGGGTCAGTTTCTTGTCAAAGTATACGCCGAGGTAACGAACAGAGTCCACAACAGGAATTTGGGTAGAACCAATGAAAATTTCGGGATCTGGATGTAGATCCCTACGTCTACAGAAATGCACACAAGAAGTTTTGTCTTGAGAAATAGTAAAACCATTTTTGTTAGTCCAATTAATAATACGAGTGATTGCAATTTGCAGTTGTCTCTCAATGAAGCGCATATCCTGTCCCATACACATGATATGAAAGTCGTCAACATAAAGGTCTCCTTTGACTGAAGGGGGTAGCTGGCTCAGGATGTTATTTATTTTTATAGCAAAGAGGGTGACACTCAGGACACTACCCTGAGGCACACCCTCTTCTTGTACATGGACGCCTGATAAAACTCCTCCAATTCGTACTTGAAAAAGACGAATGGCGAGGAAATTTTTAATAAAAATGGGGAGGTTCCCAAGAATGTTAAGGTTATACAGGTCACGCAGTATCCCATATCGCCATGTTGTGTCATAGGCTTTCGCCATGTCAAAAAATACCGACACCAAATGGTTGCGTTTAAGAAAAGCACTCCGTATGTAATTTTCAAGATGCATGAGATTATCAATAGTAGACCTACCACGTCGAAAACCACTCTGAAAAGGAGCTAGGCAATTATTAGATTCTAAAATGTGCACAAGGCGAAGGTTGACCATTTTTTCTAAAAGTTTGCAAAGGCTGCTAGAGAGTGCAATAGGTCTGTAATTATTTGGGTCAGTGGGATCTTTTCCGGGTTTAGGGAAAGGAATGATGATAGCTTTATACCAGGCCTGAGGAAAAACTTGTTCAATCCAAATTCTATTATAAAAAGCAAGTAAGTTATTGAGTGAAGCTGTGGAGAGATGTTTTAGCATAGTGTATGTAATCCCATCATGGCGAGGAGCAGATAAACGGCTGCTTTGCAAACATTTTTGTAGTTCTACAGTGGTAAAAGGGATATTATATGAATGAAACTGGCTCGAATTGAAACTAATGCGGATAGTTTCCATTTGTCGTTTATATGATAAAAAAGGTTCATGGTAAGAGTCGGAGCTAGAGTTAGATGCAAGTGTATTTGCTATTGTTTCAGCAATATTTTTGGGTGAAGCTATAGTTTGGCCATTGTGATTTAGGACTGAAATATGATTTTCAGAGTACAGACCCATACAGTTTTTTACTTTTTTCCAGAGAACTTTACTTGAAATGTTAGGACTAATGTTTGATACGTATTGCTTCCAGGAGTCACGCTGGCTTTTACGACGCACTTTTCTAGCTTCTGCCTTTGCTTTTTTGAAGGCGATATAGTTTGTATTACTGGGGTATCTCCGGAAGATGTTCCAAGCTTTCTGTTGATTTTTCTTAGCTGTCTGACATTGACTGTTCCACCACGGCTTCTTGTGCCTAGGGGAAGCACTGGAGATAGGAATGCTATTATTTGCAGCATTGATAATACACTAAGTGATATTATCAAGTGCATTGTCAATATCACAGTCAAGCATGTCATTAGTAATGTTAGCTTCATTAGTGAAAGTTAGCCAATTAGCTCTGTCGTAAATATAACGTTTAAAATAATTTTTAGAATCTCTGTTAGGAGTAGTCGGTGTGATAAATATAGGAAAATGGTCACTGCCGTGCAAATCATTAGAAATCCAAAAGTTCCAGTATGGATAGATAGAAGGGGAGCAAATAGCGAGATCTATAGCGTGAAAAGTGCGAATTGGTTCATGAAAGTATGTATGATCACCATTGTTGAGCAGGCATAAGCCATTGTCAGAGATAAGGTTTTCTATAAC
Organism: Maratus speculifer; assembly: GCA_964019185.1. NCBI lineage: Eukaryota > Metazoa > Arthropoda > Arachnida > Araneae > Salticidae > Maratus > Maratus speculifer. The sequence goes on from OZ025301.1 coordinate 248,707,352, forward strand.
ATCACCACGTGCATTATTGTCAGAATTACCCCAGAGTTGGCTATGAGCATTAAAATCGCCAACGATGATGAAAGGAGATGGGAGTTGAAGAATTAGATTATCTAGATGTGCTGACTGTATAGACATATTAGGTGGTAGGTATATAGTACAAATAGTTATTAGTCGGTTAATGTGCACACGAGTTGCAACTGCTTGTAAATTAGTATTTAAACTGATATAGGAATGGGGTATATTGCGAGATATGAAGAGAGCCACTCCTCCAGTGGCCCTATCACTACCAGTGAAGTCTTTCCTGTAAGCAGCGTAATTACGTAATTTTGCTTTGTCATTTGGTTTTAGATGGGTTTCCTACAGAGCTAAGCAGAGTGGTTGATGGTCAGAGAGAATGTCCCGGATTTCGTCATGTTTATTAAGATAACCATGGCAGTTCCAAGAGATGATATTATTCATAATTACGAGAGTTAAATATGAGTATCTATGTCATTTTGATCAGAAACAGTAGACATGCTACTGTCTCCGTCGTCCAGTATTTCATCCGGTTCGGGATGAAGGTCCATAGCATCGTCATCCTCCATTCTTTGATTTTTTTTGTTTTTTTCTGTGAATTTGTCTGACTTTTTGAGATTTTGTTCTTTTTTGGTTAGGGTATTGCAGATATAGTAGATTTAGTTTTTGAAATATTTTACTTTAAAGAAGTTTTAGTTGTAATTTGTGCGTTCCTGTTATAAGATGGTATTTTGGAAGTATTAGAATGTAATGATCTTGGAGAGGCAGTTTGTGAAGAATTGGCAGAAGTGGATTGTTGTGTATCTAAGTTATCAGGCACAAATTCTTCAAATACAGTATTTTCGTCAACATCCGAGTCATTGCTATAGGGCTCGGATTCCATAGCCTCGTCCGCGTACTGCTGGAGCTGTTTCGGATCTTTAATGTTTCTTATGATTGAGCTAATGCCAGAATTTCGCTTCCCCTTTCCAGCAGTCTTCCATTGTGGAGAGGCTGGAGTTGAGGTTTTCTTTTTAAAAGGTTTGTATAGGCGGTTTTTTTAAATTATGTTTTCTGGGAGCATCAGGTTTCTGTGGAATATTGGTATTCATGGCAGGTTTTGTCTTAGTTTGGGGTTGAGATGACTTATTGGATAGAGCTGTCGGTTTCTGTTGTTTCTTCTCTATGTCAATTTTTACCGGTTCAGAGGATGGGGTGTTGGTCGATTCTTTAACATGAGTACTGGTTGATTGTGTTACAGTTGATTTACTGGATGGAAATTGGGAATCAGTTTGTGTACTTATGTGTCTTACGGCTGTTGATTGCTTCTTGAGTAAGCTAGAGTAGGTAATTCCGACAGATGGGGTTCTATTTTCAACTAGTTTACAGGCATCAGGATAAGACAAATTTTGAGTAATTTTTATAGTAATTATTTCCTTTTCACGGTTCCAGTTAGGGCACTTGCGGGAATATGCTGTATGATCGCCTTTACAGTTTGCACAACGTACAGAATTTTCACATGTTTTATTGTCGTGACCGACTTCCGCGCAACGTGCGCAGGTAAGAGATCCACGACATTGGCCGTTGGTATTAGTATGGCCATAACGCTGGCATTTGAAATATCTGATAGGGTTTGGTATGTATGGTCGAACTGGACAGCTTAGATAGCCAGCTTTAATTCTAGCTGGTAAATTGGGACTATTGAAAGTTAAAATAATATGTTTAGTAGGTAGTATTTCTTCATTGCGACGGATAGTGATACGACTTACATCTATGACATTTTGGTCTTTTAAATTTTCTAAAAGTTCAGTTTTAGTAGAGAATAACAGATCAGGTTCAGATATAACACCACGACTTGCCAGGGTTGGCATTTTTGCCGGCAAAAAGGTATTTTTGCCAGGACAGTGGAAAAAACTGGAAAAAACCAGGGAAAAAATGGAAAAAACCGGCAAAAATGGAAAAAACCTATGTCTTTAATGTATAATAAAATCTGCACGCTAATAAGGATAGTAATGGTATAAACAATTAAATTTAACAGTGTATTATTTAATATTTTAATTTCATTTGCTAATTAATTAATATTAAATATTTTAAATCTTTAAAAAATAGGTGGGATTCAGTCTTACTTAGGAATTTAAGTCAAAATAAAAAATTACATATCTAATTTTTTTTACTTTAAGTCAGGGATATGTTTAGGAAAATTTTAGGTCCTTTAAAGGACCCTTCACAAAATTTTTTAACCTCAAACAGGATTCTTCATAAAATTATTTGTCTCTCAAATCGACATTTCACCTTTAAACTGAACTTTTCACAAATTTAATCATTTTAAAATAAAATCTGGCCTGTTAATAAACATTTGAACTCACCAAAAAATATATTACTTAGCTTCTCTATTATGTGAAGGGTAGAACCTGAAAACCTGATAATTTAAAATTCACAAAACTGTCTAGAATTTTCACAAAGACGAAAAAAGTCTAGACAGACCCCTGTAAGTAAAGTATTTTATCAGTCATTAACATACATATTTTTTTAATTATCAAAAGATTTTCACTTTCAAATATGTCCAGCAATCAGTGCTGCTATTAAAAGATTTTTTCAAATTTTTCATTTGTGCAAACTGAGATTTGAAATACTTCAACAGATACTCTTTCAAAACTTGTTTACTGTTATGCCATGCTAAAGCAGCAAAATTTAGGTTGTGAGGAAGATATTGCTGAAATATTTGAAATTTAATAGTTTTCTGCTTTAAATATAATTTTATATTAAATTAAATTTAAGTTACTATAACTGTTTCTTCGAATTTCTAACATATATAAACTATAAATATAAATGCTTTACTCAGTCTCAACAGTTCTATTATGTGAATTAATAATTGTATAAACATGAATAAATGAAGTTTCTATTTATTTATATTAAAATTGGTATTTTTTTCATTTATAATCTTGTCATAAAAGTTAGTATTCTTTCATAAAGTGCATAATTATACTTATTTAACTTAAAAGTTAAAATAAATTTAGAACACTATTGATTTTTTAATTAAGTATGCAGTTTATTTTTTCTTTTGTGAAATATTTTTCTCTTTTTGGGGAAAAAATTTAAATGGACAGCCTATTTTTGCCGGGACGGTTTTTGCCAGGTTTTTTCCGCGGTTTTTTCCATCTTCGGCAAAAACTCGCCAACCCTGCGACTTGCATTTAGAGTTTTATGTATTTGTACAGAAACGGAAAAGGTGCCTATTGTAGAGCAATTAGAAAGAATTTGTGACTGTTTAGCTGTAGAAACCTCAACTAGTAGATCCCCAGATTGCAGCTTTTTGATAGAATGGCCATCCCCCAGTACTGACTGGAATGTTTTTGCAATGAGAAATGGTGAAGTCTTTTTAAATGAATTATCAGATAGGCTATCTGTACGTTTAATGATGAAAAAACGAGTGAATGATAGAGTCTGTGCAGTTTGTTGCTCTCCACTAGGGAGAGAAGTAGAAGGAAAAGAAGTGATTCCATCCATAATTAAAGATAATAAGATTCAGACCCCGGCCGCACCACCCTCTCCCGAGCCCTACAAGGGGATGCACATTCGTGCACCAGTGCTAACCAGGGCCCATACGGTCACAAGACAACCTTATGTCAGTCTCCACCCTTAATGAGATGATTAGTAGTTGCTCGATCACTTGATCCCTAAAGCCAGTGACAAAAGCCAGCTGACCAGCCGATTGATGCATACGGGACCAAATGCACCTCCCGTCTACCTGAAGCAGAGGCCAAAGCAAAATAAATGTAACCAGTTTTGTATATCATTTCAAATAAAAGAAGAAAAAAAATCAAACTCTAATAACGGTACCATTACCAGGGGAGAGAGGTGTTCAGGGGATGATAACGTATGATATGGAAAGCGTTTCTAAAATTACTAAAAAGTTGATGACATTATATTTTCACAGCCCCTTAATATAATTTATCTTTTTTTATGACTATAGTATTGAGTTGTCAAATAACTGCATCCTTACGATAATCACTATACTAAAATTATACAGTTGGCAAAAAAAGTATTTGTACACTTCATTTTTTTTAGATTATAATGAAATTAAACAAAAGATTTAAGCAAAAAATACTGTAATATATTAATTTAATGCATTATAATGTTATAGAAGCAAAAACAAAATTAAACGAATCGATTTTTTACATTATAATAAACAAATATACAAAAATATAATGCAAAAAAAGTATTTGTACACTATATTAATGTAATATAATTAAGGAAAATTTAGTAAAATGATACAAATTAATATTTTGTGTGAATTCATTTAGCGTTTATGATTTCTTCTAGATGGTGTGACATAGATTCCACCAACTTTTTTATAGCGGTCTGGTTAATGTTATTCCATGACACAATAAGAGCTTCTTTAAAACTGTTTTTTACTAGTACATTTTTTTTTTCCGGATTTTTGCATCCAATAACATTTGCAAATTTTCTATTGGATTCAAGTCTAGAGATTTTAGAGGAGTTGCCAGTCGTCTTCGAGTATTGTCGTAACCATGTGCTGGTGATCACAGCAGTATGCTTTGGTAGTTATACTGCAGAAAGTGAAAAGCTTTTTCTACGCATAATTTCTTGGCACGGTTTAATAAAATATGCCGCGACACATCAATGTATGTTAAACCTGTCCTTCCATTGTCAATAAATTTTAAATGTCCTGCTCCATTAGAAGCTATACACCCCAAAACTATAATATTCCCCCCAACATGCTTGATAGTTTGAAGTATACGTTTTGGATCTAGAACAGTTTTATTTTTTCGCCAATTTTATCGAATGCTTGGTGGTAAGAAAATTCCAAATTTTCCCTCATCAGAAAAAATTACTGTTTTCCAAAAATCCAACGATTTACTTCTGTATGCGAAAGCGAATACTATGCGTTTTCGCCTATTTGTTTCGTTGATGAATGGATTTTTCCTTGAGGTTCTTCCTTTTAAATATGCATTGAGAAGAATATTTTTTATTGTTTGAGGTATTACTCTGATGCGAGAAGATGTCGCAAGGTCTCTAATAAATTTTTGAACCGAACGCATAGGATTTTTTAAAGCTTTTTTAACAACACTCCCTTTTTCCCTCATTGTTAGTTTGCTGAGAAGTCCTGGTTTTCATTGAATTTCCATGCTTTTAATTTATTCATACTTTCTCACTATACATCCAATAGTTGTAAATGGTAATTTAATAGCTTTTACAAATTCTTGTTGCGAATTTAAATTTTTACTATGCTCAATCATAGGATTTCATATATCTAGAGGTGCCTCTCTAGTATTAGGTTCTATACTCAATTATTTCAAGAGCAAATTAGATTAAATGTCAGACAAATATAATATGAACTCAAAAATTATGAACAGCTTGTGTAAAAATAGTCCTTTGAACCATAAACACTATAAAACACAGTACATATCAGGATAAAGAAATGTACAAATACTTTTTTTGCAAGAAATTTTTAAACTTTTCCTATTAGAAAATTATTTTACATCTTTATCGAAATTTCCTGCTGTGTAATTTAAAACACACGGTAAACAGACTGTATTAAAACTTTTTTGACAAAATATCTGTTTTTATTTAGTTAAAAATAAAAAAAAATTAGGGTGTACAAATACTTTTTTTGCCAACTGTAAATTTTACAAATCCTTAGTCAATAAGGTTCTAAAAAAGGGCTACAGTTTTATTAAATTAAATAATTCAGTTTTATTTGAAAAAAAGCATTTTCAAAAGTATTAATAGTAATTTCAAACTTTTTTTTGTTCTATCAGCATTATTATATTGTAAAACTATACTTATGTAAAATTAATAATTAAAATCATTTTATCATTTAACTTTTTCTACTATTGTTTATCATAACTATTATAATTTTTTCTGTTGTTTGTCTTGTAATAATAAATTAGTCGTTCAAGTTAACAACATAAATAAACTTTAAAGAAAGCTTGACTAATTCACTTTTTTAATCTAAAGTAGGATTTATACTAGAATTAAAATTTATGTTTGATGAGTTAATGTGACTACATTGTGCAAATAGTCTTCCATAAGAATAATAAAAGCCATCATTCAGTTATTAAACTTTATTTTATCTATGAAAATCAATATTATTTATTTTTTGAATTATGAAGAAGTCCTAAAAATTTAAGAACATAAACAAAATTTAAAGAATGCTGTACATAGTAGTACAATGTACATAGTACATTTAAAAGGTAGAATTTCTCAAAATTAAGAAAAGTTTGAATGTGGTTCCTTTTTTTTATATAAAAATAAATAAATAAAAATCATGTAAAGCTTTTTTTATTTTCTCTGGCAGCAAAAAAGCCCTTTTTCTTTTCGTATTAAAATCAGTGAGTTTCTAAAGTCAACAAAAAGAAAAACTTTCGGACCTCCCCAGAATATTCTTAGTACTATCACACAACAAGTCTCTTTACATTGGCTATGCTCACAAATGACATAAGCTGGTTGGACAAAGGCATCCTTCTAGGGGAAATGAGAGGAGAATTTTGTTAGAAATTTACACTCTGTAAAAAAAGTAGGACACTCAAATTTTTTAATTAACTTAATTGTGATTTATATTTACGGTCTGATTTTTTTAAGGGCATAATTTTATATGCATTCTTTTGTTGTGAAATGAAAAATTAATTGTTACCACAATTAATTTATAGAAAAATAAACTTATCTAAAAATTTCACTGTAAAAAAAGTAGAAGGACAGCTGTGGAAAATTGAATTTTTTGGACCCTTCTGCTATAGATAATGTAAGTAAGCATTATTATTTTATTGTTTTCATCAAAGAAAAAAATATATCTATATTTTTAGGTTGATTTTTTTTGTTTGTTTGTTTTTTTAGAATGCCAAAAGGAATACCTTTAAATAATTTTCAAAAAGGCCAAGCCATAGCATTTAGAAAAAAGGGTAAAAGCATCAGAGAGATTGCTAAGTTGCTTAATGTTAGTAAAACTGCAATATCCAACTATCTTAGAAATCCAGAGCATCACGGTACTAAAAAAAAGACAGGAAGACCTAAAACACTGACGCCTCGTGATGAAAGAAACATTATCCGAGAGTTGAAAAAAAAAGATTCCACAATTTCGAAGGTCCGAATACGAGCAAATCTAGCGCATGTGTCACGCCAAACTGTATATAACTATATAAAAAAGTCTAAAGTCTTTATTTTCAAGAAGAGACAACATCATCCAAAATGGACAAAAATGCATATAGCCAATCGCTTATCTTGGGCGAGAAACTACATGTCTTGGACCACGGAATGGACTTCTGTCATTTTCTCAGATGAGAAAAAGTTCAATTTGGATGGTCCTGATGGATATCAATACTATTGGCATTGTATCAAGAATGAGGAAGAATTGTACAGTAGACTCCCTCAAATCCGCACAGCTTGGGACCAGAGGTTTTGCGGATTTTAGAATTTTGCGGATTTCTGATCATTGCTTTGTTTAAATTTTTTTTAAAGTAATTTGAATGTAATTAATAATGAAATCAAAAGTATAATGAATGCTTACAATATGCTAAAATATTAAAATAAGTAATAAACTAAAATAACAAAAATTTATATAGTTTTTAAAATGATAAAAATACAAAAGCAAAGGTCAAATTAATAACATACTATTAAATATTCATTATAAAGATAAAATGTATTTTTCTTAAATTATTCAATGAAACTTGCCTCATAAAGGTACAGTATTAATTCATATCAAGATCATAAAATAATGAAGCTTTATTTCAGGTTTAGGCAGACTTAATAACTAAAAAATTTGATTAATACATAAATATGTATAGTAAGATTGTGATTACCAATGATATCAGCAATATCTTAATTTTTTTAGAAATAAATTCTTCTTTCTTCATAAAAAAAACATGAATTCAATAACCTTAACAAAAATTACAAATTACAAAACATATGGCATTGATATAAAATTAAAAAAGTCGAAATTTGTACCTACATCTGATCTGAATGTTTCATTGTTTACATCCGTAAAATATGTGCGGATTTTAGAGAGTTGCAGATTTTAGGAGTGCGGATTTGAGGGAGTCTACTATATTCCACTCGACATATGGGAGGGGGGAGTTTGATGGTCTGGCTAGCAGTTGGATATGGTGGAAGAACGAGTCTAGTCATTTTGCATGATAAACAGAACCATGAAGATTACATCCAGTTGTTGGAATCTGAACTTCTTCCTTATGGTTCAGAATTAGGTGGAGAAGATTGGATTTTTCAACAAGATGGAGCAGCGATTCACACCGCTACTGGAGTTAAAAATTGGTTCCACACAAATAATATCTGCGTTTTGCCATGGCCAGCTAAAAGCCTGACCTTAACATTGTTGAAAATATATGGGCCACATTAGTTCGTCGCGTATACAGTGGAGGAAAACAATACGAATCTGTTGTCGAGCTTCAGAATGCACTTAACGATGTTTGGGACAATTTTTGCCAAAGTGAAATACAAGCACTGTACGATTCAATGCCAAACAGAGTCTTTCAAGTGATAAAGGCAAATGGAAAGAAAACTTCTTATTAATATTTTAATTTTCATATAAAATACTTATGTGTCCTTTTACTTTTTTTACAGATTTTCATGTAAGCAACAGAAACTATATTATGAAAAACAAATTATCTTCTTAATTTATTTTGGATTATTATGAATTTATACTCATTTAGTTATAAATTGTTAGGCAAATAAAGATATTTGCAGTAACTTAATCAGTTGTGCTTTTATTAGTAAAAAGTCTAGTGTCCTACTTTTTTTACGCAGTGTACCAAGTTTCATTCAAATTGGTTCATAAATACGTTAGTTATCGCATGACAAAAATCAGATATATATATATGTCAACATTTGAACGGAGGATGGTTTTGGGGTCTGGAGGTCATAATCGGTGAAAATATACCAAAATTTTCTGGAAGTGCTTTCCTTCGGATGGCTGCAATAGGTAGCTTTTTACTTTTTGTAATGAAAGCTACCTAAAAAATCGAAGTTTCGTATTTCGAAATGAAATAAATTCCACAATATTGAGAAATATCTGAAGATTTATATTCTTTAATATTTTTGTTTTATATGCCTTCATGAATTCAAATTGCTTATCTGAAGTTGGAAGTTTCGAGCGTTTTCTACTGTTGCGTGATTTTCAGTCAAATTCGTTGCATTCATAGCCTAATTAAGACCTTTTCAGATATTTGAAAGTTTCTTTCATTGCACTTTTCTAAAACAACATTAAATTATACATTTAATTTGTTTTTTCGGTTGCAAAAATTTAAAAAAGTTGATACATTTTAAAAATACATAGTCTTAAGGGATTATCGTACATAAAAAGTGATATATAAAAAAAAATCCTCTGAATATATCGGAGATTTTCCTACAAAAATAATATCCCAAGAGATCTATTGTGATTTTGTGAGAACCAATACTTTGAAGTTGGACATTTGATATCGCCCATATTAGTTCAAAACCAGTAATCGGGTTGAAGGTCTGTTAAATTTCCGCAGTGACACAAAATTGTTAGTGTTTATATAATGCAAGATTCCAATTAATATAACACAGTCAACTTAATTTTTTTAATTCTAGGGGGGGGGGGGTATAAATATGTAAATTTATTTATTTATTTATTATTATATTACAATTTTTCGTTTATTTTTTCCGTTTATATCAAAAATAATATTAAAACTTGAAGCACATATTTAGAGTTTAGTTTATATATATATTAAATACACATACATATATACACACTATTTCTACCAACATGCATGTAAGGAACTTCAGTCAGCTGGAAAAAAATCATTCAATGTTTTAAGTTTCTGGATTATTTTTAAAGTTCTATTTTGTCTACTTACAAATAAAATTTTTTAAGTGTATTTTTTTAATTTTCAGGCATTGTCATATAAATTTTTTGTTACACTTTTAAAAAAAGGTTTTTTTTCAATTTATTACATGAGTATAACTTTATTATATTAATTTGCATGCACACTTAAATTTGAATGAATACCTTAATGTTAACTCTTATTTATATGTATTTTATACTTATTTACATTTATTTTGTTTAAACTAAGAAACGATCTCGTAATATTAGTTAAAGAAAATGTATACTTCACCCTCTGCACTTTCACTATTCTAGAGAAATGTCTTGACCTTAAACGCGATATGTATGTACAAATATAGCCCCCATATAGAATAATTCATTGCGCTCCCTTCATTTCACATGCCCACTATCCCTATCTCTCATGTTCATTCGTCCCGTACCCCCACTTCCTGTAAAGATACTCTGAAGAAAGCGTTAAGAATTTTTGTTAGTTTAGTTTGGTTGTGCAGATCTGTTTCTGTGTATATTTGTTGATTACATGCTGTGTTATGCTTAAAAGTTTTGCTTTGTGGATATCAAAATGTTATCTAGGAGACAACTAGGTAATGTTGCAATTCTTTCTAGTAATTTTAAAGATTTTTATACACGTGTTATAATGGAATATTCATTGAATGAACAAAAAGGTTCACTAAAAAAATCCATAAATCAATTCTATTGGAAGTTCATCGCATTTGGAAAAAAGCAAACAGAAATAGAGATCATCTCGAATGGAAACATTCTACATGGCTTGACAGAATCATAAATTTTTCTAAGGATTTGTTAAAGTTCCCGATCCAGATACGTCAAATTTAACAGAAAGAAAACATGAACACCCCAAAAAATCTTATGTTGAAGGTAGCGATCTAAAAGAAATTGTTGAATCTCTTGAAATTGTTGAATATTTAATACGTGATTTACCACAATGCTAACAAAGCGTAGAACCAACAGAGTGAAAAAGACTGATGAAGACATTTTTGCATCCTGTGCTGCCGTTGCAGCTTTACCAACTTATAAAGTGGGAAATGCTAAGTTGCGCATCGTTCTCGTAGCTTAAATGGTTGAGCACTTGGAGCGCTATTACAAGGGCTCTGGTTTCGATCCCCGGTTTGGACATTTTTCATTCTGTTTGCTCTACGCTTAGTTAGTATTGTGATACCGTAATTTCTGGAAGAAACGCCGCAGCCGCGTAAACGCCGCATCCCGGAAAATCACTCAAAAAAATTTAGAAAATGGTCGTAAACGCCGCATCGTCGTAAAGGCCGCAGGTGAAATTTCCGCGGTAATCGCGGTTAACATGTTAAACAGAAACACATTAATAAGCTGTATTAAGAAATCATAAAAATGAAATTATTAATCAGAAATTAATAAATAAATACAAATTTAATAATATTATTTAAATACCGTATTTTCGGGAATAAGCGCCGCGACGCATACGAGTTTAAAAGTAAAAATATGCTTAGTGCGGCGCAGCGGATACGGTTATTTTTTTTCCTAACAGTACCATAAAATACCGTTAATCCCCCCCCCCCCAAACGTGACGAAAAATCATAAAATAATTAGAGAGAGGCGCTTACACGGGATTTTTCCACGATCGTTTCGCAAAATTTTCAGGAATGATTCGTGAATCTTTGAATGAATCATGAATTTTGATAATTGAAGCAATACTTGAAAAAAAAATTGGTTTAAAAAAACCTAAATTCTGTCGAAAAACGCAGAAAAAAGGTGAAATTTGTAAAAAAAAAAAAAAGCATGAAATCAATTAAAAAAATCTTTAAAAAAAAAGCACATTTCATCAAAGATTCATGATTCATTCATTTCATCATGATTCATCACTGAATCTTTGGAACGGAGGAAAAAAATCGGATTCAGAACAAATTTTCTGAAGGTTATAAAAGAAGGGGAGGGGGAAATTCAGGAAATCCATTCGAAAATGCAATCTTCGTTTATTCGTAATATAATGCGAAATTTGCGTAACTTTTTGCTGTCTTTTAATGAAAATTGACATTTTTTCGCGATATTTTGACGAAATCGAAATTAATTTGTTTTTGCAACCATTTGTCGGAATTCGCGATACATTTTATGTCCGAAATTTTGGAATTATGATCGATTTTTTTTTTTTCGGAAAAATTCAGAAAAATATCACGCTTGTTTGAAAAAAAAATGCTCGTAAACGCCGCATCGCTTGAAATTTCAGTTTAAAACACGTAAACGCCGCGGCGTTTCTTCCAGAAATTACGGTAATTCACGTATTAACAGTCAAGAATTTCAAGAATAATTTCACTGCTGAAAAAAAATTGAAAAATTAATTAAAAATTACAAGACTTTTGTACTCACAAGTTTTTGATAAGATGAACTCCACTAATGGATGATAATACTAAAAGTATTCTCAAGTGATGAAAGCAATCTAGTTTGGAGAAAAAAAAATTATGTGTGCCATAAAACTCTAAACAACCAACCCATCACTTAATATCAGTAAATTCTGCAAGAAAAAACCCATTAACCTAAATTAAGTGTGTGTGTGTGGGGGGGGGGGGGGCGTCAAATTGCCCCTCCTTAGATTTATCCAATGAACTTGCAAAACTTATCATGTAGGTGCCCTCATTAGAGTGATCTTATGTCTAATATTTGAATAATATCTGATAAATCTGTGTGAAAAACCCATTAATATAAATTAAGCGGGTGGGGGGGGGGGGGGGGGTGGAGATTAGTCCACCGTTCTCCCCTCATTATAGTTGTCCAATGAATTTCCAAAACAAACCAGGGAAGAGCCTTGTCAGATCTTAATGAATAAATATCCATAACTTAAACAAAATCGACAAATTCTGCATGAAAAAACCCATTAACCTTAATTAGGGGGGGGGGGGAGTTCCTCAAATCCCTCTTTTATTTATTTACTTACTTTACTTATTAGATTAATTCAATGAACTCGCAAAACTTATCATGGAGGTGTTTTCATCAAAGTGATCTTATGTCTAATATTTGAATGAAATCTGACAAATCTTCATGGAAAAACCAATTTCTATAAATTAAGAAGAGGGGCATTAGCCCCCGTTCCCTCTCTTATATTTATCGAATGAACTCTCATACTAATCAGGGAAGTGCCATATCAGAACATACCTATATCCAAAATTTATAGCGAATCGTATATTCTTATCATGGGTTATCGCATTATACACATATGTGCGCACACACGTACATACATACATACAGAACGGGTGGGCACATATGCTCTCAGGCTTTCATAACCTGTGAGCAAAAAACTCGTCAAAAGCGGACAGTTTAGATTGTTAAACTGGGTTTTATTGTAATCTTTATATCAATTATAAACATATATCATGGTTTTGAAGCATGTGTAAAAAAATTGTGAAACTATATTAATAGTGAATTGTGAGGGGGTTACCTGGTTTGTAAATAAATCACATAACTAACTATCAACGCAATTACAAGGGCCTCAGGCCATGATTATGACTAATTGGGTCACATGGCAAAGATAAATTAGGAGGGCCCATTTGAATTGTTCCAATATTATTCAAATAGAACTCATGGTCAGACATATGTGTAGTGTATGTATAATGCATAAACAATATTTCCACACCTTTGATTTTAAATGGAAAAAAATCGTTGGCTCCTTCAATTAGAAATTAAGCACCTTAATTAATAAAATACTTTTTTTTCTTAGTTTCAAACAAAACTCTTTTCTATAGCAACTTAGTGTATTACTTTAAGATGATTTTCATAACTTCATCTTAAGGAAGAAAGGAATTGATCATGTAAAATTCCATAAATACTGTACAACGTGTGTAAATAAAATCTGCCTATAACCAAAAAAAAACAAAAAAAAATCATGCATTTTTTTTTTTTATTGAGTTTTAAGTTTTTCAGTGTTTTAAACTTCCAACATCATATGGAGAAAGTTCGAACTTTATTCAGTTTTTCAATTCACTGTCGATTTTTCTTTAAATATATATAATTCTATCTTACATTAGATAATTTCATGAACGTTGAAAGGAATACTACGACATAACTCGGTACATCGAAATGTCAGTCCAGAAACTTTATAATTTTGTGATTATAAAGTTGTAGAACTGCGATTTCCCCCCGTAAATGTTATCAATAAATAATATAATCTAAACTTATTTAAATTATTCTTATAAGAAAGAAAATACAAGTTTTTAGCATCCGGTGATTCGTAAACTCTTTAATTATATAGAATATGGAAAAAAAAAATCATAAGCATAACACTTTGTACTTTTTTCTTTAATTTCTGCCAAAATAGCAATAAATGAATAATCACAAATGTATTGAAGCCTGTCTAATGGGAACAAGAAGTAGAAAACTAAGCAGCTCTCATTCGTCCGTAACTTGAATAACATACTGCCTTTTTTTAGTGTACTACTTTGATATTGTTCGATTTGTACGGTAAACCTATTTTTTCAAAATATATTGTTGTTCACTTTTTTTTCCACTTGCATTTACATTTGATGTAATTGTTGTCTGCTGATCTTTGCTGCTATACATTTCTGCTTCCTCTATTCATACTTATTTGGTTTGGTTTTTGTTTTTTGTTTGTGTTATATTTTTAAACATGCATCCCTTATTAATGCATTATTCTTCACATACCAAAATGGATATTTTGCAAAGTGATGAAGATTGTAAAAGTTTTCTTGAGTATTACAGGATTATTCCAAGGAGATGTGACCCATGTCCAAAGTGTGAAAAATGTAACTCACCTACTACAAGCCTTAGTCATACAGGTTATAAAATCAGCTGGTGTTGGAAATGCAGCAAGAGGAAAAATAAAACAAACAGATGTACAGGGAGTATAAATCCTCTGAAAAATACGTTTTTCGACAATGTAAAAATTTCGTTTCAAGATGTTGTCTCTTTTTTTTTTTTTTTTTTTTGTGGATCAGCAGCCCGTTATGAAGAGCCACGAGGACATAAGCAATTGGTGACTGAAGCAAAACTTGAAAACGTTGTCTAATAAAACTGCATGTGATTTTTTTTTTCTCTTTTCAAGGAAATCGCGGAAATCATCAGTTTCCATTCTTCAGGTCAGTTCGGTAACACGGATAAAACCATCGAACTCGACGAAACCTTTTTAACAAAGAGAAAATACAGCGAGGTATGCATATATTCATACATTATTTTCAAACATATGTAGTAATATATTTAGTGGCTAAGTAAGATAGCCACCTAATTTGTTTGAAATGAACTTTGGCGATTTTCCCGTGTGATGACAACAGAGTTTCTGCGTCAATTATGCAATTGTTCTTGGCGTCAACAAGTAAATTGAAATTTTTGAGGAAATCAACACCAATGATTGGCTTATTCACTTTTGCAATGACGAAAGACCAGGTAAAATTTCTTCGCAAATTTAAATCCAGGGTCAAACGTTTTGTGCCAAATGTTTGAATTTTTGTTCCGTTTGCAGCATAAAGTACTAAACCCTCATCAATAGTACTATGTTTAAAGTAATTTGCTGGCAAAACTGAAATATCAGCCCCAGTGTCGACGAGGAAATTTAATTTTGAGGTAGGGTCGGCCAAAAGAATGCGATTAACATGGCGGTCGCGATTATGGCCCTGATGCGATCGCCGGTCTAGTTCTCCGTGCGAAAGGAACAGGGAGCTGAGCATTTTCTAGCTTTAGAGCCAAAATTTGTGTGATAAAAACAATGATTATTGGCAGGTTCTTTGTAACGACTTCTGGATCGGCTGCGCCGAAAATTCCTATCACGTGATTGAAAATTCTCTCTTGGGCGGCCCCGCTGATTAATTTTGGTTGTTAACTCACTAACTTGTTGAGTTAACTGTGCGATTTGTAACTCAAGGGACGAAGTATGAGCATTTGAGGTGCTTGGAACATTAGAAGCTGAATTTATTTGGGGAAATATAGCTAAATCATGAATTTTATCAGCAACAGGAGCCAGTTTTGCTAAATCCTCATTCAGCGCACCCACAATACTGCGTGTAGTCGTGGGCAAACGTGAAAGCCACAGCGATTTTAAGAGTTTTTCTCCTACGGTAGTGCCAGCCAGGGTCCTCATGCGAGCCAGCAACTGAGATGGGCGTAAGTCGCCGATCTCTACCCCTTGCAACAATGTGCGGATCCGCGATTCCTCACTCTCTGAATGCGAATCGATCAATCGTTTTTTTAACGCCTCGTAAGGTCGATCGCCCGGAGGGTTAGTAATAATATCACTTATGGAGATCAAAATATCGGCGTCAACAGCCGCGACCACGTGGTTAAATTTTGTAACTTCGCAAGTGATTTTAGCCAATGCAAATTGGGCTTCGAGGCGAAAAAACCATAACGATGGATTCGTCTTCCAGAAAGGAGGTGGTTTAACGCCTACATGAGATACCTGACTAGCACTTTCGTTAAAAGTATCGTCTGGCATGATTGAGAATATATATATATAAATACACAAAATAGAAACAATAATAAATAGTAAAAATAAATTATATACAATGCATTGAGAGGGGAAAAATTGTTACTACACGCTATAGGATTGAGCCGAATTAGAGCACCAGTGACAGAGCGAAAGAATTTAATTCATAAATTAGCATGATTGACATAAAAAAATTTTTTGCTACTATAGAAAATTAACATGATTACAAGATATTATGAATAATGGGACTTACCGATCATCACGATAGAATTACGGTGCACCGACACTTTGACGCACGATCCTGCACATTACGTACACACGTGCAGTAAAATTATTTATTTGGTGATAATATGACCACAGATGGTCAAAACGATATCTTGAGGAACTAGCAATGTGTCATTTCCGTAGTTCCTAGGCCTCCGCTCAATGATGGAGAAAGATTAGCGAGCGGATCCAATCAGCAGGCGCGTTTCATTTTCAGAGTCACCACTTTAGTGGCTAAGTAAGATAGCCACCTAATTTGTTTGAAATGCTGGTAGATGAAGAGATTTAGGTAGATGAAGAGATGCTGCTGTAGGTGCACATAAAATAAAATCAGGACAAAACTAAACTTAAAACATTATATTAATTCTCAAAAATAGGTTGACAAGAGCTCCAAGCTCCAAGCGACGTCAGCAAGCGGGAAAGACAGAGTGAGTATCATTACGGTTACAGGCAAAAAGTATCTTGGTTACACAGGGTTGAGTTGTAGGAAAAACATAACATAGAGTTGAGTTGTAGAAATACATAACATAAAGTTGAGTTGTAGAAAACATAACATAGAGTTGAGTTGTAGATTTCAGATTAAATTAGAAAATAGAGTTCCTGTATAAAGTTTATATAACAGTTCGGTTGTAGTTAACCGCTACATATATATTATACATACAACTTTTTATCATATTTTAAAAGCATGCACATATTTCTCTGAGTTTAAAATTTTTCATTATTTGAGACATCCAACATCATTTGCAGATAATGAAACTTTATGCAATTATTTTATTTTATTTTATTTTATTTATTTATTTATTTATTTTTTTTTTTGAATTATACTTAACCAATGATGATTACCATATTTGGCATTTACTGCCATAATGACGAACATGGGATCTTTTTCCGCACTAACGGCAAGAAGAAAGAGGATCTTTGGCCACTGATGAAAAAGTATGTTCATCCAGGTACAAAATTTGTTTGCACAGATAGTGTGAAATAATACCCTGGGCTGAAGAAGCTCTTCAAAAAAGCGATTTACAAAACGGTGAATCACAAAAAAGGTGAGTTTGTTTCAGCTTCGGACAAAAGCAATCACATCAATAGCATCGAGAACCAGAATAAACATCTAAAAGTAAGTATCAAAAGCAGAAGGTCAGACTTGCACATCCGCCAATATATGGCCCTTTACTTTTACTGGAAAACCAGATTAGATGCTTGGAAAGATGTCGGAGGTAAGATTCATCAATTTTTGTCAGACATCAGCAAAGTATATCCCGGATACGGTAAGGAAAAACTTTTTTAAAAATCTTTAGATTTAACTACTCCAGATTCCCAAGGTATTCATCATCTCATGCCTTCTGGATCAAATGCCGAATTTCGTTTATCGGATTCGGACGATGATGAAGTACCTTATGTTGATGACTTAAATGATGAAGATTGTTTTCATGAGGTATGAAAAATTTTTAACCAGTTTAAATTTACATTATTTATTTTTATTTTGTCATTCAATATATTTTGACATGTTGTTATTTTTTTTATAGTGCATATCCAATTTATATTGATTCCATTTCAGCTTATGGAGTGACTGAGAGGTAAGGTGCACATCCCTCACTCTGCACAGTACTTAGATAATTTTCATATTTTATTGAAATGAATCTAAATAGTGACTGATGACCTCTCACCCTTAGTTTTAAAGAAATGACACAAATTTGCTTAGTTTTATACACAAATATGTTATTTTTAATAAGTCAGAAAACAAATTTTAATTTTAAAATATAATTGTTTCTTCTACATATTGAGCATCTGATGTGCATCGGTTCTTTAAAACATAGCAAAAAATAAAAATCATTCACACATTCACATTTCATTCATACACAACAGCATAAATTTTCTTTTCTTTTTCAAGCTAAAATACCAGAAATTGCCATATGAAGAAATTCTTATTGATTCAAGTTCTGAATCAATTTCAAATAAAAACAGCATTTTTTTGCATTATTTCTTTAATGTTGAATAAAAACAATTTGATAGAATATTTCTTTCTTTCTTTCTTTCAGTCTTTTCTTTCTGTCATCTTTTCTTTCTTTTTATTTATTTATTTATTTTTAATAGAAAAGTCCTTTTTTTTATAAAGCATTCAATGTTTACTTTGAAAAATATAACACATTGCAGTGGATAACTACTCACTTGTGTTTCAGTTATTTTTACCTAATTTTATCATCTGTCTGTGCTCGAGAACTCGTAAATATACTGACTTGTAGCATCTTAACGTGATGACATAGGATATTAACATCTCAGGGGCGTTACTTCAAAAAAGAGGTGTGTGTGTGTGGAGGGGGGGGGGGGGGGGGGTAAGGAGCAACCATTTCTTTGAGTGCCATTTGTAGTCAAAATTGAACACCAGAGAGCTCACCATTCTATCATGAGCGAGAAACACATAATGAATCATGGATACAAAAACAGTAAAATTTTGAATGCAAAACTCCAAAAGATTGATTTAAAAAAAAAGATTAGGATAGATCTCAGGGGAGGGGGGGGGGGGGCATTTCGGGTTTGAGTGTCCAGATAACTTCTATTTTTGCTGCGGATCGGATTTGGGTCTGGTTGACTTGCATATTTTGATACTGTTTGGTTTAACTAATATTTTTTTCTGGGAATTGCATTTGGGTCCGTTTGACTTCTACTTTTTACTGCGGGTCAGGTTTAGAGGTTGCACGGAATTTTGAGGCCCGTGCCCGGCCCATAGGAAAATTTTGAGGCCCGTTGTAAAACTCAAAAGCGTGGCCTGGGCCCAGCCTGGCCAGTTTAATTTTTTATATTTTAGGCTAGGCCTGGCCCGTACAGAAATCAGTGAAAACAGGCCGTTTCATGTTTTTTTTCCACTTATATTTACATTTGATGTAATTGTTGCCTGCTGATCTTTGCTGCTGTATATTTATGCTTCCTCTATTCATACTTATTTGGTTCGTTTTTTTTTTGTTTTTTTTTGCGTTATATTTTGAAACATGCATCCCTTATTAATGCATTATTCTTCACATACCAAAATGGATATTTTGCAAAGTGAAGAAGATTGTAAAAGTTTTCTTGAGTATTACAGGATTATTCCAAGGAGATGAGACTCATGTCCAAAGTGTGAAGAATGTAACTCACCTACTACAAGCCTTAGTCATACAGGTTATAAAATCGGCTGGTGTTGGAGGTGCAGCAAGAGGAAAGATAAAACAAACAGATGTACAGAAAGTATAAATCCTCTGAAAAATATGTTTTTCGAAAATGTGAAAATTTCGTTTCAAGATGTTGTCTCTCTTATCTTTTTTTTTTTTTGTAGATCAGCAGCTTGTTATGAAGAGTCGTGAGGACATAAGCAATTGGTGACTGAAGCAAAACTTGAAATTGTTGTCTAATAAAACTTCATGTGATTTTTTTTCTCTTTTCAGGGAAATTGCGGAAATCATCAGTTCCCATTCTTCAGGTCACAGGGATGCCACTCAGAAAATAGCCAAAAAGAGGAAATTATGCGTAAAGTAAAATTTACGATATTTTCCACAACATTTATCAGGGATGAAAGTGCACTTAAGCCATTTTGTAGCAGCTTTGGAGCAGCAAAAATCGAATTTTGGAGCAGTGAAATCTATTTTTGTAGCAGCAAAAATCCGATTTTGTTGCAGTAAATTAATGTTTTGTTCACTCTTTTTTTTAATGATATAACGATTCTTTAGCAAAACTCGCGTTTTTGTCGCGATCCTTTGATGAAACAGGGGTGATTCTGGGTGAAAATTTTTCTTTTGGATATTTGACGGATTTAAATTTTGAATATTAAAGATTAGCAGAGATTAAAATTAATTAGCACAATGGAAGCTTTTGCTTTTAGTCGCTAAACCTGTAAAAAGTTAAAGTCTAGAAAATTAAATAACTAAATACTGTATGTTGAAATAAATAAATACAAATAAGTTAAAAACAAAATTAACGTTTATTTAAAAAGAAATAAAGATAAAAATAATATAATTAACAAAGGTATTTAAATATATTAAACAATTAAAACAGGAAACAAAATAAACTGACTTCATGGCAGGCAAAAATTATACTTCGGTAAACAAGGTATGTTACATCTGATTGCTTGACGATCTGTAGCCATAATGTCGATTCAAAAAGAGCAGTAGTGCACCTGAGTAAAACTACTGACTAAACAAATGTTATCATCATAAAACTTTCCCCCACTTCACCAGCTGTCAGCCTTCATACGTAAACACGGAGAAGCTTTCAAAACTCGGCTCGAATACGGCGGCCCTATTTCACGGACTTCAGCCCTTAACGTCGCTCACAGTAAAATGGAGAAAACATCAAGGAGATAACATCACACCTCTGCTTCTTGGTCTCAAGTAAAGTTAGTTTTACTAAACACTTAACAAAAACTAATAAAACGGCACAGTACAGACACGTAAGTTGAAACGAAAACTAAAAGTCAAATCATAACTCTCAAACTAAACAAGACGAACGTAATCACTTCATACTGAAACATTAAGACAAGGATCTAAGCTATTGACAAGGTATTTATACAAGAAGGAAAACCAAAAGAAACTCATTACGCATGGGAAACCATCGTGACGAAACGTCATACCGGAACTGAGCGGTAGACAAATGACGTCACCTTGTGACGGTCAAGAAACACGTTATTACAGCTTCCGATTGCATACGAAGTACGACGGGAAAACAATAACAAGCCGGGAGTTTTAAAAGGTAAAAAGTGCTGGAAATAAATATAAGGTAAGTTAAATAACTATTGTTTATATGAATGATAACTTTAATAAAGAAAGATTAATAAAGTTAACCAGATTTAATAAAAGGAAACTTGTTGAATGAAAAAGGTAAAAATGGTATTTTAATGGAAAGGTAAATAATAGACTTTAAAGGTTATAATAAATGAATAAACTTTAAAATAGGATGAATGTAATTAGGTTAATGTAAATAAAGATAGATTGACTATAGAAATGGAGATATGGCCGGAAAGTGGCAAGAACAGGGTGTGACAAATTTCCTGTCAATATTCACATCGCATTTTCGGATATCGGGGGGGGAGGGGGCAACCCCCATTGGTTGGGAATAATCATATTACGGCAGTTCTCATTCATCATCCCAACGCACGCGCTGCACGTCATATGACGTTCCGCTCCAACTCTGGGATCGGCTGCGATGAAAATGAATGTAGGTTGACTCGAGGAAAAAACAACTTGCGGTCGTTTGCGGAGCCACGATAAAACTCCGCAAAACATCGCGTGTTGAGGTGCCTCTTCGATCCAGAACATTTACAAACTGTCAACAGATGGCGCCACATGCGCATCTCACAAGGACTCTAGGCAAGCTGTAATAGACTGCTGGTTCGGTGAGTCAGTTACTGTACTGCCGCCGCTTATGTAGCACGCGAGGAAAATCACCTTGTTCCGAGAGACAAAACGTGTCTCAAGATATTTAGAAATGTATTCTATTTCTTTATAAGTTTAATTAAATTTATGTTTGTTTAAGTACGTGCTATTAATATTTATCCATATACACCGTACTTTTGTAAAAAACATCGACAAGATGAAAGATTAATTCAGATTGAGCAGCCGTGATATCCCATAACCACATGGTTGCTTCACGTGTGTTTAGTGACCGAATTCGCATGTTTTTCGAAAATTTTCGGCGAAATTTGCACATTTTTCGAGATTTTTATCAATGTTTCTTTGTTTTTGACGAAATTAACAGCCTAAAAGTTATTTGTTGTTGTTTCCTGGATAGACGAAATCGCGCTGAACTTCACTTTGGCACTAAGTGCCTTTTGGCGCAAAATTGAAAAAAATAGCTGTTTTGTAGCAGTTTGGCGCAGAAAAGAGGTTTCGGCGCAGTCTGGCGCAATTGGCGCAGGTCTTACATCCCTGTTGATATATTATTGATTATATGTAGCATGATGGAAAATGAAGAGAATTTCGATACTTCAATTATTGAAGATAATGATGCAAACGTCATGGGAGACAACGAAGAAACGGAAGTTGAATGGAATGAAGTAATTGGAAATGAAAATATGAAATTTGAAAAGTTTAATCATTTTGCCGGACCAGTTCACAATTTACCTGCTGGTTCCACTCCATTAGATTTTTTAAAGCTATTTCTAAAAGATGATGTTTTGGATCCATTGAGGAAAAATACAAATAAATATGCTGATGTTTGTGCAAGAAAACGTGGATCTATTGATAAGGAATGGCGACCTATAGAAACAGTGCAGGAACTCTGGGCTTATTTTACAGTTTTGTTGATTATGAGCATTAACCACGTACCCCATCTTTCGGATTATTGGTCAGATGACCCTTGCTTAGGCAATGAGCAAATAAAAAGATTGATGACCAGAAACTGATTTGCAAAAATTAAACATTATTTTCATGTATCGGATCGAGACGATGAGAAATGTAAAGAAAATGAAGATTTCACTTACGAACAAAAACTCGAACCATTTATGTCAGATATAAAGAAAAAATTTATGAATCATTTCGAACCATTTCAAAGCTTATCCATTGACGAGGCACTTATAAAATTTAAAGGTAGACTTGGAATAATACAGTATATGCCTTTAAAGCCCGATAAGAGAGGCATAAAGATGTGGATGATGTGTAAATCTCAATTTCGATACACTTTAAATTTTGATTTGTACAGTGGAAAAAATTCAAAAATTAAAAGGTCTGGCAAAGGATTGGGGTATGATGTAGTGCTCCACCTAACAGAATGTTTGAAAAAAACTGGACACCACCTGTACTTCGATAGATTTTTTACAAGTGTAGACCTCATGGTTGATTTAAATAAAAAAGGACAAGGGGCATGTGGTACAGTTATGGCAAACAGAAAAAAAATGCCACCCGGAATAAAAAATTTGAAATTAAAAGAAGATCATCAATCTAAAATGTACCAAAGCACGACACTTCCAAATTTACTCTGCACTGCATGGCTTGATAAAAAGCAAATTATTATGCTTTCAACAAATGCCAAAAATGAATTTTGTACAGTGAACAAATGTAAAGGAGCTGAAAAGCTTGCTGTCACATCTCCTATTTGCTTTTCTAACTATAATAAAAATATGGGTGGTGTTGATTTGGCAGATCAATGCCGGAAATATTTCACAATGTCCAGGAAATCATCGAAATGGTGGAAATATTTATTTTCTTATCTTTTTGATACTATTATTAATAATGCTTACATAATTTATTTAATTGCAAACTATCCACGTCTTAAATAAACATTTCAGTTGTATGATTTTAGTTAAAAATTATAAGACAACTCTCAGCGGAAATGACTTCTTCCAGAAAACGAGTGATTGCCTCCCCGGACAATTTTCTTCATCAACACAAAAGACAAAAGATTAGTGGTCGAAAACGAACGTGTGTTGTATGCCAAGAATCAGATAAAATAACACCCTCCAGGGGAAGGATAGAAAGTTCATGGGAATGAAGCTCTTGCAAAATGTGCCTATGCAAAAATTGCTTCATTTAACTCCGGTTACTACTTTGTTTGATTTTCCCGTCATCTTCTTCCAAAGACCTTTTTTTGGACAAAAACGGTCTTTTTAAAGACCAATTATCCAATGATGTAATATTAGTGTGCGTTTGTGCACATATAAGCTGAGGGTAAACAAAAATACAATTTTTTTTTTTTATTTACTTTATTTATTTATTTATTTTTTAGAAAGAGCAAACAAAATTGAAGAAGAATATTATTAAGTTGGATATTGCAAAAAACATTATGTAAGGATTAGTTTTTACAATATTTGCAAAATTTAATGGAAAACTAAATATTCATTCTGCTCTCTAAAAATAAAAACAATAATAAAATATGGAAAGATATAAATAAAATCCTAATGCACAAGGATATTAATGGTTTTCGATGTCTTAACAAATATTTTATTTCATATTTCAAAATATAAATAAAATCCTAATGCACAAGGATATTAATGTTTTTCGATGTCTTAACAAATATTTTATTTCATATTTCAAATATTGCATTTTTTTATATATATATCCGCAGTAGAAATAGGTAAATTTTGCTTTTTTTAAAACCTGACAAAGTTTATTTTATCCAATGAATATTTTTAATGCATGCAAAAATCATATTAATATTTTCGAAATAGTGTTAAGTACAAATATAGACGATTTACAGACTTAACATTCTATTTTAAAAGAGAATCATAAAATAACGCTTTGTTCTAAAAATAATATCATGAAAGCTATAGCTGTGCTCTAGTAACTTAATTTATTGTAACACCTACCTCTTGTTGCGCAATAACTATGATAAACTATTGCATATAAAACATGAAAACCGTTAGTTTTATAAAGGAGTGCTAATAATATCCAACTTATATTTAAAAAACTGACCAATCAAGCACATTATACAGTTCCTAAATAAGATAACTTGTCAATTGGTTGCGTTTGAAAGCAAAACCGAATTTAAAAATGAGTAAAAAAAAAAAAAGAGAAACACAAATTGTTGTTTGAATACCTCAATTTTTTAATCACGATTGCTTCGGCAAATTCAGTTCTAAATACCCATCTTGGTAGCCTTTTTTGAAATACGTCCTTTCTTTATCAAAAAACTGGCTATTACGTAACATTATACAGTTCCTAACTAAGGCATTTGAGGGCAAAAATGGATTTAAAAATGAGTCAGAAAGTAAGCAGTTTGTTGTTTGAATACTTCCTCAATATTTTGTTCAAAAAAAACAAAAAACAGTTAATTTAATCGGCTTAAAAAACATAAATAAATAAATAAAGGAGGAAGATTTAATAATAGTAATAATAATAATAATAATAAAATAGTGGCGATTGTCTTATAAATGGACATCTATTTTTTTCGTTTTACGGAGTTTATTTACGGCCGAATGAGCTGCTGTTAATGGCTGTTTTGGCGTTTGATTAAATAAGATTATTCAAAGATTTCAGAATCAGCTAATATAAAATGAACTTAGGCATCAGAGTCATAGCTTCCTGGTACTTTTTAACAATGCTATTAGTCTTTAAATCTTACATAATTTTCACCAAAATCTTTTTTCTTTTTTGTAATATTCACCCGAAAATATTTTTATACTTAGAAAGGAAATATTATTTGAATTGCCTTATTTTGATTTTTAAATCTGACGTTTTTTTTTTCAATTTACGAATATAAAAGCATATTAATGGATCTATTCTTTTACAATTTTCTTTCCCTTTTAATATTCCCATGTAAATATAGCTTTATGACGTAGTTATCAATATTTCCCCACCATTCATTCGTAATAAGTTTTTTTTTTCTTTTTGCACATGATAGTCGCTTGTTCTTTTTTAATTTGAACAAATTATTGATTTTTGATCTTCTGGCAACAATTTAAAATAATAACCTTTTTTAAAGTATACAAGTAAGAAAAATCATGAGTTAAGCATAGATTATGAAACACTTCCCAACACTTCCTGAAATATTTAACAAAACTTTATTATTTAGGGAAATAAGATGCTAATGTCCATACCCAAATATGTATTCCAATACTTTTGAACAGCCCTGTATTTGATCCGTGGGTTGATATATACATACTATATGGGTCATTCTCATGAAAAGGTGCTTTTTACAGTCACATAACAATACATTCCAGAAAATGTATCAAATTTCAGTTTTTTTTTAAATATATGTATATTTAAGTTTTAAATAAGCCATTGAAATTATTTCTGACAAAATAATTTTAATAATTGACTTTGATTTTTCAATGAATATAAGTCAAATGTCTCCTCCGTGGACGTCCCAACATCTGAAACAAAATAATTTTCATTGATTTTCAACAAATTTATATTTAAAAAAAATTTTTCTTTTTACTATTAACTAGTTTAAAGTCTACAGTTAAGTTTTAACTTAATATTTTAAAAATATATTTTTATTTTTATTAAAGAATTAGTTAGTACACATTGTCCCAAGCCAAATGAGTCTCCCTCCATGGACACAGAAAATAACTTAAAAAAATACCATAGATGGCAGCATATGTCAAACCATCATGAGACAAGTTTGGAAGAAAGGTAGCCTTTTTTATCTTTAGGAATAACTTGTCATTCTGTTGTGAATTTGCTGAATCTTTACCAGTTTCTTGGCTACATTTAGAGTTTAGCAAAGTTCTCAGTATATACTCCATGGTCATCACAAATAAGGTAAGGAAAGCTCTTTTATAATTATAATACAAACTTTAGATAGATTTATTATTATATTTATTTAGAATATATGTACCATTTTGGTAACCACATAACCAAAGTACTTAAAAATTCAAAACTTAATTTTTGTCTCCTCCGTGGACTTGGCATGTCCACGGAGAGTATTTCATTGTCCACGGAGTAGACAGTATCTTAAAAACTAGGGTATTTTTGACCAATTAATGTAATATGGATAAAAATTAATATAAGTAAATACTTTTTAATGAAATTTAATGATTTTTGTAGTTTCATTTGTAATATATATTTAAAACAACTGCATTATTATTATAAGAAGGTAAACAATTGAAATAACAATATAGACTATTTATAATATTATAGTTTCAATAATATGTAAAAAATATTTTTATAATTAAATACATTTATTTATTTACTTTTAGGAAAAATGGGAAAATCAAAAATTAAAAAGTCAAAGCAGTCAGATGCTCAAATTCAGAAGAGAAGAGAGCAGAAAAAACTTAGTATTAGATGTGCTAGATTGAAATTAAAAGAAAACCCTTTACTGTTAGAAGAAGCTAAGAAAAAGGAGAGAGAGCGATATCAAAAAAGAAAAAATGCTGGGAAAATTAGAAGTGTTAAAGATATGACTGAACGTGAGAAGAGAATGATAAGAAAAGTCTGGAAAGAAAAAGCAAGGCAATATCGCAAAGAAAGAAAAATTGTGGAAGAAACTGAATTGCATATGAAAGCAAATACTCCTCCAAGTTCACCTTCTGAACTGAATAATGCTGGAGTTGTCCAAGAAAATAATAATAGTGGAATTATGAGAGGAAAGAAGATTGTTAGAAGAAACCAATATAAATTAAAAAAGAAAATAAAAGAATTAGAAGAGAGAAATAAAAAACTGAATACTAGACTTGAAAAGTATAGAAAACGATTCAGTAGATCAAAGAAAAATGATGAAAGTAACAATGAATCACCAAGAAGAAAAGTTAGAAGAGAACTGAACAGTAAAGACGGAAATAGTAAATCAAAAGTTTTTAGAAAATTGCTATTTGCTGAAGCTATTAGCAGACAGCTATTTGCTGAAGCTATCAGCAGACAAATACATAATAACTTTAAAAGGCAAAATCCATGTAAAGTGAAAAAGACAATGGTACAAGTTTTGACTGGTAAAATTGTAAAGAAGTATCGCTTATTAAATCAGCTAAAAAAAATTACTTCAAGTAAAATGCTTAATAAATGTCAAGATAAATCTTTTCAGATTGTGTCAAACAGGGATAATAAATTTGAAAGAACAAGGTTAAATGTAATGAAATTCCTAGAAAGTAACAAAGCAAGCCGTTTGTGCTCAGGAAAAAAAGAAACAATAACAAGAAAAAAATTGAAAAAACAAAAACGTTATTTGAATGACACTATGTATAATTTGCATAAAATGTTTAAAAAAGAATATCCTCAGTATCAAAAAATTAGTTATCCAACTTTTTGTCGTCTTCGACCTTTTTGGGTTCTTTATCCAAAAGCTTCTGACAGAGAAACATGCTTATGCAAAGTGCATGAAAACATGCTACTTTTAATTAAGGGGTTAGGTGGGTTTTAAAATTTCAAAAAATCGTTTTTTTTTAAATTGTCTTATTAAATAGTACAATATGTTTAAAATATTCTCCAAAAATTTTAAATCGATCCGAGTAAAATTCCAAGAACTAGACCCTTCGGAAGTCCCGCCCATTGGGCCACGTCGGTGTAGCGCACCGCAGGTGTACGGAAGCAGCTGTCTATTGATTGTTCTTCTCGTTTGCTTATTGTATATCATTCAAACGTAACTTAAACTGCTCAAATATTTCATTTCTTGGTTGCCTCCTGATCCACGAGGTTTCTTTAAGGTTATAAACGTTTGTGAATTTTTGCTTCTGTGAAATTAAAAGTGTTACAAATTTTTATTCATCATGAGTAAAGTGACGAGATCTGATCGAATAACTAGTGGTCGAAGAAAAGATAGACCAAGAAAGAGAAAACAATCATTCAATCCTAAAAATCCTGAAGAACATAATGAATATTTCACTAGCATGTCTGCGAAAAACTTAGAAGCCAAGATGAAAATCATGTGCCAGAAGACGGTACTTTGCAGTATGCAATCATCGACTTTTTTTTAGTTTTTTCAACGCTATCTTCATTTGTGAAATGCTCTAATATTATAAACGAAAATGGACAGGACAAAATATGCAATGGGAAAGTAGATTTTAAACAGTGTATGAAATACGGCCTTGGTTTCAAAATTTTCGTGGAATGTGAAAAATGTCAGCCTCGATACATTTTATCGTGTCACAAAATTGGAAACGCTTACGAAATAAATCGTAGGTTTATTTTTGTGATGCGAATATTAGGTTTAGGACTAGCCGGATGTAAAAAATTCTGTGGCTTGATGGAAATGAGTGCTTCTTTCTTGAATAAGTCAATATACGATTTTTATGTTGATAAAATTTACGGATGTGTTGAGACGGTTGCTCAAGCACTTTTTTCATCGGCTGCAAAACAAGAGAAAAAATTAACGTGTGATGAAAATAATATTGATGATACGACAGATGTAACTATCAGGTGATGGCACTTGGAAAAAGCGCGGTTTTTCATCATTGTACGGTGTGTCTTCGATAATTGGATATTGTAGCTGAAAAGTTTTAGATATTTTTGTAAAATCCTCATATTGTAAATTATTTGAAGCCTGGAAAAAAAACTAAGCACAATAGAATTTGAAGAGTGGCAGGCAGATCATCTCCAAAAAAACGAATGTAGTGCCAATCACCAAGGACCAGCTGGTAATATGGAAGTTTCATCAATCGTTGCAATGTTTCAACGCTCTTTTGAAAAATGTGGCCTAAGGTACTCAAATTATATTGGTGACGGGGACTCTAAAACATACTCTGGAGTTCTCAATGCCAAACCTTATGGTGATGATTTTATTGTTAATAAAAAAGAATGCGTAGGACATGTGCAAAAAAGGATAGGATTTTTACGTGATTTAGTCAATAAAACTGTCGAAGAAACAAAAACAAAGGCCGGTAAATCTATTAGAAAAAAAACTCTATCTGGCAAAGGAAAACTTACTGGCAAGTTAATTGATAAATTAACAATTTATTATGGACTAGCTATAAGAAGAAACTGCAATTTGGTACAAAATATGAGAGACGCTATTTGGGCAACTTTTTTCCATTATACCTCCACAGACAAAAATCCACAGCACGATAAATGTCCAGAGGGCCCTGACTCATGGTGCACTTGGCAGCGCGCTTCATCAATGAACACTCTGTCATCATACAAACATGACTATGATTCATTAACAAGTGAAGTTTCATCAGCTATCAGACCCATTTATGAAGACCTCAGCAAAGAGGAGCTCTTAGAGAGGTATGTTGGTGGATTCACTCAAAATAATAATGAAAGTTTAAACCAGTTAGTTTGGAAAATTACTCCTAAAATACTCCCTGCTGGTTCAAAAATAGTTGGGATCGCTGCATATGTCGCTGCTGGCACATTCAACGAAGGGATTTCAGCTTTGTTGCTTTTTATGCATGGCATGGACTTGAAACTTGGCCGAAACAGCCATGAGTATGCCCGAAAAGAAGATGAAAAACGCATTCTCATTGCAGACAGGAAAGCTGACATTGAGACTCGTGAAGCAAGAATTCGTCACAGGCAAGAGCAAAAGGATGCCCTAGACATTGCCGCAGCTGCGGGTACTCTGCTTTATGGTGCTGGAATCGATGATTCTATGTAAGTTGAAAAAAAAGTTTTTTTCTTGCATGTAAGTTCAACTTAAAACTTTAAACGTGTTTTTCTCAAAACTTCATTTTTGAAGTCGGTGGACACGATTTCTCGAAAAGTTATGGACCGATTTAGTTCAAATTGTGTAGACGTCTTTAAAATAACATTATCTAGTTATTGAACGAAGGAATTTTTTTTTTCATTACAACTTATTTTTTTAAGCCAATAAATAGCGAAATTTTGACCAAAAAATGAGATTTTTTTTTTCAAAGTTTGAGAAAAAATGAAAATTATATATATAATTTTTTTCCCTTCGTTCAAATACGAGATTTATATATGTACTAACGAAATAATTTTGGTTTTTTAATTTTAGATGAACCAATAATAAGTTATGCTGTCCACGGCGAGAGCACTTTTTTGTGAGACACCCAGGGAGATGAGGTCTCAATGGCTGAATTTTCAACATTTTTATATAAAAATTTCAGGAGACATTTTTGAAATATGTACCTTTGATATGCCATATTATATTTTTTAAATGTATGATTGTTTATATAAAATAAAAAATCGTAAAAATACCTTTTTTTTGTACCTCTGAAACCCACCTAACCCCTTAAGAAGATGCATAATTGCAATATAATTAGTGAAAAATGTACATCAGAAGTTCTTAAAGCAATGTGCTGCGATTCCAAAAGTGAACTTTGCTTGAATCGAGAATGTGATCAATGCAAATTGAATAAAATTAAAATAAAAGATTTTCAAGATGAGCCTGTACTTTTTCAGAAATAGATCAGCAAAAAAGTTCCTGTGGCGATTAAAGGTGAAATAAAAATGTGCCCCAAAACTATGAAAGTGGATGTTGAGAGTACTAAAAAGGAAATAGTAAAATTATTTTTTTTCTGATATTGATAAGTTTTTGAAACATGTATCAAACATTGTACACCAATACGAAGAGGTTTTGAATATAAAGAAAAATTTGGAAAGAAATGAAATACTGATGCACATTGATTTTTCAGAAAATTATCTGTGCAAATTTAATAGAGAAATCCAATCTGCTCACTTTGGTGGTTCAAAGCCACAGGTAACTATACATACCTGTGTTATGTATTGTCAAAAGGACATTAACGAAAATCCTGTCTCTTATGCAACAATCAGTGCATGTAATAGACATGATGCAGCAGCAATAGCTGCACATTTGCTTTCACTCAAAGAAAGCAAAGTCTCTTATACCTAATTTGAAAAAGATCCATTTTCTTAGTGATGGGCCAAGTGCTCAATATAAAAACAAAACCATGTTCCAGTTGATAGGTGGTTATTTATCCTGTCAGTTTAACGTGGATGAAATCCATTGGCACTACAGGCACTACAGCGAGAGTTCACATGGAAAAGGTGCACCAGATGGAGTTGGAGCAGTAATTAAAAGAACGGCTGACAATTTAGTAGCTCAGCAAATTGATATTCCAAATTGTGAGACTCTAGTTTCAGTACTTCAACAACACTGCAAAAGCATAATAGTTAAAAAAAATTAAGAAATTTCTGTAAATAACGTGGAAAAGAACATTCCTAAATATATTTCACCATTTCCTGGAACAATGAAAATTCATGAGGTTGTGTTCAAAAGAGGTGAGACAAATATTGAAGCAAGATCTCTGACATGTCTCAGTTGCAAAAATGATAAGTGTGCACATTACCATTTGGGAATGATTCAACTTGAAAAAATGCCAAAGGATAAACTCTCCTATTATGATGTGCATTCAGATTCTGAGAGTGAAGAAGAAATTGAAACCCTAAGAAAGCCTAAAAGAAGTGATTATGTTGTAGTGCAATTTATAGGGAAAAAAAGCATCAAACACTACATTGGCTTGATTATGTTAGAAAACAACTCTGAAGAGTGCACTATCAAATTCATGCGAAAATTATCCGGAAAAAAATAAATTTATATTTCCAACTGTTGAAGATACTGCTGTTGTCGAAATTACTGATGTTGTCCACATTCTAAAACAACCTATGTTGGATGCTAGAAATCATTATATTTTTGAAATCAAAGACATTCAGCGTTTTAAAAATTTAGGCTAATGACTTACAGTTTTGCTGTTTTACTATGCATATTTTCTTTTGTTTAATTAATAATTAAATGACTGGTATTTTTCAAATCTAATATTATGTGACTACTTTCCCGCAAAATGTTTTCCTTTATTTGAATCATAAAGTTTAATTAACTAAAACATAGTAAGTGTCATTATTCAAAAAGTGCTATTTGTTTAAAATTGAGTGTTTTGTTGCATCCATTTTTAATAGGTATTCTTATTATTTAATTATAAGAAATAAATGTGTACCAATACCAACTGTGGCCAGTAATTACTCATTTATGTTTTCATTCAAAATTTTAAAATATAAATGTCCCCTCCATTGACTATCATGTCTCCTCTGTGGACATATAAAATTTTAAAAAGGTTAAAAACTAGTGAAAAACAAAATAGAAAACTCGACTACTGATATGAAGGTATTATTAAGCATAAATGAAAACATCCATGCAATTGAGGAAACATTTTACACACTTTTGTGAAATAACTTTTTTTTTTGCTATTTGTACCTTTTTCATGAGAATGACCCATATGATGTGAAAATTTAGTTTAGCGAGAAAATGCCTAACTGATTGAAAATTCTCTTTCAGCACTTTATTCTAATAGAAGGAAAACACTTCAATACTTTTGTTAACACTAGAACGGCCAAAGCGGTCATTTTGACCATAAACGCATTTTAATCTCGCATATTTCTGGTTTGCTTTCACCTATTGCTGCGATAATTTTTGACTTTTCCTAAATATTCATTAGAATTATACAAAAAAAATTTCATTCAAATATTGCTGTTAGTTTTCGAAAAAAAATCTTATATACCTAGAACGGCCAAAAACGGTCAAAATGACCGGTGCCTGATACAGTGTTGAATTCAAACATTTTTTTCCCCGGGAACGATTTTTGTGACTCCGAGGATTTCTGTTCCCAAGAGAGCCGGCATCACCTTAATCAAGTTGGGAAGCTGCAGTGAATTGCGTTCTGTTGCAAGAGAATTTGGTGTTGCTAGATCAACTGCTTGCAAAATTATAAATGAAGTGTGCCTGGCAATATGCAAAACATTTCCTATAGAATTTCCGACTGGAGAGAAACTTCAAGAAGTTGCAGATGGTTTTTTTATAGCCAAAAGTGGCCTCCCTGGGTTTTGTGGTGCCTTAGATGGCTCTTTTATACGTATAAAAGCACCTATCGACAACGCTAAAGACTTTTACTGCCGGAAGCAATGCTATGCTATTTTGCTCCAAGCAGGGGTTGATTCTTCCACTTCTTTTATCAACGTTACTGTTGGATGGCCTGGATCTGTACTTGATGCCCATGTATTTAGAAATTCAAAATTGTACAGAGTTGGAGAGACCAATCAATTGTTTTTGCCAGCTACAATTTCTGTACAAAGTACACAGTCGAGGCCATTCATTGTTGCAGATCAGGCTTATCCTGCTTTAACTTGGTTAAAGAAGCCATATAGAAGAATATTAAATAATAATATGAAATTATTTAATAAATCACTGAGCAAGGGGCGAATAGTCGTTGAACATGCTTTTGTCAGTTGAAAGGTCGATGGCGTTGTCTATTGAAAGAAAATGATTGTAATATCGATCATTTAAAAATCCAGGTGTTAGCTTGCTGCATATTGCACAATCTGCAATGTTGAAGAAGATGAATATTTAGAAAATTGGGATGTACCTGAGACTGAAATACTTCTTAATTCTTAATTATACTTATTCTTGAGAAAAATAATGTATTTTTCTTGTTTTTTCCAATTTTTTTTAACATTAAAGTAGATTGTTTTTATTCAACTTTTTAAGTTCCTTTGTTTAATTCTAACTTTTTGAAAATATATGATAATATAGATCACCAGATGAAGGGAGCTTGGGCCGAGCCCTACTCTTCCCTAATTTCACTATTTTTTCTGTCTTTAACAAAATATATATTTTAACTAATTCTTAAAAAGAAACTATATTTGGAAGAAAAGTATTTTAATGTTTCAACATTCACATGCACTGTGAATGCAAAGTCTTTTATGAGTTACACTGTGCGGCTCAGCCCCCTGCTCGCTAACGCTCAATGAATCCAATGAATAGCGTAGCAATTCACATTGGGATTGCTATGCAAACACAGCTTGCTTGCAGCTTTTTTTTTTTTTTCCCCCAATATTCTAGTAAGAATTGAGTGCTATCATAAATCATTACAATATGAAATTTACATATATTTTTAATGTATACAAAAATCAATACAAAAACCCTTAATGGGTTAAAAGTTTTGACGCAGCTGTTTATTTTATGGCTCTAAGAATTTTGAATATGAATTTTAAAAATAACATCAAATTTTGAGTGACGCCATGCTATTAATCGAAAAATGCATTTTGGTAGTATTCCATTAATCATTTTATTTTTTTTCTATTTATAATAGCATTTGCAAAAGTTATTTTCAACATGAAAAGCTATATACAACTTTATTCACCTATGCTTTTTCACACACATCTCCCATAAATTCAAAATATGTGTTTTAAAAGATATGATATAAAATTTAAGTGACGCCTTTATGCGCCTTTAAAAAGTTTGTTTTAAAATTCAATTTTTTTTTTTCATTTTGATTTGTTAAAATATATTTACACATCTAAAAAACTGTTTTAAATTTACATTTCGTTGTTAAATATATAATTTTCATTGAATCTATACTATGCATTGGAATGCATTTATCTCAATAAACTGATTTATCATTTGTGTCATGTTATTAAAAATTGTAAGCAATACTTATGTTAATGGTTTCTTTGCGTCAGATTATCCATTTACATGCATTTCACTTAGTTTGGATAATTTAGGGCAAAAAAAACATTTACATAAGTAAAAAAAAAAAAATTCAAAGTGAAATTTTTTTTTTTTTTTAAAGTGTAAAAAAGTTGCAAAAAATTAAGTCTCTCTCTTTAAGTTGATAAAAATTGTAAGTTGGTTGGTTGGTTGTGCAGGGTTTAGTGGCACAAAATCCCTTGAGGGACATGCTGCGCCAAGACAAAGACAAAAGGAACAATATCAGGGTATCTGGATGGGGTACCCCATCCAGATATAGTTAGGCAAGTATAAAAGGTTTAAAGATTAAAATAATATTACAGTAGAATATAAAGGCAAAATTAAATCAGTAGTAGACTCACTTGGATAGAGTTCCTATCCAAATGTTGCTAACACTTCAAAGTCATTAAAACTAGGTCCAAGTTATAGAAATAAAAGTAGTGAAAAAAAAATTAATCCTGCGTGCTTTAAAAAGGTAAAAAGTGCCCCATGAGGTATTTCCCCAATGAGGTTTGTCAAAATAGGTGATGATGAGTTAAAATATATTCTGTACAAGTGCCGGAGGCCCGGACAGTCAGTTAAAAGATGATGTATGGTTAGGCAATCAAAATGACAATGAGGACACATGAGTGCATCATCCCGGAATAGAAGATGTTTATGAGTTAACCTAGAGTGTCCAATTCTCAGACGAGTCAGAAGAACATCTGTTTTCCGTGGGTAATTTGGAGGCCAGCTAATGATCGTTTGTTTGATACGGTGCAGTTTATTATTAATTTCTGTATCCCAACTTTCTTGCCAGTTATGATGGATAAAGTGTTTTATAATTAGTTTAACGTCTGAGAATGGCATCTTATGATCTAAAGGGTTAAGAGCAAGTTTTGTCGCTTGATCTGCATTTTCATCTCCAGGAATACCCATGTGTCCAGGTACCCAGCAAAATAAAATTTTACAGCCACGGTTTGTTAATTTATCATAAAAATTCAGGATGGCTGAGACATAAGGATGTTTGTTAGATGATTTAATTGCGTCAATAGCACTATTTGAGTCCGTATAAATGATGAATGAAGTGTTATGATGATGTGAAATGTGCAACATGGCTCTCTCTATCGCGATCAACTGGGCCGTAAACACAGAAACTGAAGGGTGAAGCCGGTAACTAAAATTGGTATTATCACAGAAAATCCCACAGCCAACAACATAGCTACTCTTTGATCCATCTGTGTATATATCAGTATAATTCCTGAATTTTGAGCGATGGGCTGCAAATAATTGTTGAAATATGACAGGTGCAGTGTTCTTTTTGTCATAGTCTTTAAAAGGATGGAGTGTGGTGATATTAAGAGTTTTCCAAAGAGGAAACTCATGCAATGAACATGAGCTCACCTTGATATTGCTTAGTTGACTTGTTAATAATGTTCCTCATTCTGGCTCCAAATGAAGGAATGCATGATGGTCGATGTTGATAGAGAGTGTCTGTATTTAAAATGTAATTACGAAGAGGATGGCCATGGTGAGAGAGAATAAGATTTTTCACGAATACGGTGTAGTGCTGGTTCATTACACTCGACATATAGGCTTAAAACCGGTGATGTTCTAAAAGCACCAGAGCAAAAGCGGAGTGCACTATGGTGCACAGTGTCGATTTTTTTAAGAACGGAATTACGTGCTGAACCATAGACCTGGCAGGCATAGTCAATTTTAGAGCGGATAATCGAACGGTAAATTTTCAGGAGAGAACTACGGTCTGCTTCCCAAGATGTGTTGGAAAGCACTTTGATTAAATTGAGAGAGTGCTCGCATTTTTTTCGTAGCTGCAAAACATGCGGCGAGAAAGTGAGTTTTTTGTCAAAATATAAGCCCAAAAAGCGGACATTGTCAACAACAGCAATTTGATAAGTTCCGATGAAAATTTCAGGATCCGGATGCAAATCCTTTCGTCTACAGAAATGCACACATGAGGTTTTGTCTTGGGAAATAATAAAGCCATTTTTGTTTGTCCATTGAATAATACGGTTGATAGCGATTTGTAGTTGTCTCTCGATAAAACGCATATCTTGTCCTTTACATAAAATATTAAAATCATCAACATATAGTGTACCTTGAACACTTGGGGGCAACTGGTTCAGGATGTCATTAATCTTGATAGCAAAGAGGGTGACACTCAGAACACTGCCCTCTGGTACACCCTCTTCTTGTACATAGAAACTTGAAAGAAACCCCCCAATTCGAACTTGAAAAATTCGAACTCCGAGGAAGTTCTTAAAAAAAATTGGTAGGTTACCTCTAAAATTCAAATTAAAAAGATCACGTAGTATGCCATACCTCCAGGTTTTATCATAGGCTTTCATCATGTAAAAAAAGATAATCGCCAGATGATTGCATTTTAAAAAAGCAGTTTGAATATGAGTTTCTAAAAGAATGAGGTTATCAATAGTGGATCTACCACGACGAAATCCGCTTTGGTTGGTTGGTTGATTGGAGTTTAATGGCACAAAGTCCCATTAGGGACATGCTGCCCCAAACAAGGATGAAAAGATTAAAAAGTGAAAATAAAGAGTGTGATTGTATAACAAAGATAAAAAAGCTATCTGGATGGGTACTCCATCCAGATATGGTCAAAGAAGTGAAGAACAACAGTGAAGAGTACAAACCAGTAAAGCACAAAAAGTAAGTCTCATAAAAAGTAGGTATCTGGATGGGAATTCCATCCAGAATGTCAACTTATGTAAACAGGTAAGATCTAAATTTCAAAATAAAATCCGGAGTGTTTTAAAAAAGTAAAAAGTGCCCCATGGGGTGTTTCCTCAATGAGGTTTGTCAAAGTGGGTGATGAAGTATTAAAATATATCCTGTACAAGTGCCGGAGTCCCGGGCAGTCCGTTAAGATATGATGGATGGTCAGAGTATCAAAATGACAATGAGGACACATGGGTGCATCCTCTCTGAATAACAAATGTTTATGAGTGATCCTAGAATGTCCAATTCTCAGACGAGTAAGAAGAACATCAATTTTCCTTGGATAAATCGCAGGCCAGGTCACAACTATAGGTTTAATATGATGCAACTTATTATTGTATTCTAAATTCCAGCTTTCTTGCCAATTATTATGAATAAAATGTTTTATAATTAGTTTAATATCTGAGAATGGTATTTTATGATGTAATGGATTACGAGCAGATTTTGCCGCCTCATCAGCTTTTTCATTACCAGGGATGCCCATGTGTCCAGGTACCCAGCAAAATAAAATATTATAACCACGTCTAGTCAAGTTAGTATAAAAATCTAGGATAGCTGAGACATAAGAATGCTTTTTAAAAGATTTTAAAGCATCAATAGCACTATTTGAGTCAGTATAGATGATGAAAGAAGTGATATGATGATGAGAGATGTGAACCATGGCCCTCTCTATAGCAATTAATTCGGCTGTAAAAACAGAGATAGAAGGATGAAGCCGATAACTAAGGGTAACACCATCACAATAAACTCCACAACCAACAATATTACCATTCTTAGAACCATCTGTATATATGTCCATGTGATTACTAAAATTAGCACGGTGTGCGGCAAATAATTGTTTAAAAGCAATAGCGGCTAAATTCTTTCTCTCATAACCTTTAAAAGGATGGAGAGTTGTAATAACAGGCGGGTTCCAAGGGGGATACATATGCAATGGACAGGTGCTCACCTCAACATTATTCAAAGGGCTATTGTTGATTATACTTCTCATTCTTATACCAAAAGAGGGGATGCAGGATGGGCGATGCTGATAAAGAATATCATTGTCTGTGCTTAAAATATATGTATGAAGAGGATGACCAGGATATGAAAGGACACGGTAAAACAATTCCAATGAAAGTTTTTCACGAGTATAGTGTAATGAGGATTCATTACAGTCAACATATAAGCTTACAACTGGAGAGGTACGAAATGCACCAGAGCACACACGAAGTGCGCTATGGTGCACAGTGTCAAGTTTCTTAAGAACAGACTTGCAAGCGGAACCGTAGACCTGGCAGGCATAGTCAATTTTTGCACGGATCACAGAACGATAGATCTTAAGAAGAGAAGCACGGTCCGCTCCCCAAGAAGTATTAGAAAGGAATTTAAGTAAATTGAGGGATTTTTCGCATTTCGTCCTTAAATGTAAAATATGGGGTAAAAAGGTAAGTTTCCTGTCAAAAAATAGACCAAGATAACGAACATTGTCCACAACAGGGATTTGAGTAGAACCAATAAAAATTTCAGGATCTGGATGCAGATCCCTACGTCTATAAAAATGCACACAAGAAGTTTTGTCTTGAGAAATTATAAAACCATTTTTATTAGTCCAAGTGAGAATACGATTGATAGCTATTTGCAATTGTCTTTCAATAAAACGAATATCCTGTCCGATACACATAATTCTAAAGTCATCAACATATAAATCCCCTTTCACTGAAGGAGGAAGTTGGCTGAGAATGTCATTTATTTTAATAGCAAAGAGGGTGACACTCAGGACACTGCCCTGGGGTACACCCTCTTCTTGTACATAGAAACTAGAAAGAATTCCGCCTATGCGAACTTGGAAAAGTCGCACAGCAAGAAAGTTTTCAATAAAAATTGGGAGGTTCCCGCGAAAGTTCAAGTTAAAAAGGTCACTAAGGATCCCATAGCGCCATGTTCTGTCATAGGCTTTCGCCATGTCAAAAAATACTGAGACCAAATGGCTGCGTTTAAGAAAAGCTGTCCTAATGTAATGTTCAAGATGTATTAAATTATCGATAGTTGATCTACCACGTCGAAATCCACTTTGAAATGCAGCAAGGCAATTGTTAGTTTCTAAAACATGAACGAGGCGGCAATTAACCATTTTTTCAAGTAATTTGCAAAGGCTGCTAGAAAGTGCGATAGGTCTGTAATTATTAGGGTTCGTAGCATCTTTTCCTGGTTTAGGAAAAGGAATAACAATAGATCTACACCAAGCACGAGGAAAACTGTGATCTGGATGGAACACAGTTTTCCTCGTGCTTGGTGTAGATCTATTGTTATTCCTTTTCCTAAACCAGGAAAAGATGCTACGAACCCTAATAATTACAGACCTATGGCCCAAAGGCTGCTAGAAAGTGCGATAGGTCTGTAATTATTAGGGTTCGTAGCATCTTTTCCTGGTTTAGGAAAAGGAATAACAATAGATCTACACCAAGCACGAGGAAAACTGTGTTCCATCCAGATTCGATTGAAAAAGGAAAGGAGGTTTTCAAGAGAGAGAGCAGATAGATGCTTGATCATGATGTAGGTGATGCCATCATGACCAGGGGCAGATAATTGACTGTCTTTCAAACACTTTTTTAGCTCAGAGATAATAAAAGGATGATTATATGAAAATGAATTATGGGTATTAAAATTAATCCTGGCTGTTTCAGTTTGTCTTTTGTAACTTAAAAAAGGTTCCGGATATGCATCTGATTTCGATATTGCAGCTAGGGTAGACCCTATTGTCTCGGCAATGTTCTTAAGAGATGTGATAGTATGACCATTATGTTTTAAAATAGAAATATGATTTTCTGAATGAATGCCCATACATTTTTTTACTTTTGCCCAGAGCTCTTTACTTGATGTATTTGAGTTAATGCTAGAGACATAATGAATCCATGAATCACGCTGGCTTTTTCGTCGCACTTTTCTAGCCTCAGCCTTTGCTTTTTTAAATGCAATATAGTTATTATTGCTAGGATATCTACGAAATATGCCCCAAGCTTTTTGTTGTTTTTTCTTTGCCATTTGGCAGTCGTTATTCCACCATGGTTTTCTGTGTTTGTATGTAGTAGAAGTTTTTGGAATGCTAGCATCAGCAGCATTGATAATACAATCAGTTATATTATCAAGTGCTTTGTCAATATCACCCACTATCATGCTGTTTGTTATATTTGCAAGCATAGTAAATGCTGGCCAATTGGCTCTGTCATATATGTATCTTTTGGGATAGTTATTAGAATCTCCATCTGGAGTAGTCAATGAAATAAAAGTAGGAAAGTGGTCACTGCCGTGCAGGTCATTTGAGACCCAGAAGTTCCATAAAGGATAGAGTGAGGGGGAGCAGATTGTTAGATCTATTGCATGAAAAGTTCGGGTTGGCTTGTGAAAATATGTGTAGTCACCATTATTTAACAGGCATAGCCCATTGTCAGAAATTAGTTTCTCTATTGTATCACCACGTGCATTATTGTCGGAGTTACCCCATAATTGGCTATGGGCGTTAAAGTCCCCATAATAAGATTCAGACCCCGGCCGCACCACCCTTTCCCGAGCTCTACAAGGGAATGCACATTCGTGCACCAGTGCTAACCAGGACCCATACGGTCACAAGACAACCCTATGTCAGTCTCCACCTTTAACGAGATGACTAGTAGTTGCTCGATCACTTGATCCCTAGAGCCAGTGACGAAAGTCAGCTGACCAGCCGATTGATGCATACGGGACCAATGCACCTCCCGTCTACCTGAAGCAGAGGCCGTAGTAGTGTGTTGGTTTCCCTCAACTACCAGGATCCCCCTTTCCAGGGACACGGGTCGCCACGCACAGCCAACACGTGGGTGGTTTACAATTCTCCATGAGTCGATATGCAGGATGACATCGGCTCATACAGAATTGCCCTTACCTCCGAAGAGGAAACCACAACGAGAGTGAAACAAAGCGGAAAGGAAGACCAGAGGAGTAAGAGGAAAAGGAAAGGAGAAAGATCACTAAGGTGCCCTGGGGTTGTGAAGCCCGTGAATACCTAAAGAAGGTATCTCCCTGGGGGTAAAAATTGTAGGAAATCAGTCTTTTTCTATTGTTTTTAATTAATTAATAATACTCCTTAAGATGCCTATCAATCAAAATTCAAATATATGTTTAACTTTCTTCTGTTACATTGATAATCTCATCTTGTAGTTGAAGGTTAAAAACTGAGATTTTCCAGTGTTTCGCTTAATTAATAATACTCATTAAAATTATGGTTGTTCAAAATTCGAATATAAATTTAATCTTCATCTTATAATATGATTCCGTGTTGAGATGCGATTGATAATATTTTTGAATAGGGAAGGTTGTTCACCTCTCCTGTTGAATAGAATGTTACTTTTTTTCCATTACGGGACGATCGTGGAGAGGATCGCAGAGGGGGGACTGTGGCGGAACGGTCCCGTCGTTTCGCCGCCGGATGAGCTTAAACTGTTGTTTTCCTACTACTTATGTCAAAACAAACTGATATAAATGTACCTAAGTCATTTGACACTATTCTAAAAGCTGCTAATTCATCAAAGTAAAATCAATTATAGAAAATATGAAATTAAATGAAGAGGAAATTGATGACATTTTTTCCCAAACAGTGGGACAAAGGAACAATTCTCTCTGGGGTATTTATAGGAAAGGGAGGATTACTGCTGCTAATTTTAGTATTATATTAAAGGGAATGCAAAAGAGTAGTATTCCTCCCAGTACACTAAAAATTTGGAATGGTGAATACAATTTGTAAGGAAGCAAAACCATTCAATGGGGAGTTAGCCATGAATCAGCAGCCCTAGAGATATACAGAGCTTTGAGAAATGTTATCATGAAATTTGGTGGTATATATTTCCATACTTCTGGGTTGATTGGCTGCTCCCCAGATGCCTTAATTGGTGAACATGACATTTTTGAAGTAAAGTGCCCAGTGACAAAAAAAGAATAATCTAGTTGCAGAAATTCAATCCAAGAAATGGTATTTGATATTGGAAAATCAAAAATTTGACTATGACACTGTAGAGGTTAACAACAATTTAGTACATGAATGTACATTAGATGTAAAATTAAACACGAGTCATTCATTGGGGTTCAAATATTATCATCAAAAACACAAATTGGGTGATCATGCCCTTGTTTTCATGTACCAGCCATTCAGAGGTAGGTGGGTTCAAGGCCTTGAGTTGCTTTTTAAGTAAAGGAGCAGCCTCTGGAAACATTCTCTATCTCATTATACAGGAATGCCACACAGAAAATAGCAAAAAAGAGGAAATTATGCGTAAAGTAAAATTTATGACATTTTTCACAACTTTATGTGTGAATTTTGAAAATTATATTGTTTATAATAAACTAAATAATTACAGCTTTTCTTTTGTTGTAAACTTTTAATTTATAAGAGTAAATAAAAATTATTTTTCTTTAG
Organism: Maratus speculifer; assembly: GCA_964019185.1. Taxonomy (NCBI): domain Eukaryota; kingdom Metazoa; phylum Arthropoda; class Arachnida; order Araneae; family Salticidae; genus Maratus; species Maratus speculifer. The sequence goes on from OZ025301.1 coordinate 248,750,798, forward strand.
TTCACAGTATTTTACATCAATTAAGGTAACCCAGCAATAGGTTCAGTCAAGAATTTTATGTATCACATCATTTTAAACCAATTCAAGTAACCCAGCAATAGATTCAATGATTATTCCACGAGTGAATAGCAAAATTTTGCAGTTTTTCTTTATTTTACGAAAATAGCTGTTTTATTTCATGATAGTTTGGCGAAAATCGCCGTTTCATTTAGCGATCGTTTGACAAAAATCGCCGTTTCATATCATGATCGCTTTACGAAAATAATCGTTCCACATCGTGGTTGGTTGGTTGTATAGGGTTTTATGGCACAAAATCCCTTAAGGGACATGCTGCGCCAAAAACAAGTTAACTAGAAAAATAATTGAGTGAAAATAAACAATGAAAAAAGCAATCTAGATGGGGTACCCCATCCAGATGTAGTCAAAGTCATGATAGGTAAAGTTTAAGTACTAAATCTATAAAAAACAATGTCCAGTTAGGTATCGCATCCAAATGTCAAAGAATGTATAAATGAAAATTGTAAACAAAAAAAAGAAACTATATTTGAAAATAAAATCCAGCATGTTTTAAAAAGGTAAAGAGTGCCCCATGAGGTGTTTCCCCAATGAGGTTAGTCAAATTAGGTGAAGAAGTCTTAAAATAAATTCTATATAAGTGTCGCAAACCAGCACAGTCAGTCAAAATGTGATGAATGGTTAACTGAACAAAATGACAATGAGAGCACATAGGTGCGTCCTCTCGAAGTAAAAGATGTTTATGAGTGATCCGGGAATGTCCAATTCTCAGACGAGTTAGAATGACGTCTGTTTTCCTTGGATAGTTCGGAGGCCAGGTCGTTATGATAGGTTTAACAAGGTGCAGTTTATTATTGTGTTCCAGATTCCAACTATCTTGCCACTTATTATAAATGAAGTATTTTATGAATAATTTGATGTCTGAGAATGGAATTTTATAGTTTAATGGAATAAGAGCATGTTTTGCTGCTTCATCAGCTTTTTCATTTCCAGGAATACCCATATGCCCCGGTACCCAGCAGAATAAAATATTATAGCCACGTGTTGTCAAATTATTATAAAGCTCAAGGATGTAAGTGACAAATGGATGCTTATTAAAAGAATTAATAGCCTCAATAGAACTACTAGAATCAGTATATATAATGAAAGATCTATTACGATGATGAGATATGTGTAACATTGCTCTGTGTATTGCAATCAATTCAGCAGCAAATATAGAAATGGAAGGATGAACACGATAACTCAAAGAAGTGTCATCACAAAAAAACCCACATCCAACAGTATCTCCTCTTTTGGATCCATCTGTGTATATATCAGTGTAAGAACTGTATTTTACTCGATGAACAGCAAATAATTGTTGGAAAACAGCAGGAGGCAAATTCCTTTTATCAAATCCTTTGAATGGATGGAGAGTGGTAATATTAGGAGGCTTCCACGGAGGGAACACATGTGAGGAACATGGACTCACCTCAATATTGCTGAGAATGCTATTGTCAATTGTATTTCTGATCCTGACACCAAAAGATGGAATGCATGATGGACGATGCTGATATAGAATGTCATTGTCTGTATTTAAAATGTATGAACGAAGTGGATGACCGTGATGTGAAAGAAGACGATAAAAGAGATTTAATGACAAGTTTTCACGAATATGATGTAAGGAGGGCTCATTACATTCAACATACAAGCTTAGAACAGGAGAAGTACGAAATGCACCAGAGCAAACACGAAGTGCGCTATGGTGCACAGTGTCAAGTTTTTTAAGAACATGATTACGAGCAGAACCATAGATCTGGCAAGCATAGTCAATTTTAGAACGAATAACAGCACGATAAATTTTAAGAAGCGAACTGCGGTCTGCTCCCCAAGAAGTATTTGATAGAACTTTTATTAAATTTAGCAATTTTTCACATTTTGTCCGTAATTGTAAAACATGTGGTAAAAATGTCAGTTTCTTGTCAAAGTATACGCCGAGGTAACGAACAGTGTCCACAACAGGAATTTGGGTAGAACCAATGAAAATTTCGGGATCTGGATGTAGGTCCCTACGTCTACAGAAATGCACACAAGAAGTTTTGTCTTGAGAAATAGTAAAACCATTTTTATTTGTCCAGTTAAGAATGCGGGTGATGGCAATTTGCAGCTGTCTCTCAATAAAACGAATATCCTGTCCCATACACATGATGCGAAAGTCGTCAACATATAAATCTCCCTTCACAGAAGGGGGAAGTTGACTAAGTACCCCATTTATTTTGATAGCAAAGAGGGTAACACTCAGGACACTGCCCTGAGGTACACCCTCTTCTTGTACATAAAAATTTGAAAGAGTTCCACCTATTCGAACTTGAAAAAGTCGAACAGCAAGGAAATTTTTGATAAAGATTGGCAGATTGCCACGAAAGTCCAAGTTAAAAAGATCATGAAGGATCCCATAACGCCAAGTTCTATCATAGGCTTTCGCCATGTCAAAGAATACTGATACCAAATGGTTGCGTTTTAGAAAGGCAGTCCGTATGTAACTTTCAAGGTGAATGAGGTTATCAATAGTAGACCTACCTCGTCGAAATCCACTCTGAAAAGCAGCAATGGAATTGTTAGATTCTAAAACATGCACTAGACGGGAATTAATCATTTTTTCGAGGAGCTTGCAAAGGCTGCTAGTGAGTGCGATAGGTCTGTAATTATTTTGGTCACTGGAATCTTTTCCTGGTTTAGGAAAGGGAATAATAATGGCTTTACGCCATGCGTCAGGAAAGATGTGTTCCATCCAAATACGGTTATAAAACTTGAGGAGATTATTGAGAGAAGTTGTGCAGAGATGTTTCAGCATGGTATAAGTAATGCCGTCGTTGCCTGGAGCAGAGGGATGGCTATTATGTAAACAGCTATGTAGTTCTGAGATGGTGAAAGGAATATTGTAGTCATAAGTTTGGCGAGTGTTAAAATTGATGATGGTAGTTTCCATTTGCTTTTTATAGGACAAGAAAGGTTCAGGGTAAGAGTCAGAGCTGGAATTTGATGCAAGTGTATTTGCTATGGTTTCAGCAATATTTTTGGGTGAAGCAATTGTGTGGCCATTGTGGTTTAGAATAGAGACATGGTTTTCGGAATAAAGACCCATACAGTTTCTGACCTTTTTCCAAAGGATTTTACTGGAGGTACTAGAGTTAATGTTAGATATGTATTGCATCCAGGATTCACGTTGGCTATTGCGACGCACTCTCCTAGCTTCTGCCTTTGCTTTTTTAAAAGCAATATAATTACTGTTAGTGGGGTATCTCCTGAAGATGCCCCAAGCCTTCTGTTGATTCTTTTTTGCATTCTGACAGTTACTGTTCCACCAAGGCTTTTTGTGTTTGTATGTGGTACGGGATTTGGGAATGCTTAAATCTGCAGCATTAATGATACACCCGGTAATATTATCAAGTGCATCATCAATATCACAGTCAATCATATCATTTGTAATTATAGCATGACTCGTGAAAGTTGGCCAGTTAGCTCTGTCATAGATGTAATGCTTAAAATAATTACAAGAGTCCCTGTTAGGAGTAGTCTTTGTGATAAATGTTGGAAAATGGTCACTGCCGTGCAAATCATTAGAAATCCAAAAATTCCAAAAAGGATAGATAGATGGGGAGCAAATTGCCAGATCTATAGCATGAAAAGTACGGGTAGGTTCGTGAAAATAAGTATGATTGCCATTATTGAGCAGGCATAAGCCATTGTCAGAGATAAGTTTTTCTATGATGTCACCACGATGATTAGAATCACTGTTCCCCCATAGTTGGCTGTGGGCATTAAAATCTCCAATAATGATGTATGGAGTGGGGAGTTGGAGAAGAAGATTATCTAGATCTGTTAACAGGATAGTTTGGTTTGGAGGTAAGTAAATAGTACATATTGTAATGAGATGGTCAATATGCACACGGACTGCAACAGCTTGTAGGCCAGTATTTAGAGTAATATGAGAATGGGGCAAAGTGTGAGAGATGAAAAGAGCCACTCCACCAGTAGCTCTGTTACTACCTATAAAATCTTTTCTGTAAGTTGAATAGCTGCGTAATTTGGCTTTGTTATTGGGTTTTAAATGAGTTTCCTGTAAAGCTAAACATAAAGGCTGATGATCAGAGAGAAGGTTACGGATTTCGTCATAATTATTATGATAGCCACGGCAGTTCCAAGAGATTATATTATTCATGAATGGGTTAGATAAAGGTATCTATGTCATTTTCTTCAGAGATAGTGGACATACTATCCCCCTCGTCTAATTCTACATCCGGTTCTGGATGAAGAGCGACTACGTCGTCATCCTGCATACATGATTTTTCTTTGCTCTGTTTTAGATTGCTTTCAATTTTGGTTATTTTATTATTCTTTTTCTTTTTGGTATTATTTTCATGTGGTATTGTGGATTTAATTATTGGTATTTTATGTTTCTCTGCTTCAGATCTACGGGTTTGTTTTAGAGGAGTATTCTGGGAGCTTCTTCTATGGAGTGGGGTTTTAGGAAATAATGATTGCGATGACTTTGATGAAGCATTTTGTTGCAAGTTAGGAGGAATAGAATTTATAGATTTATTTGAAAGAGACTGTGTTGATCTTGTAGTTTTGCCAGAATGGTTCGGTAAGCTATTATCTTTTTGCTTTGTTTGGCAGTTGGTTTCAATAAAGAATTCAGTTTGAGTGGCAATGGTATGATAAGTTTTTTGTGTTGTTTTGGATAGGGCAACGGAATAAGATACACCAACTTTGGGTGTTCTGGCTTCTACTATTTTTCTTGCTTCAGGATACGGGATATTTTCTTTAGTGCGTAATGTCTGAATTTCTTTCTCCTTTTTAAACTGTTCGCAAGATTTAGCATAGGATGGGTGGTCTCTTTTACAGTTTACGCAGTAAGGTTGTGCGTTGCATTGGACACTTTCGTGGCCAATTGCACTACACCGGCCACAGGTGAGTTTACCTCTGCATCCTATTTTTGAATGCCCAAAGCGTTGACATTTGAAGCAACGCAGTGGGTTAGGAATGTATGGTCTGACAGAACATGACAAGTATCCAGCTTTAATATATTTTGGTAGATTGGGTGAGTTAAACGTGAGTATAATGTGTTTGGTAGGAATCTGTACTTGATTTGTGGGTATTTGATCATCACGACGATATATTTTTATTCTTCTAACTTGTATTACATTTTGATCTTTTAAATTGTCTGCTATTTCTTCTTCGGTTGGTTGGTTGGTTGTATGGGATTTTATGGCGCAAGGTCCCTTTGGGGACATGCTGCGCCAAGACAATGTTGAAAAGAAAACAATGTTATTTAAAATTAAAAAATCACACAGCAATGAGATAAAAGACTAATTAAAAGAGGACAAAAATCATGAAAAACATTAAATGTCAAAAAATTGTAGAATTTGGTTAAAACATAAACAATGAATAAGATGAGTGAATTTACATAAAAACCAAGATTAAAAATAAACGAATTCACAGTCATGATATAATTAAAATCAATCAATGATGGTGAAAAAGTAGATCGGAGCAATCAATAAAGAAATAACAACATGAAAGTAAATAGAATGTAAAAATATTTTAAATACAGAGTAAAAAGTGAATGTTACACTAAAAACCTGTCGTACATGAGAATCAAGTGCATAATTACGAGAGTTAAATATAAGTATCAATGTCATTTTGATCGGAAACAGTAGACATGCTACTGTCTCCGTCGTCCAGTATTTCATCCGGCTCGGGATGAAGGTCCACAGCATCGTCATCCTCCATTCTTTGATTTTTTTTGTCTTTTTCCTGTGAATTTGTCTGACTTTTTGAGATTTTGTTCTTTTTTGGTGGGGGTATTGCAGATATAGTAGATTTAGTTTTTGAAATATTTTGCTTTAAAGAAGTTTTAGTTGTAATTTGTGCGTTCCTGTTATGAGATGGTATTTTGGAAGTATTAGAATGTAATGATCTTGGAGAGGCAGTTTGTGAAAAATTGGCAGAAGTGGATTGTTGTGTATCAGGCACAAATTCTTCAAATACAATATTTTCATCATCCGAGTCATTGCTACAGGGGTCGGATTCCATTTCCTCATCCACGTAATGCTGCAACTGCTTTGGATCTTTAATATTTTTTATAATTGAGCTGATGCCAGAGCTTTTCTTCCCCCTACCCACAGTCTTCCATTGTGGAGAGGCTGGAGTTGAGGTTTTCTTTTTAAAGGTTTGTATAGGCGGTTTTTTTAAATTATGTTTTCTGGGAGCATCAGGTTTCTGTGGAATATTGGTATTCATGGCAGGTTTTGTCTTAGTTTGGGGTTGAGATGACTTATTGGATAGAGCTGTCGGTTTCTGTTGTTTCTTCTCTATGTCAATTTTTACCGGTTCAGAGGATGGGGTGTTGGTCGATTCTTTAACATGGGTACTGGTTGACTGTGTTACAGTTGATTTACTGGATGGAAATTGGAAATCAGTTTGTGTACCTATGTGTCTTACGGCTGTTGATTGCTTCTTGAGTAAGCTAGAGTAGGTAATTCCGACAGATGGGGTTCTATTTTTAACTAGTTTACGGGCATCAGGATAAGACAAATTTTGAGTAATTTTTATAGTGATTATTTCCTTTTCACGGTTCCAGTTAGGGCACTTGCGGGAATATGCTGTGTGATCGCCTTTACAGTTTGCACAACGTACAGAATTTTCACATGTTTTATTGTCGTGACCGACTTCCGCGCAACGTGCGCAGGTAAGAGATCCACGACATTGGCCATTGGTATTAGTATGGCCGTAACGCTGGCATTTGAAACATCTGATAGGGTTTGGTATGTATGGTCGAACTGGACAGCTTAGATAGCCAGCTTTAATTCTAGCTGGTAAATTGGGACTATTGAAAGTTAAAATAATATGTTTAGTAGGTAGTATTTCTTCATTGCGACGGATAGTGATACGACGTACATCTATGACATTTTGGTCTTTTAAATTTTCTAAAAGTTCAGTTTTAGTAGAGAATAACAGATCAGGTTCAGATATAACACCACGACTTGTATTTAGAGTTTTATGTATTTGTACAGAAACGGAAAAGGTGCCTATTGTAGAGCAATTAGAAAGAATTTGTGACTGTTTAGCTGTAGAAACTTCAACTAGTAGATCCCCAGATTGCAGCTTTTTGATAGAATGGCCATCCCCCAGCACTGACTGGAATGTTTTTGCAACGAGAAATGGTGAAGTCTTTTTAAATGAATTATCAGATAGGCTATCTGTACGTTTAATGATGAAAAAACGAGTGAATGATAGAGTCTGTGCAGTTTGTTGCTCTCCACTAGGGAGAGAAGTAGAAGGAAAAGAAGTGTTTCCATCCATATTTAAAAGAATAAAATTCAGACCCCGGCCGCACCACCCTCTCCCGAGCCCTACAAGGGGATGCACAATCGTGCACCAGTGCTAACCAGGGCCCATACGGTCACAAGACAACCCTATGTCAGTCTCCACCCTTAACGAGATGACTAGTAGTTGCTCGATCACTTGATCCCTAAAGCCAGTGACAAAAGTCAGCTGACCAGCCGATTGATGCATACGGGACCAAATGCACCTCCCGTCTACCTGAAGCAGAGGCCAAAGCAGTGTGTTGGTTTCCCTCAACTGCCAGGATCCCCCTTTCCAGGGACACGGGTCGCCACGCACGGCCAACACGTGGGTGGTTTACAATTCTCCATGAGTCGATATACAGGATGTATCGGCTCATGCAGAATTGCCCTCACCTCCGAAAAGGAAACCACAATGAGAGTGAAACAAAGAGGAAAGGGAGACCAGAGGAGTAAGGGGAAAAGGAAAGGAGAAAGATCACTCAGGTGCCCCGGGGTTGTGAAGCCCGTGAATACCTAAAGAAGGTATCCCCCTGGGGGATATTTCTTCTTCGGTAACATGTAAGAGGTCAGGTTCAGAAATTACTCCACGAGATGTATTCAATGTTCTATGAGGGCTAACAGAGACAGGAATGTTTGCAAACTGTTTGCATTTTATTATATTTTCCGCTTGTTGGCTATTTTTTACTTCTACTAGAAGCTCCCCAGATCGTAATTTTTTAATAGTCTTAGGTTCTCCAACCAATCCCTGGATAGCTTTGTGGATCAGAAAGGGAGAAGTTTTGTCAAAACTTCCCCCATCACGTTTGACCACAAAGAATCTTCCTTCAACTTTACCGGCTACAGAGTTGAGATTATGACATTCCATATTGGAAGTATAATCTTCAACCCTCTCAGCCCAAGATTTTTTAGGATCCTGATTAACACAGCTCACCTCAGTAAGTAGTTGTGGGGCCTCCACATCGCATATTTGATTTCCTGTAATTGTCACCATAATGAGAGAGAGAAATTATAAAACGCCAGGCATCGGGCCTGGTCACCGACCCTTCTTCTTACCGTTACGTCTGGTGCAGGTCTCAAAAGGGCGAAAACTATTTTCAACAGACCCCCACGTTTTTCGAACATTGGGTTAAACTCGATAGCATCTCCGAAGCTCCGGTTCTTTTCCAAGGAAAATGGGTAGCCGTAGGTAAGCCTTTACAGCTCTGTCCAACCTACAGCCGGCCCTTACGTCGAAAGGATCCAGTCGCCTGGTAGCATATAGCTCCTCCTAACAACCCACCATGCAAGCATGGCGTCCCCCGTACTCAGAACCAGAGTTCAGAGATGCCCTGCACCCTGGGACTCGATATCAACCTAAAGAGGAAGAGACGAGTCGATGAGGTTAAAAGAAACCTCAACACCCAGGGTGTCTCACGTGAATAAAAAAAACCACTATTGTAAAAGAGTTATTCGAGAGGGAGCTTAAAAAATGGTGTCTTTTTTGTCTTTTGTCATTTTTATTTTTTTTTTTTTTCTTAAACAAGAGAACGGCAACAAAGTTAGTGGAACAAAGAATTATGTGAACAAAAAGTTAATCTAAAAACCCCAAACAAGAACAAAGAGTTTAGTAAGAAAACAAACAAGAACAAAGAGTTAGTAAAAACACAAACAAGAACAGAGAGGGATAACAAACTGAAAAGAGAAGATTAAAAAGTGTGAAGCAAAGAGAAAAGGATAGACAACTAAAATAGAGAAGAAAAAAGGAAAGGAGAATGATCGCTCAGGATCCCGGGGTCGCGAAGCCCGTAAATACCTAAAGAAGGTATTCCCCTGGGGGACGTTCCACATCGTGATCTTTTGACAAAATTCGTCGTTTCACTTTGCAATCGTTTCAGAAAAATCACCGTTTCGTTTCGCGATCGTTTGACGGGAATCGCCGTTTTATTTAGCGATCGTTTGCCGGAAATTACCGTTTTATTTAACGATCGTTTGACAAAAATCATCGTTTCACATCGCGATCCTTTGACAAAAATCGCCATTTCACACAGCGATCGTTTCACAAAAATCACCGTTTTGTTTCGCGATCGTTCGGCGAAAATCGCCGTTTTGCATCGCGATCGTTTGGCGAAAATCGCCGTTTTACATCGCGATCGTTTGACGAAAATCGCCGTTTTATTTAGCGATCGTTTGCCGGAAATTACCGTTTGAGTTAGCGATCGTTTGACAAAAATCATCGTTTCATATCGCGATCCTTTGACAAAAATCGCCGTTTCACACTGCGATTTTTTCACAAAAATCACCCTTTCGTTTCGCAATCGTTCGACGAAAATCGCCGTTTTGCATCGCGATCGTTTGACGAAAATCGCCGTTTTACATCGCGATCGTTTGACGAAAATCGCCGTTTTACATCGCGATCGTTTGACGAAAATCGCCGTTTTATTTAGCGATCGTTTGACGAAAATCGCCGTTTCACATTGCGATCGTTCCACGAAAATCACAGTTTCGTTTCGCGATCGTTCGATGAAAACTGCTTCTTTATATCGCGACCGTTTGATGAAAATAGCCGTTTTTTCGATCTTTTAAAGAAAATCGATGTTATATTTCGCGATCGCTTGACGAAAAAACTTGTATTTCGCGATCGTTTGATGGAAAAGGCTGTTGTATTTTGCGATCGTTCGACGAAAATCGTTATTTTATCGCGTGATTGCTTAACGAAAATTGCGAATTTTTAAAAATTAAAAAAAGCGGAAATCCGCCAAAAGGCAGAAAAGTGGTATCCCTGATTATAGAATGTACAGCTCTGCTAGAAAAATCTAACTTTTTTGTAGATGCTGTAGTTTCTGATGATGCAAGCTGGAACAGAACTATGTGGCTTCAGTTTGGAATCACAGAAGAAAATGTTAGCTGTCCCCATATTTGTGATGAGAATCATAGATTGTGGTTCATCTCTGACTTCCCTCACCTCATCAGGAATGTCTGGAATGCAATATCATATAAACAAATGATGGTACATAGTTCTCGCTTATGATGCATTACATTTTACTGTGCATTAACTTTTTTATTCAAAATTTTATATAATTTTTTTTTTAGACCCATGCTGGACTTATGATACACGATCCCACAGCGTCTAACGTACTTTCCTTCACCCCGCCGGAGAAAGTCAAACTGAAACCTGATACCCCGCGGCGAATGAGCGCGCGAGGGGAAAAAGATGAAGCGCGGAGGAAAGAAAGGGGAAAAACCGCGGGTGGGAAACAAAGGATTGGTTGGTTGAATGGGGTTTAATGGCGCAAAATCCCTTTAGGGACATGCTGCGCCAAGACCAAGTCAAAATAGAAAAAAAGTTAAGAGCAAGTGAAAATATGCCAAAATAAAACCAATTAAAAGTCTACAGTCCTTTGTTAAAAATGCATAAAAATACAGAAACATGTTAAATTTTAGACGATGCACAATAATCATATAAACATAATTTTAAAGAACACAAAACTTAAAAAAGTAAGAGGTAAAAACAACACGGCAAGTGTTAAACACAAGGTAAAATTAAAAAGTTAAAATAATGCAATAATTGTTTAAAAAAAGCAAATGAGATGATGCACAAGTCAGAATTTAAAAAAATGTGAAGTTAATTCGGAATGAATTCGTCAAAAACAATATAGAGATGATATTATTCATAATTACAAGAGTTAAATATAAGTATCTATGTCATTTTGATCAGAGACAGTAGACATGCTACTGTCTCCGTCGTCCAGTATTTCATCCGGTTCGGGATGAAGGTCCACAGCATCGTCATCCTCCATTCTTTGATTTTTTTTGTCTTTTTCCTGTGAATTTGGCTGACTTTTTGAGATTTTGTTCTTTTTTGGTGGGGGTATTGCAGATATAGTAGATTTAGTTTTTGAAATATTTTGCTTTAAAGAAGTTTTAGTTGTAATTAGTGCGTTCCTGTTATGAGATGGTATTTTGGAAGTATTAGAATGTAATGATCTAGGAGGGGCAGTTTGTGAAGAATTGGCAGAAGTGGATTGTTGTGTATCTAAGTTATCAGGCACAAATTCTTCAAATACAATATTTCATCATCCGAGTCATTGCTACAGGGGTCGGATTCCATTTCCTCATCCACGTAATGCTGCAACTGCTTTGGATCTTTAATATTTTTTATGACTGAGCTGATTCCAGAATTTTTCTTCCCCCTCCCCACAGTCTTCCATTGTAAAGAGGCAGGAGTTGAGGTTTTTTTAGTTGTTTGTATAGGCGGTTTTTTTAAATTATGTTTTCTGGGAGCATCAGGTTTCTGTGGAATATTGGTATTAATGGCAGGTTTTGTCTTCGTTTGGGGTTGAGATGACTTATTGGATAGAACTGTCGGTTTCTGTTTTTTCTTCTCTATGTCAATTTTTACCGGTTCAGAGGATGGGGTGTTGGTCGATTCTTTAACATGAGTACTGGTTGATTGTGTAACAGTTGATTTACTGGATAGAAATTGGGAATCAGTTTGTGTACTTATGTGTCTTACGGCTGTTGATTGCTTCTTGAGTAAGCTAGAGTAGGTAATTCCGACAGATGGGGTTCTATTTTCAACTAGTTTACGGGCATCAGGATAAGACAAATTTTGAGTAATTTTTATAGTGATTATTTCCTTTTCACGGTTCCAGTTAGGGCACTTGCGGGAATATGCTGTGTGATCGCCTTTACAGTTTGCACAACGTACAGAATTTTCACATGTTTTATTGTCGTGACCGACTTCCGCGCAACGTGCGCAGGTAAGAGATCCACGACATTGGCCATTGGTATTAGTATGGCCGTAACGCTGGCATTTGAAACATCTGATAGGGTTTGGTATGTATGGTCGAACTGGACAGCTTAGATAGCCAGCTTTAATTCTAGCTGGTAAATTGGGACTATTGAAAGTTAAAATAATATGTTTAGTAGGTAGTATTTCTTCATTGCGACGGATAGTGATACGACGTACATCTATGACATTTTGGTCTTTTAAATTTTCTAAAAGTTCAGTTTTAGTAGAAAATAACAGATCAGGTTCAGATATAACACCACGACTTGTATTTAGAGTTTTATGTATTTGTACAGAAACGGAAAAGGTGCCTATTGTAGAGCAATTAGAAAGAATTTGTGACTGTTTAGCTGTGGAAACTTCAACTAGTAGATCCCCAGATTGCAGCTTTTTGATAGAATGGCCATCCCCCAGCACTGACTGGAATGTTTTTGCAACGAGAAATGGTGAAGTCTTTTTAAATGAACTATCAGATAGGCTATCTGTACGTTTAATGATGAAAAAACGAGTGAATGATAGAGTCTGTGCAGTTTGTTGCTCTCCACTAGGGAGAGAAGTAGAAGGAAAAGAAGTGTTTCCAGCCATATTTAAAAGAATAAAATTCAGACCCCGGCCGCACCACCCTCTCCCGAGCCCTACAAGGGGATGCACATTCGTGCACCAGTGCTAACCAGGGCCCATACGGTCACAAGACAACCCTATGTCAGTCACCACCCTTAACGAGATGACTAGTAGTTGCTCGATCACTTGATCCCTAAAGCCAGTGACAAAAGCCAGCTGACCAGCCGATTGATGCATACGGGACCAAATGCACCTCCCGTCTACCTGAAGCAGAGGCCAAAGCAGTGTGTTGGTTTCCCTCAACTGCCAGGATCCCCCTTTCCAGGGACACGGGTCGCCACGCACGGCCAACACGTGGGTGGTTTACAATTCTCCATGAGTCGATATACAGGATGTATCGGCTCATGCAGAATTGCCCTCACCTCCGAAAAGGAAACCACAATGAGAGTGAAACAAAGAGGAAAGGGAGACCAGAGGAGTAAGGGGAAAAGGAAAGGGGAAAGATCACTCAGGTGCCCCGGGGTTGTGAAGCCCGTGAATACCTAAAGAAGGTATCCCCCTGGGGGAGGGAAACAAAGGAAGAAGCGAGAGGAGAATGGTGACCTTGAGGCAGGAGGGATGAATGGGGAAAGTGACTGGAGAAGTGTGCGACTGTTACGTCACACGCTTTTTTCTACCCTTTATGTCTGGAAGGTAGGTAACGGTGTTCGTTAAAGTAAGAATTAGAGAAAATATACCCGACTCCTCCCTTTTCGCGTCATCAAGAGGAAGCACAAGTGAAAAGCGAATGAGAAGCGAGGGGATAATAAATAAAGATTTAATGACAGTTGTTCATATTAAAGTAGGCGAATATTTAATATAAATAGGGGTTATTTTAATTCACACTACACTTGCATTTTGTTGCTGCTTGACGTGTCCCTGACTCTCGGATTATTTTTGCGAAACGATGGATTTTTCTAAAGAAGTTGCTGCGACTTTGGCTGGCATGAAGAAACGAGTTGCTCGGACTACCCCTGAGCCGCCTGCTGCGGATGCCGTACCCTCGACGGAACAACCACCTGACTCTTCGCAACTGCCTTCTACCCCGGAAAGCCTCCCCGGACCGTCTACCGCTGATGACCCTCCTATGCTTACAACTACGGACGAAGAGGATATAAATGAAGGAACTCAAGCTTTTGCTGATAGTGGATTGGAAACGGCTGAACAAACTTTGACATGTTCTCAGGTTAGTGTCTCTTCAAATTATTCCCCGGCAAAAAAAACTATCGAGAAGCCAATGTTTATTGAAGGCTTCGAGCGTACCGGCGCTAATAACCGGGCAGGAAAATTTTTCTTTTTGGCATTTCTTCTCTGTAAATTAGACTTAATTACGAAATTTTTTAATTTCAAAATTCTAAAACGGAGTTATTTTGGCAAATACACGGGTAAAACAGAGGATGTGGGTTTTTGTGTTGTTGAGATGCAAACTGCAACTAAAAAAGAAACTCTTCGTCAAGAACTGCAGGGACTCAGGTACATTGTAAATACTCCACTGATTATAACTTATTTAACTGATGCTAAAGAACTTTTTAAATTTTTGTCTGCCACTGAACATTTGACTTATACATCTAAATATTATAAAATAGGAAAACCGTCTTTTAATTTTGAACTTTTTATGGACTTTGCAGTTAACAGGAAAATAACAAACCCTAACACTCTTACCTTTGAATACTCCGATATTTACAAACAAGTTTCCGGAATTGACTTAGATATAGACATAAGCCATCAACATTACAAAAATTCACAGGTGTTTGTAACGATTGCCGATAGACATCGTCATTCGTTCACTGTTGCTGCCTCTAGGATGGTACAAGCTTATCTTTCTGAAATAACTGCTAGGACCTCTAACACGGAACACGTTAAAAACCAAATTCAAGATGTTTACCAGTGGTGGGAAGGGTGTAATACATCATGGGAAGAAATGGATGACTACATTGCACTTTGTTATTTTACTCTTAAATGGCACGGGGAAAACAAAATTAAAAATTTATTAACTAAATTATTTCACGCGTACGAAATTGGAAGATCGAAGTAAAGGTGGATCGCACTGCAGGGACCAGTTAACTCTGGTAAAACCACTTTTGCTTCGGGTGTTGTCGATTTATTTAATGGGGTTCCTTTAAACGTAAATACCACTGACGAAAACCAGTTAACTTTTCAGTTAGGGCAAGCTATCGGCTCTCGTTTTCTTCATTTTGATGACGTAACGTCCGTGGGTTTCTGTAACATTGATCGTGTAATGCGCGAAATGTTAGATGGTGATCATAAAGTTTCCCTAGAAAAAAAAAACAAAGACCCACAACCAATTTATTTTCCCCCGGGAATAATAACAACAAATGAAGAACACTTTTCTGAGGATATATATAAAGTTCTATCAGCAAGGATAAAATTTTTTAAATTCATTGAAAATAAGGAGTTCTATGCAGCCCATAAGGATTATTTTGATGAAGTTCGATTTGATAAAAAGGCTATAGTTATTAGTAAGTATAACATTTAATTTATCAGTCGGTTTAACACTTGGGATAAAGTACGTATGCGTTACATTTTTTATTATTTTTCGTTGTAGTTTGTGCAATGTTGGGTCTGCAAATGGACGTAGGTGAAAAAAATGCATGTTTGAAAGACCTTTTTGAAGATAGTGTGGCAACTAGACTTAGAAGTAAGTATTAATTTTTTTCCTTTTTATAAATTTATTTATCTGTTTATTTAATTTATTTTTTTTTTCTTTCCTAGGATTCAAAGAGCGACACCGAAACTGTCGAGCGTGCATCAACAACGTCCTCAGATAGCTGCATCAGAAAATCATCAAGGGAATGGAAAAAAAAAAGTGAGAATCTCACCCTGGACTACTTCTGAAAATTTGAAACCACCGGGATCAAACTGTGCACCGTACTGCAAACGACACCTTTTCAGAAGAAAGATTCCACATAAAAAATTGAAAAGATGTGACTGATGTTTTGAATGTTTATTCGAAGGACTTATTTGCAAGCACATGATCCCCATTTGCAGAGACTGCAACAGAGACTTGTACGTTTAAATAATTTTGATGTGTATATATTTGTAAATAAAGGCATTTTGCCTGGAGAGTTTCTAGCGTGAGTAGAGCCTGACACGATAGTGTCCGGCTGCCCATGCAGGGAACTACCCCCGGTCAATGTCTATTTACAAATACAAGAAGAAGACACAGCCGAAAACAAGTAAGTTACTTTTAAGTTACATTTATTTGAGGTAGTAGTTTACATTTAGCACACTTAAAATAAACGTTTACATGTTTAAAAGGAATGTTTACATATGAAAGTTTTCAAGTTTATCTTCTTAAATTTCAAACGGCATGTTTGACTCCTCTTGTGCAATTATGGGTCTTAAAATACATCTGGATTGCTTTAAAAACAATGTCCAGTGTCATGTCAATGTACTTCTCCATTTTATTCCCTAAAAAAAAAAAATGTGCAGGATAGTCGGTTATTTTTACAATTTTAAAATTAAAAATCAAACAAAAAAAAAAATACGTTAAATACGTACGTGTTTAGTACATCTCATTAAATTATTTAAAATTTTTTCTCTTAATTCACTGCTGGCCAAAACATGATCGGGGCAAAGACTAAGGCGAGGGTCGACGGGCACTTGCGATCTTAGTCAGGATTGGGGGGGGAACAATGTCATCTGGTAAATTATCTTTTTTTCACCTGCTACTTTACCACCCTGAAGACTTACGTCCTCAAAACCATTCTGATTATTTTGGTTATTTCCATCGTTGTTTTTTTACAAGGATTTTCTGGGTGAAGACAATCGTCGTCCCCATGTTTTCTTTTAATTCCCTGGTTTTCTTGATCCAATAAACTATTATCCCAAATATTAGGTTGCAAATCAGATTCAACATTGATTGAATCTCCTGTATCCCCGTAATGAGTTGGTTCTGGCTCTATTGGGCGGCCCATTGTCTTATCTAAAAGTCGTTTTAGAATAGCATCGGTATTGGTGGTCAATTTTCTTAAACGGAAAAAAAGGCGCATGCCAAAATTTTCGAAATTTATACCCGTACCTGTGGAATAGAAATGTACCCCAATAAATAGAGCTCTTTTAGTACATAATATACCGACCCCATCGTCATCTGTTGTCAATCGGAATGTGTTTGATGACCATTTCACGGGGGGTAAAGGAACGTCTTTACTTTCGCAATAAGTTTTTTCGACCCATTGATTTTGAACAAACGGATGAAAAGCTTTATCCCAATGATGGTCTGCATTTTCGAAAGAATTAAAGTGTTTAGTTATAATGGGTGCCTAACCGTTTTTTTGAAAATTTGCAACAGCTACACAGTCGTGATGAAAAGCATAAGAGAAAAAATAGGGGGATTTTGCCACAGTTGAGGTAGGCCTTCTATATATGTCAGATGCAAACAATTCACAAACATAAAAATCTTCAGTTGAAGCGCATTTTTTAATTTCTTTTTTTTCGCCTGTTAACAAAAGAGGATCTGGTAACACTACTCTTTTTACTAATACGTTGTGGACTTCCCCGGCAAACCACACGACACGTTTTAAGTACCAAGTTCTGGGAAGCTGAAGTTGAAATGGATATCCCTAGAGGATATAATCTGAAACTTTGCCCTAATTTGACATGGGATACAATGTAGCCTGAAACTTTTCAGAAGATGAACGTTCCATTGGCATTTTAGGTGCATTTACATTTTTTTTTTTTTTTAGTTTATATGTAAAAACATATATACAGGTTTATATAAGGTACATATAAACAGTACAGGTTTAAAAATGTGCCTTAAATTTTTTTCAGTCAAAAAGTTGCATCTACAATGATAACATATAAAAATGATAATAATAGATTAGAAAACTGTAAATCTTGTGCAGCAATCGTAAACCTTTTTGATTCTGCCATTAGAGCAATGAATTCTAGGACTCCTCTTGATGCACTTAAATTGAACTCTTTGGAAGAAAATGTAATTACATGAATTGCTATTTTCAATATGTGTTAAGAATGTGAATACAGCATCCTGTTTTATTTTTCTATTTTAAACATTGCAGGCAATTCAAGAACTCCTAGAATTTATAGTAAAATGGGTTGGTTGGTTGGTTGTATGGGATTTAATGGCGCAAAATCACTTCAGGGACATGCTGCGCCAAACAAACACTAAAAAGCAAAAGTATAAAATATCTGGATGGGTTATCCCATCCAGATATAGTCAGGCAAAGACAGTGAAAATTATTCAGATAAAATTAGGATATAGAATAAAAAGTATATAAATAGAAAGTGCAATCTAAGAACTTAGAGTATAAAATGAAAAAAGTAAGCAATATAAAATCATATTTCAAAATAAAATCCTGCGCTTTTTAAAAAGGCAAAGAGTGCCCCATGAGGTGTTTCCCCAATGAGGTTTGTCAGAATAGGCGATGAAGTATTAAAGTAAGTCCTATACAAGTGCCGGAGGCCCGGACAGTCAGTTAGAATATGATGGATAGTCAAGTGATCAAAATAGCAGTGTGGGCACATGGGTGCATCCTCTCTAAGTAGCAGATGTTTGTGGGTAGTCCTGGAATGTCCGATTCTAAGACGAGTCAGAAGAACGTCAATTTTCCTAGGATAATAAGTGGCCCAAACTAGAATTTTGGGTTTAATATGATGTAGTTTATTATTTATTTCGGAGTTCCAACTTTCTTGCCATTTATTGTAGATGTAAGTATTGATGCTATGTTTAATGTCAGTTAAAGGAATCTGATGATATAAAATATTGCGAGCCTGTTTTGCTGCTTTGTCGGCTATCTCATTACCATGAATACCCATGTGTCCGGGCACCCAACAGAATAGGATATTATATCCATCTCTAATAAGTTGTTTAATGCGACTCAAAATTGAATAAATAATGGGATGGTAGGTAGTGGAGCTAATTGCATCTATAGAACTTTTAGAGTCTGTATAAATGATAAAAGAGGAACAATGATGATGTGATATAAAGGATATAGCTTTATCTATTGCGATTAATTCGGCGGTAAACACAGAGACAGATGAGTGTAGTCGGTAACTAAATACATTATCACCAAAAACAATTCCACAGCCGGCAATATCTCCACATTTAGATCCATCTGTATATATATCTTTAAAATTTTTGTACTGTGCTCGATGATCTGAAAAAAGCTGTTGAAATACAGCAGGAGCCAAACTGTTTTTGTCAAAAGTATTAAAAGGATGAAGCGAGATGATATTATGAGAGTCCCAAGGGGGGAAAAGGTGCTTTGAACATGGATATGTTTCAATGTTGCTAAGAAAGCTATTGTCAATAATCTGTCTCATTCTAATACCAAAATGTGGAGTGCATGAAGGGCGGTGCTGATAAAGAAGTTCATTGTCACTATCTAGTAAATAGGAATGTAAAGGATGATTAAGATGTGAAAGGATTCGATAGTATAAATCGAGGGAAAGCCTTTCACGGGTGTGATGTAGTGCAGGTTCGTTACAATCAACATAGAGGCTAAGCACAGGGGACGTACGGAATGCACCAGAACAAATACGAAGTGCGCTGTGGTGCACAGTGTCCAATTTTTTAAGAACTGATTTACATGAGGAACCATAGACCTGGCAGGCATAGTCAATTTTGGAACGAATCATAGAACGATATATTTTAAGGAGTGAACCACGATCCGCTCCCCAAGAAGTGTTCGAGAGCACCTTGACTAGATTAAGCGAGCGTTCGCACTTTTTACGTAATTGTAACACATGTGGCAAGAAAGTAAGCTTACTGTCAAAGTGTAATCCTAAAAAGCGAACAGAGTCAACAACAGAAATTTGAGATGCTTCAATAAAGATTTCAGGATCTGGATGCAGATCCCTTCGTCTACAAAAATGCACACAAGATGATTTGTCCTGAGAAATAATAAAACCATTTCTGTTTGTCCAATGAATAATGCGGTTGATAGCAATTTGTAGTTGTCGTTCGATAAAGCGCATATCTTTTCCTTTACAAAAAATTTTAAAGTCGTCTACATATAAAGTACCATGCACATATGGAGGCAATTGGTTAAGTATATCGTTAATTTTGATAGCAAAAAGAGTCACACTCAGGACACTGCCCTGAGGTACTCCTTCTTCTTGAGTATAAAAGTCAGACAAAACCCCACCAATCCGAACTTGAAACAGACGGATGGCGAGGAAGTTCTTAATAAAAATCGGGAGGTTTCCGCGAAAGTTCAAATTAAAAAGATCGTAAAGAATACCATACCTCCAAGTCTTATCATATGCTTTCATCATGTCAAAAAAAACTGCAACTAGATGGTTACGTTTTAAAAAAGCATTCCGGATATGGGTTTCTAAAAGAATAAGGTTATCAGTAGTAGACCTACCACGTCGAAAACCGCTTTGAAAGGCAGCAAGACAATTTTTTTCTTCAAGAACATGTACTAGTCGGCAGTTAATCATTTTTTCAAAAAGTTTGCAGAGACTACTAGTGAGTGCGATTGGTCTGTAATTATTTGGATCGCTGGGGTCCTTTCCAGGTTTAGGAAAGGGGATAACAATGGCTTTACACCAGGCTTTAGGAAATGTGTGTTCTGTCCAAATTCTGTTGTAGTAAGCAAGAAGGTTATTAAGAGAGGTAGTGCTGAGATGTTTTAGCATGGTATATGTAATGCCATCGTGACCTGGAGCAGAGTTGCGGCTTTTTTGTAAACATTTTAAAAGTTCTGAGGTAGTAAAAGGGAGATTATAATCATAAGAGGAGCGAGTATTAAAATTAATGCGGGTAATTTCCATCCGTCTTTTGTATGATAGAAAGGGTTCTGGGTAAGAGTCAGAACTGGAATTAGAAGCGAGGGTATTAGCTATTGTTTCAGCTATATTGTTGGGTGAAGCTATAGTTTGGCCATTATGTTTTAATATAGAGACATTATTTTCAGAATAGAGACCCATACAATTTTTAACTTTTTTCCAAAGGGTTTTACTTGAAGTGTTATTGTCAATGCTAGATATATAGTTGATCCAGGATTCACGTTGGCTTTTGCGTCGCACTCTCCTAGCGTCAGCCTTTGCTTTTTTGAAAGCAATATAATTAGCATCATTGGGGTACCTCCGAAAAATACCCCAAGCTCTTTGTTGTTTTTTTTTCGCTTGTTGGCAGTCATCATTCCACCAAGGCTTTCTGTGTCGCGTTGTAGAAGATGTTTTGGGAATGCTGATATCCGCAGCACTGATAATAGAATGGGTGATATTATCAAGTGCATTGTCAATGTGACCTTCAATCATATCACTTGTGATTTTGGCAAGGTCTGTGAAAGTTTGCCAATTGGCTCTGTCATATATATAATGATTTGAACAGTTATTTGAATTCCTATTAGGAGTAGTCTGTGTAATAAAGGTGGGAAAATGGTCACTGCCGTGAAGATCATCGGAAACCCAGAAGTTCCAATATGGATAAATAGATGGGGAGCAGATAGTAAGGTCTATTGCATGAAAAGTGCGGGATGGCTCATGAAAGTAAGTGTGATCTCCATTATTCAGCAGGCATAAGCCATTGTCTGATATAATTTTCTCAATCATATCTCCACGTTGATTAGAGTCACGATTACCCCACAGTTGACTGTGGGCATTAAAGTCTCCCACAATGATGTAAGGAGTGGGTAGTTGCAGAAGGAGATTGTCAAGATTTGCTGCCTGAATAGATGTATTTGGTGGTAGGTAAATAGAGCAGATGGTAATAAGCCTGTTTATATGAACACTGATTGCAACTGCTTGTAAGTTGGTATTTAAGTTAATTTGCGAATGGGGTAGATTGCGAGAAATAAAGAGGGCCACCCCACCAGTGGCCCTGTCACTACCTGTAAAATCTTTCCTGTAGGTTGCATAGTTGCGTAATTTCGCTTTGTCATTAGGTTTTAGATGGGTTTCCTGGAGAGCAAGGCAGAGTGGTTGATGGTCAGAGAGAATATTACGGATTTCGTCACGTTTATTATGATAACCACGGCAGTTCCACGAGATGATATTAGACATAAAAACAGTGTCAGATATGTATATCTATGTCATTTTGTTCAGAGGTAGTAGACATGCTACTATCCTCATCGTCCAATACTTCATCCCTTTCAGGATGAAGTTTTAAGGCATCATCATCCATACTTGTTTCTTCTTTTTGATTCTGTTGCTGATGGGTTTGATTTCTAGATGTTTTATTTTTTTTCTTTTTGGATGGGTTTTCAGTAGATGCAGCTGATTTAATACGTAGGGTATGTTTTTCAATATCAGATCTAAGATTTGACTTTAGAGCTGGTGTTTTAGTTATATTTTGAGAACTTTTGTTTTTGAGTGGGGGTTTAGGAGTAAGAGATTGCAGTGATTTTGATGTATTTTGTGGCATTTTAGGAGGAGCAGGATTTACATATCCAGAAGAGGGAAACTGAGTCGATTTAGTAGTTGTATCAGAAAGGCTGTTTTCTCTTTGTTTTCTTTTGGAATTATTTTCAGTAGGGAAATCGGTTTGAGTTGATATAGTTTGATATGTTTTCTGGACTGTTTTAGATAAAGCGGTTGCGTATGAAACTCCAACTTTTGGTGTCCTGGATTCAACTATTTTCCTGGCTTCGGGATATGGTATATTATCTTTAGTGCGTATTGTTTGTATTTCTTTTTCAATTTTCCATTTTTCGCAGGATTTTGAATATGATGGATGGTCTTTTTTACAGTTAACACAGCGTGGGGTAGCATTACATTGAGTACTATCGTGGTCGGGATCACTGCACCGACCACAGACAAGTTTACCTCGGCAATTGGTTTTTGAGTGCCCAAAGCGTTGGCATTTGAAGCAACGCAATGGATTTGGGATATAAGGTCTTACAGAGCATGAGAGATACCCAGCTTTTATATATTTGGGAAGGTTTGGTGAGTTGAAAGTAAGAATTATGTGTTTAGTTGGAATCTGAATTCGACTGGTTGGTATTTTTTCGTCTGTACGGTAGATTTTTATTCGCCTAGCTTCTATGACATTCTGCTCTTTCAAATTTTCTACTATTTCCTCATCAGCAACATGCAAAAGATCTGATTCGGATATTACCCCACGAGATGTGTTCAAGGTTCTATGGAGACTTATTGAGACAGGGATATTTGCAAAATGTGTACATTTCTTTAAATTTAGAGCTTGAGTGCTATTGTATACCTCAATTAATAGTTCACCAGATCGTATTTTTTTTATTGTTTTTGGCTCACCAATCAATCCTTGAATGGATTTGTGAATCAAAAATGGGGATGTTTTGTCAAATGTGCCTTCTTGTCTTTTGACTACAAAAAATCTTTCGGAACAGGAATCATCTGATCTATCGGCCCAAGAATTGATTTGGCCGTCATTTAAATCTACTGGCAGGCTTGAGCTTAAAGCAATGAGGGGTTGTGGGGCTACCACATCGCATGTCTTATTTCCTTGATTTGTCGCCATATTAGATAGAGAATTTATAAAACGCCAGGCATCGGGCCTGGTCACCGACCCTTCTTCTTACCGTTACGTCTGGTGCAGGTCTCAAAAGGGCGAAAACTATTTTCAACAGACCCCCACGTTTTTCGAACATTGGGTTAAACTCGATAGCATCTCCGAAGCTCCGGTTCTTTTCCAAGGAAAATGGGTAGCCGTAGGTAAGCCTTTACAGCTCTGTCCAACCTACAGCCGGCCCTTACATCGAAAGGCACCAGTCTTCTGGTGTTACTCCTAACAATCACCATGCAAGCATGGCGCCCCCCGTACTTGGAACCAGAGCTCAGAGATGCCCTGCACCCTGGGACTCGATATCAACCTAAAAAGGAAGAAACGAGTCGATGAGGTTAAAAGAAACCTCAACACCCAGGGTGTCTCACGTGTATAAAAAAAAAACCACTATTGTATAAAAAGTAATTTAAGAGGGAGCTTAAAAAAATGGTGTTTTTTTTGTCTTTAAACATTTTTAATTTTTTTTTTCTTTTTTTTCCTTATTTTTTTTCAAAACAAAAGAACGATAACAAAGTTAATGTAACAAAGAACAATGAAAACAAAATAATTAGTATAAATATCAAACATGAACAAGAACAAAGAGGGATAACAAACTGAAAAGAGAAGATTAAAAAGTGTGAAACAAAGAAAAAAGGATAGACAACTAAAAAAGAGAAGAAAAAAGGAAAGGAGAAAGATCGCTCGGGAACCCGGGATCGCGAAACCCGCAAATACCTAAAGAAGGTATTCCCCTGGGGGATATAGTAAAATGGGAGAAATTTGCTAAATCTCAAGGTTATAGTTTCTTGTCAGATTCAACTTGCTTTGGTCTGAAAGACATGCTTGAAATGACAGCATATTTAACTAGTTACCTCTAGACTAAACCAGAATTCGCTGGAGGTAAGCTTAGCATTTTGCAAAATTTTTATTTTAATATTGTGTAGTTTAAATAAAAATATAACTAAAATATATGTAAATAAGTAATAATATAAGTAGGGTATGAACTGTTTACCTCTTAGATATTGCATATATGAAAGAAACAAACTTTTAAAAAGTCAAAACAGTTAGTTAAAAAAAATAATAATATGATAACGCATGAGAATGCTCCATTTATTAAGTGATCTGTGATTCCCACACAAAGTGTCGAGAAACACTTAGCGAGTTTTGTCATAAAAATATGTGTTTTACTTCATCTGCTTACAAAGATATGAATATTTCAACAGCAAATTATATATTTAAAGAAAATTTCTTAATTTCTTTCTGGATAAATTATACTAGCAGAATATCTAGAACTATCTAAATCAGCTTTGGTGACGACCTTGTTGGGGTTCAACATGAAATGCTTCTGAGAACATGCTTTTTCTACCTTGCTGTTTTGGTGAAACAAGTACAGAAACAAAGTGCATGTAGAAAGTGCTTCAGGTTCAAACTAACCAGTTTTAACCCTAATATAGGTAGGATCATAAAGTTATGTTTTGATAATTATTAAACATATTTTTTAATTATCTTAGAAGTAAGTTTGGTGTTTTAATTATTTCTGCCTTTTTTGTATGATAGAATTGTCCAGCTTATAGAGATCATACAATTTTGATATTGATATACACCTTATATTAGTTGGGTCGTGAACTAAGAAAGTTTGGGAACCGTTAAGTTAGAGAAATCATTTTTTTTTTTTTTTTTTTCTCAGCACGGAACTGACTATGTATGTGATTTTAGGGAACTACATAAAATTTTAGAATATGTTGCAGCTATGAGTACTGGAAAGCAGATAAATTGTGGTACATCTATTACACAGGAAATCCTTAATGACCTGAAAAATTATTTTCCAGAGAATTAAAATGCCATCGATTTTCTTTCAGAACAGGTTAAACTTATCGCTTCTGATAAAGTAAAGCATCGCTATTCCCCTGAGTTGGCTATTTTCTCTGTTATTTTTCATACAATATCAGTACATGGGTATAATTTTATAACAAGTTCAGGAACTATCACTTTGCGTCACCATAAAACTATTCAAAATATTTGTGCTAAATCAAATGTAAATCCACTTTATGAGCAATCTGATCCTAATTTTTTTATGTGAGCGAAAGATATGTTTCGTACCCTTGAAAGTCATGAAAATATCGTGATATTTATAGTAGATGAGATTAATCTTAAAAGTTTTTTTTTATTATAAGGGGGTAACATTGTAGGCATGGCATACAATGCAAGCATTGCTGCAAGTGCACATGTTTTCATGGTCAGAGTTTACTTTCGCTTCATAAAGATGTTGTCCACATTTTGCAAGTAAAGACTATAGATGCTGAAGCATTACATGTAATGATTAAAAAGGTTATTTTGGGACTAGAAGACATTGGCTATTTCGTAATTGGTGTTACAACATACAACCTGTCTTTAAATCGAAAAGCAATGTCTTATTTTGCTAATGATGGAAGGTTTAACCCTGTATATTTGCATCCAAAGGATGTGGGTAGGCCATTATTTTATATTATCGATTCAGTACATATTTTGAAATGTATTCGCAATAACTGGCTTAACCAGAAGAATCCTGGGAAATGTAAGTTTTATCCTGATTTTGATGAAATTCCTGAAAGACATAAAAGCAGCAAAATTTGACACTTTGAACAAACTTCATGAAAAAGAATATAATAAACGTCTAACTTACAATTATTCACTCACTTTCAAATCACTTCAACCTTGTTCCTTCGAAAGACAAAATGTAAATCTTGCATTAGAGATATTTAATGCGAGGATATTAATTCTCTTAAAGAATTGGGACTCAAATACAATCTCCACTTTTATAATGGCACAGCTAATTATATAGATTTAATTTTAAAATGGCAGTAAATAGTTAATGGGAAAACTCCAAATAAGGAACACAACACCATAAAAGAGAAATTCTTATGAAGCCAATAACTTCTTTAGACGATGAAAATACTAAATTTCTTGATTCATTTTTAGATTGGTTGGAACTCTGTGAAAAAAGTAACTGTGATTCAGAAGTTTTAACTAAAGAAACACATTCAGCAATTACACGGACTACCAATGCACTCTTTCGATGGCTGACTACTGCATAAATGAACTTGGTTTTAAGTATTTTTTTTGTGAGAGATTCAGACTGATCCATTAGAAAAAAGTTTCAGCAAAAATAGATATTTAGCTGGAAGTTAATATAACATATCCCTTCACAGATCTTTGAATGTGAGCCAAAATTATGACTACAGAAATATTTACCGTTATCTTTATCTCCCAAAAAGTTTGGGTAAATTTCAGTTTAAAAAAAATTGATGTTCCATTACCATGGGATGAAATGGCTATAGATGGTAGTTCAGATTTGACTATATAGATTTAAATGTTGATGATGACGAGTCAGTAACGCCAATTATTACTTTTTTTTTGGTTATTGTGTATATGTAGTATGCATGCATTTAAAGTGTACAGATTGTCATGGTCTATTGTCTTTGTATAAAGATTTAGTTTGTGATGATGATCTCTGTACAAGTTAATCGCTTCTGCTGATAGAGGTGCTTTAAAATACCCAGTACTAGAAATTGTAATAATTGTGCATTATTGTTACCATTTAATTATCAAAATTTTATTATTAAGTATGGAGTTGGTTGGTTGGTTGTATAAGGTTTAGTGGCACAAAATCCCTTCAGGGACATGCTGCGCCAAAACAAAGACAGAAAAAACAGGTTCCAAAAGAAACAAGATCAGGATATCTGGATGGGGTATCCCATCCAGATATAGTGTAAAAAGTTAAAAATTTAAAAATTTAGAAAAATATCACAGCATAATATAAAAGGTAAAATTAAGTCTGTAGAAGACTCATTTGCATAGGGTTCCTATCCAAATGTCGTTAACACTTCAAAGTCATAAGAGACAAGCTCCAAGTCATAAGAAAAAAATAGAGATAAAAAAAAAAAAAAAAAAAAAAAAAAAAAAAATCATATTTCAAAATAAAATCCTGCATGTTTTAAAAAAGTAAAAAGTGCCCCATGAGGTATTTCTCCTATGAGGTTTGTCAAAATAGGTGATGATGAGTTAAAATATATTCTGTACGAGTGCCGGAGGCCTGGGCAGTCAGTTAAAAGATGATGGATGGTTAGGCTATCAAAATGACAATGAGGACACATGGGTGCATCCTCCCTAAATAACAAGTGTTTATGAGTGATTCTAGAGTGTCCAATTCTCAGACGTGTCAGAAGAACATCTATTTTCCTTGGATAGTTTTGAGGCCAGGTTATGATTGTTGGTTTGATGTGGTGCAGTTTATTATTGTATTCTAAATTCCAACTTTCCTGCCATTTATTATGAATGTAGTGTGTTATAATTAGTTTAACATCTGAGAATGGAATCTTATGATTTAAAGGGCTAAGGGCAAGTTTTGCTGCCTTGTCCGCTTTTTCATTTCCAAAGATACCCACGTGTCCAGGTACCCAGCAAAATAAGATATTGTAACCATGATTTGTCAAATTATTATAAAGTTCCAAGATTGCTGAGACATAAGGATGTTTATTAAATGATTTTATTGCGTCAATAGCACTATTTGAGTCTGTATAAATGATGAATGAAGTCTTATGATGGTGAGATATGTGGTACATGGCTCTCTCTATTGCAATCAGTTCAGCAGAAAACACTGAAATGGAGGAGTGAAGACGATAACTTAGAGAGGTGTTTTCACAGAATACTCCACAACCAACAATGTCTCCATTCTTGGATCCATCTGTATAAATGTCGGTGTAGTCATTAAAATTTGAGCGGTGTGCAGCAAACAGTTGTTGAAAAACAGCAGGATCCAAGTTCTTTTTATCATACCCTTTGAAGGGATGAAGGGTGGTAATATGAGGAGGTTTCCAGGGAGGAAATAAATGTAAAGGGCATGGTCTCACCTCGATGTTACTCAAGGGAGTATTGTCAATAATGTTCCTTATCCTGAGACCAAAAGATGGAATACAAGATGGTCGATGCTGATAATGAATATCATTGTCTGTATTTAAAATGTAAGTATGAAAGGGATGATCAGGATGTGACAGGATACGGTAATATAATTGTAATGAAATTTTTTCACGAATATAGTGCAATGAGGGTTCATTGCAATCAACATAAAGGCTTTGGACAGGAGAGGTACGAAATGCACCAGAGCACACACGGAGTGCACTATGGTGCACAGTGTCGAGTTTTTTTTAGAACAGAAGTACGGGCTGAACCGTAGACCTGGCAGGCATAGTCAATTTTAGAACGTATCACTGAGCGATAGATTTTAAGAAGAGAAATACGGTCTGCTCCCCAAGAAGTGTTCGATAAAACTTTTAATAGGTTTAGTGATTTTTCACATTTTGTCCGTAAATGTAAGATGTGCGGTAAAAATGTTAGTTTTTTGTCAAAGTAGAGGCCGAGGTAACGGACACTATCCACAACAGGAATTTGAGTTGAACCAATAAAAATATCAGGATCTAAGTGCAGATCCCTACGTCTACAAAAATGCACACAAGAGGTTTTGTCATGAGAAATAGTAAAACCATTTTTGTTAGTCCAATTAATAATACGAGTGATTGCAATTTGCAGTTGTCTCTCAATAAAGCGCATATCCTGCCCCATACACATGATACGAAAGTCGTCAACATAAAGGTCTCCTTTGACTGAAGGGGGTAGCTGGCTCAGGATGTTATTTATTTTTATAGCAAAGAGGGTGACACTCAGGACACTACCCTGAGGCACACCCAGTGATGTGGGGCGGGTAAATACCCAGTGGGTAGGTAAATATTTTTTGGGTATTTACCTGGGTAATTACCCAAGCCTCGGGTAAATACCCAAAAACTGGATATTTTCATATTTCAGCTTGAAAAAGCATATTTAAAGTAAAATTTATTTTTATTTGAAACTTAAATATTTATGAAGTCCAAAATCATAGAATGAGATATTCAAATTATGAAAGTTGTACGGCTTCAGCCACAATTAAAGAGAAGTCGAAACTTACATCGCAAAATTGCTTAATTTTACTGCTAGTGTGCTTCAGCTGCAAAGTAAGTGGATTGGTTGGTTGGTTGTATGGATTTTAATGGCGCAAAATCCTTTCAAGGACATGCTGCGCCAAGCTAAATGGTAAAAGAATGAAATCATACAAGAAGAAAAAACAAAAGTAAAAGAAAAGGCTATCTGGATGGGGTATCCCATCCAGATGTAGTCAAATTAACGTTGAAGTATCAAAGTACAATAAAAAAGTAGAAATAAATACAGGTAAAAAATAGAACAAAAGTAACTGGATGGAGTCTCCAACCAGGTGCCAAGTAAGAAAGGCAAACTCAGGGTAAGTGGATTGAATTTGTAGGAAATTTTCAAAGTAAATAATGTGAAGCTCTATTACATTTTAAAAAAAGAAAATATAAGACTACCTATCTGCACAGTTTATTGCAGAGCATTATACAGATTACATGTCACATCTATTTATTAAGAAAATAATAATAATAATCCATACTTAAGAGAAATTTAGATTGCTAATAATAATAAAAAAAAGATAAATTACACAATCAAGCATTTAAATAAATAATTTAACAAACAATTTATTGATTTATGTTTATTAAACAATTTTTATTATTTTACAGTCTATAAATATTCACAATTGTCAGCTGAACTACAAAATTTTGGTTTTAGAAATTTAATTATCTTTTCCTAATATTGCAGACATGTATAAAGATTAAATAGGAATTTACTGATTTTCTCTAAATATTAACAGTAGTTTAAAGGAATTGCAATTTCAAAATATTCACTTTCTAAATAAATATTTTCATTTCCAATTTTATGAGTTGTGATTATTTCTTGCTGAATTAAAAAGCTGCCCAAAAATTTAAAATATTTTGCCTCAATACAAAACACTATTATAATATTATGTGTTTGATCATCAACTTAATTATAAACCTCTATGAATTATCTTTTAAGTTTTAAAATATCATTCCCATTTTCTAAAAATTTAGTAATACACACTCTTTTCTTGCTTTGTTTATAATCTGCAATTCCTTTAAATTTCAATTAGAAATTTCCACCAGAAGCAATAGATGGCGCCCAATCATTGCATAAGTATGAACCAAAACTAAACTAGATTTTACAAAGTAAAACTATGCTAGATTTTACAATCCAAAACCATGCTAGTTTTGGTTTGGATTTTGATTCTATAAACTGTTCTTCACTTGCTTTTAGATGTCTATGGTGTGCGTTTGAAAGAGTTAGAAGTAAAAATGGGAGGAAAAAAAGGACTTGCATGGAATTTTTTTAATGTGAAAGGAAAAAGTGTGCAGTGCAAATATTGTAATAAGGATTACAAGCATGCTAATGTAAACAAAATGGAAAATCATATTAAGAAATGTTTCAAATGTCCTGCAGGTTTGAAAAAGGTTTTTGACAGTGATTCTAAATGCAAAAAATATCATAAGGAATCTATTTCTACTATGCCTTCAACTTCAAATGTAGAAGAAAATATAAAAATTAGTGATACAGATGAACCTAATACTGGTCAAATGTCCAGTACATCTTCTAACACTTCATCGATACCGATAACAAGTGTACCTTCGCTTCTAAAAAATGCTGGAGATGGAACATCTAGTTTTTTGACAAATAAAAAAATTTCGAAGTCACAGATATCTATGACAGCATTTTTGGATCAGATGGATGAAATAACAAATGTAAGTACATTTACATATTAATAAACAAAAATAAATACAATTTTGTTCTTTTAAAAGTAAATACTTAAATTAGAACTGATATTAATTGAAATAAATTATTTGAAGCTTTTCTCTAGTATATGTCTCTGATTTTTAATATTACAATTTTTAATAAATTAATAAATTGTTTATTTTAAAATTTAAAAGATTCATTGAAATAAGCCTTTGCATTTTAATATATTTTTTCTTTTAATAAAAAAAATCGTTTAATTTCTTTTGAAGTGTAGATAAAGAAACACTGTTAAACACTGATGTGAAAAATATATAATTTAAAAGCAAGAATTCACTTTGTGATTGAAATAATACAGAGCTATAAGCAGTGGCATGGAATGAGTGTATGTGTTCAGGGGGGGGGGGGGGGCAGTTGGGGAAAATCTTCATATCCCCAAGGAACCCATTCCCTTGCCATTATACAATTTTATAAGACAAATATTTTTTGGCAGTTTCAATGTAATCCTATTTTTATATAGAATAGCAAAGCAAAAATAGATTGCTTAAAGCCACAAGTTTATAAATTTTTTTGTAATGAAAACAGTCTGCTTTCAAGATTCATAGTTTCTATAGGCTTTCAAAAAACATTCCATATAAAAAATAACGTTACAGGATATATGCATTTATTATTTAAAGAACATTTTGGATAAAAGTCAAATACTACATTTTAATTAAATGTAGATTTGACTTAAAAAGGAAATTAATTGAAAATATTGTTTATTCTAAAAGATAGTTATAGACACATAAATTCCTGATAAATTAATTTAACTTACAAATAATAAGTATAATAAATATTGTTAATACCTTCTAAAATCCCCTTCCCTTATGTAAATCCATATAAGGGTCTCCCCCATTTTTTAACTTTATCCTTAGCTGCCGAAGTTTTTAAAGTATAAATCGGTTGGTTTGCAGTATTGCAATTCAAAACAATTAAATAATGTAATTAAATATCATATACCTGACAAAATATCATATGCTGAATCCTATATCTTTAATCTGGAATCATTTGAAACACGGCAATAGAGAATTAGAGAAAATTTGAAACTAGAATGCATTTAGGTAAATGATAATAACACCAGGCATTATTATGATAATACAAAACACTAAGGCAATTTATAAATAAATAATACTAAGGAGTTCCACTTAAAAATATCTCAAAATTCAAAAATATGTATATTTTGTATGGTGTCGCCATCTGTTGTTAGTTGTGGGAAACAATAATATTTTTTTCTTTTTAACTTGGAATTTTATATTATTGAATAATAAATAACACAAATCACGAAACTGATAAATATAAATTTAAAAAATAAAACAATATAAAACATTTAAATAAGATTTACAGTTAAATAATTTAAATAGGACTTGCCATTAATAAAAAAAAAAAAAAAAAAATATTATTACTTTACCATACTGAACAATGGTTAAACACGCAAGGCGGAAGGAATTAGGAGAAACTAAGTAATTAATACTTAAAAATATCAATTTCAAGCATAAATTCAAAATTTTGAAAAAGGAAAATATATATAGCTGCATAAAATAGTGTTTTCTGAAATGTATTCTTGTATGCTAGTGGTGGCATCTATTATCATTTCATGAAAGAAAAGAAATAATAAAATAATAATAAAAGGTTTTGGAATATCTGAATTACAAGATTACAGATGCTATAGAAGTCTGGATTAAAAATGTAAAAATTCTATGCCTTGTATATTTTTATTTTGGAAAAATAAAACTACAAATGCTTCTTTTTTGTTTTAAGAAACACTCAATCAACATTTGGCTAAGGCCATTTTCATCAGTGGAAGTCCATTGTCATTGGTTGAACATCCTTTGTGGATTGAATTTTTTAAGAAAGTTCGACCTTCTTACAATTTACCTTCACGTTTTCGTCTTGCCTCAACTTACTTAGATTCTCAATATTCTGAAATGCAATGTGAAGTTAAGAGACAACTAACTGAATCAAAACACCTCCATTTGCAATGTGATGGTTGGAGTAACATAAGAAATGAGTCAATAATAAATTTTATGATTTCAAAACCACAACCTCTATTTGTTTTTTTTATCATGTCAAAGGAAAACAAGCATGATGCTTGTTATTTGGCTGAGCAAACTGAAAAAGTTCTGAAAGATCATGTTCATGATCCTGAAAAATTTTTTGTGATTATAGGTGACAATGCTAAAAATATGATAGCAGCGTTTAGATTAGTAAAAGAAAAATATCCGCATGTTGTTCCATTAGGTTGCCTTGCCCATCTTTTACACTTATTGTGTTCTGATATTTCAGGATGCAAGTCAGTTAAACAATTTTTTACAAATGTAATTGATATAGTGAAAACTATCAAACGTAGCAAGCGTTTAAGTGCATTGTTTAACCGGATTCAAGATCAAGAAAGCAAGAAAAATATTTCCTTGAAATTGCCAGGTAAAACTAGGTGGGGAAGCTACTTACACAGTCTTAAAAGCTTAAAAGATAACAAGTTTACGCTGCAAACTATGGCAGTTTGTGAAGAAGCTCAATTGTCTTCTCAGTTAAAAAAAAAAAAAAAAAAAAAACTTTTAGATGATACTTTTTGGATTCGTATTGAAAATATGATTGATATCTTTACTCCGATTGTAGAACTTATAGAATCTTTTGAATCAAATGAACCTCAGATTCATTTGGTGTATAACAAAATAAACAACTTAGAAAAAGTATTGCTAGAATTACTTCCTGTATCTTTATTGGAAAAAAATGAAGAAAAGCATATTATGGAGCAATTTAGAAAAAGAAAAGAATGTGGTGTTGGTCCTCTCCATCTTGCAGCAGACATTTTAAATCCTATAATGCAAGGAAGTACCTTAGAACCTTCAGATTTGCTTGATGGTTTAACATTCATTTATGATGTTGGCCATCACATGAAATTAGAGAGCACACAACTTAAAATGGATCTTGTTCATTACAGAGAAAAAGAAGGTCTCTGGGAAAGAAAAATCTTGTGGGAAGGGCTAGAGAATATGCCTTCTCTACTATGGTGGAAAAGCTTACGGGGCACTAATATATTAGTTGAAGTAGCTTTGCGCATATTAAGTGCACCTATTACGTCTGCCGCGACGGAAAGAATCTTTAGCACCTTTAGCTGGATTCACAGTAAAAAAAGAAACCGCTTGGCATCAGAAAGAGCAGCTAAGCTAACCTACCTATCGTATAATTGGAAGCTGCTACACAATGAAGTAAATAAACAGAATACACCCAAAATAAAGAAACAAGAAACAAATGAAAATGTTTCAGAAACAATAAATCGTATAGAAGAATTACTTTCAAGTGACGACAGCTTAGAAATTGAGGACTTTGAAAATTCAGATTCCGAAGTTGTTGTGTCTGAAGTCTGATTGATTTTAAACTGAGAGAAAAATTGTGTCGATATGATAAAATTATATTTTTCATTTTCTATTTTATTATCTATATCTATAGTTTTGCATATTATTTATATATAAATGTTAAATTGTGTTTAATATTAGGCTGCTTTCTCAATCCAAAATTACTGAGTTTTATTTCCTTAAAATCAAGCTATTGCTGATGCTAAATGGTTCTCTTCAACATACTAATATTGAGTTAAGAAAATTATATTTTTCACTTTTATATTATATCTTAGCATAATTTGTATATTTTTCACTTTTATATTTAATATGTGCTTAATTTGTGTATTATATATTTGTATATTATTTTTATATCAATATTATCCCTTAAATTTATTGAAAAAACAATTCTCTATAAATACATTAACTTTTTTATATGCTTCATTTTTAAAAATTACATTTAAATTCAATACTTAAGTGTAAAAAAATGATTTTTTTTAATTAAAGGATTGTAAGAAGTCTAAAGTTCTATAATTTTCTTTCTTTTATACTCTTTTATCATAACTAAAAGTAAAATTAATGTAATTTTCCAAATATACATAATTGAAAATAAATACCCAGGTAAATACCCAAATTGGGTATTTACCCGGGTATTTACCCTGGGTATTTACCCTTAAAAATAAATACCCGGGTATTTTACATCACTGGGCACACCCTCTTCTTGTACATGAAAGCTAGATAAAACTCCTCCAATTCGAACTTGAAAAAGACGAATGGCGAGGAAATTTTTAATAAAAATGGGGAGGTTCCCTCGAATGTTAAGGTTGTACAGGTCATGAAGTATCCCATACCTCCAAGTTGTGTCATAGGCTTTCGCCATGTCAAAAAATACTGACACCAAATGGTTGCGTTTAAGAAAAGCAGTCCGTATGTAACTTTCAAGATGAATAAGATTATCAATAGTAGACCTACCACGTCGAAAACCACTCTGAAAAGAAGCTAGGCAATTATTGGATTCTAAAATGTGCACAAGGCGAAGGTTGACCATTTTTTCTAAAAGTTTGCAAAGGCTGCTAGAGAGTGCAATGGGTCTGTAATTATTTGGGTCAGTGGGATCTTTTCCCGGTTTAGGGAAAGGGATGATGATAGCTTTATACCAGGCCTGAGGAAAAACTTGTTCAATCCAAATTCTATTAAAAAAAGCAAGTAAGCTATTGAGTGAAGCTGTGGAAAGATGTTTTAGCATAGTGTATGTAATCCCATCATGGCCAGGAGCAGATAAACGGCTACTTTGCAGACATTTTTGTAGTTCTACAGTGGTAAAAGGTACATTATATGCATGAAACTGGCTTGAATTAAAATTAATGCGGATAGTTTCCATTTGTCGTTTATAAGATAAAAAAGGTTCATGGTAAGAGTCAGAGCTAGAGTTAGATGCAAGTGTATTTGCTATTGTTTCAGCAATATTTTTGGGTGAAGCTATAGTTTGGCCATTGTGGTTTAGGACTGAAATATGATTTTCAGAATACAGACCCATACAGTTTTTTACTTTTTTCCAGAGAACTTTACTTGAAATGTTAGAACTGATGTTTGATACATATTGCTTCCAGGAGTCACGCTGGCTTTTTCGACGCACTCTTCTAGCTTCTGCCTTTGCTTTTTTGAAGGCGATATAGTTCGTATTACTGGGGTACCTCCGGAAGATGTTCCAAGCCTTCTGTTGGTTTTTCTTAGCTGTCTGACATTGACTGTTCCACCACGGCTTCTTGTGCCTAGGAGAAGCAGTGGAGATAGGAATGTTATTATTTGCAGCATTGATAATACACTGAGTGATATTATCAAGTGCATTGTCAATATCACAGTCAAGCATGTCATTAGTAATGTTAGCTTCATTAGTGAAGGTCGGCCAATTGGCTCTGTCGTAAATATAACGCTTAAAATAATTTTTAGAATCTCTGTTAGTAGTGGTCTGTGTGATAAATATAGGAAAATGGTCACTGCCGTGCAAATCATTAGAAATCCAAAAGTTCCAATATGGATAGATAGAAGGGGAGCAAATAGCGAGATCTATAGCGTGAAAAGTGCGAGTTGGTTCATGAAAGTATGTATGATCACCATTGTTGAGCAGGCATAAGCCATTGTCAGAAATAAGGTTTTCTATAACATCACCACGTGCATTATTGTCAGAATTACCCCAGAGTTGGCTATGAGCGTTAAAATCTCCAACGATGATGAATGGAGATGGGAGTTGAAGAATAAGATTATCTAGATGTGCTGACTGTATAGACATATTAGGTGGTAGGTATATAGTACAAATAGTTATTAGCCGGTTAATGTGCACACGAGTTGCAACTGCTTGTAAATTAGTATTTAAACTGATATAGGAATGGGGTATATTGCGAGATATGAAGAGAGCCACGCCTCCACTGGCCCTATCACTACCAGTGAAGTCTTTCCTGTAAGCAGCATAATTGCGTAATTTTGCTTTGTCATTTGGTTTTAGGTGAGTTTCCTGTAGAGCTAAGCAGAGTGGTTGATGGTCAGAGAGAATGTCCCGGATTTCGTCATGTTTATTAAGATAACCACGGCAGTTCCATGAGATGATATTATTCATAATTACGAGAGTTAAATATGAGTATTTATGT
Source organism: Maratus speculifer (assembly GCA_964019185.1). NCBI lineage: Eukaryota > Metazoa > Arthropoda > Arachnida > Araneae > Salticidae > Maratus > Maratus speculifer. The sequence goes on from OZ025301.1 coordinate 248,787,658, forward strand.
CATTTTGATCAGAAACAGTAGACATGCTACTGTCTCCGTCGTCCAGTATTTCATCCGGTTCGGGATGAAGGTCCATAGCATCGTCATCCTCCATTCTTTGATTTTTTTTGTCTTTTTTCTGTGAATTTGTCTGACTTTTTGAGATCTTGTTCTTTTTTGGTGGAGGTATTTCAGAAATATTAGATTTAGTTTTTGAAATATTTTGCTTTAAAGAACTTTTAGTTGTAATTTGTGCGTTCCTGTTATGAGATGGTATTTTGGAAGTATTAGAATGTAATGATCTTGGAGAGGCAGTTTGTGAAGGATTGGCAGAAGTGGATTGTTGTGTATCTAAGTTATCAGGTACAAATTCTTCAAATACAGTATTTTCGTCAACATCCGAGTCACTGCTATAGGGCTCGGATTCCATAGCCTCGTCCGCGTACTGCTTGAGCTGTTTTGGATCTTTAATGTTTCTTATGATTGAGCTGATGCCAGAGATTCGCTTCCCCTTTCCAGCAGTTTTCCATTGTGGAGAGGCTGGAGTTGAGGTTTTCTTTTTAAAGGTTTGTATAGGCGGTTTTTTTAAATTATGTTTTCTAGGAGCATCAGGTTTCTGTGGAATATTGGCATTAATGGCAGGTTTTGTCTTAGTTTGGGGTTGAGATGACTTATTGGATAGAGCTGTCGGTTTCTGTTGTTTCTTCTCTATGTCAATTTTTACCGGTTCAGAGGATGGGGTGTTGGTCGATTCTTTAACATGAATACTGGTTGATTGTGTTACAGTTGATTTACTGGATGGAAATTGGGAATCAGTTTGTGTACTTATGTGTCTTACGGCTGTTGATTGCTTCTTGAGTAAGCTAGAGTAGGTAATTCCGACAGATGGGGTTCTATTTTCAACTAGTTTACGGGCATCAGGATAAGACAAATTTTGAGTAACTTTTATAGTAATTATTTCCTTTTCACGGTTCCAGTTAGGGCACTTGCGGGAATATGCTGTATGATCGCCTTTACAGTTTGCACAGCGTACGGAATTTTCACATGTTTTATTGTCGTGACCGACTTCTGCGCAACGTGCGCAGGTAAGAGATCCACGACATTGGCCATTAGTATTAGTATGGCCATAACGCTGGCATTTGAAACATCTGATAGGGTTTGGTATGTATGGTCGAACTGGACAGCTTAGATAGCCAGCTTTAATTCTAGCTGGTAAATTGGGACTATTGAAGGTTAAAATAATATGTTTAGTGGGTAGTATTTCTTCATTGCGACGGATAGTGATACGGCATACATCTACGACATTTTGGTCTTTTAAATTTTCTAGAAGTTCAGTTTTAGTAGAAAATAACAGATCAGGTTCAGATATAACACCACGACTTGTATTTAGAGTTTTATGTACTTGTACAGAAACGGAAAAGGTGCCTATTGTAGAGCAGTTAGAAAGAATTTGTGACTGTTTAGCTGTAGAAACCTCAACTAGTAGATCCCCAGATTGCAGTTTTTTGATAGAATGGCCATCCCCCAGCACTGACTGGAATGTTTTTGCAATGAGAAATGGTGAAGTCTTTTTAAATGAATTATCAGATAGGCTATCAGTACGTTTAATGATGAAAAAGCGAGTAAATGACATAGTCTGTGCAGTTTGTTGCTCTCCACTAGGGAGAGAAGTAGAAGGAAAAGAAGTGATTCCATCCATATTTAGGAAAAATAAAATTCAGACCCCGGCCGCACCACCCTCTCCCGAGCCCTACAAGGGGATGCACATTCGTGCACCAGTGCTAACCAGGGCCCATACGGTCACAAGACAACCCTATGTCAGTCTCCACCCTTAACGAGATGACTAGTAGTTGCTCGATCACTTGATCCCTAGAGCCAGTGACGAAAGTCAGCTGACCAGCCGATTGATGCATACGGGACCAAATGCACCTCCCGTCTACCTGAAGCAGAGGCCAAAGCAGTGTGTTGGTTTCCCTCAACTACCAGGATCCCCCTTTCCAGGGACACGGGTCGCCACGCACGGCCAACACGTGGGTGGTTTACAATTCTCCATGAATCGATATGCAGGATGATATCGGTTCATACAGAATTGCCCTCACCTCCGAAGAGGAAACCACAACGAGAGTGAAACAAAGAGGAAAGGAAGAGCAGAGAAGTAAGAGGAAAAGGAAAGGAGAAAGATCACTCAGGTGCCCCGGGGTTGTGAAGCCCGTGAATACCTAAAGAAGGTATCCCCCTGGGGGGATTAAGTATGGAGAAAAAAAAAATTATGTATTGATAATCAAAGATCATATTTTGTCAGCTTAGTAATCAAACAATTGAATAAAACTGAAGTTTATTTATTTATGTTACGTATATTATTATTTACATCTATTCATTATAATTGATTTTTTTTTATTACAGTCTTATTCAGCATTTATTTAACTGTTAAAGAGTCTTTTTTTTTTTCTTTAATAGGAAATATATTTTAAAATACAGGTTGTTTATGAAGTTGTTTAATAATTTTGGTGGAAATAATTTAGATAGTTTTGGACTGAATTTCCTGATTTTTATGTAAAAAATAGTAAGCTCAAATGTTACACTTGTAAAATTACTTAATTTTTTTATATTATAATCAACTTTAAGATTAATATGATAGGAGGTTAGGGGGTACATTTTATTCTATTAAAGCAGATACTTTTATATCATGATTTGCAAAGTTTTGTACTGTCTTTCATAGTATAAAATTTATATGGTTCATTATAAAATGATAAGTTTACATTTACATTATATGCAGCGAGAATTGTTAATATAAAAACTCATTTTCTAGCACAGAATAATATTGAAATGTAAATACAGTCAAAGATCTATAATCCTCACACCCATAATCCACTGTTTTCTATAATTTACGTTATTTTACTAATGTAAAAAATGAAATAAACAGTTAAAAAATTTACTAATTTGTGATCCAAAAATGATTAAAAAAAAAAATTAAATGAGAAAACAATGAGAAAACAGAGGATTATGGGTGTGCGGATTATAGAACTTTGACTGTATGCATGAGTTTTATTTTAAGCTGAATGTTTTTCATTACATTTCATAGGAGATTTATTTTAACATCTTCAACATTACAATGATTAAGTTTTAAAAAAATTATTTTTTTCTGCTTCTGATATAAAGCACCCTTTTAGTTTTATAATAAGTCAATAATTTATGCATATATCCCTGATTTTTTTCTTTTTTGGAATCTATGGGCGTGTTCAGCAATGTCACCGGTAAGTAACCGGTAAGATTGGTTAGTTACGAATGCGTTCAGTGCTGTAATCGGTAAGCAACCAACGCCGTTCAGCACAAGTGACCGATGTGACCGGTAAGTGACCGAAATAACCGGGGTAAAATCTTGGTTAGTTGGGTCATGTGATCAGTTACATGTTATTTAGTTAAAAATAAATGGCAACTTCAAATCAACAGGCGTTAGATTCGTTTTCGTTTTCTGTTGTTCGATGTCAAAATGGAATATAGATGGCGCTACATGACATAACTAACCAGTGCGTCCAGAGAATCAGTCAATTGGTTAGCTACCGGTTACTTACCATTCCGGTAAGTTACCGGTTACATTGGTCACTGTGGTAAGTTCGCTGAACACGCCCTATTTGTATGTGTACCTGTATATATATCGTTATGTTTAAAATTTGATAGCATTGTTGATATAGTATCCAATCAACCAACCAAGATTGATTATGTGCGGCATTAAAGATTTGAAAAGAGAAATAGGCTAGAGATAGAGATAGTAGGCTCATGTTTGCAAACAAGCCAGACAAAAGCAAATCTCCATATTATTCCAGATTTCCTAGTTAAGGAAAATAAAAATTTAAAAAAAAAAAAAATTCTTGTTCTTGCAAAGCTGGAGCAAGTGAATCATGCAGTTTTGCCATGAGTAAGTCAAATTTATTTTTTTATATTATAAGTCTAAACTTTGTTTATAAAATTTTAATTTTAGATAAGTTTAATATAAAGAACCCAAAGTTGCATTCTTTATAGAACTATTTACCTTTGAGTAGAAAAATGACTGTTGTAAGGAATTTACTAATTTTAAATTTAATCTGACAATAATCGTACAAAACAAGCAATTTGTTTATTGTATATACACATTTAACCTTAGAGAGCTGAAAATTATTCTAATATTCTGAAAACATTTCTAATTGATCTACAACATTGCAGTAATCTGAATATAATTGAAATATTTTAGTCTCATTAATTCAGAGCTTTCAGTTATAATATATTTCTAAAATTTCACCTCTCTTGTTTCTTTGATATAGAATTTTAAGTTGATTTGGTCTAAATGTTTATTTAATTTACTCTAAGGGTACCTTTTAAATATTTATATTTGTCAAATTCCAAAAAACTAATTTGTGTGGAAGGGAAAGGGGGGGGGGGAAGGAACTTAGCATCTAGAGATCACATTCATAAATTTTTCATGCAGCAGATAAAAAAAAAAAAAATTCTTTTTCTTTTTTTTTGAGGCATGAAATATTAAGTTTGAAAAGACTTTCCCCAACTGATATTGAATGCTACTGGAAAAAATAATAAAGAAAAACACTTGCAAGATGATGAGCCCATACCAGTACAAGACTACCAATTTTGCAGTGAACTGGAAGCAACAGGATTTAGTATTTTAGTTAAAGGCGATTGTGTCGATTTTGAAGATTTTCCGGAATTATTAGAGAGGATAGTTTCTTTTTGGTTTCTTTGGGATTTGGTATCTGTAGGGAGATCAGTCTGAGTTGCAGCTGTTTGATAAGTTTTAATTGTTGTTTTAGATACAGCAGCGGAATATGATACACCAACTTTGGGTGTTCTAGATTCTACTATTTTCCTTGCTTCAGGGTATGGTATATTTTCTTTTGTACATATTGTCTGTATTTCTTTTTCCATTTTCCAATGATCACAGGATTTTGAATAGGATGGGTGATCTTTTTTACAGTTAACACAGCGTGGGGTAGCATTACATTGAGTACTTTCATGGTCAGGAGCACTGCACCGACCACAGACAAGTTTACCTCGACAATTTGTTTTTGAGTGCCCAAAGCATTGACATTTAAAACAACGCAATGGGTTTGGGATGTATGGTCGGACATTACATGACAAATATCCAGCTTTTATGTGTCTAGGTAGTGTGGGTGTGTTAAAGGTAAGTATAATGTGCTTGGTAGGTATATGAGTTTGATTAGAAGGTATCTGCTCATCTCGACGGAAAATTTTTATTCTTCTAGCTTCAATAACATTTTGATCTAAAGTTTTCTAATATTTCAGCTTCAGTCACATATAAAAGGTTGGATTCTGAGATCACTCCACGGCATGTGTTTCAAGTTCTATGTGGTGATACGGTAACAGCAATGTTGGCAAAATGTGTACATTTTTTTAAGTTGGTTGCTTGTTGATTATTAAGTACTTCAATTAACAACTCACCAGTACGGATTTTTTTAAAATCGTTTTCAGTTCATCAACCAATCCTTGGATAGCTTTATTAATTAGAAATGGAGAAGTTTTGTCAAATGTCCCTTCTTTACGTTTTACCGCAAAAACCTTTCTTGTGTTATGCTAGCACTAGAGTTGGTATTTCTACATTCTGTATTGGATATAAAATCCTCAACTCTGTCTGCCCATGATTTGCTATGTTGCACATTATCAGTTTGGTTTGAGTCACAACTCAATAATTCATTAATCTCTTTTTGCTGTGGGGCTTCCACTTCTCATATCTTATTTCCTTTGGTTGTATCCATAATTGAGAGTTAAATTTATAAAACACCAGGCATCGAGCTTGGTCACCAACCCTTCTTCTTACCGTTACTTCTAGCGCAGGTCTCAGAAGGGTGAAAACTATTTTCAACAGACCCCCCACGTTTTTCGAACATTGGGTTAAACTCGATAGCATCTCCGAAGCTCCGGTTCTTTTCCAGGAAGAATGGGTCGCCGTAGGTAAGCCTTTACAGCTCTGTCCAACCTACAGCTGGCCCTTACGTCGAAAGGAACCAGTCTTTTGGGGTTACTCCTAACCACCACCATGCAAGCATGGCGCACCCTGTACTCGGAACCAGAGTTCAGAGATGCCCTGCACCCTGGGACTCGAGATCAACCTAAAAAGGAATAACCGAGGCGATGAGGTTAAAAGAAACTACAACACCCAGACTGCTTACGTGTATAAAAAAAACCACTATTGTATAAAAAGTAATATGAGAGGGAACTTAAAAAAAAGTGTCTTTTTTGTCGCTAAACATTTAATTTTTTTTTTCTTTTTTTCCAATAAAAGAATCATAACAAAGTTAGTAGAACAAAGAACTATGTAAACAAAAGAGTTAGTAAAAAAATCCAACAAGGGTTGTTATCCAAAGAGGGATAACAAACTGAAAAGAGGAGATTAAAAAGTGTGAAACAAAAGAAAAAGGATAGACAACTAAAAAAGAGAAGAAAAAAGGAAAGGAGAAAGATCGCTCGGGATCGGGAAACCCGTAAATACGTAAAGAAGGTATTCTTCTGGGGGGGGGTCATTGGTTTGAACTAGTTTATCCTAGACCAATTCAATTTGACGTGATTTTATTTAATCTAACGACCACCACGGTGCCAACCATCTACTTTTGATCTAATTTTTCCTAGGCCGATGCAATTTTAGCTCACAGACTATCAAAGCCTGAGAGCTAATGTGCTTTCAGATTCTGTGTGTGTGATTATGTAATCTTGTACGTATGTACGTAATGCGATAACTTTTGATAGAAATATCCAATTTCCTTCAAATTTTGGACATAGATTTTTCCTGATTATTTTCAGGAGATCATTGGATAAGAATAAGGAGAGAGGAACAAAAGGTTAATCCGCACCCCTCCCCCCCACCCCCGATTTGCAACAAAATAATTTCAATTATTAATTTACAGATTTTTGTCAAATTTACGGATTCAGTAAATCCGTGATAGAAACTAATTCTGTTTGAATTTTCATATTAATTGCCCAATAGGTGGCGCTGCTGATCTCAATTTTTCTGCTTACTGAAATAGCTCTGGCGCAAGAATTAAAGCATGAATTTACATCAAATTTTAGATTCAGTAAGTCCCTGATATAAATTTGTATTCTGTAGTTTTTGGAGTAAATCTCTCGAAAGGTGGCACTGTTACACGGTATTATTCGTGATTGTTGCAATAGTTCTATCTCAGGATCTAAAGCAGGAATTTTCATCAAACTCCAAATTCTGTTAGTCCTTGATATAAATAAGTACTTTTTAGTTTTTGGAGTAAATCGTGCAACAGGTGGCGCTGCTATGTGCCATTGTTCATGATTATCGCAATAGTTCTATATCAAGAGCTAATGCTCGGATTTTCATCAAAATTAAAACTCAGTTAGTCCCTGGTATAACACAGTATTTGTACACTCTAATATGTTCAATTTTTAACTAAATAAAAACAGATATTTATACAAGAATGGTTTTAATAGAGTGTTTTTACTGTGCGTTTTAAATTAAACAACAGAAATTTTCGATCAAGGTGTAAAATAAATTTCACAACTGGAAAAGGTTAAAATTTTCTTGCAAAAAAGTATTTGTACATTTCCACAGCACGATTCGCACTGCGTTTATAATGTTTGTGGTTTAAAATTGTAACATAATTTGGTATTCATATTATGTTTGTCTGGCATTTAATTTAATTTGCTCTTGAAGTAATTGAGAATGGTACTTAAAACTAGAGAGGTACCTTTGAACATAAGAAATCATATCTTTGAGCTTCATAAAAATCATATCAAGAAATCAGAAAAGCTATTAAGTTACCATTTACAACTATTGCATACATGATGAGAAAGTATGAAGAAATTGGATGCATCGAAATTCAATGAAAACTAGGACTTCTCAGCAAATTAACAATGAGGGAAAAAAGGAATGCTGTTAAAACAACTTTAAAAAATCCTATGAGTTCAGTTCAAAAATTTGCTGGAGACCTTGCAACATCTTCTAACATCAGAGCATTACCTCAAACAATAAGAAATATTCTTCTCAATGCAGATTTAAAAGGAAGAACCTCAAGGTAAAATCCATTCATCAGTGAAACAAATAGGCGAAAATGCATAGAATTAGCTTTTGCATACAGAAGCAAATCATTGGATTTTTGGAAAACAGTAATTTTTCCTGTTGAGAGAAAATTCGGAATTTTCTTACCACCAAGCATTTGAAAAATTTGGCGTAAAAATAAAAATGTTCTAGATCCAAAACGTATACTTCAAACTATCAAGCATGGTGGGGGGGAATATTATGGTTTTGGGGTGTATAGCTTCTAATGCAGCAGGGCATTTGGAATTTATTGACTTTAGAATGACAGCTTTAGCATACATTGATGTGTCGCGGTATAATTTATTAAACAGTGCTAAGAAATTACGTGTAGAAAAAGCTTTTCACTTTCGGCAGGATAACAACCAAAACATACTGCTGTGATCACCAGTACATGGTTTCTCTACAATGCTCGAAGGCAACTGGTAAGTCCTCTGCAATCTCTAAACTTGAATCTAGTGGAAAATTTGTGGATGCTATTGGATGCAAAAATCCAAAAAAAAAAAAAAAATGTATCCGCAAAAAACAGTTTTAAAGAAGCTCTTATTCAGTCATGGAATAAAATAAACCAGACCGCTACAAAAAAGTTTGTGGAATTTATGTCACACCATCTAGATGTTTCTATAAACACTAAAGGAATTCACACAAAATGATATTTTGTATCATTTAACTAAATTTTCATTAATTATACATTAATGTATTGTACAAATAATTTTTTGGCATTATATTTTTGTATATTTGTTTATCATAATGTAAAAAATCAATTCGTTTTATTTTGTTTTTGTATTTATATTATTAAAATGAATTAAATTAATGTATTACAGTATTTTTTGCTTAAATCTTTTATTTAATTTCATTATAATTTTTAAAAAAAGAAGTGTACAAATAATTTTTTTGCCAACTGTATATGTATCTATATTGTTTCTTTATTTTTATTACAGGCAACCTCAGACAAGTACTCAAAGTACTTCAAAAAAGAATCCATCCGATTTCTTCAAGAATATTCGGGGCAAAATTGATAAGGTCCAGTCTGAGGCGAAATGCCAGAAATGCATGGATTTAGACCAGCTCTTCAAATAAAAGTCTGAAGAAAAAAAAACCTCAAGAAAGATTTAAATCTCAGTGAATCAGCTTTAGAAAGCATGGAAATGAAGTATAGAGAATACAAGGCAAAATATAAAAAAGTTAAACAAGAGTTAAAAGAATTGAGAAAAATAGAACCTGAAGATACAATAAAGTTTGGATCTATATTCATTCAAAAGTTAAAGCTACACTTTGTCGAGTGAACGACTTTTCCAAATATGTGAGTGATTTGCTCGATATTTGTTTCGGCAGAGACACCCTATCAGAAAGTGTTTTGAAGTGTTCATCAACTAGGCCAAATAAGAACCAAATTCTTGATCCACATGTTATAAATGACATAATTATGCATGTGATGCAAACCTTCAGTGGTATATCTGTTGGTAAAGTTAAAGGAGCAATAAGATAGAAGCTTAGTACTTGCCATAAGGCAAAACAAAGAATTAAGAATGTCGGTAAATAAATTTATTGCTAATAAATAAATTTTTCTTATATTTGTAAATTTCTCGTATGTTTGTAAATTTCTTATGTAATGTTATGACAAATAAGGTAAGTCTGTCTTTGTCACTGAAATATATTATCGTCAGATGCTTTTCATATAAAGGATACAATTTGCATTTGCTCCTAGCTGCAAATTGATTAAATAAATACTTATAAGAAGCTTTTTTAAATCTTATATACCCTGTTCAGATACATTTATAATTCCTTGTCAATCTGTTTTTCAGAAAGTATTTCTCTCAAAGGTGATTAAAATTTTCATAATCCATATAACAAACTCGGATAATGCTTGATTTTATTTCTCTTTCTATTAACCTCTTTGTGACAAGAACCCTTTGCTTTATAATTTGTTATGACCAGTTTTTCAAAAAAAAAAAAAAAAAATTTCTTGAATCGCAAAAATGCTTTAATTAAATAAATTAAACATTATGATAAAATAGCTGATCAAGATAATAAAGGATTCTGAACACCTTATACCGGTCTCTCACCACCAAGGGTTTAAAAGTTATTTCATTACATCATTAGTCATATATAACACCTTTATTTGTTTGTGTTAATTGTATTAAAAGAAAGAAAATTGCTTTTTATATTTTTAACTTAAGAAAGAGATGTGCTATTAAGGAAATTTACTTATGTAAATGAAATTTCTTAGTTTTACCCTTCATTATTACACGATGAAAGTATAAATATTGATGCTATATGATTAACTTGTTAGCCAAATTTATATATAAGATGGGCCTGTCCAATCTTTCTGTAAACATGGGTGGACCTCAGCTCTTGGCACTCAGTGAAAGGCGCCATTATACACGAGATTAAAAGCATGCAGCAATATTATCGCTGAGTACTAGTATACATGCTTGTCTTAATATGATCCTACAGCAGTAGACCCAAAAAGAAAAACTACTGTTTTGCAAAATTATATGAATTAAATTTCAAATTATTCATTTTTCTATGAGAGGAATATAAAATTTGTAATGTAAGGTGCCAGAAATTTTAATCGTGCCCATATTAACAGCTATAACAAACAAATAAATAAACATGTAAATCGGAGATGTTTCTATGTTTCTTTTAGGCTTTGAAAATGTGATTTGACTACTTTTGAAGGTGAAAATATATTTTCATGAAAAGGACAAAAACAAAGACAGGTATGATTGAGATTAATTCATTTGAGTGGTTCCAGAGAGATAGCTTCTGAGTACTTTCATAGATAGAAACTATTCTGCATGATTTTGTTAATTTTTCTAGGTAAAAAAAAAGTTTAAAAATCAGGAAGAAAAGATAAAGTCCCTATATATCCTTCTATTAAAACAGTCAATGAATCAGTTTGACATTAGCAAAAAGAAAAAAAAAATGAACTTAAGTGGACATGTGTCTTTAAAGGGGCAGGGGAAGAGAGTTTTTATTTTTTGCTGTTTCTTAAGTATTAAAAGTAACTATTTCTAATGATTACCACATTTTATTATCATAATTACACTTTAAGAATAATAATTACAAATCATGAAAATCTTCAAACAATTTTTCTGGTTTTTAATACATTTTTGTAAATTTTGAAAAAAACTCTGATGCAACAACGATTTTAAAGAAACAGTTCTTCATAATGGAATTTTACTCAAATACTATTTTATTTTTTGCAAGATATTGCAGCACACCTGCTATACAGTACCATATATGCACTGGGGATCTGGTCGGAGGTTCATTTGAGCAAAATTACTTTATTTACAAGATTTTGCAGTGTGTGTGCAGGCACACTTGCTATATGGTGCCTTAGGCAGTAGGGATACAGTTCAGAAGGTTCATTCGCTTTGAGATTTTATTTGTAATAGGAGGAGCCTGCTATTGGGTGTAGCCAGCAGCTCTTCATATATGCAGGAAAAATGAGTTTTTTTTAACCTTAGTTCTAAATACCTGCGTTGTTCATTTTCAGGGAAATTGAAGTTTTTTACCTTTAAAAACCTTAGTTCCAAATACATGCAAAATACCTGTGTTGTTCATTTTCAGAGAAATTGAAAGTTTTTACCTTTAAAAAAAACCTTAGTTCCAAATACCTGCAAAATACCTGAATTTTTTAAAAGTTTTTTTGCTGATTTTTTTACCTGGGTTCTAACTAGGAAAATTTGAGTGCCAATAGTGATTCTAACAAGCTGGAAAATGTTATAGCTATTACTCTTGATTTTCCTCCACCTAAAAAGAAAACTAAAAAGCAATTGGCTTGGGAAAAACTGAAAAAAAAAACTTTTTTGATTCAATGTCTGATGGGCCCATTCACAGATGCATGTGCTGCGATCGACTTTGGTTTAAAACCTCCATCACCAAAATTCTGCTCTGTAAAATCAAACAGTATATGCCAGAGTCTTACAAGTATAACAGCATATGCCAGAGCTGTATTTTAATAATGATTACTTTCGCACCAACAACATTACATAGTTTGAAATGTTTCTTTCATCGCCAACTTTTATGCTTGGCGACAATGGAGTGATGTAATTTAAACGAACCGTACCTTCAAATTGCAGCATGTATAAAGTCATTTATAGAAGTGGCACGGATAAAATAAAACAACTGGTATTTAGCTTAAAATGATAGATGAATGTTTAGAGTGAAACATTTTTCAAATGGTTGGTGTAATTTCTTAAATTACAATTTTTTTTTTATATTTTGCAATAAAATGATATTAAATAGAAGTCTTGATATGAATCCTGCTTTTTAAACAGTTTATATTGTGATGAATTTCGTTCCCACGCTTCCAAAATTACCCCCCACGACGGGAATCCCGGAGAATTCTCAGAAGGAGAAATACATCTTTCTCCACTCTCAAAGTAGACATAAGAAAGTCAGCCGATTTCAATAAAGCACTTAAAGTGAACTCTTCGATTAATGCATATGGTCGTTCCGCCGATTTTAGACCCCACGGAAGATGAGCCTTTGAAGTGTTGAGAGAGACCGCTATGGCGATGATTTCCACAAGTAAGAGAAAGATATTTCTCCAAGGCGACCGCTGTGCAAGAATGAAAGAGGCGGGTCATCCCAAGGAATGATGGATGAGGGAAAACGGGATAAATAGAGCGAGGGGATGCTCTAAGGGACTTTTTTTGCTGTTCGGATGCGGAGCATTAGAGACGGGGGAGTTGGCCCTCGTACTCAGAGAGAGTAGTGACCAGTGTTTTACTCTTGGAGAAGAATTAATAGACGGTTAATGCCTATGTGGAAGAACTTGTGGAGAACAACTCCTGATAAACTTTTATCATATTAACGAGTGGCGGTAAAGCCATTTCAAATTCAGTACGAACAATCTTTTCAATCTGTTGAGGAGAACCCATCTTTTATTTTGTTATAAGTGGAATAGATTTCCTTGTAATGAACTAAATAAATTCTAGTGAAATCTGATCCAGCCTCTTGCCGCTATTTTTCGACCCGCTACCACACAACGCCGACTGGAGGTCTTATAATATATATATATTAATACTCTTGCGAAAGTGGTACAGTTATTATTAATAAAAAAGTAATAATAAAATATTTTACATTATATTGTTTTTCCATGGGCAAATCATAGCTCTTGCTAAGCAAAGTGCATGCAACATCAATGGTGATGAAATTTTTAGAGTATGTACTGTACACTATTTTAAAAAAGTACGAAGCACGAGCTTATTAAAAGAAAAATATTGAAGATTACAACTAAAAATCTAAATAACTCAATATAATAATAAATCCGACCAAGAGCGTTGTGATTATAAAAACATGATATTTGTTTTTGAAAGTTATTTTTAAAGAAACACTGAAAAAAAAAAATCTGACCATGTGTGCCATGATAACAAACACACGATATTAATATTTTGAAAGTTATTTTTACAAGAGGCGTTGAAAAAAGCAGGTGAAGGGCGACATAATTACAAAAACCGATATTAGTTTTATAAAAGTTATTTAAATTCTTGCTTGATTTGTTTCAAACATTAAGATAGCTTAAAACATAAGATAAAAATTTATACAAAAGAATGTTTTCTCAAATACTGTTAAATTCTATAATGAATTCTGAAAAAATCTTATTTTCTTGCCTTAAAATGCCATTCTCTCAACTTATCTGTCTACAGATAGGTTGTTTAACAGGTTTTTTGTTCAGATATACTTTTGCTAAGAATATAGCGCACTACCTGGTAGTGTCTGTCCAGTATTCCTGCTTACAGTGCTGTATGCAGCTGGAACCTAGTCTGAGATATGTTCGGTAAGACATTTGCATATCAATTACAGATTTATTTAAAAGGAAGGATCCTTCTGTGCATGCACAGCATCCTCTACATGGTGTTGTAGGCATCGGAGATACAGTTTGACATGCGCGTCTAAATTAGAGATTTGTTTAAAAGGAGGGACCCAGTAGTGGATACTTTCGACCTGTTATGCAGTGGCATAGGCAACGAGGATCCTGTTAGAAGTTTGGTCAAGATTTTGGCTTAGAGTTTGGTTCGAAGTTTGGCTTTGAGATTTATGTATAAAAGGACCAGTCCCACTAGCAGGCAAAGCCAGCTAGTTTAATTATCATAGTTATTAATTATTATAGCAATTTTAATTATTATAGTTACTACAAAAATAAAATTATTCATTGTGATTACTAAAATTATATTTTAAAGTGATAAAAACTCACTTTTATCATTTACAACAGTATTAAGTTAATTATAATAGTACTATTATTATTAGTATTAATAATAATCAATAATAGTATTAATAATAATTAACATGAATCATTAATAATATGAAAATTATTTTATATCACTTAATAAACTTATTCTGATCTTAGTTTTAAGTTTTCTATTGATATTAGCATTAATACTAATATCAGAATAGAATAAATTTATTAACTGATATAATAAATAATATTAATTAGTAATATATAAATCAGATGCAATTAAAAAATGCAACTTAATAAGCATATTATTGAATATACAAAATATACGGAAGAAAAACTAAAACCCACAAAACCCCCACAAATACCCAGAAAAACCCACAAAAACCCGGGTTTTTGCCAACCCTGCTGGAAATGCACTTTCAACTTTGTCCAGGCTTCATGCGGGTCATCTATGTTCTCGATTATTCTTCGGAATTCAGCTTCAAAATTCAAATACATAATAGATAGAGCCGATATTACACGTGCTTGATATTCTTTCGTGGCCACAGCATCACTACTTCTGGGATGCAAGTTAATCACTTTTCTCACTTTTAGTCCCTTTTTTGAAATTTTGTCACTTTTAGTCACTATTTTTAAAAAAAGTCACTTTTAGTCACTTTTTTGACTAAAAATAGGCTGTGAAAGCAGTATTGTATTTGGAAGCGTTTCTCTGTGAAGAATTTCTTTGGCTTATAGGTAAATATTGTAGAATTCCAGAGTGGAAAATTGTACTTTTTGACGAATGACATTATTCTCCCTCCCCTTTCCCCCTTCCCAAATTCAACACTCTCTGAGAGTGAAGGATCTGTGGAAACTGGTTCGCTCACTTTTCATTAAAAAATGTTACTAAAATTGACATTTTTATCTTTCAGTCTTGTCGTTATCCCAATATCAATTGTTGTTGATATTTTCATTGTTAATGAGCTGCATTAAAATTTTCTCACTTGTTATGACATACAAAAACAGGATAATGGCTAATATGAGCAAAACATTCTTCACTTCAATTTGAGTTTCAGTGAATAGTAGGATAGAATTAATAAAAGAATCCCTTCATATGATTTTAAGATCCAGAACGCGGAACACTCTTCATTGAATTTCCATTTAACATTTCTATCCTTTTTTTTATTGCAAGAATGGAAACAGAAAGTTCTTAAAAATTAATCATCGCCTTTATGATATTAAATTAATTTTAGCATTTAAAAGATCTGAGTAATTAATGGTATTTATTAATATATTATATATGTATTTTTAAGATTTCTATTATCTTTCAGAGTATTGTGAGTAACCGTAACAGTTAATACAAGGAATTTCTTTTTTATAATTTCCTTGCTTCTTATATTAATGAAGTTCTACTGTAATTTGTCAAATTTTTCTTTGGATTACCTTTGATATTGTATCATTAATATAAGATTGTTTGATAGTTTCAAAATTCTTCTCATTTACTAAAAAAAATTTCAATGTCCTTTATGTTAAAATATTTTTTACTATTTCATTGTTATGTGGCATACTTTCTACGCCATGTAATCAGTATTTCACTATAAAGAGAGAATTCTAGTAAAGTTATAAAAAACTTGCAAGAAGATATTGAGAAACTCAAATCTACAATTGAGAAAAGGAAGTCTTCAATAATATCTTCAATTTGTAATAAAAAACAGAAAATGTAATTTTAATCTGTTATTGTAAAATTAAAATAAAATTTTGTAAAGCCGTACCCCATCCAGGATCAGATCTCAGCAGTGGCGCAGCCAAGGGGGTGGTTTTGGGGTTAAAACCCCTCCCAGAGCTAAGAAAGATCGCTATAATTGCCACTTATATTAATCAAAACCAAACTTATTTAAACTTTTTGGCGTACTTCGGATTCCGCCACTTTATTGAACCAGAATTCATTTAATAAAGGAATTCAATTAAATGGCAAAAGTTCTACTTAAAATTGTGAAAGCGAATATTACATGTATTAGTTAAGTAAAAATTGGTTATTTGCACTAAATCACTTTTCTGAGACGTATTATGCTGAAAAAATGATGATTACCAGTCACATAGATGCTCTTTCAGTTTAAGTGTTATAAAGTGAATATTCTAATTAGTACTGATTCTATTAACCGGTGATTCAAATAACCGGCAAACACCTTTAGTAGAAACTCAAAACCCTCCCTAGAACCGAATTCTGGCTGCGCCACTGGATCTCAGTGCTTGTAAAAAAAAAAATTCATTTTTACTTCTATCATTAAGACGCTTAGAAAAAGCACAAATAAAATGTGCCAAATTGCTTACAGTTGCATATAAAATTATATTAAGAATCCATTAAATTCCAAAATGTTTTCATCCAGTGCACTCAACTATCATCAATGGAAAATTAAAAATATTGTCGTGTCTTTTTGCACTTACTGGAGAATTGTCAAGGACACAACATTCTAGGTGGTATGGAATGTAAGGTGAGAGAAAGAAATATTTAAATGTTCATCAAAAAGCATACTTCCATCTATTAAAGTGATAATTCCTTTCAAACACCAATGGATGTCATATGACAATACATAATTAAATTAAAAAAATTATCTCTAGATTATCTCATAATGGCTTAGGAAAATAATTTTAGATTTATTAAATTATTCTGTTACATGTTGAGTTTGAATTAATCTTGCTAACTTATGAGATTGATTTAATCTGAGATCTGCTTTCTGTATCTTAATCAACTTTAACCCTTAAGTCTACCATGTACTGCATAAGGAAGATTAATTCAAACTCAGCCTATGAAAGTAGAATTTATTGAAGCCAAAATTATTTTTTCATATAAGTTACTAAAAAACCATTATAAAGGAATCTCTTGGTAAAATTTCTTTAAAAGATTTAGTTTGTAATAATGGTATTATGGAATTTGGAAGGGATTGCTAGAAAATACATGAAAGTATGTATTTTATGAACATTTGAATACAATTTTCTGTCGCCTAATATTTCATACCGCCCTTAATATAGAATGGTCTGTCCCGACTATTCTTGAGTAGGAGATATGATGACATTTAATTTTCCATTGATGATGGTCAAATGCATCGTTTAAAACAGCTTTGTAGTTATGGATTTTTAATATTTAAATCTATGCACTTTGATACATTTCATTTGTGTTTAATTAATTTTTTGAGATGAATTTAGCTTTAGAATTTTAACTTCTCTTTATTTCCACCATTTTATCTTAAACATGTTCCTTTTTTTTGTATAGTTAGTTGCAGTTAAAATATGAGTTTGTCTCAGAAAATATTCAAGGATGTTACCAATCAGCTTTTTAATATCACTATTTGCAAGCAGATTTTCCATTGCTAATGGAAAATGAAGATTGTTCTTTAAAAATAGAGGTTATTAAAAAGTGATAGGTAGCATCCTTGATATTTTTTTGTGACAACAGCCTACTTATTATTTTCAATTTTTAAAAAAATATTATATTAACATTGTATTTTTTGTTTTATATGATTAAAGAAAACTGAGGTTTGATCTTATCTGGCATTTTGGTAGGGGATTTTCATTTAAAAAACAAATGTATTTTATTTAAATGATTAATTTGCAAATTTATTGAAAAAAATCTTTGTCTTGTACCATTTACATCACTTTTTTTTTGCTTTAGTATTTTTTTTTTACATGTTTTAGTCACTTTTATGATACGCTTTAGTCACTTTTTTGACATACTTTAGTCACTTTTTTGGAATTTTAGTCACTTTTCTCACTTTTTTGGAAGCATTATTACAGTTGCATGCCTGCTCCTTTCAGGAGGCTTTTCCGTTCCATTCACTATGCCCCATGCATTTTTATCGAGTAATAGATACTTGATATCGGCGGCCCAGGCTCCATAATTGTGAGCATTTAACTTGTTAATGCATACCTGGGTATGTTTGTCATTGCCATGGTTTTGAATTTAAACAGAAAGAATTAAAAAAAAAAAAAAAAACATACTGATAAACAGTATGACAGTACTAAAAAAAAAAATTTTAAGATTTATCCAAAATTAATCAATTTAATAGAAAAAATAAAAACCCTTTTTTTTATTTTTTTTAATACAATTTTTTTTTTTTTTTTTTTTTTTTTTAGAAATCATTTGGAGGTCTAATGGTCACATACTACCAACACCTGTCACACATTGATAATATCGCCCACAAGGTTACAATCACCATTTAAAGGTTAAAAGTGTATTAGCTTCAGCCCATAACCTGATAGCCCATAACTCAAAGTCTGAAACAAAGAGAAAAGGATAGACAACTAAAAAAGAGAAGAAAAACGGAAAAGAGAAAGATCGCTCAGGAACCCGGGGTCCCGAAACCCGTAAATACCTAAAAAAGGTATTCCCCTGGGGAAGAATGCTTGAAAGGAATGGATAAGTGTCATTACATGGCTGCAACACTTATTTATGCTTCAAAAAATGTGAGTTGCACTGACAGGCCATGTGTGTGGCCAAAAGCCAAACAACAAAAGAAAACGTGGAAGAGTTATTTGAAAGAACGAAATCTGTTAAAAAAAAAAAAAATCAACATATGAAGATAGGTTGCTTGGTTGGTTGTATAGGGTTTAGTGGCACAAAATCCCTTGAGGGACATGCTGCGCCAAAACAAAGACAAAAAAAGCAAAATCTAAAAGGAACAAGATCAGGATATCTGGATGGAACACCCCATCCAGATATAAGTGAAAAAATTTAAAATAATATTACAGCATAGAATAAAAGGTAAAATTAAAACAGTAAGAAGACTCATTTGGATAGGGTTCCTATCCAAATGTCCTTAACACTTCAAAGTCATAAGAACAAGGTCAAGTCATAGGAACAGAAATAGAGATAAAAATTTCATATTTCAAAATAAAATCCTGCATGTTTTAAAAAAGTAATAAGTACCCCATGAGGTATTTTTCCAATGAGGTTTGTCAAAATAGGTGATAATGAGTTAAAATATATTCTATAGAAGTGCCGGAGGCCAAAGATGATGGATGGTTAGGCAATCAAAATGACAATGAGGACACGTGGGTGTATCCTCCCTAAATAACAAATGTTTATGAGTGATCCTAGAATGTCCAATTCTCAGACAAGTCAGAAGAACATCTGTTTTCTTTGGATAATTAGGAAGCCAGGTTATGATCATTGAATGATGTGGTGCAGTATATTATTGTATTCTAAATTCCAACTTTCCTGCCATTTATTATGAATGTATGCGGGTATTCTTGTCAAACACCTATCTATCGTAACTTCTTCTCTTCCGCAGAATTGCGGCACACTGCTAAAAAAGGTTTTTCAATTCAAACCTGCGGAATGTTTTTCGATCGTAGATCTTTCGTAACGGGACATGTCATGTGACTACTATTTGCGGACGGTAAAAGATGTTGTAAACACTGTTTACGAGTAGTAAATAATAATGGCGGACATTATCGCGCTGCATCGTATCAGGAGAAGAAGACTTCGTTTAACCAACATCAATCGTCGTTTGAGACTGATTGATAGACAAAACCCTTTTAGTTTCGACTCCAGCAAATTCATTTTGAATTTTAAATTAACGAAGGAAGCTGTAAAAAGACCTTCGTGATGAATTGAGGCCTCACATGGGCGCAAGTAAAAGCGGCTATTCAATTGAAATGCAGGTATGTAAAATATTTTTGTTTATTTATTATTATTATCTGTAGTTATAAGTCACTAAAAATTCTTAGATTATCAAATTTTCAAAAATATTTCTTTTGCAAAAGATCATTACAATGTACTTTTACGGTCTCATTCTTGCCAATGTATGGTTTAAAAAAAAACATTAACCTTTAATATATAGCGATTTATGCTGCAGTGGCATAGCTAAGGGGGGGCAAGGGGGGCGTCCGTCCTGGGCGCCGAGGTCTAGGGGCTCCAAATTGTTATATATCTATATTGGGGTGGGGGCACAAAAAACATAGCTACGCTACTGTTATGCTGTAAATAAAATTTCCACAAAGTATATTTTTCAATAAAGTATTTTTTATGAACAGTTTTGTTTCTTAAGTTTTTGCTTTAAAAGGTAGAGCCATGCAATTGCTTTCATTTATGAATGTACGTACAATTCATGCACATGCATAAATATATGAGTTTGATTTGTAATTACGATAGAAGGCAACACACAGAACTATTTTCATGTGAAAATGTTCATAATTTTAAATTAATGCTATTAACCAATGTACAGTTAGTTATTTCACATTTTTAATGTGACATTAAAATCGTTTTTTTTTTTCCTTTAAATATTTCTCATTTTTCTTGAAATTCCAATGAAATCTTTTAAAAATTGTGGAAAATAGAATGTAGTTTTTATTCTCATAATATCTTGTGATAATTTAACATTATAAATAGCCATATGTTTGTCATAAAATAAAAGTCATGATTCTCAGGGATGGTGTATTGGGATTTAAAAAATGACAGACTGAAATATGTAGGTTTTTGTAATGTAATACTGAACTTATTCCTTTCATTTCTATAGAAAATTATAAGATGATTATAGCTACTGTTGTGATTTCTTATATTTAAAAAACAAAATTTTTACATTTATAATATGAAAATACAGTTGGCAAAAAAAGTATTTGTACACTCTAAAATTTTTAATTTTTTACTAAATAAAAACAGATATTTTGTCAAAAATAGTTTTAATACAGTCTGTTTACCGTGCGTTTTAAATTACACAACAGAAAATTTCGATAAAGATGTAAAATAATTTTCTAATGGGAAAAGTTTAAAAATTTCTTGCAAAAAAAGTATTTGTACATTTCTCCATCCTGATATGTACTGTGTTTTATAGTGTTTATGGTTCAAAGGACTACTTTTACAGGAGCTGTCAATAATTTTTAAGTTCATATTATATTTGTCTGACATTTAATTTAATTTGCTCTTGAAGTAATTGAATATAGAACCTAATACTAGAGAGGCACCTCTAGATATATGAAATCCTATGATTGAGCATAATAAAAATTTAAATACGCAACAAGAATTTGTAAAAGCTATTAAATTACCATTTACAACTATTGGATGTATAGTGAGAAACTATGAATAAATTAAAAGAATCGAAATTCAATGAAAACCAGGACTTCTTAGCAAACTAACAATGAGGGAAAAAGAGAGTGTTGTTAAAAAAGCTTTAAAAATTCCTGTGCGTTCGGTTCAAAAATTTGCTGGAGACCTTGCGACATCTTCTCGCATCAGAGTAATACCTCAAACAATAAAAAATATTCTTCTCAATGCAGATTTAAAAGGAAGAACCTCAAGGGAAAATCCATTCATCAACGAAACAAATAGGCGAAAACGCATAGTATTCGCTTTCGCATACAGAAGTAAATCATTGGATTTTTGGAAAACAGTAATTTTTTCTGATGAGGAAAAATTCGGAATTTTCTTACCATCAAGCATTCGAAAAAATTGGCGTAAAAATAAAACTGTTCTAGATCCAAAACGTATACCTCAAACTATCAAGCATGTTGGGGGGAATATTATACTTTTGGGGTGTATAGCTTCTAATGGAGCAGGACATTTAAAATTTTTTGACAATGGAAGGACAGGTTTAACATACAGTGATGTGTCGCGCCATAATTTATTAAACTGTGCCAAGAAATTATGCATAGAGGAAGCTTTTCACTTTCTGCAGGATAATGACCAAAGCATACTGCTGTGATCACCAGCACATGCTTACGACAATACTCGAAGACGACTGGTAATTCCTCTAAAATCTCTAGACTTGAATCCAGTAGAAAATTTGCAGATGCTATTGGATGCAAAAATCCGAAAAAAAAAATATGTATTAGTAAAAAACAGTTTTAAAGAAGCTCTTATTGTGTCATGGAATAACATTAACCAGACCACTACAAAAAAGTTGGTGGAATCTATGTCATACCATCTAGAAGTAGTCATAAACGCTAAATGAATTCGCACAAAATATTAATTTGTATCATTTTACTAAATTTTCCTTAATTATATTACATTAAGATAGTGTACAAATACTTTTTTTGCATTATAATTTTGTATATTTGTTTATTATAATGTAAAAAATCGATTCGTTTAATTTTGTTTCTGCTTCTATAATATTATAATGCATTAAATTAATGTATTACAGTATTTTTTGCTTAAATCTTTTGTTTAATTTCATTATAATTTAAAAAAATGAAGTGTACAAATACTTTTTTTGCCAACTGTATATATATATATATACCTGCATATTAACCCTTACATTCATACAGACCTCATATGAAGACAGAAAATAAAATTTCAGCCTTCATTTATAGAGATCTGATTTGTAAACAGATAATAGCTAGCATGCAGCACAATAATAAAGTTATTTTATAATAAATTCTCAATTATCACAAAAAAAGTTGTTTTTTTTTTTCAAATAATAATGAAAAATAATTTATGCACAGCAGGATTAAATCTAATATTATTAAATAAGTAATGATGTGGATAATACAAAAAGCAAACAGGTACTCTTTTAAATTGATCATCGTGTATAAGAGGAAGGGTTTAAAAAAAAAAAATTAAATAACATTCTATATCTGCATAAAATACATGGAGCAGCAAATTGTAAGTCACAGAAGAAAGGATATAGGCCATGGGGCGATGAGTATTATCATTGAATTTCATTGCAATAGTTGGGGGTCAACTTAATTCCTGCATGATTTTTATAACGATCGTTAAAACTTTCAAAATCACAAAAGTTCTGGATCCAAAAGTTGTCAATTAATAATTATAAAAACACGGGACTCTTTATTTTTTTAATAGGTTTTGTAAAACGATCTGAGATTGGTGCATTTTCACCTCAGCATCCAATAAAAAAGATATCTCACAAATGTTTCTCCAGTGACAGAACGTAAACAAACTGTCGATTAGTCGAAAAGGCTTCTCTTTAAATCTTTATATAAAATTTATTGATATTCTAAACTTTATAATTAATATTTGTATTTATAAAAACATTATCGTGTCATCATGTCGACACCGAAAACATGTTCTATACATTTTGGAGGTGAAGAAAATTATAGAATTATTTTCTTTTCTCAGAAAAGTTGGCAGAAAATAGCTGATTAGAAAGAACTTGCAGGTTTTGAAGATCGCCTGACAGATTTTTTGAATCAAATTCCACTAGATGAAAGATCAAATTTGCCACTGGATACCACAAATAAATGTTATTGTAAATTTACAGATATAACAAGAATTTCGACAGCTGAAAAGAGGTCTCAGAAAGAATCTGTTAACAAGCCAATATCTGTTAAAGATAGTGAAAATGAATTGCATTCTCAATCCAAGCGTGCTTTGAGAAGTAATATTGGATTCGGTTCATTAACAAGAAAAAATGAGTCTGTTCTGCCCCCCTTATGCATAATTTGCAAAAGGGAAAAATACATAAAGAAAAAAAGAAAAATTAAGCCAATGTGAGACAAATGATAATCTGATTTTAAATGCTGCCATCCAAAAAAAAAAGATGAAGCTTTGCTCATACAAATACACGGCAAAGATTTAATTGCTATTGAAATGAGATACCACAGATCTTGTTACAAACATTGTGTAAAATCTTACAAAAAATAAAAAAACATCAAATAGTTATGAGCCATATCAGTTTTCATTTGAAATTTTTTGTAATGAAATCATTGAAAAAACATTTTGTTAAAACATGAAGTCTTGAGTATGAATAAACTTACCGAACTTTTTATGAATATAGTGCATGAACAAGAAAATCCAGACATTTGTGAGTACATAAATTTTCAGTTAAAGTCCAGATTGCAAAACCGATATCCTCAGTTGTGTTTTGTAAAATAATCCTGACAAAATAAATGTGAGCTAGTTCTGTGTGAAACATCTAGGGATACACATCATGTAATAAATATAAATAGCTCATCTAAAACTGAAAGTAATAGCTATGATGATGAATTTCAAATTACTTATAATGAAAATCCACAGCAACCTAATGTTTTAAGAGACTTGTATGCAGCAGCATGTGCCTTAAAATGTTTAATTAATGATGCACCAACAATGTCTTCTTCCTGGCCTCCAAACGCCTCAGACTTGACAATCGAAGCTGCTTCCAAGTTAGATCCCTGAGAATTGTTTGACTTTTTAGCATGGTGCATTGGTGCTTCTGAAGAAGTTTCGACAAGTGAGTATGTGGAAGTGCCAAAAGATATGAAATGTAAGCTTTTGTCTATTGCACAAGATATTTTGTATTTGTCTAATACTAAATGCCATACACCAAAACATCTGGATCTTGGGATGACAATTCGTCATTTAACTGGCTCATCAAAACCGATTGGCTTATTAAATGGCCTAGGACACTCTGTATCCCACACTACAACTGGAACCACTCACAATACGAATGGCATTATCCTCCAGTGGGCAAACAAATCTTCTCTTTTTTTCTTGTTCTGCTGACAACGAAAATAAAATAGAAAGAAAAGGAAAGAAGTTTACTCTTGAAGTGACTTTGCCTTCAATAGAATTTTTTATGAAAAAAAAAAGATGTATGGATCTCCCAGAGACTAATATAAATGATAATCATTCCATACAACAACATCCACGCTTAATTGATGATTTTTTTTATATTAGTAAAATTTTCAAGGATGATAATATGATACTTCCTGGATGGGGTGGATTTAATACAATGCTTCTGAAACCTGATCCTCCAAATTCTAAAACTCGCATTTACTATCTCCCTGTTATAGTTTCCAACCCAACAGACATGTCGACTGTAAATACAATTTTACATTGGAGCATCCAGATTGCAGATGAACTGATAAATTGTTAAAATTACATCTAGACTTTAATAAATGTGTGCAATAAATAGACTGCTGCATCTTTGGAGATGTTTTAAAATAATTTTAAACTGGTTTTTGTAGTGCTACATAAAATGCCTTTCAGAACTGAAGAGGTTAAATAAATTAACAAACATTTTAAAATTAGGCAGTTCTCTTGATTGTATCGACAATAAAGAATACATGAAGGGGAAAATTGCATTTCGTATAAAAGGTGCTAAGATTTGTGGTTTTGCTGAAAATAATGTTGGTGAGGTTGCAATAACAGTACAGGCATTCATGATATCATCTGTATTTTCGTCCTGTAAGGATATCCTGGCATTAGTTACAGTAGAGAATTTAAATGCTGAACTAGTATTTAAAGCTCTTAATATTTTAGAAGAACTGGGATTTAATGTGTTATTTTTTATTTCAGACAGTAACAGGATGAATAGGAATATGTTTGCAAAATTTAGTCACATAGAAAATTAAAATTCAATAAATAATCCTGCTAAGACTGAAAATAATCAGAAATAATTGGATAAATTAAAAAAGGTACTGAAATTTTTTTTCTTTTTCCCTGACTTTGAAGACAATTAAAAAATTACCAAAATTTTCTCATTTATAGAAAAATGTATAATGAAGAAAAATCATTACTCATCAAATTAGCTCCAAAATTAACTTTTAAATCCTTGTAGCATTGATAAAGAAAACAAAACCCTTGCTTTAACTATATTTGATGAAAATAATGACATTGCTCTGAATTTTTTAAAAGATGAAATCAATTTCATGGATTTTAATGATACAATTCCATTTATTAAAAAATGGTGGAATGTATAATGTACATCAGTCATGTATATGTAGAATGTATAGTGTACATCAGTCAATTAAATAAAAGGCATTACAAGAACTGAAATGACAGTAAACTCTTTACTGAGTGATGAAAGATGCCTCTTTCTGGAAAAAAATTCTCACTGGAAAAAAACTTAAACAAGATTATCCTTTTGACAGATTAAACGAAGAAACTTCCTTTGCATTAGCCTAAATTATATATGCTATTACAGAAATAATTCAGAATCTTCTACACTGGTATAAAATATGTTCAATAAATAAATTTCAGACAGATAAATTGGAATTGCAGGTTTTAACAATACCCCCAAATGTCTAGTAGTAATTATCATGCTTCTGTACAGCAAATACCGGAATCAAAAAGAAACTTGCGAATAAAATCAATTCTCTAGCAGCAATCAAAATTGCAAGATACTGTAGTATTTCTACAAATACATTTTTTCTTGCGCGTGTGTGTGTGTGTTTCTTTCAAATCATCGCTCTATTGGTGAAGGAAACGTTATTTTTGAAAATAGAGAATTTATACCAGCCGCATGGCAACAACTGCATAGCAGCAAATGATATTATGTTTACATTTTCTTTATATTTTTTTAGTGTTTTATTTGTGACTGAAATGTCTTATTAAATGTTTGTGTGCTTTTTAATGCTTTTATTATTCAACAATGTCCGAACACGTTCCATAATGGTCACCTATGCACAAAAGCAAATTAAAATAACTCCATAATAAGTGAGTAATATTTCATTTTATTTAGAAAACATGTCAGAAGTTAATGCCACTTGTATGGCACCATATAATTTTAATGATGCTACTTTATGGTTCGCCATGTGTGAACATTAATTTGAATTAGCGCATCCAAAATCCATAACAGAAAGTCGAACAAAATTTAATTATATTTTGGCTAACTTACACCCAGTGCTACATCTATTGTATGAGATTCAATTATCAAACCATCAGATATTACACCTTATGAGCATTTAAAAACTGAATTAAGCGTGCAAGCGATTCTTCACAATCTGAAATAAGAAATTATTGTTGGGTGAACAGCTCGGTGATCATAAACCCAGTAATCTTTTAAGAGTTATACAAAGAACTGAATCCCACAAATTATCTGATGAATTGATGTTGGAATTATTTCTTTCGCATGTACTATCATATGTACAAAGCATTTTAGCAGCTATTTCATCAATGACACCTGATAAAGCATCCGAAGTTGCCAATCAAATATTAGATTGGTTGGTTAAGTAGGGTTTTATTGCGTAAAGTCCCTTTAGGGATATGCTGCGTCAAGAACAAGGTTAGAAGCAAAAGTTAAAAAAAGGTTGATGTAATGTAAAAATTTAAAATCACATTAAAAGGATGTCATAATGAAATATGTAATATAAACATGTTAATTGTAATTAAAACATCTGGGAAGTTAATAATAAATGCTAAAAAGAGGCATAAGAAGCTGTACACATGTTTAAAAGAATAGAATGATTTCAAAAATAAAGAATGTAAAAGATGAAGTAGAAATATTATACAAAAGCAAGCTAAAAATTGCCGAATTAAAAACGTAGAATCAGTCAGGCACTTATTCATCAAAAACAGCACTCTCATCATCCGTACTTGATTCGTATATGCCAATGACTCTATAGCTTCCTCCACATATTTATGCATTAGTTTGAGATCTTTCAGATTCATGACAGATGAGCTAAGGCATGATTTTTTTCTCTTTTTTCTTCACAGTTTGCCACAGTGAAGAACTACAAATAGTTTTATGCTCTTTTGTTTTTTGGATTGATTTTATAATCGCACTAGGTATTAGAATTTTGGAGGTTAGATGCAGATGAAGCAGGGTTTTTTCCACCGTTATGTTCAGTTGACTCTTGTAACTGTTTTGAAGATTTTTGTGGTCGACTAGTTAGGTATTCTATTATAACTGGTTCAGATGATGGTGGCCAAAGCTCTAGCTTTGGTATAATGGAATAAGTCTGGTACTGGCAGTAGAATGCTTCCTATGCGTTTTTATCTTTTTCGTGTTTGGTGGTACTGTCATAGATGAGCTATTGGGAGAAATACAGATTTCTGTTTCGGTGCTTATGTCTTATGAAATGTGATTGGTGTTTAAGTAAGCTAGAATAAGAAATTCCAATAGAAGGAGTTCTAGTTTCAACAAGTTTGTCTGCATGAGGGGAGGACAATTTTTGAATAATTTATAGCAATATTTTTTTTTCCAATTAGGACAAGTTCAGGAGTATGCAGTATGATCAGAGTTTGGGTTTTTCACATGATTTATTATCATGGCCAACTTCAGCACAATGTGCGCAGGTAACAGAGCCATGACAGGTAGTGTTAATATGTCGTAACGCTGGCATTTAAAACAATGGATGAGGTTTGATATACAGGGTGCGGCAGGTATTTGAGAACACGCATTATAGGTTAAATATTTTTCAGAAGGTTATAGTTACAATTTTTTTTCTGTTGCAGGTAAGTATGTCAGAGTCTAACCTAACGCAAGAAATGAAGCGGCACGCTGTTATTGTTTTCTTGGTTGCAGGGCACTCCGATTTAGAAATTGCCACATTTCTGAAAGTCGCCCGATCATTTGTTTTCAAAGTACGGAAAGAACTGGAGGCTTCCAAGGGTGATGTGGCGCAAATTACTCACAGGAAACGACATTGTCAGCGATCTGACATTATCAGGACACCAGAATTTGTGAGCGAAGTTCAAGTTAACATCGATAATGATCCTGGGAAGTCAATCAGAGCACTGGGTAAGGAATTGGGAGTTAATGAGGCCACCATTCGACGAGTGGTTCATGAAGACCTTCGATACAAGTCCTATGTCATGCGGAGAGGACAGTTCTTGTCTAAAAAGACCAGAGAGAACCGTCTGATTAGAGCCAAACGTCTCCTGATTAAATTAAAACATCCAGAGGAACCGGGAATGCTGTGGTTTTTTTCTGATGAAAAAAACTTTGTGCAGGACCAGAAGACAAACCGAAAAAATGATCGCTGGCTATGTAAAACACCCGAGGAGGTTCCTACCGTCATGCACACAAAGTTTCCAGCCTCTGTGATGGTTTTGGGGGTCGTTAGCAGCAAAGGAGATGTGATGCCCCCACATTTTTTTGACCAAGGTGTTAGAGTCAACGCCGCTGCTTACACTGAGGTTCTGAACACGGTTGTGAAGCCCTGGATTACTACTGTAGCACAGGAGAGGCCGTATGTTTTCCAACAAGACTCTGCACCATCTCACACAGCTCATACAACTCAAGAATGGATGGCGGAGAATTTTCACGATCACATCACCCCAAACTTGTGGCCTCCCAGCTCCCCAGATGTTAATCCAATGGATTATTATGTATGGGGCGTTGTTGAAAGAGACTCTAATAAACATCCTCATAGCACAATTTCGTCTCTCAAAACAGCCATTGTGGATGCAATGGCGAATATTAACAAAAATCATCTGATTGCTGCCTGCCGTCGGTTTCGACACCGTGTAGAAGCTGTTATTGCAGCTGAAGGAGGTTTTATTGAATAATATTATTTAATGTACATATGATCAACTGTATATAATGTCAAAGTTAATAAATGTTCTTTCGTTAGTATTTATTCCTGTTTGTCTGCAGAGATAACTTTGTTCTCAAATACCTGCCGCACCCTGTATATGGTCAGTTGGCCGGTTTTTAAAGAGTACTTTATGAGTTAGTACAGAAACAGAAAAGGTGCCTACTGTAGAGCAATTAGAAAGAAGTTGTGATTGTTTGGCTGCAGAAACCTCAACTAGCAAATCCCCCAGATTATAGTTTTTTTGAGAGAATGACCGTTTCCCAAGACAGACTGGAATGTTTTAGCAATGAGAAAAGGTGAAGTTTTTTAGAAGGTGCAATCAGAGTGGCTATCAGTACGTTTAATGATAAAATAGCAAATGAAGAAAGAAATCTGCACAGTTAGTTGCTCTCTACTAGGGAGAGAGATAGAAGGAAATAAGTTTTTCCATCCATGTTAAAAAATATTTATATAATTCAGATGTTAATATAATTCAGACCCCGGCCGCACCACCCACTACCAAGCCCAACAAGGAGATGCACATTCGTGCACCAGTGCTAACCAGGGCCCATACGATCACAAGACAAACCTATGTCAGCCTCCACCTTTAACAAGATGATTAGTATTTGCCTGATCACTTGATTCCTAAAGCCAGTGACAAAAGTCAGCTGACTAGCCAATTGGTACATACTGGACAATATGCACCTCCCGTGTACCTGAAGCAGAGGCCAAAGCAGTGTGTTGGTTTCCTTTAAATGCCAGGATCCCCCTTTCCAGGGACGCTAGTTTCCACGCAAGGCCAACACGTGGGTGGTTTACAATTCCCCATGAGTCAATATACAGGATGATATCGGCTCATGCAGAATTGCCTTCACCTCCGAAGAGGAAACCACAATGAGAGTGAAACAAAAAGGAGAGGAAGATCAGAGGAGTAAGAGGAAAAGGAAAGATCATTCAGGTGCCTGGGGTTGTGAAGCCCGTGAATACCTAAAGTAGGTATCCCCCTGGGGGACTTTTGGAGTAAGAATAAGAAACATTATTAACAATAGCCCTTTGAATAATATTGTTATTGAGTTTATGTCCTTTGTATTTGTTCCCCCCCATGGAAACTTCCTAATATAATCTCTCTCTCTCTCCTTTTAAAAGATATGATAAAAACAATCCAACCCCTGCTGTTTTCCAACAAATTATTTTCTGTACATCGTGAAAATTTTAATAGCTACATTGATATTTATATAGACGGTTCTAAAAGTAGAGATAATGGTTGTGTAATTTTTTGCAGAAACACTTCTTTAAGTTATCAACTTCATCCCACCATTTCTGTATTTACAGCTGAATTGATTGCAATAGAAAGAGCCATGTTGCACATCTCTCATCATCATAATACATCTTTTATCATAAATATTGACTCAAATAGCGCTATTGACATAAATAAGTCATTTAATAAGCATCCATTTGTTTCATGTATCCTTGACTTTTATAATAATTTAACAAGACAAGGTTATAATATTTTATTTTGCTGGGCGGGCACCTGGATATTAATGGTAATGAGAAAGCTGATGAGGCAGCAAAACGTCTAACTCCATAACAACATAAGATTCCATTCTCGGATATTAAACTGTTCATAAATCATTATATTCACAACAAATAACAAGAAACTTGGGATCTAGAATACAATAATAAATTACACCACGTTAAACCAACTATCGCAATCTAGCCAAATTTACCAAGGAAATCAGATGTTCTTTTTACTTGCTCACAAACACCTATTAATTAGACAGGATCCACTGTGCGTCCACACTATTATTTTGATTACCTGACCATCCATCATGTTTTATTTAACACATTGCTGAGGTCCTCGGCACCTGTATAGAATGTTTTTTCAAAGCTCATTGGGAAAAAACATCATGGGACACTCTACTTTTTTAAAACACACTGGCTTCTATTTTGAGATTTAGGATTTACCTGTTTAAAAAGTTTTATATTCCTATTTGACATTATGGATGGAAACTCCATCCAGATACCTTTATTTTATAATGTAATTTTATGTTCAACATGTGTACATTTTTATAATCTTATGACTACATCTGGAGGGGGATACCCATTCAAATATCTTTTCTGTTTCACTAATACCATTCTTTTATATATTTTTCATCTTTGTTTTTGGGCGCAGCATGCCCCTAAAAGGATTTTGCACCATTAAACCCTATTCATCCAACCAAACAACCTCCCAAAAAGTTCAGAAAGGATGTATCAAGTCTTGTTAAAAAAAAAGTTGGACCTGGATATACATGACCGAATTATGCAATGAGAATAATGAAAACAGCAGGTATGGATATTTTTAAATTGTCTTTGTAGTTTGTGTAGATTTCTTACAAGTGTGCAATTAGTGATATCACATAATTTTATAAATAGATTAAAACATAGACTTGTTAATGTAAATTTAATGAGAAATCTTGTTATGAAGAGTTTAACAGTACCTAAATTTTTGTTTTGATAGAAACATATGAGGAAGTGTGCAGAAAAGCTGTCAAAGCTGAAAATGGTGATGATAAATAGACATTTGATCTTGATGATTATGGGCATGGTAAAAGACAATCAATTGGAGTTGTATCACAAAACTCTTCAGATGAAGATGAGGAGCCAATAAGAAATTTAAAAAAAAATTCTACAAAATATATCTCAATTGCCATGAAGTCAGAATGGAGTTCATTCAGTGCAGGAGGATTTTCAAGAGGAACAATGTTCGGAATCTTTACTAAACGACAGGAAAGCCGATTTGTATGAAGCTGTTTCAAATCAATTCAGACCCGAAGATGCTTTCAAACAATGCAGAGCTGAAGATACCTTCAATGAATTTAAATCAAGCACTCTAAAATCCAGTCTGTAGGAGCACAAGAAAAATGATAATATTCCTTGTTTTATGCATATAAAATCCTGTCCCATACTCCTGTTAATTTTCTTTTGCTGCGTCATGTTTGTGGCCCTTGGGTCATATCATGACACATTTAAATAACTTGCATGGAGTTGGGCAGCTATTTTAGCATCAAGCAATTAAAGTTGCTTTTTTGGCCAAAAAAATTTCAGAAACCTGAGAATGAATTGTTATATTGAAAGATAGGATTTTAGAATTCAAGTTATTTTTTGTAGAAAAGTGAATTTTTATTTTGTGCTCTGTTTCTATACCATTATGAAAGAACTTTTCAGTGCTTTATCTTGACCATGGTTTAACCTTTCAATAAATAAGATCTTCAGCATATTTAAAAGATCGAGAGCACCATTACCACCATTTAATATAAACATGCAACATATTTATGATTAAATTCTTTTATTTCAGATACCTTGGAGATAATTTTAAGGAATCAGAAGTACATGCAGTTAGAAATGTGTGATTTGAAAGAATCTGTTTATCAACCAAAACCTAAATGGTAAGCTTAATTAATTAATCTTTACAGTTTAATGCTCTTTTTCTATACCATTATGAAAGAACTTTTTAATGCTTTATCCTGACCATGTTTTAGCCTTTCAATAAACAATATCTTCAGCATATTCAAAAGATCAAGAGCACTATTACTAGCATTTAATAGAAACATGCAACATACTTATGATTAAATTCTTTTACTTCAGATACCTTCCTTCTTCAGATAATCTGAAGATTATCTGAAGAAAGCGCCAAATTCTACAGAAATTTGAAGAAAGTTTGCAGATTTAACTTATCTTAAAAATATCTGCATAATGGGTCAAATACCGGCAGATTTTCAACAGATTTTTGGGCCAAATACCCATAATTTTCTACAGATTTTTATTAGTGGGGTTGGAGATGATTTTAAGAAATCAGAAGTACATGCAGTTAGAAATAAGGCATTTGAAAGAATCTGTTTATCGGCTTATCAACCAAAATCTAAATGGTAAGCTTAATTAATCATAATATTTTAAGTAATACATACTTTTAAAACGTCTGCAATATTTTAAGTAATATCCGGTTATAATTTGGCCAAATATTCGGTCATTTGACTAAATCACTATTCAATACATCTTTAATTTGAATTTATCAAATCAGTTAAATTATCCTTGAAGAACCCAAGATTAATTAAAAATTTATATTGTCATTTCTAAACTTCATATCATTCGTAATGTTTTTCAAAAATGTAATAAAATCATAATGTTTAAGGGACAGCCTTGCAAGGCATTGATACTTCATCTCTACTACATATTTAGTGTTCTTTTAAATCTTTAAAATTCTGTCTGTCGTTTTTTAGATTATCCTGTTTTTATATTTAGGGGGTTGGGGGGAGG
Source organism: Maratus speculifer (assembly GCA_964019185.1). Taxonomy (NCBI): domain Eukaryota; kingdom Metazoa; phylum Arthropoda; class Arachnida; order Araneae; family Salticidae; genus Maratus; species Maratus speculifer. The sequence goes on from OZ025301.1 coordinate 248,821,341, forward strand.
TGGAAAAAAAAATACCAATTATAATAATATCTGCTAGGATGTAGGGATGATTTTCAGGATTATTTTTTTATTCTAAAAAAATTCAGATCATTATTTTAATAAAAATTAATTAATTCTCATTTCAAAAAAAGCAATTTTAATGTTCCATAATTTCATTAATATATCCTATAAATCCAGTATTTTCATTTGATACATCGCAGCTTCCCTATTTGACATTATAGCAATATACAAAATAATATTTTTCTAAATTATTTTATTATTAATTATTCATTCTTAAAATTATATTAATCAGACTTAATTTTAAATATAAATCATTTTCATATAATCGCCCGGTCTTTTAATCGTATAATTAGCAATTTATGCTATTTCAAAATTTAACTTAATCTCCGTAATTTTTATATGACGATCGGCTGTATTTTCAAATTCGACCGCCATTTTCTTTCTTGCTTTGTCCGTTTTGACCAGGCATGAGTCATCATGCTTGAGATTGTTCCAGACGCTTCTAGTCACTTCCATTTCTTACACCTCCCACGTAAAATTAGGGAAATCCCCCGATAGAAGCTTCCAGAAAACGCTTCTGATTGGTTGAGAATGGCGTCGCGGACGAGCACTGAAATTTTTCGCAGGCGATTCGGAGAGATCCAAAAAATTATCCGAGCGAGCAGTACGTAAAAGAAGATTGGGATTTTTTTCCCCACTGGACCTTCGGGTCTAGCGCCGGCAAAGATGTTTTTCTTCAAATTTGGCAGAGGTTCCTGTTCTTTCAAGAGTTGATTTTAGATATTTTCAGAGGATGATCGTCTTTACAGTTCTGCACAACAAGATTAAATTTTTTAATATCTTCGCTTCAAATATTAAGAAAAAGCACCTCCAGCCAACTCATAAGTTTCCTCATACTAAGAAAATAGAGACTTTTCCGTTGTCCTAGTTAACTTCTGTTTGATCAATTTGCTAACAATTCCAAAGTCTTGGAAATTTATAGCTGACATCGTGAGAACCTTCGTGAATGAAGTATACCTATTTAATGCAGGCAATTTATCCAATGGATCAACGCCAGGCGTTGTCCATATGCAAGACCTTATTTATTTTTCTGGATTTCATCACAAGTGTCATCGGTGTAGCGAGAATCAACTGTACCCCAGTCAACATCATTTATTACTGTCAAGACAGTGGATGTGATCATAGAGCATCAAACTTAATGAACTTATGCGAACTGTAATACGAACGTTCAACAAAATATATCTTTCATAAATTTTTAGTTTTTCTGTAAAGGGATGCATGGCCATGTTCTCCACAGCTTATTCTCTTGCCAATCATGAATAAAATTTATAATTTGTAAGTAGAAAAATAGTGTCTTCTCTGTGAATGCTGTTTGGGTGAGTGTTTTATTGTTTTTCTTTACTTTTTATTTTAGGTAACATTTAACAGCTTGTTAAAATAGTTGAATTAATTTAACTTGCGGCACAACGCTTAATTGATTTGCTTCCACTATTCGACACGCGCTGCTATCTGTATTTGAGGAATCTGTTTCCGGGCAATATACTATTTGAGCTGACTCGTTTGTTTTGATGAGTTCAGCTGCCGAGATATCGCTTGGATCGGGTTCCCCAAATACAACACATAGCAATATCGTTACTTATTCAAAATGATTAATCTCAGAAAATATTTTGTATTAGTCCATACATAATTTTATCTATTCTCTTTTGGCTTCTGCTTCTACAGCTACTGACAGTTCAAATGCACCCGAGTTTGGAGATTTCCTGTTAATGGATATATGCAGTTTGCAGTGCTTAGAAGAAAAACTTTCGGTACCATAAAATCAAGTACAGTCAGCTCTCGTTAATTTCAAATCGGATAAATCAAATCTTCACTTAATTCTAACTAAAAATGGAATCCCTAAACTTTTAATGGCACAATAATGTTATTTATTTTCAGCAATTTGATCTTATTTTATCTTGAATTCAGTTAATTTGAACTAATCAGAATTCCATTTTTTCATTTTTCTTGACTTTCTCACGGACTTATCAGATGACAATAATTTAGAAATATTTTAGCCCTTAACTGTGGAAGAAATTGTTGGAACAATTCACGAAAAATGCAATGAGAAAATGGAATCAGATTCTGGCGATTCTGCTATTGTGTCCTAGGTACTTTACCCATCCAGAGAAAAGTCAATTGCATAACCAAGTGTTTGTGTAGATTTATCCTAATAGAGTCATCATCTGATGAAAAATTTTATTGTTTGTTTCAACTGACTAAAAAGTCAAAAGTGAATAGGACTAATCAAACAAAAATCGATGGGTTTTTTTTTTTTTTTCATAGGTAAGAAAATTTTGAACAGAATTAAGAAAAAATAAAATGCAGTTGTTTTATAATGTATTTTTTATGTTTTATTTATATTAGTTTATGTATTTATATATTTTAATTTCATATTAAGTCGTATTCTAACAATAACAACTGAAATTAATTAAAAAAATACCATAACCTTAATTCTTCTGTAATAGCATCTCTTTAAGCATGTTTTTTTTTTTTTTATACTTTCCATAATTTGAACATTTCTTGTGGTCCCGATGAGTTTAAATTAATGAGAGCGAACTGTACATATGTTATGCTTTTCACCATTTTTTCTGTCTATCTTAATCTTTAAAGATTAATCATAATTGTTAAAGATTTTTTTTCTCTCTCAGGAAACTCTTCTTTATAGGGTTGGAAATTAATAGTTGTTAGTGATGAATTCTTTTAGTTGCATTTGACAACTACAAAATTATTTTCTGCTGTAAAATTTGATATCTAAGTTTTATTTTTTATAATTTTTTTAAGTAATAATGGTATACTACAGATTTTGACTTCATGTTAACTTATTCAATTATAAATATCAAATATACATAGATGCTTTTTTACAGAAAAATTGCATTACCAACATAGGATAAAATTTATGTATCTGATTTGCATGTAGCATTTAATATATATTACTAGATAGCACCTGTCAAGATTTGACAGTAAATAACTTGAATGTTTAATTAGAAAAACTTCTCAGCCTTTTGGCTAAGATCAAAGTGTAGGTTTTCGGCGATCTTGGCCAAGAGGCGAAGGCTGAGATGCCTAATGTCACGTAATAGTAGAAATTTCACTAAATTCCAAAATTTATTTTCATCGAATTATTTTCGATGGCTAGTTTCGTTTTTCGATGCCGTAGAAAGTGCTACTGACTGCGGCATGAGATTTCTTGCTTGCCCCGGTATCCGGTCTCTGGTGAAACTTCGTATCTTCAGTGTCGCTGCTTCTAGCCTGGTCAGTAGACTGCTCACCACGTGGTGATGCCATTTCTCAAAATATTGGATTTTCTTTAAAAAAAAAAAGCATTTTTATGCAAAATATGGACAATCTAAAGAACTTTCAACTATTTTCATCAACATAGTGACTTTTAGCCAATGGATGCGGCTAGATTACTTCAGGCCCCACAACCTTGTGCATTCCGTAGCCCATAACCACGTGTTGGAGTAATCTCTTGTTCTTCGTCTGTTTTTGAAAAAATAGGACTGAATATTGGAAAATATGATTATTTTCGGACATTTTATCGCATTTAATTAACTTTCTCCATTTTTACCACGTGGATGCTTCTAGATTAAGAAATAACTGTTTCTGCATCATTTCAAATATTTCTACTGCAACGTGGTTTTTCATTTAGACTATTTGTGGTTTCTTCGTAAAAATTGTGTTAAATCTCTCAAAATATAGTTAATTTAAGATGATTAATTGATTCTCTACTGCAATTAATATTTCCCTCACGTGGATTAAGTAAGATTTAATCAGATGGCATCTATTAATGTTCTCTTTTATTTTTTAGTTTCAGCTGAGATGGAGTAACTTCTGGAGGACTGGAGCACATGTTGTGTAAGTAACCCATAGGTTAGCTGGGTCGGCAGCAGTCACCAGCCAGGGAGGCGTACTCAATTCTGCCTCATGCGGTCTTGCATACGTCCCCCGTCACAGGTCTGGTGATATTTAGTTGAGAGAGGTGTGAGAGGGTGTTGCTCTTGCACCTCATAGCATGGTAGGCCTGCTCCGAGACCCATCCCCCTCCCCCCCCCCCATCTTTGCCCTGATGGGGTCTTTTTATTGTCTGATCAGCATTACAGCTCTGCATTTGTTCACAAAATTTTTTAATTATTCCCAATGAACATTTGCATAGATTGTTAGGTTCTCTTCCATCTATCATTAATTTTTATTTTATTTTGTAGTTTTCTGGTTTATTTTTACATTGTAATTACTACCCTCCGCCCTTCGGGAAAGAGCTTTATTTTTATTTTATTTGCTTATTTTTTTGCTTTCTTGTCCTCCCGTTTAGTGTGCGTGTGATTTTTTTAGCTATTTTTATTTTTGCTTTCATTTTTATTCTGGGCTTATCTCTTTGCCTCTAAATTAATTTCGTTAGGCTCTGTCTTTGGTTTATTTTGGCTTCCCCGCTGATCAGACTGCAAAAACTTTAACTTTAATTTATGCTGTTACTGCAACTGTGCTTCTGTTTAGCCTTTCTCATTTAAATTATTGTTGAACAAGTAGACTGTTTTTAACTGTACATGTTCTTAACTGTACTGTACAAAATGTGTAGAAAAATATTGACACAGGACATTGGCAGGTTTCACATTTCAGACTTCAGGGGATGTCCTACAACTGTATACTAGACTAATCATTCATCCACAGGATACGAGCTTATCTTGAATATGACATTATTTAGATGATTTTAAACCATCCAGAGGGTATAATATAAACGTCCTATAACCGTCCCAAAGCTATCATGAAGCGACATCCATAGGATGTTGATAGGTGTGACATTTCGAAACCCAGGGGATGTTCTGTAACTGTCGACAGAACCAATTCATCAGTCAACAAGATATCATGCATGTCCAAAATGTGACATCTATAGGATGTGCTCGTGTTGTCTGGTTAGGTATGAAAACAAATATCAATGCCGAACAGTCTCTGAATTGGGCCACAAAGTATGATAACATAAAACATTGACATCGATAATGACTTTGATATCAGCAAGAATGCCACGATATAACATCAATGGCCAGCCTTCCACACATTTGTATGATGTCACAAACGGTACATGAAAAATTAAATTAATTCAAACTCTTATAATACAGTTTAATGTTTAATTTAAATATTTTCCAATAATGCTAGTTTTTTTAACCCCCCCCCCCACTCTCATTTCTAGATCCCAGATTAAAGTGAAATAAAATAAGTATAAACAGAAAAAGTCAATGATTATAAGTTAGCAATTATTTTCAAAAATGTTCTTTCTAAACTTTTCTAGTGCAATTTTAGTAGGTGGTTATGTGAAAGATAAGTTTTCTTTGCTAGATACATATTTTAAATTAAACAATTTTTCATAAATTAAATTTCTTTGTGTTTAGTTTTACTGATTTCTATAAGAGTGTTAGAAAAATTTATGACTGAAAGACTTAAGTCTGTTATACATTCATTAGTACAATTATATGGGATTCCAAGTTCAATCATTTCCTTCTCAATGGGTTTTGTGATTGAAGCCAAAGTGTCGGTTGAAATCTTTGTGAATTTGAAAATCTCTAATGAGAATGAATGCATAACAGAACAAAATGAGAAAAATCTCCAGGCGCATCCTGAAGGGAATGATTTTGGAGATGATTGATGCTGAGCAAGAGATATAGACAAGTGTCTCCAAATACACATGTACTTTATTCCTGCTATCTGCCCTCAGAAAATTAAGAGCCAGTGCCAATCACCAACCAGGTTGCAGCTAAATCTGTTTTCTTACACCCATTGATTGTTTGAGGCAAAACCCATGTGGTCTGTTGTTGGATATTTTTGTTGTTTTCTTATACTCATTGATTTTTTATTTTTGCATTTATTTTCCTTGTGGCAAATCTTTCAGAAAAAAAAAATGGCTCTTTTCTGAACCAGCTAATGATTTGTACTTGGCTTGCAACTTGACTTCGGTTTCAGAAGACAGCTCAACTGAATCCTGGTTTCTTTGCGCAATATGTAACAGTGGATTTTTAGCAAAATTCAATTTAAATAAGCACATGAGGAAATTCCATCCTCAAAGTTGTATTGAAGAGGAAAAATTTCATAAATGTGAAACATATGCGATCATTGTTCCATACAAAAATCTAGTTTAAATCGCTAATGTAAAAGAGTTTCATTGTGTGAATGAAGAAAAAGAGAATTGTTTGAATGAGGAGGAAAAAGAAAAGCAAACACCAGTTACAAAACCTGCAACCTCCAATTCCAAATGTGGTTAAGTGGTAATTCATCAGACAATCTCCCCTCTATGTGACTGTTTATATGCATCTGTATCTCAGATCCATAAGATAATTAAAGATGCTCATAATGAAATAGATCTGAATTTCCAGAAACTTAATTTTGAGAATAGTACAGAATTTCAGCAGTGGAAGGTGTTAGGAAATTTATTTCCCTAACTTGCTCTGGTTATTCTTGTCATCCATTTCAACCTATCAACACTCTTATTCTAATAAATATTTTCTTGTTTAATTCTCTTTAGATACAATAGTTTAATTACAACTCAATAACATAACTTAAGCTTTAAACATATCTTTATTTAAAATATACTTTTAAATAAAATATTTGTTGCCTACCTTTAATATTATTGCTATCATTTATTTATAAAGTTTTAAAGCATCTTCTATCTTTCCTTCGGCTCTTTATGTATCCTTTATACATGTTAGTATTCACTGTTTCCGGTAATGGCATTTTGTTTACAATTTCATGATCCTCCCTACGCACACGTTGTTACTGAAAACACTAAGTCCGAATGAGATGTTTTGCCAATAGACAACAGATGGCATAAGCTGTCTAAGATTGTTTGCATTTCTGGGACACATCTCCAAACCCTATTTGGAAGAGGAAGTGACGTATGTCTAGTGCGGGATTGGAGTGAACAGCTGGACGTTTTCCCAGCATGAGCTATTTATAGTACGATCGACTGAGAGAACTTTAGCTTCGTGGTTTTTAGTCTTTTGTTTATTTGTTTTGCTTTTTATGTTTAACAAGTGGATAGTACAGATATCAGAGTCCTCAGCTTGTCATATAGTAAAGATGTTTTTGATAGAAGTAATGAAGCGTTTTTCCTTTTAGAGAATCTCCGGTGTAGTTTATGAATTTATACTTTTAGTGTGAAAGGGTTCTCTGGCAACCAGTATATTTCAGGTAGGAAAGTAAGTTTCTTTTCCCTTTAATTAGAAAAGCATTTATGTCTGTTTCTACTCAAGGTTAGTTTCTCTCAGTCGCTCCTTTTTTTAGTTGTACAAGGACTTTCGGCTTATTGCTGTTGACATCCTTGGATTCTCGGAGTTTGTCAGCAAATACCAAAGTTGTTTATCACTGGGCCATTAGCTTTAGTCTGCTTTCTGGTACCCTGGAGTGATATGGTATGTTTCGGCCTTCACTGTGTGTTGTATGTTCTGGTAATTCGTGTGGGATACAGGTGAATGTTAGGAAGCATGCTTATGGCCATTTGGGGGGGGGGGGGGGGATGCTGGGATTGAGTAACTGACAAAGTGTTTAAATATATTTTAACAGATAATTTGGCCTTTAATATTAAGTTAATTAAAATGAACTTAAAATAATTTTCACAAATATTTCTTTATTAAAGCTTTGAATAATTTCTATTTATTTTTAAGTTCCTCTAAATGCTCCAAGGCTATTTCTTGCATGTTGACATTCTTTTGAGGAATTATAAATTTTTGTGTAAGTTAACTCTCTCTGTGACACTTAGTGAACTTCTGTAATTGAAGTTAGTGTAAAAGATGTCAAAATTATATAGTGCATGTAATGGTTTAAATTGTTTAGTTTTGATTTATATGTTTGTTTTGGTTAATAAATATTTTAGTTGATTTTATATCTTTGTTTTTCTTTATCAGGCTTAACATTTTTAGTTTGATTTCTTCAGTAAACTTTGGGTGGACCAATTTCAGCAATAGAGCTTAACTGTGTTGTCATTTTCTGCTGAATAATTTTTAGACTGAATTTGGTTAGGGTAATTCAGGTTAACAGAAGGTTGATGAAGAAAGTAAAACTGTTTCATGTTTTATGAAACATTCTGGAAGCCATAGTTTCAGCACTTACTCTTTGTGTTACTATTACTGTCATCATAGTGGATCATCACAATCTAAGGACAATAGAAAGAGGAGACTGAAATGCAGTGGTTCTAATAAAATTGAATTGACATGCTCTACTACCGTAATTTCTGGAAGAAACGCCGCGGCGTTTACGTGTTTTAAACTGAAATTTCAAGCGATGCGGCGTTTCTACCTATGCGGCGTTTACGAGCATTTTTTTTTTTCAAACAAGTGTGATATTTTTCTGAATTTTTCCGAAAATTAAAAAAAAATCGATCATAATTCCAAAATTTCGGACATAAAATGTATCGCAAATTCCGACAAATGGTTGCAAAAACAAATTAATTTCGATTTCGTCAAAATATCGCGAAAAAATGTCAATTTTCATTAAAAGACCGCAAAAAGTTAAGCAAATTTCGCATTAGATTACGAATAAACGAAAATTGTATTTTCGAATGAATTTCCTGAATTTCCCCCTCCCCTTCTTTTATAACTTTCAGAAAATTTGTTCTGAATCCGATTTTTTTCCCCCGTTCCAAAGATTCAGTGATGAATTATGATGAAATGAATGAATCATGAATCTTTGATGAAATGTGCTTTTTTTTTAAAGATTTTTTTAATTGATTTCATGCTTTTTTTACAAATTTCTACTTTTTTCTGCGTTTTTCGACAGAATTTACGTTTTTTTTAAAACCAATTTTTTTTCAAGTATTGCTTCAATTATCAAAATTCATGATTCATTCAAAGATTTATGATTCATTCCTGAAAATTTTGTGAAACAATCGTGTAAAAATCCCGTGTAAGCGCCCCTCTCTAATTATTTTATGATTTTTCGTCACGTTTGGGGGGGGGGGCGGATTACCGGTATTTTACGGTACTGTTAGGAAAAAAAAAAATCACCGTATCTGCTGCGCCGCACTAAGCATATTTTTACTTTTAAACTCGTATGCGTCGCGGCGCTTATTCCCGAAAATACGGTATTTAAATAACATTATTAATTTTGTATTTATTTATTAATTTCTGATTAATAATTTCATTTTTATGATTTATTAATATAGCTTATTAATGTGTTTCTGTTTAACATGTTAACCGCGGAAATTTCACCTGCGGCGTTTACGACCATTTTCTAAATTTTTTTGAGTGATTTTCTGCTACGCGGCGTTTCTTCCAGAAATTACGGTACTATGAAATTAATCAGGAGTACTGATGGAAAAATTAAACCTGTATATTAGTCTACTCATATTGATCATAGGATGGATATTGGCCAAACTCTTCTTTATAAAGCTGAAAGGGACAAATTATTAGCACAACTACACGAGAAAATAATGAAAGCCATTGTTTTAAAGTGCGAGACTTGCTCTCCAAGTTCTAGAAAATTTTTTGTAACTCAGAAAGATTATCATACTTATATGCAGAGACTACCATATAAAACAAGACATAGTTCTTTACCAGTGATGATGCAACATCTGTTGATTTATCAGTGCAATTAATGAGATTGGAAAAGGGAAATACAGTCGAATCTCATTAACACAAAATTGAAGGAGTTGCAATTTTTTTTTTTTTTTTGTTAACCATCGAAATAGTGATGCCATCTATATTAGATTTAAAAAACTAAATAAATAAGCTTACAAATATATGCCTGCTAAATCATAAATTAATAAGAAATAGAAAATTTAATTAAGAAATAAACAAATTGGTCATCATTTTAGGCAATAAAAAGTTTATTTACCTGCAAATCATTTTTTTTTTTTAATAAAGTCTGTTACTGGCTTGTTTCAATTTTTGTAGACTGCTTTGTTAGAAATGTATGGACCTCATCTAATTTCTACAAAGTTTGGGAAGCATTCTCTTGTTCCATAAGGTTGGTCGGTTGTATGAATTTTAGTGGCACAAAATCCCTTGAGGGACATGCTGCGCCAAAACAAAGAGTAATAATACAAAACCAGAGACTAAAACAAACCTGTCTGTGTCTGGATGGGGTCTAGAGTCAGGTAAAAGTAGAAAAATAAAAAGACTTAAATATTACTCTTCCAGCTGTCTAAAAAAGCAAAACAAGTCGAGTTATAAAACTGGTCAGTAGTAAAAATTATATATTAAATATAATGGGTTTTAAAAAAGTGAAGAGTGCCCCATGAGGTGTTTCCCCAATGAGGTTTGTCAAGATTCTTGTTCCATAAGGAAAAATTGTACAGTTTTTAATGCTGCAGTAGCTTCATTTAATGACACTGAACTTTTCAGTTCTGGGTCGAATTCTTCATCCTTGTCTAAAATGTCAATGTTGTCTTTTTTTCAGTTAATGAAGCAATTGTTTCTTTGTTATCACATCCGAAGTCAGCAAATCTTCATCTATGCAAATATACTCAACAAAAAATGCCTGCAAAATAATTCCCATTTTACAGCTTTAACTATCAAATCAGTCATCATTTCAGATTCTGTTTCATTAATTTCTTCATTTATCTTATGCATAAATTCCGTCTGTCGGAAACAAGTTTTCAGTTCCAGTTGTGATACTGTTACAGGCAAGTTTCTAGTAAATTTCACAGAAAATTGTTATTATCAAAATATTGAATCATTGGATAATTCCTTGGTCACAAGGTGAAGTGTTGCTGTAGTGTTCGGAGGAAGAAAAACATTCAATTGCTTTTAATACTGGAACATCTTTATGAGCTCTGCAATTGTCTAGCAATAAACAGATTTTTCTCTTTTCTTGGTAGGATTTTAAGACCAGATCAAGTAACCATTTCGTAAAAATAGCATTGTTTATCCATGCATTTTTGCTGGAAGCGTAGCAAACTGGCAAAGTTTTAACAATTTTGAAACAACGTAATTTCGCCGTATTACCGATTACGAGCAATGGTAATTTTTCAATCACGTCCATGTTGCAGCCGACCCTAATCGTAATTCTTTCTTTGCTGAATTTTCCTCCAGTACATTTTTCTCCTTTTTAAGTAAGTGTTGCCGAGGGTTGTGCTTTGAAAAAAAAAAAAATCCCCGTTTCATCAGCATTAAAAATGTCACAGAGTGTATAATTAATTTTTAAGTCTAACCACTTTTCTAATAAAAAAGACTGTATAGAAGTCTCATCTATGGCAAATTCTTCTCCATGTTCTTTAAATCTTGTTAGCCATCCTTTAGAACACGTGAAATCGTTGTAACCGAGAGCATCGACAAAAGCCTTCTCTTGCAAAACTGTACCAGTTAGAACAATGTTCTAGCTTCTTGCTTCTTTTATCCACCAAAAGAGAGCAATTTCTTCATTTTTCCATACTTTGCCGCAGTTTCTGATTTTTTCAGCACTTTATCACTGACTTCATTTAAAATCTTTTGTTTTGTTTCTAAAGATACAGCTTGCTGTTTTCGACATCTTTCAAAGAATTCTACAGAGCTTCAGTAGTCAGATATAGAAGTAAGGATTGTCACTTCTTTCACTCGAAGATATGGGATTTCAGAAACACTGTTTATGGTTTATGTCACTATCAATAGAGTCAAACAATTAATGGAACAATCATATTAAAAAAAGAAACTCCTTCACCCAAACATTCATTTTGGCTGATCTATAGCTCAGAGAAGGAATACGTCTGCATAAACGACCAAACAGATACAATTTCTAAAGATCAGGAGCCCCTGACAGTTTGGACACCACCCTATCTATTGATTAGCCAAATATTACACCCTTTTCCTCTTTGTCATTTTCAAGCAGTGAGAAAAATTCTATTTTTAGTAAATAAGATGTGATATGGAAGTTTAAAATATTGAAAACTTCACTAAAGAAAGAATGCTTTAATTTTCGAGCAAAAATTATTTTTGCCTTAAGCGGGATTTTATGAAATTCTATTTCGTGTTTAATGAATTAATTTACATTGGTTATCAAACTTATCTCACGAGACCTCAGTATTATTTCATGTTAAGCAAAATTTTGCGTTAAGCGATTTTGTGTCAACGAGGTTCGACTGTTTTACCTTATTATCCATGTATTTTGAAGGAATTTCTTTTTGATATACTGAATAAGGTGCATGTAAAACTTTTTCTACTACTTTCAGCTGTATGCTAAAAATGGCATCATTGCTATATCTCAACACATGGCATAACACAATATTGGATTTTTTTTTTTTTTTTTTTTTTTTGTCAACATTAATGGTTAATGATAGAGCTTATGAAGGATGCCCTGTGGCCATTTTATATTCCTCCCATGAAAACGAAGAAACATATCAAATTTTCTTTGCAGCTATCAAAGAGTGTGCCAACAATGTAAAGGCCTTGGTGTTTATGTCAGATGATGCTTCAGCCATATATAATGCCTTGTCAAGCATTTTTGGTAAACAAAAGCAGCTTTGTTCACCAATGTGCAAAGAAAGATTCCTGACCAGATGAAACATAAAGAAGTGAAGAGGATCTAACTGAATTGCTTTATGAAACAAGAAAGAAAGAAATTCTTAAAAAACTTCTTGTAAAGAAACTGAACAATTTTTCCAGTATTTTTCAGCACAATATGCAAATCATACAAAATTATGGGCTGCATGTTATAGAATTGGATGTAAGTTAAATGTTAATATGAAATTGGAAAGGTGGCATAGACAATTGAAATTTGAGGAAGCTGGGGACAATTTAATAAGGAGATTAGATAGATCCATAAGTTTAGTGCAATGTGACGATAGTGATGAAAAAATTGATTGGCCGAGTTACTGCTGTAGAATGCTCACAATTGACTTCCAGAATGGCCAAAGTAAGAAAACAACACGATGCCTCTATACAATTATTTAAAGACCAAATAACAGAATTAGAACCTCTAAAGTGTTTGACTTTTCAGTCTAGTCATCCAGATGAAATGTACATTAACCCTTAAGCGGTAACCATGGGTCACTAGTGCCTCGGTCAAATTTTCTTTCCTTGCTAGCTTAGAGGAGAGAGTGGGGAGCGGGACTAAACTACCCTGAAAAAAATAGTACACTAGTAGGCTATTAGCTTCCGAAACGCCGATGTTTTAGTGCGTTCACAGCCAACATAAGAGCCAATCAAAATTTCGAAAAAGCACGGGTGACCCAGGGTTACCATTTACATTGACGAAAAGTGTAAGGTAAGAAAAAATTTGTTTGGTTAGGAATCGATGTTTTTTTTTTCATAAAAAATCGATACATTACACTCACTTGGGTTTCCGAACCTTACTTTTTATGCAAACACGTGTTTATGAAATTGTTTGGTGCGATTGCAGTGTCACAGACCTGTGTGCGAGGAACACAGACATAAAATCTGTTTTGATTGTTTATAAATGATGATATCAGTGTTGCTGTAATTTTTCATTATTATATTTTTTGTTTAATTAAATAAAGTTTGATAATTAACATCATTTTCATAAATAAAATTGATAGAAAAACTAATAAAATTTCTATTTCATTGTAAATTGTACCTATTTATAAGTTAAAAAAACGTTTTTACGCTCAAAACTTAAGCATTGTTTTAATTTATACTGGCTATTTTTATTTTTTTTTGTGAAAGTACCATTCTTGATCTTCAATTTCCCGTTTGAAACAGCAAAAAATGTCAATTCTATCCAAAGTTATGATTTTTTAAAGAAAATGTGAATTTTTCAAATTTTTATTTGTTTATTTAAACATATTGTTTAAACAAATTAATAAATCAGCAATATTGTGACTGATTCTTGTTCAAGGGTAGTTGATGTAATATCATGAATTTTTAAAGCGCTTTAAACCACTTTTTACAGTGCTAAGCACGAGTGACCCATGATTACCGTTTAAAGGAGCTGAAAAACACGTTACTGTTTAATGGTTAAAATATATGATGTGTGATGATGATGTATGAAATTGTGATTGTTCCATTATATGTAGTGATTGTCACATTTGTATACATGAATTAGACTGTGAATGTTATGACTATAAAGTTCGTTAAATGATATTTAAACATATTCATTTAATTTGTACTGTTTTTGTTAAAGAAAATCATATTCATCCCATCTCTTATGCAGATAAAGCCAATTTAATAGATAACACACCAATGAACATAAATTAGTTGAATGAAAATCAGTGTTCAACTCACAAAATTAGATCCTCTATTGACATAGAGGAAGAAAAGAGGATTCTGGCAGATGAAGTGTTATCCCTTATTCAAATATCTCATAATATGGAACAATTTAAAATTCTAAAAGATGGGGTTTCACATTTAAAACTGCAAAGGGAGATGCTTAACCAAAATCAAGAAAGGTCTTTGCTTGTAACTAATACAGGTATTTCTTCTGGAAAAATTGTGCCAGAAACGTGATTCTAAAATCTTAAAAATAAAAAGTCTGTGAAGCGAAAATTAGAAAATTTAAATAAAATTCTATAATTAAAAATTTCATTAAAAAATCTGGCATTTTACTGATGAGAAAAGATTTATCATTTTTCTTTTAATCAGATTTTTTATTATATGAATTGCTATGCACAATGTTATGTAATTTTCAACTGAAGCAGTAAATTACAATTAGAAAATTACAATTTCAATAGCACTCAACTTTATTAACTGATTTTTTTACAATTCTTGCTATAGATATTTGTTAATTCTTACATATGTTCTTTTTGTTTTAATACGTTTAAGTTTCAAGCTTAAATTATTAATTTTATGAAAATGCAACTAAACTATGCTATGCACTACTTTTATTAAAATGATAAGCAATTATTAATTACCAATTGTCTTAGTCTTAAAAACTTCAGTAATTAAGAATTTTTTGTCACCATGTGTTATACTATGCCCTAATTATTGAAAGCATTATTGAGTTTCTACACTAGTAATGTAATTGTGCTGTTATTTTTTAAGTAAAGTGTCTAAATTTTGCTTATCCTTGTAAGTTGGGTTATTAATAAGTTATTCAGAATGTTACTTTCTATAAATCTGACGCAATCATAAGATTCATTTAAAAGCACAAAAAATATTAAATTTTTTAATTTATCTTATGTGAATTTTAAAAAAGTAAATAATAATATTGTGTAGAATTTATGCAAAAGCTATCTATCTAAAAGTTATGTTTTCTGTAGCAATGATTTTTGAAATTATATAAAGCTGAAATTTTAAAACTTAAAATATAAAATTTTTACTGAAGATTATAACCAATAGCACATAAATTTCCATGCTTGCTAGAGCCATTATTCTTGTTATGCTATTAAAGCTGTAAATTTGTGTTTAAATTTATGTGCATGTTGTGGAGTAGACACCATTAAAGTGACCACAGCCGAACTAGTGTATGGTACAACGTTGAGATTGCCTGGGGAATTTTTTGCACCAACTCCTACAGACGTCAACGCAGCCAAATTCGTCGCACGCTTGAAAGAAGTCATGCAGCAGGTGTCCCCAGCTCCCACTAACAACCATGACACCAAGAACTGCTCCTTTGTATCGAAAGATGTCAGGAGCTGCAGCCAAGTTTTCGTGAGACACGATGCAATTCAGCCACCTCTGAAACCCACATACGATGGACCTTTTGTTGTTCTCCAGCGGTCCGATAAAGTCTACAAATTGCAGATTGATGATAAAGACAAGTTTGGGTCCATTGACAGTCTTAAGCCTGCATTCATACTCAACTGCCCAGACTCGACATCGGCACCTGCCACCAGAACTCTAGAGCCCACTCCAGAAGTCCAACAGTTTGGAAATCGAGGAAGTACCAGAACCTCCAAAGGTTAAGTACACTCGCTCTGGACAGCAAGTCTATTTTCCAGCACGTTTCAGGTAACGTTTCACTAGGAAGGGGGTACTGCAGTGTCCTCTACTGAATGCACCAACACCGGTAATTTCATGGTGCAGGAACGAACACTTGCGAACTGCTATTTTAACTCTAACGGCAACTGTCACGGCATTGCCTGAACTGAACTGAACTCATTCATATTTACTTCGATTCATGAGCTCATGCTAGTTTGACGCACGCTAAATGCTCTTTTCCCTGTAATCAATTTTAACACGTAACTTAATTTTTTTTTATTAAATGTAACAATGTATATAATCTTCTAGTAGTTACTCTGGCTCCAAATCAAACAGCTTTACGCTATGATACATATTGATCAGCTGCTGGTGATGAACTCAGCGGTATGTCACACTACAAGCTGAATTATAATTTGAAATATGCACTTTTTTCACAATAAATAAAATCATTTTACTAATTTCTTTTATTTGTGACAAGCTTCTATTCAGAAGGGACTTAAACATGTTTTGTGAACCTTGTTTACACATAGCTGCAAGAATCTTTGTTTCTTATTTGTAAGTAAAAATTATTTTTCTTGCACACACACACACCAAAAAAAAAAAAAAAAAAAAAAAAAAAAAGATAAACTTTTTTTTTTTTTTTTTTTTTTGAGGGGATCAACTTGTATGAGATATACTGATTTGGCAATTGTTACTAAATATGTTAACAATGGGAAAGCAATAATTTCCTTCATTAAAGATAAGTAAGTACCAAATGGCATAGCAAATGTTACTTTTACGAAACTGTAAATGGGAGAAAAAGATTGGAGAATTTGAATAAAAAAAATGGTTTTGGCAGTGACATGGCCTGTGCAATGGTTGGGATTCAAGACGGAGTTGCTACAAAAAACAAAAGAGAGAATGATGCTATTATTGCAATCCATTGTCTAAATCACCATTTTGGCACTGGCCACAAAAGATAGATTTTAATTGCAAAAAACATTGGTCAAACTTGATTCAACTTTGACATCACTTTATAAATATTATAAAAATAGTTCAATAAGAACTTCAAGCTCAGTAGAGGTGCAAAAAATTCTAAATAAAGCAAAAGGAATAGCAATAAAGAGAGCAGGCTTCACAAGGTGGCTTTCCCATGAAAATGCAATGAATTCAATTAGGAAAAATTTCCATGCTATAATTGTTGATTTAGAAAATGCAGCAGTAAATGTCAGCGGTTCCAGTGGTTCTGGCCCAACAGCAGCAGATCTGCTAAAACATGTAAAAAACTTCAATTTCTTCAGATTAATACATTTTATGTGTGATGTACTTGCAATTATTTCAAAATTAACTTTAACTTTTGAAAAACAGGATTTAGACATTTCCCTTGTTGAAGATAAAGTAATAGCAACTTTAGATGCATTAAAAAAGCTAAAACGAAAACCTGGGGGATTACACTGTAAAAATTTAGAAGAAAATGCATGCAAAATTGGCATCACTGCCCCAATTTCTAGCGAAGATAGTAATTTTGCATCTACAGCCAGGGATTTTATAGATACATTAATACAAAACATATCAGACAGATTGGAAAATGTGTCAATGATAACTTTTTTGAGTGTTTTAAATTTAAATCAAATGGACAATAATGACAATCTATTTTATGGATTGGCAGAAATGACTGAGCTAACTAATTTTTATAAAATAGATGAGGGCAGTCTTCTTGGAGAATGGGATGATTTTAAAAATTCATTTTATCAGGAAGGAGTAACTGATAAGTTTTTGAGTTTACCCAATTTATGTGAAACTGTACATAAACTAAATAATTCCTGAATAAAGCCAAAAGGAACTGCAATAAAGCGAGCAAACTTAGAAAGGTGGCTTTCACATGGAAATGTGATGAATTCTAAGAAAAATTTCCATCCTATAAATGCTGATTTGGAGAATGCAGAAGTAAATTGCAGCAGCTCCAGTGGTTTTGGCCCAACAGCTGCAGATCTACTAAAGCATGTAACAAATTTCCCTTTCTTCAGATTGATATACTTTATGTGTGTTATACTTTCCATAATTTCAAAATTAACTTTAACATTTGTAAAATCAGATTTAAACATTTCCCTTGTTAAAAATAATAGCAACTTTGGATGCATTGAAAAAGTTAAAACTAAAACCTAGAGTGCTACATTGTCGAAATTTTGTTGTAACCTTGGTTCCAGATATGGAGACATCTTTTGAAAAAATACTTCCTAATCTCATTAGCAGTCTCAAATTTTTTTAGGTCTAGTAATTGGTAATGTGATTGGACAAAAATCAATCAGGGATGTCCAAAATTAAAATCACTCAGTGTTGAAAATGGCTAACTTTTTCCCAGTTTTTCTTGTATTGTTGACCTATGTTCAGAATATTTATAGTATTTAACAGAGCTAAAATTTCATTGCTGTTGATTTTCTGATTGTTTCGCGAGACAATTTTCTACTTCTACCTCTAAAATGAAAGTTATTTCTTTGTATAAATGTTTATTGGAATCTTTCAATATTCCCCCGTTTTCAAGGATGCCATCGTAAAAAACAATTTTATTTGGTGCTCAATTAAATGGAATCTTTTGTAAAGATCCATCTTTTTTAAACCAATTGAGAATTTTGCATCTTGGATATGCATGTAGAATTCACTAAAATATGTATTAACGGTAGTGAGGGATCATGCAGTTAATCTGCATGAGCTTTTTTTTTGTAATAAGTGTTAGATGATTTTTTTTAACCCATCATCTTTTGCTCACCTGGAGATAATCTGCCTGCAAAATTGCAGAAATGTGACTATGGCAGGACTTATTAAACTTGTTGAATCAAATAAACACTTTTAAAAAATTTATGTTTCGCCCCCAAGTAGCCAGCCTTGTGTGCAGCAATTCCTTTTTTATGTTGTTGTTGCAAATAAGCACTTACAAATTGATAAATCTCATAATATTTGTTACCATGTTTTTGAATATTTTCTATATAAATGTATGCAGATTTTTTTTTTCTTTCTTTCTTTTCTAACTGTTTACTATTTTTCTTTTAATTTTATTTCATTGAAAATCAACTTTTTTTTTTTCTTCTTCCATGTAAAATCATTTTTATTTTAGCATAATTAAAAATTTCAGATATTATGGGAAACATTTTATTGTGTTTGCATTTCAGTATTTTTATTTATTTATCTATTTTACTTATTTATTTATTTTTTCATTGGATAGTTGAAGTTGATATCTACAAAGGTTAATCCAAAAATACCAATACTTTAAACTAAATTAAAAAAAAAAATACTTGTTAAGATAAATCTCAGCAACCAATGCGAAAAAACATGTAAAAATATTCAAATACAAACAAGACTTTTAAAAAAAATTCCCACAGGATTAACATTAGTGAACAGGTATTTTTTGTGTGAATGAAATAGCTTCTTAAATGCAATATTTAATAGGAAATTTACAATTTGTAAAAACAGCAAAATCTATTTTTAGATTAGAAGTAATTTTTCCCCTGATGAAAGAATGTGACCTTGGATACTGCTACACAGAATTCTGGCTTAATCCAATAAGAAAGTTAAAAAAAATGCTGAATGAAAATGAATCCCAGTGCGAGTTCTTGCAGGTTAATGAGATTCCACAAGCTAGCAATTTTTTTTTTTTTTTTTTTTTTTTGTGATCCAACAGGAAATGTTGACAGATTCGGATGTAAAACATTTCTTCGCTTAACAAACAGTTGCTGTAGTTATAACTACTTCAGAGAAAAAAGAAATTTTGACTATGGTATTTGAAATGTATCATTCATTTTTAGATGACATTGCATTTGGTCAAGAAAGATTTTGAGACCATAAGTAATTATGACTGATGACAGTAAATCAGAAAGAAATAGTTTTTTAAATGTGTTTCCAAATGCTACTCTACTTTTATGTATTTTTCCCATACTACTAGCTGCTTGGCGATATTTATATAGCTGCCAGTCAGAAGTACTCTTTGATAAGAGACAGGATATATTTTTTGATGTAGACAATAAAGGTGATTTTAATGAAATGTATAAAAAAAATTTCAGAGAAATCATACATTTCTGATTATTCAAAAATAGCCAGATATCATGATAATTTATACATAAGAAAAGAAGAATAGACACTTTGCTTTAAAAAAAATCTTATTTTGCATCGACAAAATACAAATAATATATATGAAGCAGGTATGCTTGTTTTAAAAGACCATGCTTTGCAACTGAAAAAAGCATATTCTGTTGTCCAATTAAATAAGAAATTTTTATTTAATTGGACAACTTTCCATATCCAAGTTATTCCATACAACTTTCCATAAATTCATTTAGAGTATATTATAACTCTACAAAAAGAGATTATCTTGTTGACAGCGAAATCAGACTGTGCATGTGCACTACCCAGGACATTATTCTGGACATAATTCTCTGAGAAAACTTTTAAAGGCTGGATTAGTTAGTATCCATGTATGGACCATTTTTCAACCAACATTTTATGTATAGAGGAAATATGCCATAATATTTCGCATCAAAAGTTATTCATAAAACAATGAATTCTATGTCGCTATCATGGTATTAAGTAAATTGTAGACTTAGTATGTATCAAAGAATGATGATGTAAATACTTGAGTATAGATTTATTAAAATATATCCTATTCTATTTCATTAAATCCTAAATTGCATTGCAATATGTACATAATTAAGTAAATGTATTTTGGTAACATTCAGAAGATAAATTGAAAATGTATGAATGTATCTAGCAGAACAATTTTTATCAAATGATGGATTTGTTTTGCAGAACATTGCAAAGTATTCTGCTTTGGGGGGTGTATATATAAACACATAACAAAGTGAAAAAAAAATTATACTTGATATGTCATTTAACAATAATATTTATTCTACTCTCAGCACCTCAGAGTTCTCCTCTACTTTCACTCTGTCCAAAATTGTGCATTCTTTTATTAGATTCCATTATGTTTCTCCCTTCCAGGAACGTATAGAGATCCTTTCAGTGAACAGGTCTTGATTTAATACTGGAAATAAAACTTACCAAATACTTCAGGAATTAAAAAAACATGGCCAGTTACTAATCTTTTTGGGCCGAACTGGGCCTTACTTCTTTGGAGTATCAGACCGGACCTAACTTGTTTTTTTCGTACAAAGCAAAGACTGACTTTATTCTTCCTAGTCTTCACGGATGAAAATAATCAGTTCCGGTTGAATCATCTCATATAAAAATTTTCTCAACTGGTCAAGTATGTTTATTTGGCTTGGTCCAAAAATTTTGCAATAAAGGCATATACTTTTAAATGGTCATTATTCTATAATTAAACATTAGAATTTTTTTTTTTTTGAGGAATCGTGGATTTCTAGCCTTATTTAAATAGAGTTAAACTCATGAAAGAAAAAACCTGCCTATGATGGAAATGTTATTAAAGTGAAAAACTATTTTTTATACATCTTGTCTAAGTATAATTTGAAGAAACTATTCATAATTCAGAAGTTGCACTAATACGCCAATAAAGAGCAATCTTGTTGTTCATGCTTTTTTTTTGCTCATTTTTTACGCTTTTTAGGGCTTTTTTGATTATGCTTTTTTTGTGCGCGTGCGAACAACAAGTTTTCTCTTTAACCTCTTCAGTCCCTGGGTACCCAAATGGGTACATCAGTTTTGTCCCATTTTATTAATGATACTCAAATATAAATGAAAGTTCGATATAAGAATAATATGTTTCGAATTCTAAGATTCGAGCTAATGAAAATGAAAGAAAAACCTCGCTCTGAAGTCAAACGAGAGAAGAAATAATTCAGTAATAATTAAAAATACTGTAATAATCGCCAGTAGCGAAGAGGTTAATGACGCATTAACATAACTTCTGCTGCGCTGGCATTAATACATAAGGACCCTTAATTCTTTTAATTCAAGAATGATCAGTACTTATATAATGTAATGCATATACAGTCAACTTCTATTAGAGTGAAATTGAATAGAAGAAAAAATCCATTGTAAAAATGTTTTTTAACAAAAATTATCACATTAAAATCAAAATTCACTACTTCTATTGATTAATATTGTAACTTTCAATTTAGTTAAATTTATGCTATTAGTGACACAATGAGGAATATTTTTATAACAGTGATGAGATTAACAAAAAAGTAAAAAATCTGAAAATTGCGCGAATGACATTTGAGCAATAATACTTATGAATTTCAAGCAAAATGAATATTATAATTGCTATTAAAATTTATATATTACATACAATTTAGATTTAAGCAAATTAAAAAGGAACTGTTACAAAAACAAAAGTAAAAAAATAAGGAAATATATAAAATTTTCCCAAAAATTTAATTGGTGAAATTTCTTTAAAAATTGAAGTAAAGTCTGAAGAATCTCATCCCTGTTATAAGTTTTAAGGTAGAAAATTTTTAGAAGTGTTCCATTAAAAGAATTTTAAGAATAAAAAGTTCTATTAAATTATAATGAAATTTCATCATAAATCAGATATTTAAGGTCTTTTGAAGTTTGATCTAATATAACTCAACTATAAAGGTTTTCTAAATTTATTATTTCTTAAAATATGTATAAATATTCTAGATTTGTGTAACAGCATTTAATAAGATAATCGTGTGAAGTTTTCTGTGATGTAAAAGAATTTAAGATAAGAAAACTGTCCTAATGCAGAAATTAAGTAACCAAAAATCATAATAATGTAAAACTTTCAACTGACAAAAACTTTACTGTGCTGTCATCTATGTCCAATGATTTAAACAAAATTGGTTATTAAAAGAATTATTATTTAAAAAGGGAAACCATAATAAAAAACATCCAGTAAAAAAAAAAATTATTTAATATTTAGCAAAATTACATAAAATAAAAGTAGATCAGGATGTAAAACAATAATACATAATTAAAATTTGTAAAAACCAAAAACTATTACATTTAAATTTATATATACTGCTTAAAATTAATGTTTCTTTAAAAACATACTATTTTGGCGGCAGAACATACCAGATTAAAAATTACAGTTGGCAAAAAAAGTATTTGTACAC
Source organism: Maratus speculifer (assembly GCA_964019185.1). Lineage (NCBI taxonomy): Eukaryota > Metazoa > Arthropoda > Arachnida > Araneae > Salticidae > Maratus > Maratus speculifer. The sequence goes on from OZ025301.1 coordinate 248,844,178, forward strand.
TCTAAAATTTTTAATTTTTTACTAAATAAAAACAGATATTTTGTCAAAAATAGTTTTAATACAGTCTGTTTACCGTGCGTTTTAAATTACACAACAGAAAATTTCGATAAAGATGTAAAATAATTTTCTAATGGGAAAAGTTTAAAAATTTCTTGCAAAAAAAGTATTTGTACATTTCTCCATCCTGATATGTACTGTGTTTTATAGTGTTTATGGTTCAAAGGACTACTTTTACAGAAGCTGTTAATAATTTTTAAGTTCATATTATATTTGTCTGACATTTAATTTAATTTGCTCTTGAAGTAATTGAATATAGAACCTAATACTAGAGAGGCACCTCTAGATATATGAAATCCTATGATTGAGCATAATAAAAATTTAAATACGCAACAAGAATTTGTAAAAGCTATTAAATTACCATTTACAACTATTGGATGTATAGTGAGAAACTATGAATAAATTAAAAGAATCGAAATTCAATGAAAACCAGGACTTCTTAGCAAACTAACAATGAGGGAAAAAGAGAGTGTTGTTAAAAAAGCTTTAAAAATTCCTGTGCGTTCGGTTCAAAAATTTGCTGGAGACCTTGCGACATCTTCTCGCGTCAGAGTAATACCTCAAACAATAAAAAATATTCTTCTCAATGCAGATTTAAAAGGAAGAACCTCAAGGGAAAATCCATTCATCAACGAAACAAATAGGCGAAAACGCATAGTATTCGCTTTCGCATACAGAAGTAAATCATTGGATTTTTGGAAAACAGTAATTTTTTCTGATGAGGAAAAATTCGGAATTTTCTTACCATCAAGCATTCGAAAAAATTGGCGTAAAAATAAAACTGTTCTAGATCCAAAACGTATACCTCAAACTATCAAGCATGTTGGGGGGAATATTATACTTTTGGGGTGTATAGCTTCTAATGGAGCAGGACATTTAAAATTTTTTGACAATGGAAGGACAGGTTTAACATACAGTGATGTGTCGCGCCATAATTTATTAAACTGTGCCAAGAAATTATGCATAGAGGAAGCTTTTCACTTTCTGCAGGATAATGACCAAAGCATACTGCTGTGATCACCAGCACATGCTTACGACAATACTCGAAGACGACTGGTAATTCCTCTAAAATCTCTAGACTTGAATCCAGTAGAAAATTTGCAGATGCTATTGGATGCGAAAATCCGAAAAAAAAATATGTATTAGTAAAAAACAGTTTTAAAGAAGCTCTTATTGTGTCATGGAATAACATTAACCAGACCACTACAAAAAAGTTGGTGGAATCTATGTCATACCATCTAGAAGTAGTCATAAACGCTAAATGAATTCGCACAAAATATTAATTTGTATCATTTTACTAAATTTTCCTTAATTATATTACATTAAGATAGTGTACAAATACTTTTTTTGCATTATAATTTTGTATATTTGTTTATTATAATGTAAAAAATCGATTCGTTTAATTTTGTTTCTGCTTCTATAATATTATAATGCATTAAATTAATGTATTATAGTATTTTTTGCTTAAATCTTTTGTTTAATTTCATTATAATTTAAAAAAATGAAGTGTACAAATACTTTTTTTGCCAACTGTATATATTTTTAACTGTGTTAAAATATATCTTCTATACTAATAACAGCACAAAACGCTCTGTGTGCATGTGTCAGCGATGCCTAGCGAAATCTGCGGTACGTACGAGGCTCAATTTTTTTTAAGAGTAGCCTAATGTCTGTCTTGATATAGCTGATATTGATATTCAAAATTCAAATTATTAGCTGAGTAATTAGTAATTAATTAAAATCTAGAGCTGACTCTTATCAAAAATCGCTTTCCGCTATTTCCGCCCTTCCCTTTGCTTACGGTTGGTTGGTTGTATAAATCTTCCACAGAAATATTTAAAAAGCTGAGCAGGAGATAGGTACATGGAGTGGATTCTTATAGCGGCTGGTTTAGTACTCGATGCTGTGCGCATTTTTGCCGATCCCACCGAAGCTAGTATAGGGGAGAAAAATACGGGCTTCTGATTGGTTGGATAATTTTGCTTTTCTTCATTTTTGAGTTTACGTTTATTTAATCATCAATTTCTGTTTGAAAAGCTTTTGAAAGCTGGACCTGGAAAGCTGGAAGGAAAGCTGCTTTCCTTCTGTTTTTAAATATTTATTAATAGATAAAGAAATAGATAATTTGGAATTTATAATTAAAGAAGTTAATCAGGATTTTTAACAATTGTTCTGTATTACTTTTAGAAAATAATAAAAATAGAATTGCCATTTCTTCTTTCTGTTCTTTTCACCATGATATGCACAACCAGAACAATTTATTTAGAAACAACAGTATTTTTATTTTACGGCGTCAAACTCAATTGTTCTATATTACTTTTTTAAAAATTGCAATTTCTTCTTATTATTTTAATGATATACCATACCCATATACGCTCCTAATACGTACATTATCGTTCAGGATGATCTATTTGCAAACAATTTTTTGACCAATCAGATGCCCGTATTTTTCTCCCCTATACTAGCTTTGGTGGGATCGGCAAAAATGCGTACTGTGCGCTCAGCAGCAGATTAAGAACATATGGGTTCGAATGTTTCGCTACTAAAAACTGTATTTATGAATTATTATTATTATTATTGGTTGCTTTATATTAATAAATAAGACATTTTTATTATAGATAATTTTTTTTATTAAAATTAAATTTTCTATTTGAAAAAATATGTAAAATTTAACGTAAATTTTTTGTCAGAATGTCAATACGCCCAATCCGGCCCTACGAAATTTCTTTGAAAAGAATTCAAAACCTGAACTAAACGATCCTTATTTGAACAAGACAGAATATTCTCCGTAGACAGGCAACCCGACCCGAACCTAAAAATTCCATTTGAAGAAAAATCCGAAATCTGAACTCCAAAAAAAATATTCCAAAGAACCTTAACCAATCCGAGCAAGGCAAAATAATTTCCATGGAAATGATCCGATACGAACCTTAAAAATCAATTTGAAAAAATACCTGAAATCTGAATTGAACCTACGAAAATATTCCAAAGAACCATAAACCGACCCAAACAAGACAAAATAATTTCCATGGACTTGAGCCCAATCCAAACCAAAATTTTTGTTAAAAAAGTCTCGAAATTAGAACCTGAGTAAAATATTCCAGTGAAGCATAACCTGATTCGAACAAGGCAAATTAATTTCCATGGAAGCACAACCCGACCCGAACCCAAAAATTGCATTTGAAACGAAAAAAAAACCCGAAATCCGAATTGAACCAAATCTTAAAACAGCAAAAATATAAAGAACCATAACCGGATCCGAACAAGGCAAAATAATTTCCATGGAAATGAATCCAATACGAACCTTTAAAAAATTGTTTGAAAAAAACCTGAAATATGACCCAGACGAAATCTGAAACCGACAAAAATATGTCAAAGAACAATAACTTGATCCGAACAGGACAAAATAATTTCCGTGGACATGAACCCGACCCGAAACTGAAAAATGTTTTTGAAAAAAATAAAACGAAATAAGATCGCGGAAAAAACGAAACGGTAGACAATTTCACCTAATATCGCAGATAAAACACTGGTTTCGTCTAAAAATCGCGGGAAAACGTCGATTTCGTCTAAAGATTGCGGATATAACACCAATTTCGTTAAAATATCGCGGAAAAAACGCCGTTTTCGATAAAAGATCGCTTAAAAATATTTTGTCAAAAGATCATTGAAAAAAACCGCCGGTTTCTTCATAAAATCGCGGGAATAAAACGTTGTTTTCGAGAAAAGATCGCTTAAAAATGAGTATTTTGTCTAAAGATCGTCCAAAAAAATGCCAATTTCATAAAAAAAACCCCACGGAAAAACGCCGATTTCGTGAAAATATCGCGGAAAAACCGCCGATTTCGCCTGAAGATCGCGGATAACCTCCCCCCTTCCCCCCTCCCCCATCCGCCAACGCCACCGATTTCCGAAAATGCAATGTGAATTTCAGAAAAAAAAATTCACTCAGAATCACCCTTGCTTATTAGAATCATTGGTTAATCAAATCATTGTTATGGACATACGCTCATTATGTAAACAAAAATCGCATCATGCGCGGAACGATATGCGCAATGGCCGATCCCGCATGATCAAATTGAGAAAGTGTGATCTCTAGACGCTTGTTTTAATTGCTAATTTAATCATTTTTTCAAGTTGCCACCAACTAAAAACAGCACAATAATTTAAAAAAGAAATAATAACACTTGTTCTTTTTTTATAGGTCAATAAAAATTCAGATTTTCCTGATAGATTTTTGTATTTTTAAAGAGGACGTAATTCGAAACAAAAAATGATTATTTTCATAAACAAATATATAAACTGTCCCTAAATTTATGTTAAAACAACATCATGCTTTTATTTGAATATTTCCGAAGTCAAAACTGTTACTATAATGCAGATATTTCCATTACAAAGGGATAATTCCGAAAAAAACCTTCTATATGTAAGAAAAATAACGATCTGGAAATCGTTGTTACCAATGTTACCAAAATGTTTAGTTACCAATGGACAAATGAAAATCTCCATAGATACCGTGAAATTGTAGGGTGGACTACCACGGGAGCGGTTCCGGCACCAAACATCACCACGTTTGTCGCCAGCTTGGCAATATATCGCTAATCTGGTAACCAAAATTATTCACCATAAGTGACGCTAACTTGGCGCTATTTCAGTTATTTTTCCAAACTAATATTAACTTTAACCTAATACTAATATTAGTTTAAATTTATTAGTTGAAGCTGGTTGATCAACTTCCTAAAAGGATCAGAAAAAGTTATGAAATCATATGAAAAACTGGTGGAAGCAGACAGAAAAGTATAGCTCGATCTAAAAATGATAAGGTAACGAATTGGCGAATATTTTCAATGTAAAAAAGTGAGCAGAAAAGAAACGGAATCAGATTGTTTGTAAAACTCATGAAATTATCCAAATTTTAGTTAGCTGGAAATGTGGACTGAGCTCTACTGGCGCCTTATATTCAGAGTCATATTATTATCCACTCAAAATTATTGCTGGGCAAAATAGTTAGTAGAATATATAGCTATATTATCTCAAATCCTCTAAGATCCTCAACGCTAAACGAATGTAAACCATGAAATAATAATTAACATATAACATTAATATAGTCAGATTGTTGAGGAATTGACGTAGAAAAATATTTTTGAACATAAATATTTAGTATATAGTTGAATCGTAAATGTTTAAGATTTTGGGTTAACTTGGAGCTTTCATCTTCCATTTATCAAAAACCCTTGGTATGGAATTTTGTCCACACTTTGTACTGAATGGACCGTTTAGGTTCTCGTTCTTTATTACATCTGCATGTAACTTATAATTATGAACCCAAATTTTTAAATTGGTTATGGTTTGTTGGAATATGGAGTGCGTTAAAAATGCTTCTTTTTTCATGACTGAGTTTATGGCACCAGTAAAGCTCAGTCCGCATTTTCAGATAACGATAATTTGGTAACTTCATGAGCTTTACAAACAATCTGATTCCATTTCTTTTCTACGCACTTTTTTACTTTGAACATATTCGCCAATTTATTATCGTATAATTTTTTAGATCGAGCTCTACTTTTCTCTCCGGTTCCACCAGTTTTTCATGATTTATATTAAAACTCGGTGGCATCAAAGGTTTAAGTGAGTTTCAGACATAGACTTCTCATAACCAGACTCCACATCGGCAACCTTTTCCTATGCCGGGATCTTTGCCTTCTGCCATTTGACGGAGGGCAGATTTACAAAACCGGTTTTTCTTCCGCCGAAACTCACATTCTTATGTTTGTCTTGAGTTGACTGCAGTTCTGCTTTTCTCTTCGCGAAATCTGAAAATTGCGAATAAAGCGATCACCGTCAAAAAACGGCATCTTTTCGCCAAAGATGTTGGATTCGAAACCTTGCCGAGAGAACAATGAAATGTGGCCCTCTACTTGTATGAGGAGTCTGTGGTTTCAGAAACTTGCTCAAGTGTGAACCTTTATTCCGGTACGGCCACTTCAAAAAACTTCAAGTTAAGTGACTGTTTTCACAGTGCGAACAGGTTCTTACGCATGTTTTGATTAAAAATATATACACTTATTTTTGTACAATGTCTTTGAAATTATAATACTATATGTTGACTTTTAGTATTATAATTTTAATATTGTTTTTTTATAGACTTTTTTATACACTGCTCAAAACAATTAAAGGATATTTGAAGTTTTATATAAAATAAAGATATAAATGAAATTTTTTTTTGCCGAAAATAGAAGAAGAGAATCACAAATGCAAATTTTTCTGGTTTTCAAACTGTGGAGTATGCAAATTTTGAGTTCGACGTCAAAAACGTCGCTTCAGCGGCAGCGAATGAAATTTGACTTTCAACTGGATAAAAGAGAATGAAGACAGGGATGATCGGCATTCAGTGATTGCTTTGTTTCGATGAGTACGATGTCTCAGCGAAGTCATTTGACAGATTCAGAAGCTTGGAGAATTGTTGGTAGTTTAGAAGGGGGCCAAACTCAAGCCGAAGTAGCGCAAGCCATTGGAGTGTCACAAAGTGTCATTTCCAGGATCTGGAACCGTTTTTTGGAGAGTGGATGTGCAGGCCGAAGACCAGGGCAAAGTCGTAGACGGGCAACAACGCCCAATGAAGATCGGTTTTTAGCGTTAACAGCTCGGAGACACCGAAACATGAACGCTACTCTTCTCCAACAACACCTTCGCTCGGCTACAGGCACCACGATTTCAACTCAGACTGTCCGAAACCGGCTCCATGCTGTAGGTCTGTATGCTCGCCGACCGATGGTATGTGTTAGATTTACATCAAGGCATCGTCGCGACCGCAGGGAGTGGGCAACCGAGCATGTCAACTGGAGGAGAAATGAATGGAGCAATATTCTGTTTTCTGACGAGTCCCGTTTTTCTGTGCATCCGGATAATAGGCTATTTTCATCTGGAGGGACCGTGGCAGTAAGAATAATCCTGCGTTCGTGCACGAAAGTGTCAGATTTGGCGGTGGAGGAGTGTTGGTGTATGGTGGCATCTCCATTGACGGGCGCACTGACCTCTACATCATTCGAGATGGAGCTCTGACTGGTCGCCGATATAGGGATGAGATCATCAGACCTATTGTAGTCCCTTACCCTGCAGCAATCGGAGATAACTTCATTTTAATGGACGATAACTGCAGGCCACATCGTGCAAACCTGGTGGAGGATTTCCATTTCGAGGAAGGAATCGTTCGAATGGAATGGCCAGCGTGTTCTCCAGACATGAATCCAATCGAGCACGTTTGGGACGCTCTAGGAAGACGAGTTTCTGGCCGCCAACAACCCCCACAAACTCTCCAAGAACTGGAAAGAGCTCTTCTGGAAGAGTGGGGCAGAATACCCCAACTCGTTATTAATAGCCTCATTGAGTCCATGCCTCAAAGGTGTTTAACTTTGCTGGCCGCCCGTGGAAACCATACCCCCTACTGAAAATGATTTTCTTTGAAGAAAACACCTTTTCTTATTCTTTTTTTCTCATATGCACAAATTGTGTTTTTTTCCTTTTGTACACAAATGCGCAATAAAATGCATTTTTTCTGCCAAACATGTGTAATTTATTCTCATATAACCTACTATATCTGTCGACCATGTATCAATCAGCTAACAAGTTTCCCAGATACAAAATCCACCTAAAACTGCAATATCCTTTAATTGTTTTGAACAGTGTATTATATTATAGACTTTTAGTATTATAACATAATTAAATACCTTGTTTTTTCAACTCCCATATAATTGCACGAGTTCGAGAATATCTGGCGATTTATCACATGTGGCCGCTTAATTGAAAAATGCCTTAACCCTTAACTGGTGATTTGGGGTGTTTTTCACCCCAGACAAATTTAAATTCTAAAATATTGCCATTTTACATTACTAGACACTTTAGATACGTGAATTTATATGTATATGTATGTACACTTACAGAACTTTTGTTGTTGTTTTTATATAATTAAATAATGCAAAATTCACAGGAAATTTTCTTATTTTAATTCTCCAAATTTTGTGGAGTGTGTAAGAAGTCAAACTTTGGGGTGTCATACACCCCATTTCACCACTTATGTTATAAAAAATCACCTCACCACTTAAGGGTTAAAATGACCATATTAATTTATAATTAAATTGTAAAAATATTAAAATGTTGCATTGTCATCGAAAACACACCTTTGTACATAATTTATAAAACTCCAGCCTATCAGGAATTGGGTTAAAAATCCATTGCAAAATTATGTGCATAAAAAAGCAGGTTAAGTTAAATAAACTAGAAAAAAATCAAACATGTACTAAATTTTAAACCGAGAGCGTAAAAACGATTTCCATATTTATAACTTCAAAAATACACATACGGGTCAAATATGGAACCTTTTTTTTAGAAGTCGGTTGAACGAATTTGAAACAGACAATTTTGAATTATAACGTAACCCATCCCATAAAAAAAAGAATACTCAAAATCGATTGATTATATCTATCGCACAGGAAATGGGGATTCATAAGTATGAAAATATAAATTAATTACAAATTACTAACCAAAAATTACGACAATAAAATAATATAGTTTTAAAGACAAATAAATATGCTAAGAAATGTGTTTGGATACTGACTTACCTTACAAATAGGAAATAAATCACAACACGATGATAAATGTATAAAAATATAACTTCTTTAAAGTATACAAATCCAACAATTTTTTACTTGGTATTGAAAACAAACGATTCGGGGAATCAGCAGTCTCGCGCGCAGAATCGCCTAATTTTCAAAATGTTGCCAACGACTCTAGATAAATACGAGTACGCTCGTACGGAAATAAATACGGATTGCTAAGTAACTTGGCCAAGATCCAGATAGATTTTCCGCTGTTATCAAAACGAGATTGACCAATCAGAGGCCTGCATTTTTGCAAACGGCAAAACGTTCGCAAAAATGCAGGCTTTTGATTGGTCAATTCCGTTTAGCTAAACAGCAAAAAATCTGTCTGGATCACGGCCAAATATTTTTAACAACTCGAAAAATTGTTTTGCGATGGCTCCCATAGGCGCGAGGCCGTCGGCGATCACCGACGCCTAGCGCCGCCACTGTAGCATTGCTTTCACCTACTTTGCCTGGTTTTGTGTTTGAGCCGCTTGACTTTGGAGGTTTTCCATCAGCTATCCATTTCTTGCATGATTTTACCCAGTGCTCCTCTGATGGCAATAATTACACTTGGTACTCTTGTTTGAAAATGATTTTCGCTTTTCTGAAATTGCCATCAAAGCTTCATGATAGGAAGTTTCAGTAAAATTTGGATCCTTCTTTAACTCTCTTTCTTGAGTACATAGTTGTGTTGTTAACTTATTTAATGTCCTTTTATCATCACTTAAGAGTAACCAACTAGATTTAAAATAACGATATTGAAGAGGTAAAGTGTCCAAAATTTTACAAATCAGTAACATACTCGGAAATTTATTTTCTTTCTTGCTTTCTAGGCTGCTATTTAAATCATTCCATAAGTTTTTCAATTTAGATAGATGGGCTGTCATATCTTCACCTGACCAGTCAACTTTTTAAAAAATTCAGGCATATGTTGAACAGCTGATTATCCGATGAATCTACAAATATTTTATGGAGTTCGAGCCACACATCTCTTGCATTGTTGAACTTCATTACTTTTTGCAAAGTCTCTTCAGTCATGGAATTCGTGAGAACCATCATAGCACTGTTATTTGCTTTATTATAATTCTTCAGGTCCTTCTTAAAGTGCTATTACACGTGTACTGCTGCAGGCGTCTCCATGTAATCCTATGGAGAGAGGGAGTTGCTGGAGAAGTACGCGACTCTCTTGTGTCGGAGCGTCTTTGACGCGTGGGACGAAGCGAGTTGCTAGTAAGAGCCAATCAAATGCTTGGAAATCCAAATGATGGTAAAGCACTTTCTCGAACAGCCAATGAAATTCTTAGAAAACGAAAAAACGCAGGCGATTTTTATCGCTTGGAAATTTACGTGTAATAGCACTTTTGTATTCCTTTCGGATCGCTTCTGTAGCTCCTGTATCGGGCTCCTTTGGTTTCTGCAATTTTCCTTCAACGACTTCCAAAGCATCTTCATGATAGTTTAATACGAATTTAATACGGTATTTCCATACTGGCCAATCACTTTTTCCACAAAATGGCTTAACAGGGATTTTTCCTTGTTCCATATTGATGAACTGTAAAGATCTTGGCTTATTAAACTATAACTTTCGTATTAGGCTTAAGAACTGCCGTTATTTTTTATCGCCACTCTATTTCAAATTTGCGCAGTGGAAGCGTGCTGAGCCCATAACCTGTTGACTTTTAGTATATTAGAGTGGTAAATGAAGGCTATTTAAATTCATCGGTATTAATTTAATTTTAATGAAACAATAATAAAATGAGCTACATATACTTTTGCAAAGTCATATTGTTGGCTAAAGAATATTGACTCATTAATCAGAAGGATTTTATAAAAAAATAGACTTTAATGACTTCACACAAACATAAATAATATTCGAGAAAACGTCACTGCGAGAATGAGAGAGCGCTTCGTTAAAAAGTTATTCCATTTATTGAGTTGCCATTCGTTGAAAGAAAAAAGTTCTCATACGCGAGAGAAAATTACAGCTGAGCTCGAGATGAGCCGCTACAGAGTATGCTCCCAGTGACGTAGTCACGATTACAAAAAAAGTAGTACTTGATACAGATACATAAGTTAGGTCTTGAGTACATACATATGATGCAATAATATATTTTATGTATGCAGTACATTAAGAAAAACAATATTGACAAGTAAATATTGTACACATATTACAAAATATTTATACAATATAGTCAGTTACGAGATGTTGAGGAAAACGAACTTTGCGACCAGATTTCGTTGTAGGCTGTTTGACAGGAGGAGCATTTATGGGATCATGTTGTTTTTGAGGTAGGGAAGATGGAAAAGAATCTGATAATTGATAAGCCGGTTTGATGCGATCAATTGATACAGTACAGCGTTTCCCATTTAATTCCAAGTCAAACGTTTTATTAGATCTGGCCATCACTTTATGGGGTCCTGAATAAGAGGGTGATAAGGGAGGATTCACTTTGTCTGATCTTAAAAATACATGAGAGCATGTTTGCAATGAGGGATTTACATAGATTTTGGGGTTGCCGTGCTTTGTAGTAGCAACAGGATTTAATGCCCTCATTGTTTCAATCAACTCAGTTACATAGGTAAGAGTAAGTGGTTGATTTGCAGTCTCGCTGTTAATGAGATCACAGGGTAGTCTGATATATGTCCCATAAACAAGCTGAGCACAGGTAGCTTGGATGTCGTTTTTAAAAGCTGTGCGCAAACCAAGTAAAACAATGGGGAGAGTTTCAGTCCATTGAGTTTGATTGTGCGCTGTCAGCGAATTCTTAAGATGACGATGAAATTTCTCAACAAGACCGTTAGACTGTGGATGATATGACGTTGTTCTTATGCGTCTACAGCCTAATCTATTAGTAAGGTCTTTAAAAAGAGAAGACTCAAAATTCCTACCTTGATCAGTTGTAATAGTAACCGGGGTACCGAATCTGGATATCCAACCGTGTATTAGTGCACGAGCGGTTGTTTCTGCAGTCGTATCTGCTGTGGGTATAACTTCGGACCATCTCGTAAACCTATCAATAATGGTCATGCAATATTGATTGCCATCGGAGGATGGTAAAGGTCCGATAAAATCAACATGAATATGGGCAAAACGAGCATCAGGTTCAGAGAATGTTCCATTTGGCGATTTGGTGTGTTGGAAGACTTTAGCTTTTTGACATTTCGTACAGCTGCGAACCATAGATTTTATATCCTTACGCATGCCAGGCCATACAAATCGTTTGGAAATTAAATCTAATGAAGCTGAGAAACCTGGATGTGAGAAATAATGTAAGGTAGAAAAAACAGATTGTCGCATGCTTTTAGGAACGAATGGTCTGGGATGTTTTTGTGACATATCGCAATATAAATGGATATGTTCAAGTGGAAAATTGTGTTTTTCTAATTTTAAAGAAGTGTTACCGAGTTCGAGAATTTGTTTTAGCTCTTCATCATTTGTCTGAGCAGTGGCAAACTCTTTAAAATCTAGCACATTAGGAGAAATGGAATCAATTTCAATTCGTTATAATGCGTCGGCCACGGTGTTATCAGAGCCTTTAGTATATCGAATATCAATAGAAAACTGTGAAATATAGTCTAAATGTCTCAATTGTCGAGGACTACATTTATTAGGATTTTGTTGAAATGCGTATATAAGGGGTTTTTGGTCAGTATAAATAATGAAATTACGACCTTCGAGCATATGTCTGAATATTTTATAGAACTATAAATAGCAAATAATTCACGATCATAAGTAGACCAATTTCTCTGAGACTTATATAATTTACAGGAATAAAATGCGATTGGTTCTCACTGTTTTTCGGAGAGTTGCATTAAAGAACCACCAATTGCGACATTGCTAGCATCGACCCATAAACTTAACTGGGCTCCAGGAATTGGATGTCGCAATAAAGTAGCTCGAGCTATAGCTTCTTTTGAAGCAGTGAAGGAAAGAATGGCTTCTTCGTTCCATTTTAATTGCTCAGTTTTGTTAGCCTTGGAACGGGGATGGGGTTTTTTATTTTTGTGTCCTTCTAAAAATTTAACAAGTGGAGCTAAAATATCGGCAGCTTTGGGAATGCAACGTCTATAGAAATTGAAAAGGCCTAAATAACGTCTTAGTTGAGTTAAGAGGGCTGGGGGAAATCTAAGATGCATTGAACACGATCAGGTAAAGGTTCAATTCCTGCAGGTGAAAGTTTGAATCCTAAAAACTCAAGAGTGGATTGACCAAATTTACATTTATCAACATTGATACAAAGACCATACTCTTTAAGTCTAGAAAACAATAATTCAAGATGTTCTAAATGTTCAGTTTCATTTTCAGAAGCAATAAGCAAATCATCAAGAAAAGAGTAAACAAATCCTGAGTCACGAATTATATCATCAATAAATTTTTGAAATGCTGAAGAAGCATTGCAAAGGCTTTCACAAATTACTACAGATGCGTACTTTTATAACTTCTAAATAATTTAATAAGAATAAATACAAAACATTGCTTTACCGGCACAAGCGTACATAGATAAGTTACACCCAAAGAGATGCGGTATTTTAAATATAATAAGAACTGCCGCTACGGCTTTAAGTTTTTAAACTGCACGTTACAAAGAGTTGCCATTACACATAAATAATAATAATAATATATTACAGTACTTCCCCTTAAAAAAAAATTTCGAATGTCCAGATATTTATAAGTCTAGACGAAAAGGCTTCTTCCGAGTGCGTGGTGGGTTACGACGAACATTTGCATCCGTTTTTCTTTCATGTTCAACAGCTGGTGTGCTTTTTATGGTATCCACCAACTGTTTTTCTGCTTGTTTGGTGGTATGTGGTGGTGGTGATATTTTTTCTTTACCTACACTAGCATGAGCTTCAGAGATTTCAGAATTATCTGCGACTGTAGAAGTGTTCTTCTCGGTGGTGGTAGAAGTATTATTCTCTACAGGGCAAGTTTCTGCTGGTCTGTCATCTGCATCAATGTTTTCAAGAATGTCAACATTACTGTGACAACTCTTACTGACTAAATTATCAAGATTTGTAGGCTCTTGGTCATCTTTACTGTACTCATGACGAACCTGATCAACATGTGCAAGATACATCTTGTTGTTAATGTTCACAACCCAAGTTTTATTACCTTGTGGTTTAACTAAAGTTCCTCTGCTCCACTCTTGATTTTTATGTGAACGGACCAACACTTTTTCATCAGACACAAAGTTTCTGTTTCTAGTATGGCTTCTGTCATAATATTTCTTTTGAGCTCATTGTTGTTGTTCAACACGAGCTTGTGTACTGGGATGTACAAGTGCCAAGGGTGTGCGAATTGGTCTTGATAAAAACAATTCAGCAGGAGACAGTCCAGTTGTAGAGTGAGGAGTTGAGCGATAACTCATGAGAAAACGAGAGATCTTTCGACTCAGTGAGCTATGATCTGTATCATCACTATTCATTTTACTTAATGCTTCTTTAAATGTCTGCACCGTTCTCTCAGCCAGACCGTTAGACTGTGGATGATAGGTTGGAATGGGAGTATGTTTTATTCCATTCGACTTCAGAAACCACTTAAATTCTTCTGATATGAATTGAGGACCATTATCAGACACTAATTCTAATGGCAATCCATATCTTGAAAAAATCAGCTGTAGAGCTTCAATAGTGTGAGGAGAAGTCGTGGAAGGCATCTGCATAACCTCTAACCATTTAGAGTGGCTATCGACAAGCAATAGATAATTTTTCTTGTCTTTTTGTGCATAGTCAATGTGCACCCTATCCCAAGGATGTTTTGCCCAAGTCCATGGTTGAAGTGGAGTACCAGGAGGAAAACGACTGTTCTTTTTACAAGCGGTGCACTGTCTAACAAGTTTTTCAATGTCATCATCTAACTTTGGCCACCATATATGACTACGAGCTATGGCTTTCATCTTTGATATACCTGAGTGAGTGTCGTGTAGTTGACCCAGGAGTCTCTTTCTGAGTTTTTCTGGTACAATTACTCTCATTCCCCACAGCAGGCAATTATTATCAACAGAGAGTTGATCTTTACGATAAAAAAATGGTTTGAGAGCTTCGTTATCTATCTTCCGTGGCCATCCATTTTGAACATACTTCAAAGCTGGTCCTAACACTTTATCATTACGAGTTGCTTTTGCAATTTCTATGCAGGTTACTGGCAACTCATCGCAATAAGAAATTTTAAATATTTCTGATGATGTTTCTACTTCAGATTCAACAGGCGCACGTGACAAGGCATCAGCATTGCAGTGTTCTGAGCGTTTTTTATACTCAATGCTGTAGTTGAAAGAAGATAACAATACTGCCCATCTTTGAAGTCTTGCTGCAGCAATGGCAGGAACAGCTTTGTTAGGAGCAAAAATACTTGTTAATGGCTGATGGTCAGTAACCAATGTAAACTTCCTACCAAATAGGTACTGTTGGAACTTCTTTATTCCAAAGATTATTGCAGCAGCTTCTTTCTCGATTTGAGAATAGTTCCGTTCAGCTTTGGAGAGAGTCCTTGATGCGTAAGCAATTGGACGTTCATCACCATCAATAACATGAGATAAAACAACTCCAAGACCCACAGGTGAAGCATCACAAGAGACTTTCAAAGGCAATTTGTCATCATAATGAACTAAAACAGCATCTGAAGTAAGTAAATTTTTGCATTTTTGAAATGTTTCTTCACATTCTGCCGTCCACTTCCAAGAAGTGTCCTTATGAAGTAGTTTGTAAAGAGGAGCAAGTAGCATGGCAGAATTACATATAAATTTTGAATAATAGTTCAGAAGACCCAAAAACGATTTTAGTTCGGTCACATTTGATGGAGCATTAATTTTTCTAATGCACTGTACTTTCTCATCTGTAGGATGAATGCCCTCACTATCTATAACATGGCCTAAAAATTCTACACTCTTTTGTAAAAAGCTACATTTTGATAAATTGAGTTTAACATTGTACTCACTAAATCGCTGAAATACCTTCTCCAGAGTGCTTAGGTGCTCTTCATACGTAGTACCAGTAATAAGGATGTCATCTTGAAAACAAATCACTTGGTCTATGCCTTGCAGAATTTGTTCAATTGTTGACTGAAAAATTGCTGATGCACTGTTTATGCCATATAATAATCTTAAAGGACGTACTAAACCAAGATGCGTATTCAGCGTAAGGTATTCTTGAGAGTTTTCATCTAATTCAATTTGTTGATAAGCATGACGCAAATCCAATTTTGTGAAGTACTGTCCACCATTAAGAGTTGCAAACAAATCTTGTTGAGTTGGTAAGGGATACTGATTTTGATCAATAAACTTGTTAACAGTGACTTTAAAATCGCCACACAATCGTACATCTCCATTTTTCTTAGGAACAATCACAAGTGGAGTTGCCCAACTAGAATGTTGCACAAAGTCCCAAACACCTCTCTTTTTGGAATTTAGAATTTCCTCGGCAACTTTACTTTTTAAGGAATATGGAACTGGACGTGCTTTAAAGAACACAGGTTGGGTTTCTTTTTTCATTTTTAATGAAGCCTTTAATGTCTAATAGGTTCTGAACTTTCTTCAAAAAGTTTGCTATACTTGTTTGTCAATGCACTAATAGAATCTACTTTATTAGGCATATCCTTAAGTATTTTATGCACCGCAAAAATTTTGTGCCAATTTAATTTAAATTTTCTGATCCAATCCTTCCCAAATAAGGATGGTCGATCACCTTTAACAACAATAGCTTGTAAATCACACATTTGGTTTTCATATTTCACACTAACAGATACTTCCCCAGCGATTACAATGGGTTGTTGATTGTAATCTCTCAGTGTAACAGGTATACATTTAGGTACTATGTGTGGTAAATTTTGTTGTAGCCACTTTTCAGAAATTATACTAACATCTGCAGCAGTATCTAATTCCATATCAACATTTTGTCGCATATTTCAACTTGAACTATATAATTAGAATATTTACACACTTTATTTACATTAATAGTAAACAGATTATACGCCTCAGAATTATTCTGTACACAATTAGCTGATACTTTTTTAGCAGAAGGGTTAGAAGTTTTACCTTTTGACTTACACACAGGTGAAATATGGCCAATTTTGTGGCACGCATGGCATTTGGCTGATTTGTACTTACACTTGTTTGTATCGTGTGATGCACCACACCGATAGCATTTTTGAGGTTGAGGATTTTTAGTGTTTTAAAACGACTTACTTTGAAATTTACTCACTTTGTTGACATTAGAAGGTACAGGTACTGTAACTTTAATGTTGCTGGCTCCTTCCTCCGCCAATTCCATCGCCAAAGCTATTTCACAAGCATCTTCAAGTTTGAGATCTTTTTTAGCGAGTAGGCGTTTTTGAGTAGCTTCACAACGAATGCCACAGACGAAACGATCCCGTAGAGCTTCCTCCAGAAACGATCCAAAATCACAGGTGGAGGCCAAACGCTTTAATTCCACAATATACTCTGAAATACTTTCACGATCGTTTTGGTTTCTTCTGTGAAAGCGAAATCGTTCCGCTATAGTAATAGGAGCCGGACGAAAATGATCTCGCAGCTTCTTAATCAAATCGTCGTAAGTCAAATCTTTTGGTAGCTGAGGCGTTATAAGATTGCGTAAAAGTTTATAAGTTTTAGGTCCCAATACTGAAATTAACACTGGAACTTTTTTTGCTTTATCGATATCGTTTGCCAAAAAATATTGCTCAAGTCTTTCCACATAAAGAGAAAAATCCTCATTGCTGTCGTCAAATACTGACAATTGACCAACTAGGCCTAACTTTGACATGGTCGATACGACGGTTAAAAGTATACGGTAAAGCTTACTGTTTAAAATTTCTCGTCGCCATTTTCACAAATTACTACAGATGCGTACTTTTATAACTTCTAAATAATTTAATAAGAATAAATACAAAACATTGCTTTACCGGCACAAGCGTACATAGATAAGTTACACCCAAAGAGATGCGGTATTTTAAATATAATAAGAACTGCCGCTACGGCTTTAAGTTTTTAAACTGCACGTTACAAAGAGTTGCCATTACACATAAATAATAATAATAATATATTACACTATACCAAATATTACCAAATTGCATTCGCGTGCTTTCAAAAAGTCCGAAGGGAGTGCAAATCGCAGTTTTATGTACATCATCAGGATTGATGGGAATCTGATGGTAGGCTTTTATTAGATCAATGTGACTGAAGATTTGTTTACCATGTAATTCCGCAGTGAAATCTGCGATATAGGGTATAGGATATTTCTCTTTAACAGTTTGTGCATTTAGAGCACGATAATCACCAACAGGTCTCCAATCGACAGATCCTTTCTTCGGCACCAGGTGCAAAAGTGAAGAGTAATTACTTTTAGAAGGTCTAATATGACCGAGCTGCAGCATGTGCTGAAATTCAGCTTTGGCAATTTTTAGTCGATCTGGAGCTAGCCGTCTAGGCTTAGCAGCTACTGGAGACCCCTTAGTGTTTATGTAATGCACAGTATTATGCTTAACCGGTTGGTTAGGATCAGGTAATTTTGTGATTTTAGGAAATTTAAGTAATAATTTACCATATATATTATTAAAAAAATTTGATTTCACAGAAAATATATTACAAATATTAAATATAGCAGGAGCTTTTAAATTGGTAGTGGAATCAATAAGACGACGATTCCGTAAATCAAGCTTTAAATTAAAATTATGCAAAAAATCAGCTCCTAAAATAGCACATGAAACATCACAAACATAAAATGAAAAAGTAACATTTCTACGCAAACCTAAGTTAATATTAATGATTTTTCGACCATATACATTAATTTTGGTGCCATTAGCAGCACGAAAAGTTTGGAGAACAGGTTTACATTTATCATTTTTATTCGCGGCCACAATGGACGCATCTGAACCACTATCAACAAGAAAACACATACCTGTATTTCTGTCTTTAACAAAAAGGCGACGAGAAGGTGCTGGGGAGAATTCCGTCGCTGCTATTCTTCCCGCTTCCTGTTTTCCGAGTAAGAACAAGGTGGGAGGCACTTTTCTGCTTTTTCACTAAATTTTTTATGATACCAACATATTTCAGGATCTCTATGTCGGGAAGGAGACCGATTACGTTGCTTATGATCACCTCTTGACACACTTCTTGAACGTCGAAGTTGAGCAATTTCTTGGCGTAACGCTTGGATTTCTTTCAGAAGCATCTGTGTCGTTGGCGGTGTTGGCCTATCAGGCGAAGTTGGTCGGCTTGAAACTAAGCTGATGTTTGCTGGTGTTAAGTCCAGAATTCTATCTGAAATCTCAGCTGCTTTATTAGGAGTAATATTTTCAATGGAAGCTAGAATAGTTTGAACACTTGTTGGCATTTGCTGAGTGAAAAGCTCTAACAGAAGCTCATTACTGATATTATGGCTTTCAGCTCGCCGTTTCATTAATCGAAGTAATTCAGTCGACTTTCTATCACCTAGGCTTTCTCCAGCTAGAAGTTTCCGGATTTAAATGGTACGGCTTTCTCCACAATGTTCAATAACTTTAGATTTTAAAGTTTCATATGGATTAGATGGATCCGGAGTCATAATAATATCACGAACCATAGTAGTTGTAGTAGGCGGTAAGTGAGCTACAACGTAATTGTACTTAATTTTCGGTTCAGTTTTGGTTTAGGAGTAGCTAATTCAAAAGTAGATTCCAGCATGTGAAACCATAAGCTAGGATCGACAGAAATATACGATGGAATGACCACTGCAGATGCTTTAATTGCCATTTTTCTAGCGAGAAGAAATTTTAGTATTAGCCGTTCGTGGAAAGTTCGATGAAAAAAAATAACAGTTAAAGTGCCCGCAGTCACCAATTTTGCGAAGTTGTATTGTATCTAAATAATATTGACTCATTAATCAGAAGGATTTTATAGAAAAATAGACTTTAATGACTTCACACAAACATAAATAATATTCGAGAAAACGTCACTGCGAGAATGAGAGAGCGCTTCGTTAAAAAGAAATTCCTTAATTGAGTTGCCATTCGTTGAAAGAAAAAAGTTCTCATACGCGAGAGAAAATTACAGCCGAGCTCGAGATGAGCCGCTACAATACCAAGCGAATTACTTATGACAATTTTTTTTAGATAGGAACAAAACGTTAGTCCTATGCCATTAAAACTTTACAAAAAGATATGTTGCCACTTAGATATAAATATTTACATAAGTGAGCATGGAGGATATAATCATACAGTTTATATATTTAACACTATATACTAACCTTTTAACTAATCATCCAGCATCGATTTCATTTACGGTATAGTCGAATTTAACAGTGATATAATTAGTTTGAAATTCAAAATATTTTACTTGGAATTTCTATGTGGAAAAAAGTAATAGGTTATGTGACTTAACAGTGATTTTTATGGATAAATATCAACAGTTTAACGCGAATATCATGCAATCGTTGGACACATATTTTCCCCCGTCTTTCCCATTGCAGTCACTTTGAGTATTTTTATAGCTCAATATTATTTGTTTAATTTTTTAACCGATTTTTCACACAGCCAGCGGTCACCACATTGTTATGCTAAAAATTGGTGCCACAAAATTACTTCCCCTGTGACATTATCTTGAAAATCATAAAATTCTGTCAATGTTTTTATTTTTTCAACGTCTTCCATCTTATTTGAACTGTCTGTTTTAACAAGCAATTGAAATGGCTCCAGTAATTTTGTATGTTCAATAAATTTAGCATCTAATGCATTTAAAAATTCGTCCAGAAAAGGTATAAAAACTGCGCGTTTGAAATACTCCTCTACAGTATCTGCGGGAATATTATTTCTCATTGTTTGTCGATTGACAGTACGGGGCTTAGTTATTTGAATACTTAAGTCATTACATATTTGTCCAATTTTGCTGAAAAGTATCGAAAAGTTTTCATTCGTATTATTTCGCATGTTTTGCAATGAATCTCGGACATTTTTTACCGATTGAATTGCAAGATTCAAATCTAGATTTACAGTTTGCAGATACTTGCTGAGGGGCAAAGTAAAACAAAATACAGCATCTAGGACAAATAAACTTGTTAAAAAACTGCATTTGCAGATTGAATTAATAAGCATTTGTGCTTCCGTGGAAAGATTTACATCTTTCCACCCAGAAATTTCTTCTAGAACATTAAGAAGAGGTTCTAATAAGTTTATAAATGCTGTAACCGAAACGTGCCTATCGATCCATTGTTTAAAGCACAGTTGCTTTAGTTTTTTCCCCTTAGTTATGGCTTCAAGTTTTTCAATTTCTGCGTCTAAAACTCTGTCTTTTGGGGAAACTAAAGAAATTGTAAGCTTTTTGAATTACTGCCATACAATTTCTAATTTCTACTATATTGCAGCCATTTGAAACCGCAAGATTAAGACAATGAGCACTGCAATGCACATACAGGACTTTAGGGTATTTTTCCCGAATTATTGCTTGTGCTCCTCTGTATGCTCCACTCATAGCGCTAGCTCCATCGTAACCCTGTCCTATGAGATGCGAGGAATTCACTCCACAATCATTCAATCCGTCAAGAATTGTGTCAGCAAGAGCTTGCCCTGTAGTATTCGTTAAAAGAAGAAATTTCAAGAATTCTTCCCGCACAATACAATTTTCGACAAATCTTACGCACAATGACATCTGTTGAACTCCCGCGATATCCGTTGTCTCGTCGGACAATACAGAAAAGTATTTCGATTCATTTATTTTTGAAACAAGCATTTTTAGTAGTAGGTCATTGAAACTTGAAATAATTTCGTTCTGTATCTGCCAACTGATGTAAGTTGCGTTACTGGCTGCTGTTTCTAAGTGCTTTCTTAAAATCTTATCACCAGCATCAATTCTAAATTTTAAAAGAGCTCTGAAATGCCCTTCTTTCTTTTGAATTGTTTCATCCAAATGAAGGGGTCCTGAGTCCCTGTGCCCTCTTAAGAGCCTGCATCAGTCAAACCGAAACACAAAATCCTATCACAAACCTATGCGTGTTGCCACCAGGAAGGCGTATCCCGAACCCAAAGATTGACACTTTAAAAGACCAATGATATTTTCCAAGCTTGTAATTAATAAGAAAATGGTCATCTCACGCCACCCTTTACCTCCAGGCGATAAAAAGGGGATAAGATACCCCAGGAAGAAAAAAGTCATTAGCAAATGCTAAAAACTCTCGCACCTTTTCAATACTGATAGCCCGAGGGATATGTGCATTTGGATAGTTTCTTCGAGATCATTTCTGACCAAAACACTCAGATCCATTTTAAAACAAGTCGACATTGACCTTTTTTGTTAGATAGTTTCAAGTGAAATTTATATGTAATTTTAAAAGACAACATACAGATCGTGATTATTATGTCAGAGATTGCACATTAAACATTTTCCAAAGAATCTCCTCTACATTTTAACATCTTAAAATGATTTTTTTAGCATTGAATAGCTGAGATCATTGAACTGTACAAACAGTTTTATATTTCTTCGATTTTGTTACGAGTATTTTATAGTGGCTTACATCAATAGAGCGAAATCCCAAGATAGAAATTTTTAAGATATCTCGTTTGTATTTTAATATTTTTAAACGATTTTTTTATCATTGAACAGCTGAGATTTTTCGGTATAAAGACCGTTTTGTACAATTTTTATTTTGTTTACAGGTATTTTAAAGAGGCTAATTCAGTCAAGTGAAATCCAATGGAAGAAATTTATAAAAATATCTCTTCAACATTTTTATATTTTTAAATTATTTTTTGGCATTCGATATCTCAGATATTTCGGTACAAAGACCGTTTTGTACTTTTTCGACTTTGTTTAGGGGAATTTTTAAAAAGCTATTTCAGTCAAGTGAAATCCCATTGTAGAAATTTATAAAAATATCTCTTCTACATTTTAATATTTTTAAATGATTTTTTTGTCATTGGATAGCTGAGATCTTTCGGTACAAAGACCGTTTTGTACATTTTCGACTTTGTTTAAGGGAATTTTAAAAAAGCTACTTCAGTCAAATGAAATCCAATGGAAGAAATTTATAAAAATATCTCTTCAACATTTTTATATTTTTAAATTATTTTTTGGCATTCGATATCTCAGATATTTCGGTACAAAGACCGTTTTGTACTTTTTCGACTTTGTTTAGGGGAATTTTTAAAAAGCTATTTCAGTCAAGTGAAATCCCATTGTAGAAATTTATAAAAATATCTCTTCTACATTTTAATATTTTTAAATGATTTTTTTGTCATTGGATAGCTGAGATCTTTCGGTACAAAGACCGTTTTGTACATTTTCGACTTTGTTTAAGGGAATTTTAAAAAAGCTACTTCAGTCAAGTGAAATCCAATGGAAGAAATTTATAAAAATATCTCTTCAACATTTTTATATTTTTAAATTATTTTTTGGCATTCGATATCTCAGATATTTCGGTACAAAGACCGTTTTGTACTTTTTCGACTTTGTTTAGGGGAATTTTTAAAAAGCTATTTCAGTCAAGTGAAATCCCATTGTAGAAATTTATAAAAATATCTCTTCTACATTTTAATATTTTTAAATGATTTTTTTGTCATTGGATAGCTGAGATCTTTCGGTACAAAGACCGTTTTGTACATTTTCGACTTTGTTTAAGGGAATTTTAAAAAAGCTACTTCAGTCAAATGAAATCCAATGGAAGAAATTTATAAAAATATCTCTTCTACATTTTAATATTTTTAAATGAATTTTTGTCATTGGATAGCTGAGATCTTTCGGTACAAAGATCGTTTTGTACTTTTTCGACTTTGTTTAGGGAAATTTTAAAAAATCTACTTCAGTCAAGTGAAATCCAGTGGTAGGAATTTATAAAAATATCTCTTCTACATTTTAATATTTTTAAATTATTTTTTGGCATTCGATATCTCAGATCTTTCTGTACAAAGACCGTTTTGTACTTTTTCGACTTTGTTTAGGGGAATTTTAAAAAAGCTATTTCAGCCAAGTGAAATCCAATGGTAGAAATTTATAAAAATATCTCTTCTACATTTTAATATTTTTAAATGATTTTTTTGTCATTGGATAGCTTAGATCTTTCTCTACAAAGACCGTTTTGTACTTTTTCGACTTTGTTTAGGGGAATTTTAAAAAAGCTACTTCAGTCAAATGAAATCCAATGGTAGGAATTTATAAAAATATGTCTTCTACATTTTAATATTTTTAAATGAATTTTTGTCATTGGATAGCTGAGATCTTTCGGTACAAAGATCGTTTTGTACTTTTTCGACTTTGTTTAGGGAAATTTTAAAAAATCTACTTCAGTCAAGTGAAATCCAGTGGTAGGAATTTATAAAAATATCTCTTCTACATTTTAATATTTTTAAAATATTTTTTGGCATTCGATATCTCAGATCTTTCTGTACAAAGACCGTTTTGTACTTTTTCGACTTTGTTTAGGGGAATTTTAAAAAAGCTATTTCAGTCAAGTGAAATCCAATGGTAGAAATTTATAAAAATATCTCTTCTACATTTTAATATTTTTAAATGATTTTTTTGTCATTGGATAGCTTAGATCTTTCTCTACAAAGACCGTTTTGTACTTTTTTGATTTTGTTTCAGTTGTTTTAAAGAGGCTACTTCAGTCAAATGAAATCCAATGGTAGAAATTTATAAAAATATCTCTTCTACATTTTAATATTTTTAAATGAATTTTGTCATTGGATAGCTGAAATCTTTCGGTACAAAGACCATTTTTTTTTTTTTTTTTTTTTTTTTTTTTTTTTTTTTTTTTTTACAGCTGTTTTAAAGAGGCTACTTCAGTCAAGCGAAATCCTATAGTAAAATTTTATAAATATGTCTTTTCGACATTTAAAGATTTTTAAATGATTTTTTTGTCATTGGATAGCTGAGATCTTTCGGTACAAAGACCATTTTTTTTTTTTTTTTTTACAGCTGTTTTAAAGAGGCTACTTCAGTCAAACGAAATCCTATAGTAAAATTTTATAAATATGTCTTTTCGACATTTAAAGATTTTTAAATGATTTTTTTGTCATGGGATAGCTGAGATCTTTAGGTACAAATACCGTTTTGTATTTTTTTTATTTTGTTTACAGGTGTTTTAAAGAGGCTACTTCAGTCAAGTGAAATCCAATGGTAGAAATTTATAAAAATATCTCTTCTACATTTTAATATTTTTAAATGATTTTTTTTTTATCATTGGATAGCTTAGATCTTTCTGTACAAAGACAGTTTTTTACATTTTCGACTTTGTTTAGGGGAATTTTAAAAAAGCTACTTCAGTCAAGTGAAATCCAATGGAAGAAATTTATAAAAATATCTTTTCTACATTTTAATATTTTTAAATGATTTTTTGTCATTGGATAGCTTAGATCTTTCGGTACAAAGACCGTTTTGTACTTTTTCGACTTTGTTTAGGGGAATTTTTAAAAAGCTTACTTCAGTCAAATGAAATCTAATGGTAGAAATTTATAAAAATATCTCTACTACATTTTAATATTTTTAAATGATTTTTTTGTCATTGGATAGCTAAGATCTTTCGGTACAAAGACCGTTTTGTACTTTTACGATTTTGTTTAGGGGAATTTTAAAAAAGCTACTTCAGTCATGTGAATTCCAATGGTAGAAATTTATAAAAATATCTCGTCTACATTTTAATATTTTTAAATGATTCTGTTGTTATGGGATAGCTAAGATCTTTTGGTACAAAGACCGTTTTGTACTTTTTCGACTTTGTTTACAGGTGTTTTAAAGAGGCTACTTCAGTCAAGTGAAATCCATTGGTAGAAATTTATAAAAATATCTCTTCTACATTTTAATATTTTTAAGTGATTTTTTGTCATTGGATAGCTGAGATCATTCGGTACAAAGACCTTTTTGTACTTTTTTTAATATGTTTACAGGTGTTTTAAAGAGGCTACTTCAGTCAAGTGAAATTCATTGGTAGAAATTAATAAAAATATCTCTTCTACATTTTAATATTTTTAAATGATTTTTTTTGTCATTGGATAGCTAAGATCTTTCGGTACAAAGACCGTTTTGTACTTTTTAGACTTTTATTTGGGGAATTTTAAAAAAGCTACTTCTGTCAAGTGAAATCCAATGGTAGAAATTTATAAAAATATCTCTTCTACATTTTAATATTTTTAAATGATTTTTTGGCATTGGATAGCTGAAGTTTTTCGGTACAAAGACCGTTTTGTACTTTTTTGATTTTGTTTACAGGTGTTTTAATGAGGCTACTTCAGTCAAGTGAATTCCAATGGTAGAAATTTATAAAAATCTCTCTTCTACATTTTAATATTTTAAAATGATTTTTTTGTCATTGGATAGCTGAAATTTTTCGGTGTTAAGACCGTTTTGTACTTTTTTGGTTTTGTTTACAGGTGTTCAAAGAGGCTACTTCAGTCAAGCGAAATCCTTTAGTAGAAATTTAAAAATATATCTTTTCTAGATTTAAATATTTTTTAATTTTTTTTTGGCATTGGATATCTGAGATCTTTCGGTACAAAGACCGTTTTATATTTTTTTGGATTTTGTTATGGGAGTTTTAAAGGGGCTTACTTCAATCAAGCGAAATCCTATGAAGTTTTGAAGTTCATATAAATATATATTTTTCTCTTCTACATTTTAATATTTTTAAATGATTTTTTTATCATTGAATGTTAGAAATTTATAAAGATATCTCGTCTACAAGTAAATATAAACTGATGATTACCTCAATCAAGTAAAATCCCATAGTAGAAATTTATAAAGATATCTTTAAGATCATTTAAAAGTCATTTGTAAAGATCATTTTAATACTTGTAATTTTTTTTCATTATCTAACTGATATCTTTCTTTACAAAGAACGTTTTATATATTTTCGATTTTGTTACGGGTATTTTAAAGTGACTTACTTCAATAGATCTAAATCACATTTTAGAAATTTTTAAAGATATCTCGTTTGTATTTTAATTGTCTTTAAACTTCTTTTCGGGGGGGGGGGGGGACATTAGATATCGGAGATTTCTCTGTACAAACACCTTTTTACATTTTTTTCGATTTTTTACGGGCATTTTAAAGTGGCTTACTTGAATAGAGAGAAGTCCCATTATAGAAATTTATAAAGATATCTCGTCAACATTCTAATTTTTTAAATGGTTTTTTTTAGCATTGAATTTCTGAGATATATCTGTACAAATACCGCTTCATATTTTTTTCGATTTTTACGGGTATTTTAAAGGGGCTTACTTCAATGAAGCGAAATCCTATCACAGAAATTTATAGAAATATCTCATCTATATTTTAATAATCTTTTTTATAAATAACAGCTGAGATCTTTCTGTACAAAGGCCGTATTACAATTTTTGATTTCGATACAGGTATTTTAAAGTGACTTACTTCAGTCAAGCGAAATCCCATTGTAGAAATTTATAAAGATATCTCGCCTACATTTTTTTTAAAAAATATTTTTTTTTTATTTTTTTTTTCTCTTACATTGAATAGCTTTTACGATTTCATTTATTTTAAAGAGGCTACTGCAGTTAAACGAAACAATGCCTTCGCTTTAAAACTAATGCTATGAAAGAAATTTATAAAAGTTTATCGTCTGTGTTTTAATAGTTTTAAGGTTTTTTTTTTTTTTTTTTTTTTTTTTTTTTTTTTTTTTTTTTTACTTTGCCTAGTTGATATCGATTTGCACAAATGCCATTTTCTATTTTTTCGATTTATTTTACGGGTATATATATATATATGTATAATAGCTCAGAGCGATCTCTTCAAAGGCCTTTTTCTACTTTTTTAATTTTCTTTACAGGACAGTTTCATTTTCGGAACCGTTTTCAAAAGTGATATTATTCCTCATATTTAAAATCTACAATCAGTATCGAAAAAAGTAAAAAGCGGCCTCTATACAAACCATCGTCAGCTATACTATGCAGAAAAAAAATAATTAAAATTTGGAATGAAAATATGGTATCTTTAAAAAAATCTTCCATAGGTTTAGTATAATTGAGTTTGTCTTTTTGCGTGACTGAAAAAACCGCTATTCTAAAACTTAGATCAGTTAGACTATGACAGGCTTTGGAATATATGCGTATTATTTAGTTAAAATAGTATAAGAACTTTAAAAATCATTCGTTTATCTTTCAGAAAGGGAAAAACAAAGGAAAGACAATGTATATACAATAAAGCATAAATACATCATTTACGGATGTGAATTTTACCGCAACAGAATATATTTTCTAAAGTATTGTAAATTTGTCATAATTTTCGATAGAAGTGTCAAAATAAATATTTCTATCTTTTAAATTAGTGTTATCCAATTTAATCATGAATTGCATAATAATTACTTTATATGTTAGAGTGGGTATACTGCAAACTTTTATTGATTAAAATAGAAATATTTATGAAATATTTATGAAAAGGAACATTTAAACTAATTCATTAAGAATTGTCTAAAAGAATGATAAGAAAAATTTAATACAAATGTTCGCGAATATATCTATTCATTTTTAATGTCAGAACCATTGTTATTTTCTTTCTGCCCTTTCTTCTTTTCCCTTTGTCGTCTGCAGATGACAAAAAGTTAATTTCTATTATCCTTATATATATTATAAATGTGAAAGTGTGTCCGAAAATTGGAATGAACTTGGCTTCAAAACGGATGGATTAATGTCTGTGAATTTTTGTATATAGATAGATTATTGGTCTGAAATGAACATAGGCTAATTTTTATTTATTTTATTCAAATATTTTTCTTAATAATTCAATATTTCACTATTTTTCATACAGAATAAATTGAAAATTTTTCCATAATATTTAATCATCTTTCTTTTTTCGTTGCCAAAAAATAAAAAAACCGGAATAATTATTTCTTTTCTGTAATTAATTTTCAACTGAAAGATTTTCACGTGATAAAAGAAAATGAAATAAATAAATGGACCCTATTCTGTTTTTCGGTTCGAGGTTAAAAACCGCGATTTTACCAATTGTGACGTCAGAGGAATACTGTTTTTCTTCTTATATCATGCAGACGATTATATAAAATTTCTTTTACACTTAGAAGACTTCACAAGAATATAACTTCACACTTTACAAGAATAAGAATATTTCAGTAGTTTTTCCAGATATTAATCCGTAATAAAAATGAATCTTTCTTTCGGTTCGAGGCTATAAAGTTCAACTTTTTACTAATTGTGACGTCACAGGAATACTTTCCATTAAGAATTTTAAAAATATCAATGTAACGTCATATCTGAAACAAAGTATAAATTTTTAAATTTTCAAAAATTCTGTTTTTTTTCCGTTTTACGGAATTTACCCCCTTTTTGACACTTTCTAACATGGTCTAAAAGTGTTTACGACTTCAACCTGTCTGTATACCGGATGCCGAGTGCCTGGGGTGTGCCGTCTGTTTGTCCGTGTTTCAACTTGAGTAAATATAGTGGGATTCATACGAAAATAACATACGTCATTGAGATTTGCTATAGCATGTGCGGCATTGAAAATGAACCAGGTAGCAATTATAGCTGAATCACAGGAGCACTCAAAAGGAGACTTTACTTATGATATACGGCGAAAAAATCATTTGTGGTGTATTTTGATAATGTTACATAATTTTAAATGTAATGAAATTTACATGGATTTTTAAGGTTCACAAGAATATGGTTACTATCGAATATGTTAAGTATAGTACTTATAGTGTGCGTACAGTGAGCTCAAAAGTATTTCAATGTCTGAAGAAAAACCATTTGCAGCATATTTTAATAATGTTATTTTATTAAGGTTATTTTAATAATATTGAAATTGATATCAGTTTCTGAAGTGCACTAAAACAGGATTTCTGTAGAAAATGGGGTGAAAAGGTTTAACATTCTTTTACAAGATAACAGAAAAATGTTCGGTAATATAATAGTCTACGAGGAAAAAATATTCCCAGCGTATTTTAATTGCGTTGCACTATTTCAAACATGATGAAATTAATATACTGAGCTAATCAATACAATGATAAATACTGAAATTTACTAATATGCTTGCAGTAAAGTATGATTTGCATCACATTTGTTGTTCATTTACAGAGACGCATAAAAGATTTTGGACCTGTGTCCAGATCTCAGATATTGTATCCAAAGTATGGTCTATTAGAAAAGATTGCTGAAGAGCTTTTTCAATTATAGTATGTATTTTAAGGAAAACTAATGCATCCTGAAGTTCAGCTACATTTGGTATAATAAGAGATGTTAGTAGAATTTAAATAAATCATGTATCGGACTATACAATAAACTGGATATATGGTCACCTGTGCAATAGCGATTCCCGGAAATATGAATTCAATAATTTGAATCGGGTTTTTTGCTTGGATAATTTAAGCTAAATATGCGGTCGTATAAATATTTGCACGTAATATACAGGACTCTACAAAAGAATTCAAGTACTTTTCTGCCTATTTGAAATTGCTAAAGGTGAATTTTAATCTTCGTTATACTTTTTCTAACTAACAAGGAAGGTCTCCATACGGGCATACTCAGAAAAATCTGAAAAAATTACAGAATGTTCTTCTCATATAGTTATACATGTTTATAAAAAACATTTCGGCGGAATCTCCTTATAACGCCCGTAAAAAAACAATAAAAATTTCGTTTATTTGGCGATTTATCTCCGGTTGGCGAAAAAACGAAATTTTGAAAAATACGCTTTTACGCTTCGAATACTTTTTAAAGAAAAAACTTTCTATGTTCAATTTATTTAAATAAGTTTAGTTTAAGTAATTTTAGTTTTGCATTTTTACTTTACTTTAAGTGTAATTTTGTCACATACGTTTATACGTACTTAAACAAAATGAAATTAATATATTTTTTCATTTAAAACACAATTTAAATTGATTAAAATTGTTCCAAATTGAAAAATACACTGTTAAAAATCTGCTGCATTTTGTTGCAACGCACTTCCTTGCTTGTATAGAAAACGGTTACTTGGCCGTGAAATGGAGCTTTCTCGTTGGTTGGAATAGAGATATTATATACAAGCGGAGGAGTGCGTTGCAACAAAATGCAGCAGATTTTTAACAGTGTATGACACGGCCAATTCACGGTGCTATGGAGCCTTCTCATTGGTCAGAAGAGAGATATTCTTTAAAAGTAGTGGAGTGACGTTGCAGTAAATGCTGCAGATTTTTAACAGTGAAGTCAATTGAAATAAATTTTCAGATTCGTTAAAATCGTCTGCTTTTGGCGAGGAAATGCACTGTACGCCAAATCCCGCGTCGCTTTCAGCTTTTCACGCCAATTATTCCAAACTATTTTATTTTTTTACATATCTAATAATGTAATTCCGCCGCTAATTTTCACTGATCCTTTATTACCTACATGAGTAGTTTAATTCGTATTTTTTTCAAAAAATTCTGAGTATGCCCCCAATGGAGACCTTCCTTGTAAGCAAAATTTTAACATTGTATTTAGAATATTTACAAGCACATATATCACATACACAAATGCAGAAAGGATGGGCCGGCGAAGTTATATATTATGGAAATGTTGGATATTTTTTTTTATTACCTAGGTTTAACACATGATTTTTCTTTCTTTGATATGGAATTCTGAAATGCATTACAACATGATTTCTGTACCATTGGGGTGCGTTACAGGTGTTCTACAGTATAAATGGTTGCAATTTCATTTTCGCGATCGTTAATATTATCTAACACATTTTACATTTATTTGACTGAGTTCTTTAAATCCCCTATAAAAAAAAAAAAAAAATAAATAAATAAATAAATTGCATAGCCTGGTATACCAGGCTATATGTTATATATATTTTAAATTATTGTTAATGAAATGTTTTGTTTAATTAAAGTGTTTATCTTTTTTTTATGCTACGTGAACGACGTCACGGGTAACAGCTAGTTTTTTATAAATTAACGAATATTTCATTTTGATGTTGTCCGCAATTAAAGAATCTTTTTTAGAAATTAAACTTCAAATATATGGAAGAAAAATAATAAAAATGTTAAATGTGTTTTTATTCGAAATCAATAATGCTTTTAAAGTACATTTGAGATTGAATGCCTAGTTAAACAAACTTTTTGAAATCAACATGTATTTACATCATTTCTGAAATTCATTTCTGATCGAACTATCATGCATTCAGGAAAGGATGTTTTTATTTTTTTATCCTAAACCAGCAAACAACATTTTACTAATAGCCACAGGCAAGATTTTACACCTTCGTCCCTGTAAGACTCCCTGGAGGTAAACCCATATCGTCTTTCACCCTAATTACTTTTAAGGCGTCTCCCTTTTAAAGGCGGAGTTAAACACCATTTTCGACTGTTTTAAATCAAAGTATTTCAACTGTTTATAGAAATAGCATAGATTAAATTTTTGTAAAAATCAAAATAAAAAACATTTTCTGAAAGCTAAATAATTAAACTCTGCATGCTGTTTTACCAAATTTTAAAATGTTAAACAGATTTTTCGTAATAAGACATTAAAGGTGAATTTTAAAGACTATAAAATAACGCACTTGTATCGCCTTAAAATTAAAAAAAGAAATAAAATTTCAGAATGACGTGCATAGTTTAAACCTACAGGTTTTCAAAACAACAAAAATTATTAAATTTGAGCAAAATGCAAAGGAATGAAAGCGATAAATTTCTTCCATTGAAATAACATTAGCCGTTCTATCTCGGAGCGTTACTGATGTAGGGCCTTAATGCGATACCTTCTCTAGCACCAAATTCAACTGTTTCAATAATCTGCTTCAACTTTTCTCTATTTGCGTGAATTTGTGACTGCAGATTTTTATCGATCAGCGCGTCAACTTTTGGTTTAGCACCTGTGTAAGTTGCAATAAAATTAACAGCTTTTTCCTTACACTTTTGATGATATTGAAGTGTTTCATGCCGCTTGAAATCCTCTTTTGCATTTTTCCAATTTTTGTATGGTAATGTAACTAATTTACCAGCTAAAACAGTTTGTTGCCCTACCCCAGTTGAAAATAATGAGCAAAACTTGCAATAAGCCCCGTGATCACTCGGCGAATAGGTTAACCAACTCCATTCCGAGAGCCACTTAAGTTGAAACCTTAAATTTCTTTTTGTTGAAGACGGAAAATCAAAATTCATACTGGGCATATAAGCATTTTCTAGGAGGTCATTTTTAAGATCGTCGTCCATCTGCGTAAAATAGACAGAAAAAGAAAAAAACAGTTACAAAGGTAAATAAAAGTAATTTTAATAATATTAAATTATATATACAAATTAAATTTAGAAAAATAATAATTGCCATCATCTTTAACATTGTCCAGAAACAATTGGAAATTTAATAAATTCTATTGTATAACGCATCTTAACCGTTTTGGAATAGGAAGTACTTGTATTTATTCTACCGCTTATGCGTGCATCAATCAAATGAGATTCTCACGAATTCTGTGCTTGCATCTGGATTGTTAGAGCATAAAGCCACTGTATGTAGAAACTTAGATGTTATAAAATATGTTATAAGCAAACCAACAACAAGTCATGCTAGAAACATCCGTATTTTTGATTATTTTTATTAATTTTTTAGCAACATCTGCGTCCTTAACGGATGAGACCCTTCTGTATAAATAACTTCCATTCAGGTTAAATGTATATTCACCCGTCTCCGAGATAAAGTATTTCTTGAATTTATTCAAAAACAAAAATAATCTGCTTTTATTCTCTGAATTTAGATACAAAACTCATAATGGAATCAAATTAAGAAACCAAACCAGTTAGTAAGCATAATTCCAAGCACATATACATACATATATTCTAGAAAAATGATAAAGCTATTATCACAATATTTTTTACATTCCCACTTCCAATATTTTATCTTCAAATTAAAGAAAAAAAAATCTATTTTTTTATTCGAGCAACGCAAAAAGCTTAATTGATTGAAAATTACTCTCTACATTTAGTTTTTCAGTAGAGATGGGATGAATATTCGGCCACTATTCGGTATTCGGCCTATTCGGCCCTTTTGCCGAATATTCGGTTGGCCGAATATTGAAGGCTTGTTGACCGAATGCTTCGGCCGAATACCTGTGGCCGAATATTTAGAAATATTGCGCCGAATATTACTAAAATCTTGCCGAATAGTGAAAGATGTCTTGCAAAATAAATTTTGGATTTAAAGAATTTCGTTTCTTGCAATATTTTTTTTTCTTTAATTCAAATTGGCTACTTTCTGAAACATTCATGACGTCATTTTCATTCTTATTTATAAAATACACAGTTATTCAGATACTAAAAAATATACAGCCTTTCTATATTTCCTATAAAAGTTAGTGATATTTTTAAAAATGATGTCCAAATTAGAGATTCAATTTTATGGGAAATGTCTTCATTAGAGAATGATAAATTAAAACTCAAAGTATAAAAACACTTATAGAAAAAAAAAAATAGAAAAACACTGCCTTATTCTAAAACACTCAAATATTTATTAACGTTTGCAAATTCCATGCACATATAAAAAGGCTTTTATGTAATTCATAACTTATTTTCTATAAAGTAAGAAATGAAAAATTTCATTAACTAGGTGTATTAACGAAGATTCAAGAAGATACATTTTTAAGATTTCATATCAAATATTGCTATTCTAAGTACAACGGTACATCTGAAAACAGAACTGATGTTAAATTAGATACTCATTAGATGACACAACTTGTTTATGAAGATGGTTTTATAAATATTTAAATATAAATTCTAAATAGTTAGCAAAATAATTATTTTATTCTATTGTTTTCACATTTAAATAATTATTTGCATAATTACTGACTTTAATATGTAATATTATATATATATATTTTTAATCTACATCTTCCTTCTTTCAAGTTGTTATCAATTTCTGTTTATCCTTTTAATGCTCATTGAATAAGCAAAATTTTGAATTTGAATATTGTATGCGTCAGTTCAAATGCCAAAGATTTTGTGTACATATACATTCTACTTTAAGTATACCTTTTGCTTTAACATAATCTGTAATTTAAACTCGGAAACTGATTTCAGAACAGTCTCATTCTCACAAATTTCTTCATCATTAGGGACAAAAGTTCTCAATGATAAAATATACTTCATTATAGGTTGTTTCAAAAAATATCTCCTTGTTAGTTTTGAGAGAGAGAGAGAGAGAAACTAAGAATATTACTGATTTTGGATGCAAGAAAGGGTAAAAGTATCATTTGATAGTAAAAGTGGAATTACATTAAAAAGTGGAAAGTACATTCTTCATATTTTATTGAAAATATCTTACCATTCTGACTTACTGAAAATCCATGTACATTAAGATAAGAGAATATAATGCAATTTCATAATTTTTTTGTGTTAAAATAAGTTTTTCAAATTTAAAAATACATTTAAAAGTACATTTAAGAGTACTAATGATTAATGAGCTCCTATTTTTTAAATTATATGTAATCAAAAGTTATTTTCTTTATCGGAAAACAAATTTTGGTATTCGGCCGCCGAGTATTCGGTATTCGGCCTAAAATTTGGCCGAATATTCGGTATTCGGCTATTCGGCCAAATCACTATTCGTCCCATCCCTATTTTTCAGTAAAAAAAAACCTCACTTTATCACACATTAAAGGTCCATGAGTGTTTTTGTAAGAACCACATGTGACATATACAAAGTTTCAACTGATTTGATCAAAGTGATTTCGACTTCAAAGGCCGTTCAGAAAAAAAGTGGGACGAGGAAAAAAAGTGTTCGGATTATTAGAGTTTGGTTAAATGATGTTCGGATAATCAGCATTCTACTATATTCGAAAAAAAAAAGCAATTCAAACAGTAATCTTTCTCAATTCCGGAAAGACATGGAATAATCTATCCCTTATATATAAAATCCTAATGAAACAATTTTGTTAAATGGCTGCTTAAATGACTGATTACGTTTAACAGCTATTTCTCCTAAAATATGGGAAATATGACAGTGAAATTAACACCAATTATCCTTAAAAATCCAGAAGTGTCAAAATGGTATTAGAATTTAAAAATTGAAATTAGTATTCAAGATACTTTAATGACATTTCTACTGATAATAATAGCAATTAAATGACTGCATTTTTGTGCAGGAAAGGGAGGAAATAAAAAAGGTAGGGATTATTATATTTCTTCTTTTTCGTAATCGACAAATTAAAATTGAAATTATCGTTCCTCTCATTCGATGTCCCCACCAGTGGCCCTTCGAAATTGGTAGATGGGAGGTGTCGCGTTCAAATCCAATCGCGTCCGTCGCCTTAATCGTTCGGAGTTTTCTTGGTTTTCATTGAACTTTGGATTTCCTTGCATAAAAACGGGTTAGTTTTCCATTGAAAGGCCCCCCACGCTGGAAACCCTCCCTTTTAGGGTCTGTATCCCTTGTGTTGATAATTGGCCATCATAAACACAACCAAAACCAACCATCCTTTCATTCGATAGCGAAGACAATTTTGTGTTTAAATTATGTTTCTCATGAAAATTTAAAAAAAAAACTTTTTTTCACATTTCGATCGTCAGGATTCAGTTAATTTAAGAAACCAAAAATCGTTCGTTATATTTAACTTTGAGATAAATTCGATAGACAAAGGAAGAAGAAAAATCATTTTTGTGCTTCGAAAAGGAAAAATGATTATTAGATTTTTTACTGAATATGAGATCATATTTCAGAAGCTAAAGTAATATTTCCAAACACTTTTAAATTAAGTAATGTATGTGAATCATTTATGAGAGAAAAAGAACTTTAAAATAAATTTTTACACGAGAAATGCATTTAAAAGTGGA
Organism: Maratus speculifer; assembly: GCA_964019185.1. NCBI lineage: Eukaryota > Metazoa > Arthropoda > Arachnida > Araneae > Salticidae > Maratus > Maratus speculifer. The sequence continues at coordinate 248,880,579 of OZ025301.1, forward strand.
ATTTTTTGATATATGAATTATATGATATATTTTCATTCCTGGGAAATTCAAACGTCACATACATGGTATAAAAATAGTGCAGTTGGCAAATTTGTTTACATATTATTACATCATTTGATACAACATAAATACAAATAAATATATGAGCAAATACTTTCGACCCCCCCCCCTCTATACAAAATATATATATATATGTATAATTTAACAAATTACAACGACTATTTGGAAAATAATATTTTCAAAGACTATATTTTAGACTTATAAATGATTTCTATATTTTAAAAAACAATAATACCATAATTTTTATGATGATCACAACGTAGCTTACGTAATAACAGAGTTATATTAACAAAGTCATATTAATATGTCTGGACATTTAGAGTCAGTTTCTGGGCCAGTTACAATCAAATATTAAATGAAATTTTAGTTTAACAATTTTTGGCAATGTAAATTTTTAAATTTCTAAACATTGCACATTTTTAATTTTTGCACCATCATATACAGAAAAAATTTACTTTTAAGGGTGTTCTTAACTGATCCTCTCAACAAGCGAAAAACGTTTTGACACATTTACAAATTCATTTTTTAACAGAAAGTTATAAAAGTTTAATGCCTGACTATGAAAGCGAATTCGAATTGAACTTATTTTTCCATTTCATGATATTTAAATTAAAAATCGAGTTATTAGCTATTTCGATGACGCAATCACCCGTTTTTCTCCTCCGTTTCGACCGGTTTTTCTGCTTTCGTCGGGAAATATGCTCAAAAGTGTCAACTTTGAAGGCTTGTTGTAAAAAATCTATTGTGCTTTTAAAAAACAAAAGAATGAGTGCAATTAGACAGTTTCTGAATAACAAAACCTGCTATTTTCATGCATTTCCGAACAAAAATAAATTAATGCATGTGTCACAAAGTTGCCCTTTTTGATTTAAGAACACCCTTAAATGCAGCTTGTTGAAACTTTTATCTAAATTTGTCATTGAGTTATTATTATTATTATTGTAGTTTTTAATACTTTTTTTTGTCATCGTGGCAACAGAAATATTTCATTTCTAGACATTAAGCACGGACCAATCAGAAAACTAATAAAATGAAATAAGTTGCGGAATTGAACCAATGAAAACATCCAAATATACTTCGAATTTCCCAATTCTCTACCGAGGATAAAATTATTTTCCAAATAATATAAATAAATAAATAGAATATGATCTGTAGATTTGCGCTTGCACATTATTATTATTATTATTATTAAACAGAATAATTTAAAAAATTTAGTATTTTAATTCATTTATTTTAAACGTTTTTCCATTAAGGACGCATTTTTCGTAGTAAAAAATGAAATAAATATATTAAAAAAAAAAAAAAAAAAAAAAAAAAAAAAAAAAAAAAATCAAAGAATTGGTAATATTAGATAGAATCATGATTAATCATTATTGCATCATCATTTCTCTCTCTCTCTCTCTCTTTTTTAAATATTTAAATAAGGAAAGAAACATATATCTGCATTTTGTGAAGACGAAATATTTCAAATACTGAAAATAACTGAAGAAATTTCTTCAAACCATAAAAAAACATGTAAAACACTTGCTTTAAAAACGTATGTAGTTTGAGAGGAAATATACATTTTAATAGAATATTTTATTAAGATTGGTTGGAAAGAAAGTCAGGTTTTAACGTAACCATTTTATATAAGCTGATTTTTATATGTGCAATTGACTTTAACTTATCAATGAATCCCTAAAATAGACGTCAGTTGTTAGGCAGCGATGAATGAGACCATTTGTGACCAAAAAATACCCCCATCCAAAGTTCCCGACGGAAAAACATGACAACCCGATTATAGAATTCAGTCGTCATTATAGTGATTAATATCATCAAATTTTCATAACGTGCTTTTGTTTTAAATTGGGGCGCATTACTATGTTTTTATAGGCTATAAACCTAAATGGGGGTTGGCGGGCGTAGCTTTCAGGAGTCTGAGCCCCCCCCCCCCCCCCCCCCGAAAAATAAATAAATTAAAAACTCTTTTAAGAAAAAAAATGCATGTCATATCGTTTCAAAAAATAGTTTGTCAGATTTAAAATCCGGATAAGTTATACAAATTCTTCTCTATAAGCTAGAAGCCATATATGAATAAAATTTAAAGTTTAATCGATAAAATTAATAATAATAATAAAATAACGTCCTTATACTTGAACACATAGATAAATTAGTAGAAAGTTCGTAGGAAAAAATATTGTATAGAAAAGAACTTAAAAACTGAAGAATTTTACGCTTTGAAATGGCATGTTTGTTTCAAAAAAGAAATGCATCATAAAATTAAGAAAATAAATAATTCTTACCTGTTTTCCAGATCCAATGTATAATCCAAAATCATGGCCAGTACAGTCTATTTTAAAAATAGTTTTTTCACTCAAAGAATTATTATTTAATTTTAAGTCAGCAGTAATAGACTGGGTAGAATTAAACGTTGCGTTTTCACTGCAATCTACAGACTCCAGATCCTTTTCACTTGAACACTGAGGAGTGTTTACATTATCCTTATTCTCTATTTTAGATTTTTTATTCGCAAACTACCATATAATATCGTTTTGAATCCTTTTTTTTGCCAGGTTTCGACATTCTGGTAAGCAGATCCAAAACCGAAATATTTTTTTTTCTTTTCCACTATTAAAAAAAGCACACAAACACAGACAATCATGGAACTAGAAAAAAGAGAGAGACAGAGAAAGAGAAGTGAAACACAGATTTCTGAATATATGCAATAGAAGGGCGCTAAACATATTTCATTGCAACCTCTCATTCTAGGTAGTGACAGATTGACAATTAAAGGGTGGATCTAGACACACGGCAGTGTGTCAGCCAAGTTCACAAAGTAAAAGGCGACACACCGGCCGTGGGTTATATTACCCGAACCATTTCGAGCCACTTTTGACCCCTCAATAACTTAAATTCTATTTGACCTACACACTTGCAATTTTTTGTGTCGTGTAAGACCATCTTCTAATTTCCGAATCCTAAATTTTTTTTAAAAAATCTTTTACCGTTCACGAGAAATTGACGTCTGAAAACCACTGTTTTTACCACTGACTCATTCACTCACTCATAGAAATGTTTGACTACTTCCAGGTGACTTAGGAAGTTGAAATTTGGTGTGGAGGTAGGTTATTGGATCTATAAATAGGAAAAAATCAGAAATCACCATTAATTGAACATTAATGGTTGGTTAGAGGATAAATTAATAAATTACAATGGAAGTTTATGAGAATTTCACAAAATACCAGAAATAGTGCCAAGTTGGCGTCACTTTTGGCGAGTATCAGGGCTAATCTCTGAAACTACCGAACCGATTTCAAAAGAAATTGTACCAAAATGATGATATTCGCCCCGGTTCAAACATAGACTATATCTTATGTCTGTGCCACTAACCAAAAGAGGGTTCAGAAGCGAAAAACATTCTAAAAAAGTGATTTTTGTTTTACTGAAGGGCCTAGAAGCACAAAATTTGGCATGTTAATTATTTATAAGATATAAATGATCACTAATAACATTTGCTAAAAAAATATCAAATTTAAATGTGTGAAAATCCGCGAAGAGCGTTCTAAAAAAGTTCGAAATACCAATTTTAAAACAATCTCAGCAAACAACAAACCGATCTTAAAAGTAATGATATGAAAATGATGATGACAGTCTTTGCTCCAACATAGGATATATCTTATGTCGATTGCACTAGTCCAAAGGAGATAAAAGAGCAAAAAACATTCTAAAAATGCGATGTCTGTATATTAAGGGAATGGACTGGAAACATAAATTTGGCATTTTAGAGTTTATGGGAATTTCGCGAAATATCAGAAATAGTGCCAAGTTGGCGACACTTTTGGCGAGTATCGGGGCTAATCTCTGAAACCACCTAACCGATTTCAAAATAATAATACCAAAATGATGGTATTCGCCCCGGTTCAAACATAGGCTATATTTTATGCGTATACAATTTACCAAAAGAGGGTGAAGAAGCAAAAAACATTCTAAAAATGCAACTTTTGTGTTACTGAAGGACCTAAAACTATAAGATTTGGCATGTTATTTATTTATAAGATATAAATGATCTCTAAGGGCATTTGATAAAAAATACGGAATTCAAAAGGGATAAAAATGTGCTAAACGCGTTCTAAAAATGTTCTAAATTGGGATTTTTAAGCAATTTCAGCAAACAACAAACCGATCTTAAAAGTAATGATATCAAAATGATGGTGATAGTCCTTGCTTCAATATAGTATGCTATATCTTATGTCGATTCCACTAATCCAAAGGGGGTAAAAGAGCAAAAAGCGTTCTAAAAATGCGATGTCTGTATGTTAAGGGCCTAAAAACATAAAATTTGGCATGTTTATTAGTTATAAGATATAAATGATCACTAAGAACGTTTCTTAACAAATACAAAATTTAAAAGGGGTAAAAATGCGCGAAAAGCGTTTTAAAAACTTTCTAAATAGCAATATTTAAGCAATTTTGGGTAGTTAGCGAACCGATTTAAAGAAAAAAAAGATGCCAAAATGGTGGCGACAGTCCTTGCTCTAACAAAATTATTGGATAAATTACCAGGGGAATCTATGGGGAATTAAAATGGGAATCTATGGGAATTCGGCAAAATACCAGAAATATCGCCATGTTAGCATAACTTTTGGTGCGTAATTTTTGTCGTCAATATAGCGATATTTCGCCAAGTTGGCTACAAACGTTTTTGGTCGACGAAATAATCAAGTAGTACCCAATCACGTAAAAGAAACATCCTTATTAATGGAATTTAAAGGAACATAAGCAGTCCTAATGTTAAATTTTTAAATTTGATTGAAAAAAACAGTGAATAAATGCAGGAAAATCTGAAAGTTTAATTAATATTAAATAAAACTAATTTAACCTATTTATTTGAAAAAGAAAACAAATACCTATTTATTGACAAAAAATAATGATATCCTATCAAAAACATGAATGTGAAAAAATGCCAAGTTCGTGAAAGGTTTCGCTCATAAAAGAAGTGATTTGACAAAAAAATAATGATATCCTGTCAAAAACATGAATGTGAAAGAATGCCAAGTTCGTTAAAGGTTTCGCAAATAAAAGAATTGAGATCTAACTGCAAACCAAGTTCTTTCGGTGCTCCTTAAATCATAACTCCTGTCATGCATAATATTATTCAATTGCTTAAAATGATTTGTTATGTTACTTGTTATTCAATAGAGCGACTTGGCAAGTTTTCAGCTACCAGCTTTAATCTTTGAATCGGAATACAATTTAATCTAGAATCTGATTGGCAAAGATCTAATCAATCGAGTGTTCGAATAAATATATTGAAGTTAAGGTACTGATAAGTTAAGGAAGGAATCAACTTTAATTTCTGATCAACTAGATAGAAAAAATTGAATAAGAGAAAACTTGCTAAGTCGCTCTGTTGAATAACAAGTAACATAACAAATCATTTTAAGCAATTGAATAATATTATGCATGACAGGAGTTATGATTTAAGGAGCACCGAAAGAACTTGGTTTGCAGTTAGATCTCAATTCTTTTATTTGCGAAACCTTTAACGAACTTGGCATTCTTTCACATTCATGTTTTTGACAGGATTTATTTTATTCCTGCAGTTTCGACCAGCATATCTTCTACGAAATGTGCCCTTATATAAAAGGGTTTTTTTTAAGTGTCAATTCGTAATGAGTTAATACAAAGCAGAATTGCCTTGCTCTGTTGGGCCAATAGAAAAACCATTAAAAAGACAGGATTCCGCTTATTTCTTCTTTCCGACGTCAATTTAAGATAGGAGGTCCTAAAGCCGACAAAAGAGATATCCCGCTGTGGGAGGTCCACATCTGTAAGGAAGGGGTTTGTAACATCATCGATCTCTGCGCGAGTGACATTACTTAGTATGCTAAATGCTACTTAGCTATAACACGCTTATTCTTTTAAATGAGCTTTACAATTTTAGCATTTTAGGCGTATGGTCATCTTCACTTACCAAAACAAAAAAAAATGTGAAGAAATTGGGGTCCCGTAAAGACACTTCAGTTACTCCGATACTTGTGAAATACCCCTCATTCTCAGAAATGGGGAGTGGGAAAGAGGACTTAAAATGCAGATTTCGGCCGAGAGCATCGGATAATTTGTTTGAATCGGTGGTATTGTCTTTGAAAAGAAAGGGGGGGGGATTCAATAAATGACGGGGAGAAAAATATCTGAACCTGAGTTGTTGTTGGGGGGGGGGGGTGGGCGGTCAACATCTGACCCCTTCTCCTTGGTTGGACCATTGTGAGGGAAGAAATGGCTCAAAATACAGATTTTGGTTTGTCGAATGCTTCCGAACCGATAATCTGTTTGAAACTGTTGTTTTTCCTGGAGAAAGAGAGAAAGAAAAAAAAATTAATAGATGACTGGGAAAAAAATCTCTGATCGGGGGGGGGGGTTAACCCTAACCCCCCCCCCCCTTGGCTGCGCCACTGTGCCGAGGTAAACTTGTCTGTGGTCGGTGCAGTGATCCTGACCATGATAGTACTCAAATAATGCTACCCCACGCTGCGTTAACTGTAAAAAAGACAACCCATCATATTCAAAATCATGTGGAAAGTGGAAAATCGAAAAAGAAATACAAACAATACGCACTAAAGATAATATACCATACCCCGAAGCCAGGAAAATAGTTGAATCCAGGACACCCAAAGTTGGTGTTTCATATGCAGCCGCCTTATCTAAAACAGTCCTGAAAACATATCAAACTATTTCAACTCAAACCGATTTCCCTACTGAAAGTAATTCCAAAAGGAAAACAGCCTCTCTGATACAACTACTAAATCTACTCGGTCTACCTCTTCAAAATATCTAAGTCCAGCTCCTCCTAATGTGCCACAAAATACATCAAAGCCAATGCAATCTCTTACTCCTAAACTCCCACTCAATAATAGAAGTTCTCAAAATATAACTAAAACACCATCTCTAAAGTCAAACCTTAGATCTGATATTGAAAAACATACCCTGCGTATTAAATCAACTGCATCAACTGAAAATCCATCTAAAAAAAATAATAAGACATCTATAAATCAAACCCATCAGCAACAGAATAAAAAAGATGAAACACATATGGGTGATGATGCCTTAGACCTTTATCCTGAACGGGATGAAGTATTAGACGATGGAGATAGTAGCATTTCTACTACCTCCGAAACATATGACATAGATATACGTATCTAACACTCCTTTCATGTTTAGTATCATCTCGTGGAACTGCCGTGGTTATCACAATGAACGTGACGAAATCCATAATATTCTCTGTGACCATCAACCACTATGTCTAGCTCTCCAGGAAACCCATCTAAAACCTAATGACAAAGCGAAATTACTCAACTATGCAACCTACAGAAAAGACTTTACAGGTAGTGACAGGGCCACTGGTGGAGTTGCTCTCTTTATTTCTCGCAATCTGCATTCACAAATCAACCTAAATACCAACTTACAAGCCGTTGCAATCCGTGCTCATATAAACAAGCTTATTACCATCTGCTCTATTTACTTACCACCAAATACCTCTATTCAGGCAGCAAATCTTGACAATCTCCTTTTGCAACTTCCCACTCCTTACATCATTGTGGGAAACTTTAATGTCCATAGTCAACTGTGGGGTAATTCTGATTCAAATCAACGTGGCGAGATGATACAGAAAATCATATCTGACAATGGCTTATGCCTGCTCAATAATGGAGATTACACTTACTTTCATGAGCTATCTCGCACATTTCATGCAATAGACCTTACCATCTGCTCCCCATCTATTTATCCATATTGGAACTTCTGGATTTCCAATTATCTTCACGGCAGTGACCATTTTTCCACCTTTATCACACAGACTACTCCAAATAGGAAGTCAAACAATTCTTCAAAACATTATGTATATGACAGAGCCATTGGCAAACTTTCACCGACCTTGCCAAAATCACAAGTGATATGATTGAAGGTCACATTGACAATGCACTTGATAATACCATCCATTCTATTATAAGTGCTGCTGATATCAGCATCTCTAAAACATCATCTACACCGCGGCACAAAAAGCCTTGGTGGAATGATGACTGCCAACAAGCCAAAAAAAAAAAAAAAAAAAAAAAAAAAAAAAAAAAAAAAAAAAAATCAACAAAAAGCTTAGGGTATTTTTCGGAGGTACCCCTATGATGCCAATTATATTGCTTACAAGAAAGCAAAGGCTGACGCTAAAAGAGAGCGACGAAAAGGCCAACATGAATCCTGAATCAAGTATATATCAAGTATTGACTAACACTTCAAGTAAAACGCTTTGGAAAAAAGTTAAAAATTGTATATGTCTCTACTCTGAAAATTGTATCTCTATATTAAAACATAATGGCCAAACTATAACTTCAACCAACAATATAGCTGAAACAATAGCTAGTACCCTCGCTTTTAATTCCAGTTCTGACTCTTATCCAGAACCTATCTATCATACAAAAGACGAACGGAAACCACCCGCATTAATTTTAATACTTGCTCTTCTTATGATTAGAATCTCCCTTTTACTACCTCAGAACTCTTAAAATACAAAAAAGCCGCAACTCAGTTTCAGGTTACGATGGCATTACCTATACCTTACTAAAACATCTCAGCACTACCCCTCATAACAACCTTCTTTCTTATTACAACAGAACATGGATAGAACACACTTTCCCCCAAAGCCTGGTGTAAAGCCATTGTTATCCCTTTTCCTAAACCTGGAAAGGACTCCAGTGATCCAAATAATTACAGACCAATCGCACTCTCTAGCAGTCTCTGCAAATTATTAGAAAAAATGATTAACTGCCGCCTGGTACATGTTCTTGAAGAAAAAAATTGTCTTGCTGCCTTTCAAAGCGGATTTCGACATTGTAGGTCTACTACTGATAACCTCATTCTTTAAGAAACCCACATATGGAATGCTTTTTTAAAAACGTAACCATCTTGTTGCAGTATTTTTTGACATGATGAAAGCATATGACAAGACTTGGAGATATGGTATTCTACGAGATCTTTTTAATTTGGACTTTCGCGGAAACCCACCAATTTTTATTAAGAACTCCTCGCCATCCGTCTATTTCGGATTAGTGGGTTTTTGTCTGACTCTTATACTCAAGAAGAAGAAGTACCTCAGAGCAGTGTCCTGAGTGTGACTCTGTTTGCTATTAAAATTAACGGAATACTTAACCAATTGCCTCCATATGTGCATGGTACTTTGTATGTAGACGACTTCAAAATTTTCTGCAAATAACAGGATATTCGTTTTATAGAGCGACAATTACAAATTGCTGTCAACCGCATCATTCATTGGACAAACAAAAATGGCTTTATTTTATCTCGGGACAAAACTTCTTGCGTGCATTTTTGTAGACGAAAGGATCTGCATCCAGATCCTGAAATCTTTATTGAAGCCTCTCAAATTTCTGTTGTTGACTCTGTTCGCTTTTTAGGGTTATACTTTGACAGTAAACTCACTTTCTTGCCACATGTGTTACAGTTACGTAAAAAATGCGAAGACTCACTTAATCTAGTCAAAGTGCTTTCGAATACTTCCTGGGGAGCGGATCGTGGTTCTCTCCTTAAAATATATCGCTCTATGATTCGTTCCAAAATTGACTATGCCTGCCAGGTCTATGGTTCCTCATGTAAATCAATCTTTAAAAAGAGTGACACTGTGCCCCATAGCGCACTTCGTATTTGTTCTGGTGCATTTCGTACGTCCCCTGTGCTTAGCCTCTATGTTGAATGAAACGAACCTGCACTACATCACATCCGGGAAAAGCTTTATCTTAACTGATACTATCGAATCCTCTCACATTTTAACCATCCTATGCATTCCCATTCATTAGATACTGACAATGATCTTCTTTATCAGCACCGCCCATCATGCATTCCAATTTTTGGATTAGAATGAGACATGTTATTGACAATAGCTCTCTTAGCAACATTGAAGCATATCCATGTTCAAAGCACCTTTTCCCCCCCTTGGGATTCTCATAATATTACCTCGCTTCACCCTTTTAATACTTTTGACAGAAACAGTTTGGCTCCTGTCGTATTTCAACAGCTTTTTGCGGTTCATCGAGCTCAGTACAAAATTATAAAGATATATATACAGATGAATCGAAGTGTGGGGATATTGTTGGTTGTGGAATTGTTTTTGATGATAATGTTTTTAGTTATCGGCTACATTCATCTGTCTCTGTGTTCACCGCTGAATTAATTGCAATAGATAAAGCTATTTCATTTATATCCCATCATCATCATTGTACTACTTTTATCATTTATACAGACTCTAAAAGTTCTATAGATGCAATTAAATCCACTACACACCATCCCATAATTTATTCAATTTTGAATCACTTTAAACAACTTACCAGACATGGCTATAATATTCTATTCGGTTGGGTGCCCGGACACATGGATATTCATGGCAATGAGAAAGCAGACGAAGCAGCAAAACAGGCTTGCAATATTTTATATCAACAGATTCCTTTTACAGACATTAAACATAGCATCAATAATCATATTCACAATAAATGGCAAGAAAGTTGGAACTCCGAAATAAACAATAAATTACATCATATTAAACCCACAATATTAGTTTGGCCCAATTACTACCCTAGGAAAACTGATGTTCTTCTAACTCGTCTTAGAATCGGACATTCCAAGATCACTCACAAACATCTGTTACTTCCAAAGGATGCACCCATGTGTCCACACTGTCACTTTGATCACCTGACTATTCACTATATTTTAACTGACCGTGCGGGCCTCCGGCACTTGTACAGGCTTATTTTAGTACATCCTCGCCTATATTGACAAACATCATTGGGGAAATACCAAATGGGGCAATCTTTACCTTTTTAAAAAATGCAGGTTTTTATTTTGAAATTTGATCTTCTTTTGCTTATTATTATTCGTTTTATGACTTAGGTTCTTAGGTTGCACTTTCTATTTATATACACTGCTCAAAACAATTAAAGGATATTTGAAGTTTTATATAAAATAAAGATATAAACGAATTTTTTTTTGCCGAAAATAGAAGAAGAGAATCACAAATGCAAATTTTTCTGGTTTTCAAACTGTAGAGTATGCAAATTTTGAGTTCGACGTCAAAAACGTTTCTTCAGAGGCAGCGAATGAAATTTGACTTTCAACTGGATAGAAGAGAATGAAGACAAGGATGATCGGCATTCAGTGATTGCTTTGTTTCGATGAGTACGATGTCTCAGCGAAGTCATTTGACAGATTCAGAAGCTTGGAGAATTGTTCATAGGTTAGAAGGGGGCCAAACTCAAGCCGAAGTAACGCAAGCCATTGGAGTGTCACAAAGTGTCATTTCCAGGATCTGGAACCGTTTTTTAGAGAGTGGGTGTGCAGGCCGAAGACCAGGGCAAGGTCGTAGACGGGCAACAACGCCCAATGAAGATCAGTATTTAGCGTTAACAGCTCGGAGACACCGAAACATGAACGCTATTTTTCTCCAACAACACCTTCGCTCGGCTACAGGCACCACGATTTCTACTCAGACTGTCCGAAACCGGCTCCATGCTGTAGGTCTGTATGCTCGCCGACCGATGGTATGTGTTAGATTAACATCAAGACATCGTCGCGACCGCAGGGAGTGGGCAACCGAGCATGTCAACTGGAGGAGAAATGAATGAAGCAATATTCTGTTTTCTGACGAGTCCCGTTTTTCTGTGCATCCAATAATAGGCGTATTTTCATCTGGAGGGACCGTGGCAGTAGGAATAATCCTACGTTCGTGCACGAAAGTGTCAGATTTGAAGGTGGAGGAGTGTTGGTGTATGGTGGCATCTCCATTGACGGGCGCACTGACCTCTACATCATTCGAGATGGAGCTCTGACTGATCGCCGATATAGGGATAAGATCCTCAGACCTATTGTAGTCCCTTACGCTGCAGCAATCGGAGATAACTTCATTTTAATGGACGATAACTGCAAGTCACATCGTGCAAACCTGCTAGAGGATTTCCTTTTCGAGGAAGGAATCGTTCGAATGGAATGGCCAGCGTGTTCTCCAGACATGAATCTAATCGAGCACGTTTGGGACGCTCTAGGAAGACGAGTTTCTGGTCGCCAACAACCCCCACAAACACTCCAAGAACTGGAAAGAGCTCTTCTGGAAGAGTGGGGCAGAATACCCCAACTCGTCATTAATAGCCTCATTGAGTCCATACCTCAAAGGTGTTCAACGTTGCTGGCCGCCCGTGGAAACCATACCCCCTACTGAAAATGATTTTCTTTGAAGAAAACACTTTTTCTTATTCTTTTTTTCTGATATGCACAAATTGTGTTTTTTTTCCTTTTGTACACAAATGCGCAATAAAATGCATTTTTTTCTGCCAAACATGTGTAATTTATTCTCATATAACCTACTATGTCTGTCGACCATGTATCAATCAGCTAAAAAGTTTCCCAGATACAAAATCCACCTAAAACTGCAATATCCTTTAATTGTTTTGAGCAGTGTACTTTCAATTCTTTATCCTAATTTTTGCAAATTAATTTTCTTTTAATTTTTTCTCTTTCTTGACTATATCTGAATGAGATACCCCATCCAGATATTTTACACTTTTGCTTTCTTAGTCTTTGTTTTGGCGCAGCTTGTCCCTGAAGGGATTTTGCGACATTAAAATCGATACAACCAACCAACCAACTGTATTTACACATATTTCGAGTTAAAGGTAAAATCATATAAATTTCAAGTTCGTTTAATATTATTATTATGGACTTGGGCAACGTCGGGCGGGTCTTCTATTATATACATAAACTAAAAATAAAATAATAATTAACTGTGAAAAGGAATAATATATGTTTGCAGCTACACTTCTTACTAATAATACGTTTGTATTATTTATTGATAAGCTCATTCGCAAAATTTAATTTTTTATCTGGTTATTAATAAATAATTTCCTAATTGCGTAATTTTTTATTTATCGATTTTTTATTTGATCTTTGAGGTAGGTGCTACAGCTAACCGCCGGCATAAACCTCAAATATTCACTAAAAAAATACAATGAACAACACACACCAGCACAAAACAAAGATGATAGATTTATAACCACAGCAAACACGCCAGAATAATAAAAATACCAGCAAAAATGCGTCACCGACCAAAAATAGGCAGAAACGAAGGATTTGGAGGGGGGTTATTGAGACTTATAGCAGCTGAGCTGTTGTCTCGAATAGCAAACAAAAACCAAACATACCACATTAAAAAAGGAAAAACTGAAGTTACCAGGAACCATGCAACTCAACAGCACCAAAACCCGACTTAACAAGAGGTAAACATCTCCCATGACACGAAGTTTGAAATGTAAAACGTGGCTAGAACCGTCCGCTCCCGAGGAAGAGATTAACAAAAAGCCAAAAGCACCGTTGAATAGAGTTTAAGCAATTCCACAAGTCTTTCCAGCTTTCAAGATAAGAGTTGATAGAAAGCATGGCATCTTGTGGAATAGACCTTTCCGCGTCAAAAGCTCGACAGCTGTAAATACAGTGGAACTCCGTCCCATCGTCCGCTGAATACAGGGACACAAATGGGAGAATTTTTAAACTTGTAAATGTGTAAACATGTATCCGTGAAAACTGATTGGGTTCTGAAATGTGCAGTAAAAACATCTTCTTTTCTGTTTTTTGTCCATTTGTAAATATTAGGGCCAAGGTATTAAGAATCAACGGCATATTTACTTTCGTTGCATCAATGCTGAAATTTGCATAAAGTTGGTCTTTAAAAGCTTTTTAAGACCGTCAAGGTCCATACCGCCGTAGGTGTTAACTTCATACGGACCATTTGCAACCAGATAATCCACTCTTTGATTTGGAGAAATACCAACGTGACCGGGAATTCATAGAAAAATAATCTTTCTTACATGGTTCCGAACGCTAACCAGGGTTTGAAAAAGACGTAAAATCACTTCAGGATATTTGTAAGTGATATATGCTGAAGGGCTTCCAAAGCAGATTTGCTATCCGTTAAAATGACATAATTATCTAACAAATTAAGAAGAAGCTAGAGACCAGATTAATGGCTAAGACTTCGGCAGTAAAAACTGAATTCGTATGATGGACAAGGGGAACTATGGAATAGCTGTCTGTTATATTTACTGCGGCAATAAATATTTGGAAATCAGTTTTCGAAGCATCCGTGGCAATGATGCAGCAACTGCAACCCTGCTGAAAATCACTCGTGAGTAAATTGAAACAGTGACTGATAGTAGCGGGTGGTGGGTTTTTTGTTTGGAATGGAAGTTTATTCACAATGATTTCACAATAATCCGTAATGTTCACCGAAGGCCAGTAGGCATTGATCAGCATATCTGGTGTCACGTCCGCATAGTCGATAGACCATGAAAAGTTATCAGAAAGAAAATCCGGGCCAGAACGATTGAAATTAAGAGCAGACGTGCAACGGAGGTAAAAAGAATGAGTGAGATATGTGCGACGGAACATGAGAGGCGCTTGATTAGTCTCCCGATAAAGCTTGAAAAGGGGGTTCCACTTCGGCAAACCTGTAGCAAAACGGAGACTTGCATTGTAAACCACATCCAGCTTTCCTAAAATAGATTGTGCAGCATTTCCATATAACGGGCAAGCATAATTAATAACTCCATGAATAATGGAATTGACAAGTGGGATGAGATCAATCGTTTTCGTGCCCCAGCTGGTAATTGCTGGACTGGCAATTACTTTCAATAGGTTCAAACGCTTCATGCATTTTTGTTTAGCATATTCAATATGATCATTAAAGGATAAATTTTAAGAAAATATAACACCCAAAATATTTACAGAAGTCAGCCACGGGATGTCCGCGCCGTGAAGCTTGACATTTTGGGGGAGAGAGTGTTTGCTTCTAGAGGAGTTGGCGGCAACACATATATCGGGACAAAGATCTAATTTCCAATAGGAGCACCAAGTACTAAGCCTGTGTAAAATATCATGAAGTTTGACAAGGGCATTATCCAGAAAGAGATCCAACTCATAGAGAAAGTTATCCTCCCATCCGCATAGACAATGATCTGTATCCCTGAATCAATAGCTTCAACACGTTCCATAAAAAAATCATAAATAAAATCGAAGAAAGGCACGCCGCGATAAGATCGCACCGGGCGGGAAAAAAACTTATCCACTTTACTTTAATACTTCTTATTCCAATCCACTTAGATATCCACAGGGCAGTTCTCTCAGCAACACCGAACATAGACATCTTATAAATAGGACCCTCCTTCCAAATTGAATCATACGCAGCATATATCTCTAACTTGACAGCAATGATATACTTGACACTACAATGATACGCTCTGGCATGCTTAATGTATGTGTAAAATAATTGAAGGGTTTTAGAGCAATCACTGTCGGGACTGTTGGGGATAAAACTAAAGAGACGTTCGTGGAAGATCTGACGAGACATAATCCAATCAAGGATTCGCTTAAGAAGAATGTATTCCATAATTTTACAACTCACCGAAGTGAGGGCAATGGAACGATAGCTACTAAGTGAATACTTGGGCTTTCCCACCTTCCAAATTGGCAAAATTATAGCAGACTTCCAACTGTCCGGGACATTATCGGATAAGAAACTTTCATTGAGAAGACTTAACAATTTGCCGGTATTCTTGTTTGAAAGGTCTTTAAAAACACATGCCGGAATACCATGTTCACCAGTAATACAGTTTTTTATTAACTGTACTAGCGAGCTACGCCCGCTAGCTGGGCCACTTTTTCCGAACGAACCTCGATATTAAGCAGTATATAATAAGCAAAAAAAATTCATTTAATAAGCAAGTCTTGGTGTTCGAATCCTCAAGCACAAAAAAAAGTAAATTAAAGAGCTATATGGTTGTTATGCGCCCATTATCCCGTTAAAAATATGTGATTTCGCACAGTGGGCGCTATGCGCCCACCGGCCCACCGCCCACCGGCGCTACGCGCTATGGTCGTCACCGTCCCATTAAAAATATTTGGTTTTGCACGGTTGGCGCTGCGCGCCCATAAGACATTTTCTCGTATTTTTTGGTTCATCAGAAGCAGACTTTTACGCAGATTCTGAATATGTAATCAGTTTTTTCTACTTTAAAAACTGTCTGCATGATGGTTTAAGAAAAAACGCGCAAAAAAAAGTTTCGATAGTCCTGCTTTATTTCTAAGTTCAATATTTTAGCGAAAACTACGGTAAATATTCTACGGCAAGTTAAAAAAATTGATGCAGAAAAAAACGCAATTAGCGCCGGTAGAAAAAGAGGTTTTCGGCTGTTTCTTCTTTTAGCCAAAGGGGAAAAATTCATGTCCTTCACTGCAAGGTGGCGCTGTGTTCTGCTTCGGAGCTCCGTTTGGGAATTGAGACATTTTTCGTTCCGATTCCCAAGGGGTTTTTATTTCATAACTTTTTTAATTTTGGTCCCACGGTCTCGAAAATGCCCGAAATGACTTCCCCGGAATTTTTCCAATCGAAAGACACCTTTCGCGACTTCCAACTCGCCCGCGTTGCGAACTGTAATCGGCTTCAAGCAGACAGACAGACAGAGGCGCACGGATTTTATTAGTATAGACTAGCGAGCTACGCCCGCTAGCTGGGCCACTTTTTCCAAACGAACCTCGGTATTAAGCAGTATATAATAAGCAAAAAAATTCCTTAAATAAGCAAGTCTTGGTGTTCGAATCCTCAAGCACAAAAAAAAGTAAATTAAAGAGCCATGGTCCCGTTAAAAATATGTGATTTCGCACTGTGGGCCACGTGCACTTGAAAAAAAAAAAAGATTGTGGATCGGAACTATGGGCGCTTCGCGCCCATAGTCCCGTTGAAAAATATTTGGTTTTGCACGGTGGGCACTACGCGCCCTTAAGACATTTTTCCGTATTTTTTAGTTCATCAGAAGCAGATTTTTGCGCAGATACTAAATATGTAATCAGTTTTTTTCTACTTTAAAAACTGTCTGCATGATGGTTTAAGAAAAAACGCGCAAAAAAACGCAATTAGCGCCGGTAGAAAAAGCGGTTTTCGGCTGTTTCTTCTTTTAGCCAAAGGGGAAAAGTTAGGTTCTTCACCGCTAGGTAGCGCAGTGTTCTGCCTCGGAGCTCCGTTTGAGCGCCGTTTCGGATTTGAGACAATTTTCGTTCCGATTCCCAAGGGGTTTTTAATTCATAACTTTTTTAATTTTGGTCCCACGGTCTCGAAAATGCCCGAAATGACTTCCCCGGAATATTTCCAATCGAAAGACACCTCTCGCGACTTCCAACTCGCCCGCGTTGCGAAGTTTAATCGGCTTCAAGCAGACAGAGGCGCACGGATTTTATTAGTATAGACTAGCGAGCTACGCCCGCTAGCTGGGCCACTTTTTCCAAACGAACCTCGATATTAAGCAATATATAATAAACAAAAAAATTCATTTAATAAGCAAGTCTTGGTGTTCGAATCCTCAGCACAAAAAAAGTAAATTAAAAAGCTATGGTTGTTATGCGCCCATTATCCCGTTAAAATATGTGATTTCGCACAGTGGGCGGTACGGGCCCATCGTGCGAAGCCGGCCCACCGGCGCTACGCGCCATGGTCGCCATTGTCCCGTTAAAAATATTTGGTTTTCACGGTTGGCGCTGCGCGTCCATAATACACTTTCTCGTATTTTTTGAATCATCAGAAGCAGACTTTTACGCAGATTCTGAATATGTAATCAGTTTTTTTCTACTTTAAAAACTGTCTGCATGATGGTTTAAGAAAAAACGCGCAAAAAAAAGTTTGGGTATTAAAAACTGCAAAAGACTGCTATAAAAAGAAAATAAGTAATTTCATTAATATCACAAGCAACATAACTAATAAATAATTTTGGCAGCTCGTTTTCCGTTTGTACTAACAGAAATTAGTATTAATCGCGTAAATCTTAGGTTACACAATATTCGTGTATGCTACCAAAAAGAAAAAGTATGAAAATGAGCTACAACGATTAATACTCACATACAGAATAAATATATGAATAGCCAGTTACATCTGAGATCTTCAAAATATTAATTAGCAACACTATTACCTCTTAGTGAACATATCTTGCTGTGCTTAAATAGTTGTACTTATTATATTAATTAAACCGTTTTTAACATTTTTTACCAATCAGTTATTTTTCTCTTATACAACATTTGACAAAATGACACGGGAGAAAAAGGGGTTTTCGGCTGCTTCTTCTTTTAGCCAAAGGGGAAAAGTTCTGGTCGATCACCGCAAGGTAGCGCAGTGTTCTGCCTCAGAGCTCCGTTTGAGACCCGTTTGGGAAATGTGACGTTTTCCGTTCCGATTCCCGACCGGTTTTTAATTCATAACTTTTTTAATTTTGGTCCTACGGTCTCGAAAATGCCCGAAATGACTTTCCCGGAATTTTTCGAATCGAAAGACACCTCTCGCGACTTCCAACTCGCCCGCGTTACGAACTGTAATCGGCTTCAAGCAGACAGACAGAGGCGCACGGATTTTATTAGTATAGATAGCAGAAGTAACTCATCGATAGAAATCAGCTTGTCCCAGAAATCATCGATTCGGTTCAGATCGCAGGGGATGCTTTCAGCATTACCAAACTGGTCAACAAATGCATTGGCTTGATCTTTCTTATCCAGGATTTCTCCAGATTCATCGGTCAGTAAAAAATTAGATTTTGGGCCAGTCCTTTTACATACAGCTTTGATTATTTGGTAGACAGTACCTCTGGCTGCCTTTTTGCAGATTGCCGCCTGAGCCGAGCAGCGAAATCCTTGTAGGATATCCAATGTTCTCTGGTCAGATTAGTTTTGGCAAGACGAAGGAACTTACTTTTCTGGCCAAGAAGACAAGCACATTGAGAGTCCCACCAAAGAGGGAAGGGATTGTCCCGCCGCTGAACCTTGTACTTGAAATAATTGCTCGTGACAACACCTCGCACGTTTTTATGGAAGAGCTCAATAGAGGAAGAATCACTGGAATCCAAACTTCGATTAAGACTGGCGTCAACGAACTCCCAATTTGTAGGAGAGTAAAAGTGGTTCGTAGTAACATAATTTATTTTGTGAATTATAGGCCAGTGATTCGAGTCAAAGAGATCGGGCTGAACATAGGTGTCAGTAAAACGGAAAAGACCAGGGCTGGAGAAAGACAGGTAAATTAAGGAGGACAGAGAGAACTGCATGAGTAAGTTGATGAATGTTTAAAATGCGGACATTGTTATTAAGAAGCCAGGAAAGAATTTCATTATAGCCTGTAGTATTAGATGAATAACCCTAAACGTAATGCTTCTGATTAAAGTCAAAGAGAACAAGAAAGGGATGTTGAATATTGTTAGTAAGCTGCTAATGCCAAGTTTCGCAAACTCTTAGCCCTCGGGAGCGTACACATTGACAATAGTCACCCAATGTCTAGCCAACCAAATTCGAACCCCAAGGGCCTTAACACCCTGGGTTTTTGAAACATTCAAATCAAGCTGAGCAGAAGAAAGGCTACTACTCACTGCAGTGAGCAGACTATCGCTTCTCCCATTACGATCCAGCTGATAGACAACCATACACGGGTATGTAAAAGAATCTCCTCCCTTAAGAAAAGTCTCCTGGAACACAAACACATAAGCCTTAGGAAAGTGGAGCACTTCAACCAAAGGGATTTGTTTTTAACACACCTTGAGTTCCATTGGATCAACGTAAACGGAGCTAAAAACTGAGGCATGGTTTTATATATATATATATATATATATATATATATATATATATATATATATATATATATAAAGCACAATATCAACAACTAGAAACAAAAAACTTCATAAACAAAAAAAAAACAAGCACAAGGGAGAAACAACAAAAATAAATAGAAACGCTAACAAGAAAAGAGACAATAAACTTGGACCATACCTTTCTTGCCGGGCTCATCCACAGGACTCTGGAACAAAGCAAACACATCCGCTTAGCTGGTTGTGTTCCTGGACATGGCAGGCATTTGTGTTATCAAGGGATAGTGAGATAGCAATTTTTTGTTCTTTTGCTTTCTGCGTCACTTTGGAGGGAGAGTTAATAGACGTCTCCTTAGAACTACTAATTTTCAGAGTTTTGCCTGTAGAGGCCGCCGTCAAAGTAGTAACCAAACCTTCAATTGCGTGAAGAAACAGGTTTGTTTGTTATTTTAACACCTGCAGGATGCACTCTTGGTTACGTTGAAGATAAACTTCCATTTTTTTTTTTTAAGATCGTCTTTAGTGATGTATGTAGGGTTAGGTGCTGGTTCGGCGTTTTTTACAGCTTCGGCATAATTTTTTGTTTATGAGGACTTAGTATATCGCTTTCTGTAAATGAGAGGCGATTATCCGCTTTAAATTTGAGAAAGTCCATCTCTTTAGAGCGGACCGGACACTACTGGTTGGATGCTAGATGGGAAGTTTGGCAGTTGCTATACATAAGCTGAGCTGTATTACAAGTGTTAGATGCATGTTTAGCGCTGCATTTCCTACATTTTGTTTCATTAGGGCATTTGCGGTTATTAAAAGGGCAGTCTCAGTACGATGAGTTATTGAATTCTCTTTTTTGGTGAAACAGTGCAACTCTTTGACTTTAACATACTTTCGGCTTGGATCTCTTTACTCAAGTCCTCCAGCCATATGCTAATGTCTATATTATGTAGGACAAACCTCGAAGTTATAGTTTTTTGTTGAAAAAAGCTGTGAACGGGACATTAAGAACTCCATTAATAACAGCAATAACTTGAGCACATGTCACATCTGACGTTTCAAATAAAAGTTTTCCAGTCCTAGCAAATCTGTCTTTAATTGGCGCAATAGGATCAAGGATGTAGTGAAGGGTATACGCCGTATACCTTCCGGATTTTTTAACCCACTTAACCTACAATGGCGGGCAGAGCCCGCGTACGATGGTCGGCTCAAACGTAAATATTACGGGCATAGCCCGCGTACGGTGATCGGGCCAGAAGCGAATATTACGGGCATAGCCCGCGTACAATGGTCGGGCCAGAAGTGAATATTACGTGGAATATTTGATATGCAATTACAGCATGATGCAATAATTGTTTATTACAAAATGTTTATTTATACAAAAATCCAAAATTAGTAATCTGTAACGGTATGGTATAGTTCAAAGCATTCTGGTACATGTAACGGAACTTTACACTTTTTACACTCCCATGTTGTTGCCTTACGATTTTTATTTTTGTGACAAACTGTACAACATTTTGATGGTCTTGATTTAGAAGGGTGTTGAATCAATGTGCTTTGGAAAATGAGCCCAGTCCTTCTCGTACAGTTTGTCTGGAACATCTCCGACAGATGATACGCCTCGTTCTCTATAAATCGGTTTTGGCATATTCTTCAATAGAGATTCGGCTATATTGATCCTGTAGTCGACATACCATTGTTTCTTTCCATCATTCTGGTTAATCCTTAAAATGTAAGAGCTAAAAAGACCAATATCAAACAGATAAAAAAAAATTTTGTATCCTTTCATGTATTTTCGCATTACTGGAAAACATGCCAATATTTGATCTTGGAGATCAATTCCGTTCATTCCGTGGTACCGTTCTGCAATACAATTCGATTTTAGGGTGTGGTTGGATCTCTGTGAAATAATTTCGACTGTTTCATGTTTTGTTGACATCATATATACATCTCGCTTATCTTTCCATTTTATAGCGCGTATTCGGTTGCAGCTTCTTATTACGTATTCCCCCCTTTTAGGTGCGTTCGTAATTATGTAAATACTTAGCACCTATTGTTGTCGCTCAGTCCGTCCGTCTGTCTGTCCGCATATAACAACGCAAAAACTACCCAACTGAATCGTTTGAAATTTAAAATACATAATTATAACATAATTTTGTCGAGTTATTTCAAATTTTATGAAAAGCGGATGGATAGATCAATTACAGGGACAATCAAAAGGATTCCGTTACATACGGTCAATGTGGAAAAAAGTTTCAAATGCATTTTAATCGTTTGAAATTTAAAACATATAATTATTGCGTAATTTTGTCGAATCATTTCAAATGTTATGAAAGTTGGATACATAGATCATTTACAGGGACAATCAAAAGTATTCCATTACATTACGGTCAATGGGAAAAAAGTTTCAAATGCATTTTAATGATGTTACACTCATTCGAACATAATAGAATTGGCATGAATCTATGAAATATATACTAAAATATGCATTCTGTACAATCTGTGATGCAAAGAATTTTATTATTAAATTACAGGGCCCACAAAAGTATTCCACTAGATAATGCTATATGGGGAAACATTGTTTGAGGCGTGTTTTAATTATATTCAGCTATTTCATATTTATGAATAAGATATACGTTGTTGAGGTGTAATAAAAATTACTTCCTGCATATTTGCAGAAACACAAAGATTTCGACTACTATGCTGTATCCGAAGTACGCTCTACTATATCAGCAAGATCTGAATATTTTTAAAACTTCGCTATCGTACGACCGCACCTCATTTGATACGTTCACGTGCAATTTCCAACTTGTTAATTTTACTTTGCACAAATCTTTTGGCATATTCTTCCTATTCGAACGTACTGTGCCAATTACATTTGTTTTATATTTATGCGATAACGTCATAAATAATTTTGGGGAAGAATACCAATTGTCCATGTATAAAGTGTGAACCCCTGTGCAGCACTGACTCAGCAAGCTCTTTGACAGCACATTCCGAAGCGCTGTCATCACAGTTTATTTTATCGTTGCCGGTATATATTTTAAATTGATAACAATAGCGTGATTCAGACTCACATAATTTATAAATTTTGACGCAAAACCTTGCCCTTTTGGATGGATTGAATTGCTTATACCATAGTTTCCCAACCTTTTCTGGACCGCCGCCCCGTTTACAAGAGAAAAAAAGCCAACGCCCCCTCTTCCATAGTAGTTAATTATACAAAACGTTAAAATATTGTTGCATATTATCTATATTTTATCTGTCTATCTATCTATTAAGAATTCCAAAGTAGAAGTTAATTAAAACAACCATCAAATATAGTAAAAAATTATTTATTAAAAATTGAAAAATAAACAGAAAACAAAAAAGAACTTTAAAAAAATAACGAAATAGTTGAGGCTGAAGGAGTTTTACTAATTTGTTCATATCGGGTTCCAATTTCTTTAACATCAGTCACAAATTGTCAAGTTCATAGATGTCTGTTCCTTTTATTAGACATTAAATTAGCTACTGCAGGGAACTCACTCTCATAAAATCTGATGAAGGAAAAACGATTAAAATTTTATGAACCCTCTCGCACAATCCAGGTTAAAGAGCTGTATTTGTTTTTGAAGTTAGAACTCTTGATATCCATTTCTGAATTTTACTTTTAGTTCTCGTTTGCTGCGAGTTCCACGATTTCCTCGTCCAAATATTATAATACTGTTGTATCTAGCCACATTTGTGAAGTAAATATTCCTGTTTTCACAGACTGCTAATAATGTGGCAAAATGACTTTCGTTTGAACAAAAGAAGTTTACTCACAGAAGCAGCTATAAGATTTTTTGTTTTAATTAAATTCAACTTATCTTGCAATCATCTGATGCCTTATTAAAAATAATTAGAATGTTTAAATTAGTTTAACTAAAGATTCTAAACAGGTTTGTCAAATAATCGATGTCATTTTTGTAATTTAATGAGATTTTAGCGTATTTTTATACTTCTGTTTTCAATTAAGTATAATACTGAATCAAATAATATACGAAGCGACTCAGACAAATATCTTTTCAGAGATAACGAACTTCTTTGGGCAGCAGAAAGCGATTGTAATAATTTGCATGTCTGACACAAAATGATAGTGACAACTGCACTACAAAGTGAAAATATTGCTTCACTTTATTGTGAAATGATTTTCGCTATAAAGTTGGACAAAATATCCTGATATTCAATGAGTTGCTTCGATTCTTATTGACTGCTTTAATACTGTAATGAAGCGACGTACATAGGGGTTCATTCAAATTTTTTTAAATCAAATGCTGATAATGTGTAACGGAATGTACAGAGTAAATTTAGTACTGCTTGTTTAAAATGTGTTAATGAAACTCTTATGATGTCCCGTCGTTCAAAATTTTATGAAAAGGAATTTATTTCTCTTGGACGAACTCCGTGGTACTATATATTAATTCTCTCTTCGAATCAATTTTCAATTTTTTAGCAAATAATAAATCTTGACATTTTCTTCTTTTTTTATGAATATTTGTTGCTTGGTAATGCTGATCCATCGAGTTGAATGGAAAATTTGCAGGTCTTTAAGTAATAGCATAATGATATTTCAATGCCTTTAGCCATCTACTCCTCTTTGAATTATTATTCAGGATTTTCTCTGGTGATATCTGACGGTTTCTTATAAAAAAAACATTTTTAATATCTCTCTGACTGCTGGCAAAATTAATTTCTCGCTGAATTAATTTCTCGCCGATTGTGTGCGGTTTTTCGACTTTTGGAATCAACAATATATTATTACATGAGGCTCGTAATCCGTCATCTTGTTTAGACGGCGACTGAAAATTTTTGATATAGTTGAATGTTTTTTTCCAGTTTTTGAAAAATAGGACATATCTTTGTCTTTTCTATCAGCACGCATTTATTCAAATGCTCTTGTAACCTAGAAGGCTTCAAATCCTCATTTGAAAAACTTTTTGACAAATTAACGACACTTAACGATAAGTAACGATCGGTTTGGAGGAGAGTGCATAGATTCATACTTTAAATACTCAATATTGTAATGCCCGCATTTCTTCTTCGATTAATATATTTTGAAACATAATATTTTTCTCTATTTAAGTTTAAATAAATTTACTTTTGAACAAATTTTTAGGTGTAAGAATTTTTATCACTTTCAGTAAGAAAAAACAAATTTGTTGAATTGATTCAAATGACGGGTTCGTTTAAAAATCTCTATTTCGGTATATGCGGTCATTATTCAGAATTTTTTGAAATACATGTTAATAAGAAAAAAGAATTATGTTTAAAACTTTTAGTCAAACAATTATCGCGAATTTTGTACTCTACAATTTTTGAATTCATAAAGATTTTTAATGTGAGTCATTATGATTTTCCGTGTTCCGCCGCGTTATTTTGACATTCATGAAAGAATTGTAAGTGCAATGTTTTTAGCCTGATATAATATAATTTTGTTCTCCGTGATTTTATCCCTCCTTCGTGTTCCACCGCGATTTTTTGACACTAGTAAAATAAATTGATCCCCCCCCCCACTCAGATCTTGGTGCGTCTGCATAGATTTCCATCTAAAGGTGCAGTTAAGATTTTTGTTACGAACTGAGTAACGCACATATCAACTGTTTTCATTATATTAATTCCTATATAGGTAGGTAAGCCTTGACCGCCCCCTGGATTGTTCTAACGCCCCCCATTTTTCTCTAGACTCACTACCGCCCCCCCCTGGAAGTCTCCAGCGCCCACCGGGGGGTTGGGAACCTATGGCTTATACGATAGACGCCCTCTGAATTTCATAAGTGATTCATCAATAGAAATGTCTTTTTTCATTATATACACTTCTTAAATTTTTGGTTCAAGAAATTAATAACAGGTTTAATCTTGCTCATTTTATTGGTATTGGCAACCAGATTATTGTTTGAGAAATGCAAAAACCTTGTAATTTGTAGATATCTCTTCAAAGGCATTGATTTTCTGAATATGGGCGTTTCGATAACAGCCTTCTTAGACCAATTCATTTGGATTCTTGGCTTTTTTACCTGTGACATTATAATGGTCTAGGCGAAATATCTTTTCATTTCGGTAGAGTCAAACCAAGCGTCGTCGATTTTTCGTGTACTATGTGGATTTTCTCGTATTTGATCTGCATACTGGTTAGTTTCGGTCACAATATTGTTCCAAAATATCTCATCAAATATTAGATTAAATATATCAAATTCTCCTCCACTTACTCCTAATTGACATAAGGCTTCCTCTGTACGGCCAGGAGTCATTGTATAGGTCCAGATTTTTGGACTATTTCTTATTTCCTTCCAAGGCCAGGACTCTGGTAGTTGATCGTCATCGGATGTATCATCACTAACTAATCGGCTACACTTTCTTCGAACTCGACATATATCGTCACTACTGTCACTTTCGGTAACAAAATTATCAGCACAATTCTCACTGCTCACGAAATCTCTTTCTTGAGAACATCTTCTGGGGTTGCTTTTCTAGAATTTACGAACATAAATTTCGACGTGCGAATGTGACCAAGAACAAATTGACACTGATCACGATCCGAAGAGATAACAGAAATACATCACGAGCCTTGTCTGTGCTATCTACAAACCGCGATAGTCCTACGCTGTTAAAAATTTTACCCATTCGTTGCAGCATCACTCCACCGCTTTTATAGAAAACGGTTACTTTAGTGTGTTATGAAGCATTCTCATTGGTCATGTAAGAGATATTCTATAAAAGCTGTGGAGTAACGCTACAGCAAATGGGTCAAATTTTTAACAGTGTACCCATAGATCAGAAATAACAACTAGATAACGGATCCCTTTGTTCTTTTCGGAAATACTTGAAGCTGGAATGGCCCAGATTTGGCGAGAGTTTTCCTTGCCAAAAGGGTGTCTTTTTTGGCGATTATCCCTTCTTAGCAATTTTCTGCTTTAATTCTCATAATAAAAGAACGCAACGCAGACGAAATAGGTCTTGGTGGCTGATGGGATCGGCGGGAGAAACCGGTTTGGCGTGCATTCGCACCCACCATTACGTGCTGGTGGGGAGGTAATGTTGGATTAAAAAAAGGTTGCCATTTCTTAGTCCAGTTATTAGACGTCAATGCAGTGTACCACGGGCAATGCCCGTCATGTTTACGATTGGTCCGATCAGCGTGTTACACAAGTCGTGCGAATTACCCGAACTCTGCGCGAGCATGTATACGATTTCGGCCCAACATCTTCGAAACTAAATCGAAGGTTAAGGGGTTAAGGGAACATCGTATACCTTTTGTTTCTAAAGAAAGCTGTAGTATATACACTGTAGGGTATACCCTCTGTTATTTTTACGACTACATCACTGATTAGGACCCAATATACTACCTATATCCGCTGTAATGATTTCAGCCCCTTTCCGGGTTTCAGTGTCGGCAGCATAATGCTAAATCATTTTCACGATTACCATTTTTTGTATTTCACCATACTAAATTAGCAGATATACTCTAAAATTTCACAAATAAAACTTAACACACATAAAATAAATACAACAACAGTTAAAAATCTGAAATACCTGCTGAAAAACAAAAGTCACTATCCCACTTCTTCCACTCTCTGCTTTTTCCTTTCTTTTCCAGCAGTCTCATATCTCAGCGCCGTCTGGCCAACACAGAAGAGACAGCCTGGATTCAGGACACACAGTCAGGATCGCTTCTTGCGAAATTCTAGTCAGTAGTTTAATGTCAAATTCAATTCTCGGAATCGTTACACCGCTTTTAAAGGTAGAGGTTTATTCCGTGGAATGTTACCGTCTAGCGATTCAAGGAAGATGCATACTCTAGAAACCCCATTTGAGAAAGCATATGCAACCTGTTGGGAGGGGGTTATAATTTCTTGCACAAAACACTCGGAATCAGTGGCACTTGCATCAGTAATAGTTAAAGATAAAGGCATAATTAACAAAAATACAAATCCTCTGCAACACTGTACAGGGGATAAACTACACACTATGACAAAAAAAAAAATTGCAATGTATGAAAAACAACAACAATATAGACAACCGCAGAAGGGAAAAAAACTCACTCCGCAATCAAAAATTAGGACCACGCTAGCACACACACAAAAAAATAAATGCTACAATTTACAGCAGCAAAAAGTAAACGGGGTCACCAAACTTAGACACACGGAGACGGATAGCCAGCATATTATCTCCGCCACGTCTCAGAGCCAAAAAATATTATTTATCGAACACATACATCTGACTTGTGTATTTGACCTGAAAGCCAGCTGCATGAGATAGCACAAAGAAATTTTATAACACTAACCGGGATCTCCACACAAAAAGTTTCGAGCCCACCATCTCCTACGCTCTTAAGCGAATAGCGGCATGGAGTTTTGATCACTCGTCCTCGGAGGTCCTAGTGTTGCTCGTTATTAAAAATAAAATAATAATGGATAGTCGATTCCTTCGACGAGCAAGTCCCACTCCATGTTCTTGCCTCCTTAGTTCGCGCGCGTCCATCTTAAACCAGCGCCCCCTAGATTAATCTAGGGGGCGCTGCTTAAACAGGCCCTTTGTGTACGAACTCTTGACGTACACCACACTCGAACTACAAAGGACAAAGTAACGATCAACCAATTCACAAATTTTGTGTTGGTTTTTAGATGACAGATTCGAAAGTTTTGCTGTTTTTAATATTATGTACTTTCTTTGTGAACAAAACAACTTGTTTTGATAGAACTAATTAAATAACGTCTTAGAAATGTTTTAAATAAAGATGAGTATTCTTTAAAAAGTTGACTAAGTAGAATGATTACATTTCTATTAATAGCGATTACGTTTTATTTGTTAGCATAATTTTGACTTAATAAAAAAAAAAAATCACATTTATTCTTGTTAAAATGGAATCGGAAGAAACTAACAAGAGAAAAGCACGACTTAGTGCTAGACAATTGGAAATACTACTTTCGTACATGGAAACAAATAAAGATTTACGAGAAGGAAAAATAAGTCCTTTTCTGTCGAAAGCAGATCGTAAAAGAAAATGGTGTGAATTAGCAGAGATTTTGAATGCAGAAGGGAGATTATTCTGTAGTGCTGTGAAAACTCCAGACCAGTGGAGAAAAGTAAATCGTATTATATAAATTAATATTTTTTTTTACTCTCTTGTTATCATGCATTAGTCCGTGTGCGTCCAGGATTTTTTAATCTGCAAATATCTATTTTTGTAACTTTACATGGAATAAATCCCACCCCATTTTTCTTCCATTATATCATAACTTAATAATCCATTATAACTAAATATGTTTTAAAAACAAACAGTTTTATATCTCTTAATAAGAAAAAAAAATCATGCTTTATACATTTAACTATTTTGTTGCAGCTTCTGTAAAAATCATGATTACTTTTTAAGAAAAAACGTGAGTTGTGTGAGAACTATCTGTGTATGTGCTTACAGTTTATTAAAGGGATGGACAGTTTTTGAGGTGCGAATGCTGTTTACTCTCCTTCTTGGCATGATTTTCAAAAATCTCCAAATTGGCGTGTTTTTGCGTCTTGTCTCCCGGAGCAACTTGCTCCAAGAGACACTACGCAAAAATGCACTTTCCAATATGGCGGCTATCAAAATAAACAAAAAGCACATAAAATACAAATTTAAAGACAAAAAAAAGGAGAATTTTTACTTACCAGGGCCGCTGTTTTGCTCCGGATTGACTGGTCAATCATATACTTTTCCCTGCAAACTTTCAACAGCGTAAAGTATCCATTTGAATACTTTACTTCCTCATTCAAAC
This sequence comes from Maratus speculifer, assembly GCA_964019185.1. Lineage (NCBI taxonomy): Eukaryota > Metazoa > Arthropoda > Arachnida > Araneae > Salticidae > Maratus > Maratus speculifer. The sequence continues at coordinate 248,910,094 of OZ025301.1, forward strand.
AATCAACAACTTCCATAGTAGTTACTGAACGGTATCTAACTAAATATAAAAAGAGGAAAATGCAAAAAAATAAACTCACTCGTTGAATGCAAGACGCAACTCTCAAAAACAATGCTACCAGAAGCAATAAACGCGCCCTCTCTCAGTTCTCTGTTCTCCTCTTTCTTCCAATAAGAAAACATTTAACAAAAAGGAGCGTCCAATCAGGAAACGGCTTAGAAATCGGTAGGATACGTAAACCTGAGCACCCCTTAGGGTTGCCACATTGAAGATGCCAGAGGAGAAAATGAAAATGCAGGGTTGCCATATTGAAGCATTTATCGCGCCAAAAAAAAAAAAGTCGCCTTGGCGAAGGAGAGTAAACTGCATTTCACCCGTTTTTGAAACCACATATTACTAAATTTGATGAAAGTCTTTAAAAATTACATGTATTTCTGCCTTTACCCCCATAGCATGCATGGTCATTTTGGTCACATCATATCTGTGACCAAGGGCGGATCTGGAAAGTCCTCAAGGGGGGGAGGATTTTAGAAATTTGGAAACTCCAGTCTGATAAACGGGTCGGAGCTTGTTTTTTAATCCGGGTCGTGTTTCATCTACTTTTTTGCTGTTGGTCGGGTTTGGGTCCGATTGGCTTCTATTTTTTTTGCTCTCGGTTGGATTAATTTCTACTTGGGTCGTGTTTGGGTTTGGTTGACTTCCTTTCTTTGCTGTGGTTGGAGTTAATTTCTGATTGTTTGCTTTTCGGTTGGGTTTGGGCCCAGTCGACTACAGTATAGGATCCGTTATCCAGAATGCTTGGGACCCAGGGCATTCTGGATAACAAGTTTTTCCGTAATTCGGAACACTTTACCATAAGTATAAGAAATGTACAAAATAATTTCATAAATAGTGAAATAAATAGGTAAATATGAATACTAATACATGTAAATACCTTAGTTTATTGATTAATTTACACAAACTAAAAAAATAATTATAATTAATGATAAAAATATACATATATATGAAATTTTATTTTGAGATTTTGAAACAGAATCTTTTGATTGGGATATAGCAAACATTTCTAAGATAGTCTTTTGCTTATAAGCGTGTCTCTTACCCTAATTGTTCTTTTATTTTGTACAGAGACATGATTTCCTGCTTGTGGAAGTAGCTCCTCTGTTGCATGCCTGAAATTAATTGTTCGGTATAAAATATTAATTTTTCATTTGATACCTTATTAACTTCTTCATTCTGCTGGTTGTCCTTCTCACATAGGCATAGCCAGACTTGTATAAAACCAAAAACTTTCTGCGCACATAAATATTAGGTCAAAACTTTCTGCAAAATTAATGTTTAATAAAATTACGTATTATATTTTGACATGGACGAAATTCACGTTTTTTGCACAATTCACGGGTGAATTTACCGTTTTTACGCAATTCACGAACAGAATTAGCCTTTTTTATGCAATTCACGGACAGAATTACCGTTTTTTACGCAATTCACGGTCGAAATTACCGTTTTTTATGCAATTCACGGTCGAAATTACCGTTTTTTATGCAATTCACGGTCGAAATTACCGTTTTTTATGCAATTCACGGTCGAAATTTCCGTTTTCTGTACAATTCACGGACGGATTTCCCGTTTTTTTTTTTTATGAAATTCACGGGTGGATTTACCGTTTTTATGCAAATCACAGACGGAATTCCAATTTTTTATGCAATTTACGGAGGGATTTCCTGTTTTTTACGCAATTTACGGGCGGATTTCTCGTTTTTTTACAAGATTCACTAACGGAATTCTCATTTTTTACGCGATTAACAGACGGAATTAACATTTATTACACGATTCATGTACGGAATTTCCATTTTTTACGCGATTTATGGACAAAGTTTCCGTTTTTTACGCGATTCACGGACAAAATTCCAGTTTTTTGTGCGGTATTTGGACGAAATTCGCGTGGTCTTTAGTTGAAATACGAGTATTTTACGCGGTTCTTTGTCGAAATGTGCGTTTTTATACGAGATTCTTTGTTAAAATTCTTGATTTTTTCAAGGTCGTTTGACGAAATTCGTATTTTTCTCACAATCCTCTGAAGAAATTTGTATTTTATTGAAGAAATTTATATTTTACGACAACCTTTTGTTGCAATTCGCGATTTTTGGTGTAAAAAATATCTGACTGATGTATTTTTAAAGTTTTCAGCATCAAATGCCTTAAATTTTGGGAAATTTGAAAATCAGCTCTGCTTATAATAGTACACTAACAGTAAATAAATCGTACATAAAATTGGGGGAATATTTTTAATTTTTTGGTACTTCATAAAAATCATTTCTTTCCAAAAAATTTTCTGCAAAGGTCTTAAAAGTTTCTGTGCGCGCGTGCGTCTATATTATACAACTCTTGGTGTAGCCAGCCTTTTGAACGGGGGTGTGCCTAGATTTTTTAACTCGGACCTGTTGGGTACAAACAATATCTTATATAATAAAACCTGTTAAAACGGAATCTCATGAGACTGCTCGAATTTCTGTTTTAAACAAGTTTTTATCTTAGAAGGTATAATTTTTTTTTTTTTTTTTTTTTTAAAGAGCCCAAACACAATTTTGTTTTTGTGAGGGGATTAAAAGAGGTTCTAAACTACACCGAAACAAACTAAACATTGCAAAAACTGATAAAATGGACCTGTCTATAGAGGAACCTGTCTAAAGTGAAACCTCTCTATAACAGAACTTTTCTATAAGGAAATAATTAAATACGAAATATTTCATTATCATCAGAAAATAAACATATATATTTTTTTTCTTTTTTATTAAAAATAAAAACTTTTTCAAAAACTATTGCAAAGTAAAAAAATATTTTTACATAATAATTAATAACAAGTTAAGAGCATGCACATTTATCATGCGTATTATATTTATTTTTATGTAAGTTAATTTGACTTTTTTGTGTCTGTGCAAGTAAAGCCAAGTTCAATAAGTATCCAATAGATACCCATCCAGATTTTTTACGATTTAATATTTAGTTTAAAAAAATCTGATTCTACCATTTTTGTAACATTTTTTCTCATGTTAAAAATTTTATTTTCTAGTAAGATTAGCAACTATAGTTATGATTAGTAACCAAATAGTGCATTTATACTGGCCATTATGGAAAAAATAGCAATCAAACGCATAGATTTTAAAATACAGTAGAGCGCCGATTATCCGAACACGTCGGGACCGACCCTAGTTCGGATAAGCAAAAGTTCGGATAATTGCACAGACAATTTAAAGGATATCCATATCTATACAAAAACCTTCACACTTTATCCAGGCTTAGGACTGGCAACACTGTTAGTGCTGGCGTGTTTAAAAATGTTTTTTTTTTTGCCTGTTTTTCATTTTTTAAACTTTTTTTTTGTCTTTTTTTTTTAAAGATTATAATTTAAGTAAAAAAGCTTTTCATTTTTTCTTGCTTCAAAGAAGACATTCTTTTCAATGCTGCCATATCTCTAATGCTTCTTAAATGCATTGCTTGAATAGGATCAGAGTCTTTCTGCCTTTCGAGCCATTTCATAGCTGTTTCCAAGCATTCAAAGGCTTCGCTATGTGATGGACCTGGGTCATTTTCAGAGCATTCATTTTCAATTTCATTTTCATTTTCTTCATTTTCGCCTTCAATCTCAGCCACAATCTCATTGTCATTTAAAATCTGATATCCAGGGTCTTGCATGTCACAATTTATCCACTCCTCAATTTCTTTTTCCTCATAATTTAGGATTCTTCCCATCTCTTTTATAGTTTTACACTCCTCATTTTCCTTATCAGATGCTTCTGCTCCAGTATCACTTTTTTCTCTGTTTAAAATTTTATTCCAGGCATTTTTTAACGTTGATGATTTTACAAGCTTCCAGGAATCGGCAGCCATAATGCAACGATCTTTTAAATTAATTTTTATGGCATTCTGGGAATCAGGCTCTTCAGTGTCTTCTGATAGATGCATCTTTCTCAACATTTCCTTTCTATAAAAGCACTTAAATGTCTCTATTACACTCTGATCCATGGGCTGTATCAGCGATGTAACGTTAGGTGGCAAGAACTTTACTCGGAACTTCCCATTTTCCCGTTCAAGGGTATCTGCACATGGGTGTGAAGGTGCATTACAGTGTTAGAAATTAGCAGTCGTTAGTCGTCAAATGCAACTAAAAAATTGAATTTGACGACTAGAAAATTATTCTTGGTCGTCAAATTTGACGCCTAGTTTTTAAAAAAATTTATTAGACATTCAACTCTGAAAATTAAAAAAAAAATGGTCTAGTCAGAAAAATCAGAACTAAAAAAACATCGCGAATTTCGAGAAATAGTCGTGAAAAAAAAAAAAAAAAAAAAATTCATCAATTGCTTGTATAAGAAATCGCCACTTTCAGCAAAAGATGGGAGAAAAAAAACAATTTTTTTTTCCAAAAAATAACAAAAAAGCAAAATTTTTTTATACGATAGCGTAAAAAAAGGCAAATTTCTACAAAGTATTGCGAATAGGGATGCAAATTTCATCAAAAAATCGCAAGAAAAACGCGAATTTCATAAAATAATCCCAAAAAAAGTTAATTTCGTCAAAAAAATCTTGGGGGAAAAAGACGAACTTTGTTATAGAATCACAAAAAAGTGCAATTTTCTATGAAGGATCGTGAAAACAAATCTTAAGGGGGGGGGGGGGTTCCCAGCCCTGCAGAAAACAACAAATTTTGTCAAAAGATTGTGAAAAAATACTGCCAATTTTGTCAACAAATCACAAAAAAAAATGGCAAGGCTTGTCAAAAGATCGAAAAAACGGCAAGTTTTTTCGATCAAGTGCAAATGATTGTAAAAAAACCCGACAAAGTTTGGCAAAAGATCGCGCAAAAGGCAAACTATTTAAAAAAATCGCGAAAAAACCAGCAAGTTTCATCAAAAGATTGCGAAAAAACCGGCAAGTTTCGTCAAAAGATCACGGAAAAAAAATCGGCCAGTTGCGTCGAAAGATCGCAAAAAGAGCTGCAAATTTCGTCGAAAAATTGCGAGAAAACGGCAAATTTTGCCAAAAGATAGCAAAAAACGCAAAATTCGTAAAAGTGGTGCGACCCCCCCCCCCCCAAAAAAAAAATATTGGGAGTGGATTTTTTTCTTGTCTCTGTAGTAGCCTTAAAGAAAATTTTATATGAATTTCAAAATTATTCTTTTACTCCAAATCACTCCAAAATTATATGCAGTATTACAGTAATATTAATATGAATTTTAGAAACTGCAACTAAAAATCTTAATTTGACGCCTAAGGTTTTTACAGTAGTCGTCATTTGACGCCTGCCTTTTATCTCCCAATTTCTATCACTGGTGCATTATCAAGAAGTAGGAGTACTCTGCCCTCTTTCTTCATATCTTCTTGATGTGTCTTAACTTTAGGAATGAATGTGTGATCATACCAATCAATGAAAACTTCTGATGTCATCCAAGCCTTCCTTTGAGAAGTGTAAATTACTGGCCGATTTTTCCAATTCTTAAAAGATCGAGGATTCTTTGACTGTCCTATCACGAACAGTGTTATTCTATGGTTACCAGTTGCATTTGTGCAATTAAGAATTGTGATTCTTTCTTTGTTTAATTTAGTTGCAGAAGCACTTTTTGTGAACCCAGATGCTAATGATTTTCGGGGTAAAGATCTCCAAAACAGGCCGGTCTCATCTGCATTGTAAATAAATTCTTCTTCGTATTTTTCTGATTCAACAAATTCAATAAATTCTTTTATGAATTTCGTAGCAGCCTCTGTAGATGCAGATAATTTTTCACCATGCAATCAGATTTCGCGTATACCATGCCGTAGCTTAAAATTTCTAAGCCACCCAGAGCTTGCTTGAAATGCATTAGTATTTTCTCCATTCAGCTTTTCGTTGAAAAATATAGCCTTCTCACATAATAAGGGTCCAGAAATGGGATGACCAGATGAGTGTTTCTGCAAAAACCACATGTGCAAAGCTTTATCTACTTTATCATCAAAGGATTTTTTCATCGATTTTCTATCTAAGCTTCCTTGCTCACTTTCAAGTCCCGTTACATACTTCATAATTGATTCTTCATTCTTTTTTATATCTGATATTGTAGACTTTCCTACACCAAACTCCACTGCTAATTTTGTACCTGCTTCACCATTTTTCAGCCTCTTCAATACCTTTACTTTGTCTCCTAGCGAAAGAACAACACTTTTTCGCTTTCCAAACATCTTTTCTCCTTCGTTGCAGAAAAATAAATGAGCTAGATCGTTGGTGCAATCAACAACCGCTAACAGGGTTCGCACGGACCTTAAAAGTCCTTATAAACTCCTTATATTTCGATAGTCCTTAATAAGGATCCTTAAAGTCCTTATTTTTTATTGAAAGTCCTTATTTTTTAACATGAGCTTAATATTAACGCAATCCGTAAAATGTTTTAAAAAAATCACCAAACATTCCAGGAGTGATTCTCGTCCGAAATTTTGAAATTGGGTTATCGGTTCCGCATAGTTGCCAACTTGTATGGTTTAGCGCGCGGAAAAAACAATCACAGAGAAATGCAAATTTCATGAAAGGATTGCCGAAAAAGCACATGTTTTGTCAATATTTCGTGGGAAAACGACGATTTCGTAGATGTTTTTGTCAACGAACTTTGTCAAAAGATCCTGAAGAAAAACGCGAATTTCCTGTGCGGATCACGGGAAAAACGGCAATTTCACCAAGTATCGCAGATAAAACACTGATTTCGTCTGAAGACCGTGGGAAAACTGCGATTTCGTCTAACGATTACGGATATAATGCCGATTTCGTTAAAAAATCGCAGAAAAACCGGGGGGGGGGGGGGTAATTCGCGAAATCCCCTCTCCCCCGCACCGCCGATTTCCGAAAATGCGATTTGAATTTCTGAAAAAAAAAATGTTCACCCAGAATCACCCCTGAAACATTCATAATCTGCCAAATATGGCAGCTGAAAAAAAAAAAAAAATCAAGTTTCTTTGTTACAATTCTCTTATTTCTGATTGGACATTAACCCTCTCAGCACCAGATTATGATAAAAGTGAAAAAAAAATTTTTTCTTTTTCTCAATACATACAAAATGCCTCAATAATTTGTCTAAAAAAATTTTTTTTTTATTATGAGCACCCCTTCCTAGTTTTTTTTAGGAGCCTCATATGAGGCTTATCGTACCAAAAGGTTGTAAGTGCACTTTGAGGATTTTGTATTACATCTTCAAATAAAAGTCCATATTTATTGTTTCAAAATATAAATTTATTTTTTTCTATAATTACACAGGTAAAGAGAGAAAAGTAGAAAAAAATTAGCAAAATTATTATTTTTTTCATCGAGAATGAAACGGCTGAAAACATTCAGGGCATAATGGCTCTTTACATTTTTCACATATGTATCTTGTTTTTTTCAAGCAACCATGTAAATGGCATTTAGCCGCATATTTTTTTTCTGTTTTAGCTGGGTAGTGGTTGCTTCCATCTTTACGCAATTCAACTGCTGCTTGTATCTTTACTCGTTTTTTAGCTGCAGGCTCGCTAAAAGATGGCCTGCCTCTCTTTTTGCCAGTAGCCGAGGACCCTTGGTAGATCAGGGAAGTAGAAACGGAGGACTTGAACTCAAGTAAATCAAGATTTTCATTTCCCGGATCCATCTTCCACAGAAGCCAGCAGTTGACAACTGCAACATTTAAAATGTGGTGAAAGATACGAAAATACCACCTTTTGTGACGCAGTGTGTGTTGATAGAGGCCAAGTAATGAATCCATTAGATCCACTCCTCCCATATTTTTGTTATACATTTCAATTGAGGCTGGTCTTGGGATTTCAATTATGCCTTTTTCTTTACGACTCCAACGTTTCGCAGTTCCAACAGGACTTGCTCCTAAGAATGATGAGGCAACATGGACAGCAGAATTATCAAACCACCTTGTGATTGTTATGTTATCAGTATTTGTGGTAACTGAAAACGATCCTCTAGGCTCCTTTTTTATAATATTTATTGGCTTTAGTTTGCTTGAGGCTTCTTTCAATCTGTTAGCTCGTATCGTACCAGTGGCAAATATTTTCCACTCATAAAGCTTTTGTAGAAGTGGGATTGAAGTGAAAAGGTTGTCAAAGAACAGTTTGTGGTTTTTGCTTTTGATGTTTTGACAAAGCCTTAGTACCATACCTCCAACAGCTCCAAATTCACTTGCATAGATAGCTGTTATCTTGTTCTTGATTCGCTCCTTCATAAGTTTCAAAAACGTAAACATATCCAGAAATTCCTGCAAGTACCCAAGTCTTTATACCCCAAGGGTGTGGTTTGCCTCTGATATATTGTTTAATTTTTGCTCTTCCCTTGAATGGAATAATCATCTCATCAAGAGATAAATGTTCCTCTGGTTCATAAGCTTCCCTGAATACTTTGGAAAAGTGATTCAGCACTGGCCTGATTTTATAAAGTTTGTCATTGTTATTGTTGGGCTTATCATCCGAGACAAAGTGCAAATATTTTCCTATTTCAGAAAATCGATTTTTTGTCATATGATCAGCTACAATACTAAGGCGAGTGCCATGCTTTGATGTCCAATAATGCTGCAATCGAGAATAGCGAAGGTAGGTCATAACAAAATTAATGCCCAAAAATACCTTCAATTCAGGAACAGTGAGGCAAAAATTGTCTTTACCTTTTTTAGTTGCATATAAGTTTGATTCTTCAACTATAAATTCTAAAAAGTCATCAGGAAGCATTTTATAAAAATAATCGATTGGCATCTCTCCGGAGATATTTGATTTATGATGGCCTGTAAAATCCGGAACTTTGTCATTCAAATCATTATCTTTTTCTGCAAACCACAAAGCTTTACGAGGTTGGTTTTGATTAACAGCAAGAGGAGTTGTGCTGGTATTATCATCATCTTCAGTGTCTTCATCACTCTCATTTGGAACTTCCTCTGGTGGTTCTGGAACCCTTTGAGTTTGTGGAATCCATAGCTCATCTTCCGATCCAGAAAGCAAATTATCTTCAGAATCACTCCCGAAAAGAATTTTGTTGATTTGCTCTTGTGTAGCGGCTTTTGGTCTGAAAGAGGTACATCTGGTTTAGAAAGTCATATACATACACATAATACAAAACTGTCAAAATAATAAAAAAAAACTAGAATTGTGTAAATATTTGTTCTCTATGGAATTTTTAATTGTGATTTTTATTATTTTTTTCAAATCTTAGTTAGTTTTCAAGTCCTGTTCTTCAACAATAGGACTGATAAAAAAACTATTGAATTGAAGACTAGAAAAACTATGAAAAATTAATAAAGTAAATATGATAACAAAAATAAACTAATATTAGTATATTTCCTGCTTTTATAAAAAAAATTCCAAGACAGATATCTGGTTTAACTTACCTCGTTCTTCGTGAAGTGATTTTTGGAATGGTGTCTCTAGATGTACCAGGTATAGCATTACCATCTTCATCCATTTCTCTGTAAAAATTTATAAAATAGCCAATTTGCAACATTAATAAATTTTTTTTTTGCATTTTAAGTCACACTCTCACATTAAGTCGAGTTTTACAAAGTAATACACATCTATAACAACGTATTATTCTTCTAAAGCTAGCACAGAAAATTTGGCACTAACGCAACACATTGCAACCATGTGTTACGCTAAGCCTCATATGAGGCTCGTTGCATTTTTGCAATTTTAAGAGTAAATACTTAGTTTAGAGCTAATTAAAATACATTCTCATAATATTAGAAGGTTTAAAATTAAGAAAATATTTACTTACCTATGAAAAATGTTCTACAGCAGTTAGTTATAACTAACTACTTTCTCTTCACAAACGTATCGGCTTAAAATGTAAACAATGATATATAAAGTGATGTGCTGCCATCTATGAATGAATTTGGAAACCACGTAGAAGCCTCATTTGTGGTCTAAATGAACAAGTGGAGTCACTGATGAAAAACAAAACTAAATTCGCGTGTTTACTTCCTACGAAAATGGAGTTCAAAGTAGGAGCCTCATATGAGGTCCAGGGTGCTGAGAGGGTTAAAGCTGCCTCTTTTGTTTCCTGATTGCGACGTAGAAACCTCGTATTTACAAACACCAATCGTAAAAAATATTCACCATCAAAAATTTCCTTTTCTTTGAAATAGAGAAATGAATAGCAAAGAAAAGATATTTTGCCAAATAATTGCACTAATCTGTTCCATAATCTGCCAGGGATGCCGCGCACGTGCATAAAATACGCAGGAAATCGGCGACGGGACGTGAGAAAATGGAGCTTACGCGTCCCGCGGGACGCTTAATTTTCGTCAAAAAATCGCATAAAGGCAAATTTAGTTAAAAAATCGCCAAATAACGAATAATTTTCGGCAAATTCTGTCAAAAAATTTGCGAAAAAAATGGCTAAATTTGTTACAAAATTCTGATAAAAGGCAGATTTCCTCAAAAAAATAGCGAAAAAAACGACAAATTTCGCCCAAACATTGCGATAAAGCGGCAAGTTTTATCAAAAAATTCGCAAAAAACGGCAATTTTCATCAAAAATTGTGATTAAAACAGTAACTTTCATCAAAAGATCGCGAAAACCCGGCACATTTCGTCAAAGGATCGCGAAAAAATGGCACATTTCGTCAAAGAATCGAAAAAAAGCAAATTTCGTTAAAAAATCGCGAAATAGCGAATAATTTCCGTCAAATTTCATCAAAAGATTCGTGAAAAAATGGCTAATATCGATATAAAATTCCGAAAAAAAGGTAGATTTCCTCAAAGACTCGCGAAAAGAAAGAAATTTTGTCAAAAGATTCGCGAAAAACGGCAATTTTCACCAAAAAATTGTGATAAAACGGTAACTTTTGTCAAAAGATCATGAAAAAACTGCATATTTCGTCAAAAAAACGCCAAATTTCGACCAAAAAAAAAAAAAAAAAACAATCGAGAAAAACGAGAAATTTCTTCAAAAGATCGGTTTAAAAACGTAATTTTCATCAAAAAGGCGCAAAAAAAAAAAAAAAAAAAAAAAGAACAGATTTTCCTATTTCACTATCTGTTTTTGATTGTTCCAAATCTTTCTGAGTGAATGTAACTTCTGAAAACACCCATTCATTAAACAAAACATACCCCTTTACTCAACAAAAGTATTCTTTTTTTCAGGAAAAATGTCTTTTTCAATAAATCAGTTTTGCCCCTTTTTAAAAGAAATGCAAACAATAATGACACTTGTTATCTTCTACAATCAAATAAGCATTATTTTATAATTAAATTTATACCTTGCACTTTTATTTTTAAAAAAGTAAAGGAAATTTCTCTTAATAGTTTAAAAAAATTAATATTGGCTTTAATTATTTACATATTATTATTAAAACAATAATTATTGCATTTAATTTTTCTTTTGAAAATGAACAAGTTCAATGTTTGCGTCTAAAAATATCACTTATTAGTGGAGACTCGCTTTTGTAAAAAAGGAGGTCCCCAGAAAAGGTTCCAGAATTTTAGAAGTCCTAGGTCCCCGGGACCCAGGATTTTTCAAGTCCAGTGGCATCCGCTGATCTGTGTTTGATCGTAGTTTTATTATTTCACTGTATATGCGTAGCATGGTTAACAGCAACAGTCTTCCTCTGCAGGAAATAAAAGGAAATTAATTGAAGATGACTTAGGTTTTATAAAGAAAAAAATATGACTTCTTGAAAAAGAAGTATCGGAGTTAGAAAATAAGGCCAATGAATTAGCTGATAAACCTAAATCAACTAAAGATATTCAATTATTTATCAAATCGAACAATTGTAGAAAATCTGCAAAAGAAAAAAGGAAGAAATTTCCTCCCTGACCAAAGAAATAGATGCTAAAAAACAGTTGCTAGCCAACTGATGTTATATATTTTGTTATATAATTACATAATTATGTTTTATGTAAAGTTTCAATCTATTACGATTAAAATTTAATGTAAGTGATTATATGTACTGTTCTTTTTTAACTTTAGGAAGTCCTTATTTTTCTTTTAACGAAGCCCTTACAAACTCCTTACAGAGTCCTTATTTTTCATTTAGCAAACTCTGTATGAACCCTGGCTAACAAGAAACCTTTGTCAACGTAGCTACGTCACACAAACCAGTTTTTCTCCACTCCCGACCTGGTGTCAAAGAAATGTCGTAGGCCTTATTTTTCTCTAGTCCTGGCTTCACACCGGGTCTGTGACCTGTATATAAATTATACAAAATACAGATATAAAAAAAATTGGAAGTGCTGATAAAAAAAAAAAACTGGAATATAATAATTATCACTAATAATAAAAAATAATTTAAAAAGAAATTTCGTAAGGGTGTCAATTTCTGGCACATCTAACTATAAATCAATATAATGTAGCTTATTGTTTCTCCTCATTTGCAGCTAAATTTTTATGAGATTTATGGCCGCTCAGATGCCTTGTTGTTTTCGATGAAAAGTACCAGTTCACCATTTGTCGGCACTTCATTTTTTTTTGCAGCGTATCGCTATTTTCCGATATTACCTTTTCTGGAACAGAATCAGTTTGTTTGTCAAATCTATCACTTGAAAAAAAATTGGTTAAACGCATTTGTTTAACAATTTTAGCTGCATTACTTGTTGATTCTCCTGAACGCTTCATTTTCTATCAATAATACGAAACATGCAGCACATGGTTTTATTGCTAAGCATCCAAACATGCCTGTGTTCCGTAGAAAAGCACCCGAATGCAGTTGCGCATGCGCATTACTACGTTCAACATACGAACAGCGCACAGCTTCAACTTATTTCCCCGGCAAAACTATCGCAGAGCAAAGCAAGCCTCCATCTGACCAATCATGACGGAAGCCGTGTTGTTGGTAAATAATGTTATGCAATCCTCCCGATAGTGATTTGCAATGTCTTAATTTTCCCAACATTTCTGTAAATATCGGTCCTATTCAGTAAAAGAGAACTTCGTTTTTTTTTTCCTTTCCACATGGGAAAAAAAAAAAAACTATTTAAGATTATAAACACGAATTTTTTTTTCCCCATCAGAAATATCTAGGTGCCAGTGTCTTAAATTTAGTCGCCCGGAATTTTTGCACCCCTGGCTATGACAATGCAGGTTGCAGAAAGGATTTCAATATTATACAAACATTAAGAGAATATAGATGAAAATTTAATATTGCTTAATTTAAAATTAATAAAATGAATAAAAGCAAAATTTAATGTTTCTTTCCTAAAGAAATATTAGCATCTGTACATGCCACAATGCTATGAGGTGCTTTCTTTTTAATGTATTTCTTCAGTATCAATGAACTTTTAACATGTTTTTCATAGGCATATCCATGTTCACTTATGCGGGCTCGCTTAATGCGACTACTTGACTGTAAAGATTGACGTCCTCCAAATTTTGTCTTCCGTCTGGCTATTGCTGTTGGCTGAACCCCAATTTTTTTCGTTGAACAAAGCCTTCTGTTTTTGTTATAGCTAAAACCAGAATATTTTCCAAATGTCGTTAAAGCTGACTGCAAGGCACTTTTAGTTTTGATATTATGGTAGTTTTTCAAAAACTTTTGAAATTGTTCAGGCATTGTTTCATCACTCTGAGCCATTTCTATAAATTCTTTAATCACACTTTCAAAATCCTTAATAGCATTTTCTACAACTGGCGTATATCGATAGCTTGATTCTCCACTTGTAAGTATTTCTTTAGACTCTGTACAAATTTTAACCAATTCATGTGGCATCACAGGTAGTAAAACAACATTATAGCTTAAGAGCTACTGAACCCTGGGAGTAACGGTCGTCCTGTAAGGATAGAAATTTGTATACCTACGATTCATAGCATGCTGAGAGCAATAGCCATGACCTGGCAGGCGTCAGCCCTGCACGTCATCAGGCCCTTTATTTTTTGAACTGTCAAGTAAATTGAGTTTAAAAACTTGTTACTGTAAGTTTAAAAATTTAATAGGATAAAGTTTATTTATTGTAAATCTTAAAAAAAAATTGACAGGCGATTACAATGAGCAGAAGTATATGACAGGTGAATTAAAAAGACCACAGTTGATGAGGTAAAATAAACTTTGTCCTGTATAGTTAAAATTTAGATATGTTTTTAAGTAAACGTTTTAGAATAAATATGTACAATGCCAGGCGGTTTTGAACAGCATAAGACCTTGACAGGCGACGGGAAAGCTGTTAAGGGCGTGCGAGATGGAATTCTTCTTCCTTCTAAAAGTTCTTTCGGAATTATAATTAACTCATAATTAATTAAGATCTGACACCGTTTAAAACTTTTAAATACTTATATTCAAACATTACTATTTACAAAAAAGACTATTTACAAAAACAATATTTATAATTTAAATAATCATAAACTCTAATTAATTCGTCGTCTCTACACTGATAAAAATTTGCTGCATTTTGCTGCAACGCACTCCACCGCTTGAATATAATATCTCTATTCCAACCGATGAGAAAGCTCCATTTCACGGCCAAGTAACCGTTTTCTATACAAGCAGGGGAGTGCGTTGCAGCAAAATGCAGCAAATTTTTATCAGTGTATCTTACATTCTTCTTCTTGCTGTCATCCCAGAGTTAGTACCATATGCAAAAAAACCCAAGATGGATGATGAATTATTGTCTTTATCTGACAATTAAAGGAATGAAGCAACACCAACCTCACTAGAAATAATTTATCAGCAAAAGTTTCTGTGGATGCTTTGCCATGCTCTAAAAATTAAAAAAACATCAATGTGGGCTGGGTTCCATCATAATTTAAACAAAGATTCTCATAATAACAAAGAAATTTTTTTTTATCTCACACCAATCAAAGAATCACCGACAAATATACCAGTTGTAATAGAAAGTATGAAACAAAGTCAAAGTATTGCTGCAGAAATTGGAGAACCTTGCATTAATGTAACATATGAGCTAGCTATTGCAAAAATTGCTATGCAGGTACAGTATACAGAAAAAACAGCTTATGATAATTTATTTATCCCCTTAGGACCGTTCCACATCATGTTAGCATTGTTTAGAGCAATTGGAAAATTTATTGACGACAGTGGACTAATGAATGTAGCTGTTGAAAGTGAAATTATCTTATCGCAAATGGTTCAGTAGATGGATTTTTGAAAGGAAAGCATTTTAATCGATGTAAGCGGCTGCATCCATTAATGGCACTAGGACTAGAAATATTATGTTTTCAATCTTTCATTGAAAAAGAAGATATAAGTATTGATGAAGATGTTTACAATAATTTCTCTACATTTATCGATGGTAATGAACCGTTTGAGAACGTCTTGGAAAATGAAGCAATATCAACATTGATGACTCGATACCAATATCACAAAGGACAATGTAGAGAAGGAACTTTTGGTAAAACGCCTCAATTTTATGTTATTTATATGGATCTTGTTCATTACTATCAGTTACTGAGTCGAAGCATAAGGACTGGAGACTTTTCTTTGTACAAATATATTTTGTCAAAAATAGCAAATATATTTTTTATGAAAAATCAGTCTAATTATTCACGATGGCTGATAAAATACCATGATAATTTGTAAAAGTTGGTCTTACATATCCATCAATTGAAAAATTTATGAAAGATGGATACCTTGGAATCAAACGTACTGATAAATCTTTCTCTAGACAGCCAACAGATCTAGTACTTGAACAAACTATTAATGCTGACGCGGGAAAAAAATTAACTGGTGTAATCCAGTTCACACATTCTATTTCCGCTCGTCAGCGATGGGCTAGAAGTCACGACATAAGAACAACAGTCATATCTCACACTCTGAACATTACTGGTTTACGAAGGAAAAATGATGTATCAGCAGACCTGGAAGAACATGAAATGAAAAGAGATTCAGCACAGTTGTGGAAGTTCATAAATACCTTTGAGAAATTTCTAAATCCATTTATGTTGAATCTAAACAAAGATTGTCTGTATAACATCGGTAATGGTACAGTGGCTTCGAACGCAGTACAGGATTACTTGTTGAATTTTATAGAATCAGGAGAAAAATTGAAAAAGGATTTCATAACTGAATGTTCACTTAATGGAAAAAGATTTGAAGAAAGAATTGCACAAGTGAAAATTATGAATTTTGCCTCTAAAAAAGAAAAGAAAAAATCAAAACCGGTAATAAGGTTTCTGAAATCCGTGTGCAACGTGATTTCTTTGGTCGCCTGTTAGCTCTGTCAATACAACATAACATCGATTTGGAAAAGACGTTATCAAACATCATTACAACTGTTCCAATGTTATTGTGTCATGATGATGGTACAATACATAAAACTCAGAAATCAGCAATGGTTGAAATTTTAAAGGCAAATGTCAACAGTGAAGAAGTACCAAGACGTTTTGATGTTGTCATTTTTGATGGATTCTTCTTACTGCATACATTCAAAAATATCCCCAAAACATTTGGCGGTATTTCCAAAAAATTATGTCGCTACTAACAGCTACACATGCCTCACGAGTAGGTATCATTTTCGACCAATACTTTTCGCCGTCAATTAATGATTATGAACGAGACAAACGACAAGAAGTACGAAACAAATTATTTCATTACCGGACCAGAACAAATTCGACTAGTTGACTTTATGAAAGAACTTCGTAACATACAATTTAAAGAAGCTTTCGTAGTTTTTTTAATTACACATTGGAGCACAAATGAAATGATAAAGTTTATCGGGAATACCATAGTGAACTTAAATTGCAAACAATGCCATACTTATAGTGTCCACAATAACTCCGTAATCGTCGATATAAATGATAAAAATTCGTGCCAACATCATGAAGAGGCTGATACGGAAATAATATACCATACATGCCAAATGGATGAAGATGTATCCGACGTGTTAATAAAAACATGTGACACAGACATTTTAATATTACTGCTTGGAAACATGGACCATCTCCACAATAATAATTTAAAAATCTATATGGGATATGGTACTAATAATTGTAAAAAATGGATAAATATTTCTGAACTGTATACAAAATTGGGACCTTCTATATACCAAAGCCTAACGGGATTTCATGCATTGACCGGTTGCGATTTTAATCCGTCCTTTTCAAGAAGAGGTAAAAAAAAACCTTTCCAAATATTGCAGAAATCGAGTGTGTATCAGAAGGCGTTCAAAGAATTAGGAAACGCAGAAATAGTTGAGAAGAAAGAAAAAAAATTTCCGATACTAGAGAAATTTGTATGCCAAATGTATGGTTTTAATTGTTCAAAATTAAATAATGCGAGCGATTCAAAGAATTAGGAAACGCAGAAATAGTTGAGAAGAAAGAAAAAAAATTTCCGATACTAGAGAAATTTGTATGCCAAATGTATGGTTTTAATTGTTCAAAATTAAATAATGCGAGCTATGAAAAGTTCCTTGCTACATATAACACAAATAATCCTAAAGTGTTCATGAAGAAAATAATAGGTTATGATTCATCAAATCTGCCACCGTGCCAACGCGAACTACAGCAACAATTATTGAGAACTGCATACATTACAAATATCTGGCGAAACTGTCATTTAAAAGAACCAACAATTTTTACCCCTGAAAACAACGGTTGGAACTTAATTGATGGTCGTTACGAGTTTAATTGGTTTGAAGGGAATACGGTTCCTTCGTCTATGTACGACATACTTTTACAAAGGCCTACTGATACTGCCACAGCACAATCGACTGAAACTGAGGAATATATTTCAGGTAACATACAACTATTATATTCAGTAAGATTTAATATACAGTCCTATGTAATTGAGCTTGATATTCAACTCTTAACGACCTTATTATTATTATTTTTATTATTATTATTATTTTTTTTTTACTATTTTCAGAAAAGGAAAACATTTCTGAAGAGTCAGATGATGATGAAAACAGTGATAGTGAAATGTCGAATGATGATGAAAATGAATGTTAAAACTAATGTAGATTGTATAAAACCTAATAAAATATATTGCATTTACTGTATGCGTTCACGTTACATTTCTTACTCGCACGCCCTTAGCAGCTTTCTCCTCGCCTGTCAAGGTCTTATGCTGTTCAAAACCGCCTGGCATTGTACATATTTATTCTAAAACGTTTACTTAAAAACATATCTAAATTTTAACTATACAGGACAAAGTTTATTTTACCTCATCAACTGTGCTCTTTTTAATTCGCCTGTCATATACTTCTGCTCATTGTAATCGCCTGTCAAATTTTTTTTTAAGATTTACAATAAATAAACTTTATCCTATTAAATTTTTAAACTTACAGGAACAAGTTTTTAAACTCAATTTACTTGACAGTTCAAAAAATAAAGGGCCTGATGACGTGCAGGGCCGACGCCTGCCAGGTCATGGCTATTGCTCTTAGCATGCTATGAATCGTAGGTATACAAATTTCTATTCTTACAGGACGACCATTACTCACAGGGTTCAGTAGCTCTCCAGCTATTATCAGACTGGAGTGCTCTACCTGAATTTGATTGTTGTAATGGTTGAAACCATTGATAAGGAACATTTACCTTCCCCAGTGCAACATACAAAAGTTGTTTTTTTTTCCCTTCATTTTTTGGTGGACATAATCTCAAGTCCTTTTTATAAGTAAGTGATAGGGTAACATCCCCAGTAATCGGCACATTAAGAATTTGTCGTTAAACTTACTTAAATTTTCATTACAAAGAAATAAGCTATTTACTTGGAAATATTTTTAAATCAAAGAATGCATATCTGTGCTATATTCTGTGCTATGCATATCTATTTTGCCCACTAAAAGCAAAAAGAATTGAAAAAGTATTTTTATAAAAATATATTTATAAAAAGTTGCTGAAATCACCAGTAATTGGCACCTAGAGCACCAATGTATGACACCTTGTGATCCAGTAATTGGCACAAGTTTATATTTAAAAAAAACTTTACATTTTGCATTGGGTTTAATCGCTTTAAATTAATTTACTGTAGATGAAGATGCCATATTTCAGGTTTTTGAGAGTAAGAAATCAGCATATTAATCTGAAATGTGAACACTTTAAAACAATACAATATACTTAGATTAATACCCAGTAATTGTCATGCTGTCCCCAGTAATTGTCATATGAAGCTTTAATGGATTCCAATCACTGATAATGTTTCATATTTTCAAATAAAAACAAATGATAAACAAAATTAGTCTATAATTTTAAAAGTACTTCCAAAATAAATGGTTTAATCTCAAATTCCTTGCGAATTCCTTGTAATTGGAATAGGTGCCAATTACTCGGAACTAGCAAAATTGAAGCACCATTAATTGGCAACTACCATTAATTCAGAAATCCAAATATTTGTGTCGAAAATACTTTTACACAATTAAAGTAACCCTTTTTAACTAAACAAAACTGTTGTCAATTAAAATTTAAAATATATTATATATCAGATAATAATGAATTGAAAAGCATGCCTTCCTTAAGCCAAAGAACAAGAATTTGCAACAAAATGGCTAATTTGATACAAGCCAGATTTGTTTCTCTTTCCTAGGCTCTATTGTCATCTTGTAAAATAAATAAAAGTTATAATCTTTAACATAAATGAGCATATAACTGATATATGGTCTTGAATTTTTAAAAGACTGGATATAAATCTTTTTTTAGGACATGTTTGTAAAATGTGCCAATCACTGGTGCATGCCAATTACTGGGGGTGTTACCCTACTTTCTGTAAATGCTTACAGATTTTTCCAGTCTTTCCGATGAATCACATACACAAATCCATAGTTGCAAACTTGTACTGTTTGGCCATATAATGTACGGATTTTGTTCTAAGTGTATGGTTGTATGGATGAACAGTACAATTGTATGGTTTTGCACACGAAAAAAAAAAAAAAAATATCACGGAGAAATGCAAATTTTGTGAAAGGATCACTGAAAAATTGCACATTTCATTAGAAATTTTAAAGATCCCAAACTACTGCAAAATTATGTGGAAGACGCTATGGAAGAATCTTAAGATTCGAGTACAAAAGAGAATATTGTTTTTGACGAATTCATTCCTGATTAACTTTACATTTTTAAAATTCTGTGTCAGTTAAAATTATTTTTTATATGACTTGTGCATCATCTCATGCTTTGCTTTTTTAAAAAACAATTACTGCATTATTTTTACTTTTTTTTAATTGCACCTTGTGTTTAACACTTGCCTTATTGATTTTACCTCTTATTTTTTTAATTTTTGTGTTCTTTAAAATTGTGTTTTATATATTTATTGTGGATTGTCTATATTTTAACAAATTTTATCTGTAATTTTATGCATTTTAACTAAGGGCTGTAGACTTTTTTTGATTGGTTTTAATTATGCATTTTATCACTTTTTCTTAATTATTTTTCCTATTTTGACTTTGTCTTGGCTCAGCATGTCCCAAAAGGGACTTTACGCCATAAAACCCCAATCAACCAACCAGCCAACCCAGCAAAAAGAATCAACTTCCAATCTCCTGCTTTAACCATATCCTTATCTTCTGTCTTAAAAGGATCTTTAACTAGTTTTCTGTATTGTGATAGTTTTACCTGTAAAAAAAATTAAACTTTATAATTGGTTTCTCAGAGGAAATATGTGCACAATCTATTTCATAATTGTTTGAAAAACAAAAGCAGTGATAGGTTCTAGTGTCTGGAATATTGTGAATGTCTCTTCTATTAGGACACCACAGTCTATCCAAGTTTAACTTTTCACTGTCAATATCCTTTTCTTCTACATATTTATATTTGGGCATATTATTTTAGCGCAATCTGCAAATTCTTTGGCATTTCTTGGATCAATTCGACGGCTGTTTGTAGATTATCTTAATAGGGTCACCCGGGGTAAAATGGGTATAAAAATCAGCTTTTTTAATTTTAATGTTTCATAGCAGAAATATTATGAAATAAATTCATGTTTTTGTTCAATATTTTTGACATTGTGTATCTTAGGTCTAAATTAAACATAATTTGTGTTTACTTTTTTTAAAAATTTTTGTGTAAAACACTATACCTATTTCACCCCGGTGTATACCCATTTTACCTCGTGGTTCGGGGTAAAATGGGTATATGCTGGTTAAAGTTGAATAATAAATTAAAGATACTTAAATACACTATAATTAATGTGTAAACCATTTAAAAGTTTTGTACTTTCATCCTCTGAATCATGTGTAATCTTGGAAGGTGAGGGGAAGGGGCTTCAAAAACTCCCCACTTCAATTTGCTTACATTTTTTTCTTGACATATAAAAACATTTATGAAACTAATGTAAATAAGATGAGAGTACTGACAAATCCTATCCTTCACCACATCAGTTTACGCACATGCTGTGAATCGTGTTTCTCTTTAAAAGTATTTTTTTTTTATTAATGAAATTCAAAAGCAGATAGATATCAGCATGAATATCTGTAGGGAAAAAATGAGAAATTAAATTACACTGGAAAATCAATGTTTAATCAAAAGCAATTTATGCAGATAGGTATAACATAATAAAAATTTACATGCAAAGTGTATATTGGCAAGGACTATTGCAGCTCTGTTGAGATAGCTCTCTGGCAATTAGGATGCGTTCATATCAGCAACATAGTCTTTCTCAGGAAAGATATAAAAATAATCCAGCAGATGACTTTGTTGCAAACTTCACAGTATTTTCACCTTCATCAGGGATATCAGTAAGACCTGTGAATTCTTGAACAGACTTCTTTACATTAACTTTTACAGGGACTCAATTGCCAATCACTGGATTCATTGCAGTGAAAACCTTTGGTTTAACTTCTATTTTATGGGTTGCTTCGATTCTTTTAAGTGTTTGTACTTTTTTAGACTTGCAGCTACATGCTCTGTAGTTAAAACTTCTCCTACCTTTGCTTGTACTCTCTTGCGTTTTCTCTGAGTTTTTTTATAGCCTCGCCAGTACTAGAAAATGTGTTTTAATTCAATTTTGTGATATTTTTCTTACCTTGTGTTCCTGAACATCTAGTCAATTTGCATGTATAATGTCACCCGAAATAGCCTAATTTATAATATAAATGATAAATTGATGATATAAGTAATAGCCTAATTTCATATAACAAAGCATAATTTCAGTTTAAAACATAGGATCAATAACAATTTGCCCTCAAAAGTTTCTTTCAACTTTGATCAATCTTCATGCATTCATATCTTGACCTATACCCATTTTACCCCATATGACAAAAAACGCTATAAAATTTTTGTGAGTAAATAAATTTACTTAATTTAACAGTTTTCAGTTAGAAGAATCTTTCTTCTGTAAATATCAAACAGTTTATTCCTAAAATTCTTCCTGTATATTTTTCTGGAAAGAAGTTTTTCAACCACTAAAAACACTTTGTTCTATCTTCTGAAAAACAAAATGGTTGCTAAACCCATTATATTCGTCGCCAGTTTGTTTTTATAAGGTTTAAGTATTGCCAGATATGTAAGCACTTTGTTCATAATTTTAATTTATTTTAAAAATTTGTCTGGTAAAATAATAAAATAAATAAATAAAATATACCCATTTTACCCCGGGTGACCCTAGTCTCTTTACGGTTCCTCCTAAACCATCAATGGGTTTTTTGTTGTGGACTGTGGCAGAGAAATGGCAGATTATTTGTATATGTTGAAGTGTAATGTATGACAAGGAATATTTTTGTTTAAAATGGTACCTGTACTGTCTAACTGATAATGAATGGAAAATATTTTGTGCTCAGGATGATTCTTCTTGAAATTTTCAAGTATGACATTATTAAAACTAGCAACTGCATATTTATCATGTGTCAAATAGTTAGAAATTAAAACATACGATTTAAAACAAAGATTCACATTGTCATTTTTATAGTATAAAATTGCAGTATTGCTGGTGGCAACCATGAACTTTAACCTTTAGGTTCTGGTAGTCTTTCAAAACTTGATCAAAATGAATGTATGAAATGTTCTCATCAACTGTTTTGAATATTGTACTTTCATCATTTATTGCTCTTAAAATCATTACTTTAACTTCTCCATCTTCTTGAATGTCATTTGAGCAACACCAGCATACCTATAGACTAAATTTCTTCTTCCCCCAGCCTTAAATTTCACATGCATGTAAATACCAACTTTAATATTATCTTCGGTTACTTCTTTACCAATAATCTGGCCTTCATCACTAGATACTGTTGAAGAAGTAGAGGAATTAATATCTGAACATTTTTCATATATCTTGCTTTAATAACCTAGTTTTTATGGCAAGGAACGCAGCTGAGATACCTTTGAGAACAAGTAGGATGGTGTCTGCAACAGATTTCATGTCTTCTATCTTTTTATGAGAAGCAAAGTCGAAGAAGCTTTTTTGACAGTTGTACTCTTCAGTTTTAAAGCAAGGGCAAAGTTCATTAATTTTCTTGCAAAAACAAGATACACTTCTGTACCTAAATATTCCATTATCCATTGTCAATATCTGATGAACAGGCAATGTTCCCTTAAGTACAGGAATTTTATTTGGGACAGCCCTTCACAGTTTATCTATCTCTGATTCTGAAATAAGGTACAATTTCACCTTTGTTTTATCTTTTAATTGTCTAAAAAATCATTAGCATCTGCTTTACCAACCCCATAGGAAAAAATTCTGCCTGCCATCCTCTTTAGCATTCCTCCTACTTTCTTAGCCGTTCCTTTCTCATGTTCTCACTCAAAAGAGTTCCATGTGCACCACTGAAATTTAAGTTTCTCAACATACTTATTAAACAAGTAGATTTTTTTTTCTTTGTACTGGTTAAAAAGTAAATCTGAAAAAAAGTGATGTTTATTTTGTAATTATATATAATCATTTTCAAAAATGGTTCCAATTAGGTCCAAATTGCTGCTGAATCATGTTCTAAAGAGCATGAGACAGAACAAAATGTTATTGGTCTTTTCTGTGATTGTATGTATAGGACACCTGTATGTAAGCATAGGGGAGACCGGGGCACATTGGTACATATTACAAAAAATTGTCTTTTTTATGATGAACATCCAAATTTTTTGAAATTTCAAACCATTTACTTGAAGAGTGTTTTCTATTGTTGCAGTGTCATGAATAATTTTGAAAAATTTTGGTATGTTAAAGTCAGTAACATGTAGTTTAGGAAATAATGATTTTTGTACCAATGTACCCCATGATGGGGTAGATTGGTACAAGGATGGGGTACTTTGGTACATTGACAAGAAATATACATAGTGAACTTAATTCTTTTATTAATAACAGTAATTAGGATACAAAAAAGGAAATATACTTAAAAATACATGAATAATATATAGAAACCACAAGAAAAAAACATAGGAAAATGAATAGTTGTAGAATTTTATACAATTAGTGGACATAGTATTCACTTAACTCAACAGGAAAAGATAATAAGGTTGCAGCTCTAGCAGTACCACCATTAAATGTAGGCTGTGGAAGGATAAAACATATGTCTGAAATATCAATTATGCTACTATCAACCTCTTCAGGAAAATAAAATTTTGAGCAGTCAGCTTTCTTTCTTAAATACTTTACGGAGAACTCCGATTCTGTATTCTTAATTTCAATTTGGCCAACATAATAAATAAAGCTCTTCTTTCCAGCAAATTTTACTAATACATAATCACTAACTGAGATATTGGATCTACCAGACTCATATATTTTAGGTGGGATAAGTTGGTATTCTTCTTCATGAGGGCCGTCACTGATGCTATCTTCTGAGCTATGGAGACTATAATTGAAGTCATCTGTTTCGCTCTCTGTTTCTGAAACATGTGCAGGTAGTTTTGGAGCTTGTTTCATACGCTTAGTAGAATTTTCAGTTAACCCTTTTGGTTTTATCTTTTTTGACCTTCTCAAAGCTTCCTCCACTAGCCTGTTCTTCTCGGGAGTTGAAGTCAGTATTCTTGACTTTCCTTTTCTTTGCCTACGTGCATTATTTGACTTACATCTTACAGCTTTTGGGTATGGGCGAACACTTTCTGGTGTAACAGGTTGTTCACAATTTTGCAAATAGCTAGTTGAAGATGATTCTGGATTCTGTGTATTCATTTCATTATTGGTTAAACTTAGAGTGGTAACTGCATTGGTTAAGGTTGAAGAAAATTCTGTTTGACATAGGCTTATATCACTTGAAGTACTAGGTTCTGGCTGATCAGTTACACAGGAGCTGAAAAAATCGTCATCTGTAAAAATGTTTCGATTAACTGGCCAAATTCCTGTTTTTCGGAATGATGATGTTATATTTTTTAGGCTGAATGCTGCCATATAAGCTGTGTTTGCAATTGAGCAATGTTATATATTGAGATGGTCTTTCCTGGATGGGACAAGTGCCAGTCATTAAATGCTGTCTTTAGATGTACTTTCAATGGTCCATAAAGCCCAACGTCTAGAGGTTGCAGTCGATGGTGCAGTGCGATGGAAATGTGACAAAATGAATCCCATTTTCTCTGCAGAAATCTATTACTTCCAGTGATGCATGAGACTCATGATTATCCAGTAGGATTAAAATTGGATCATCCTTTGTTGCTCTTGTAAATTTTTGCACATGCTTCATAACTTGCAAAAAAAGTTGTCCATTCATATAACCACTTGAAGCAGCAAGACCTAAACTACCTATTGGAGCTCCATCCAAGAAAGCTTCTTTGTTCCGCACCCTTGGAAACACAAATGCAGGAGGAATGGTGTTCCCAGTTGCACTGATAATTGCACAAAAAGTAACCAATTCTCCCCTTTCTGCTGATACTGCTTGACCCACTTGTTTCGTTCCAGTTTCTGCTACAACCTTAGGTGTTGGTAGCACTGTGTGAATTCCTGTTTCATCAATATTGTAAAGCCTTTCTGCACGAATGTTATATGTAGTCAAAGCTTCTTCAAAATTGTTAAAAAATTCAGTGACATTAGTGCGATTAAATGCTGTGGCCCGTGAAAGACTTGTATTTTCTGGTTTTCATAAACTCAAATTTGGATGTCGCTTCATAAATTCTAGCATCCATTCTTCACCGGCCATTTTATTACTAAGCCATTTTTCTGGCATAGGCCCTTTTAAATTAGCACCAAGTTTTTTTGCATAATCATAGGCAAAAACTCTGATTTGTTTATATGATAATCCATACTGAATTTTTGAACTTTTTACTAGATACTCTGTAACGGTACACGCATGCTGGGTGTCATTTGTAACATTATATGCAGACATACTCCGTAATTTAGGTTAAAACAACAAAGTTTATTAAAGTGATAATGGCTGAAGGGAAGTGGAGCAAGTCTAGAATTTTACACACTGAGAACACTATGAACAGCTAAAATCATACTCACATGCTCCGACCTAGCTCAGTCGTGGCACCGTCTAACACTATCTCCTGGCTGAGCTGCTAAACAAAGCTTAGTTACACAGCCCGTGGCTGTGGGTAATTCTTTATTTCTCAAATAATCAAAAATGGAACTACTCTAAACTTTCTTACCAAGGCCGAATCTCAAATCCACTATTCAAACTCCTTCCCACTTTACTGGAGGCCGTTGCTACTTTCTAATCGTCAGCACTTCGCTAAACAATCATCCACTTCGCTTATCTAATGGCAGAGGTCCGCACTCGCTGGCTGCTGGCTAATGCCAGATATACACAGAGACACACGCTGGCTGCTGGCTAATGCCAGAGACCCACACCGAGACACAAACTCACACCCAAGCTTTTATATGCTGCAAACTGAGATACTTCACATTAACATATTACTAATAACCGCAAGCTAACTGCGGAATTCGAAAGAGCACACACACTCTAGAAAGTTAAAGTAAAAGAGAGGATAGATGTCGCTTTTACGCCTACAAAATGTTAAATTATTGACGTCACGATCTCAGAAACACTAGAGTGCCTTTATGACAAAAGGTCACTCCCTCACAACTCTACTAGCATATCTTCTTGTTCTTTTGTAAACACTTGCTTGACAGTGTACTTTGAGCTAAACTGATACTTGGCTACTTCAACTTTATGTTCATTTTCTGGATTATCGACACTTGCTGTATGTATATTTGGATGAGATTCTTTGTACTTTTTCACTCTGTTTGCCAGTGTCATTACTTTTAGTCCATATATTCGAGCTGTTGTTCGTATTTTGCTGCCATTAAGGACATCAGATACAGCTTTTGCCATAGTCTCCTCACAAATTTCTGTGCGATTAGTTTTTTTCTTGTAATTCCTCATGGTAACTGCAAAGAAATCGAAATATTTAAGAAATAAATAATGTGTGCAGCCTATTAAAAAAAAAAAAAAAGATGTATACACTTATTTAATTGTGTCTAGTAAATATACTGCATCTGTACAGAAACTACAGTACACTTGCTTTAACCCTTAAAAGCATAGTGTAGCATATCTGCAACATGTACAAAAATGTATTTTGGAGTCATCTGGTGGAGTTTTTATTAACTAATCTATGTTTATTACCTGCTACATTAAGTTTTCAGAAGGATTATTGAACCTTTCCTCCAATAAATGGCAGTATTGATGGTTGTTTTTATTAAATTTGGCGGAAAGTGACATAGAACATCTGATGTTCTCAATTCTTGGATGTCTTGCCTATACATAACAATACATATTCTGTACATATTATACATCATATTCTGCAAAAAATACATCTTTGAATTTTTTTATTATTTTTTCCTGTGTAATAAACATTCCTTGGAACCACATATCATTTTTTAAAATAAAATAAAAAATCATGCATTTAAGGATTAACATACTTTGAACAAGAATGTTATACTAATTTACACTCTGCTATTATGGGGCAGATTGGTACATGTACCAATGTGCCCCAATAGGACTGTACCAAACTGCCCCAGAAGCAGATTTTTTGAAAAAGTGTCATGGCTGACATTTATTGTTTACACTGTAGTTCAAGACTGTGTGAAAATAAATGTCATTAACATAGGTTATAATGTGCTATTATACTTAAAGTGATAGATTAAATGGAATTTTCACCATACTGTTACAAATAGACTTCCAAAAGATTACAAAATTGCAGTAAAACAGATAAAGTTACCATTTCCAAGAAACTGTAAATCCAATCCCAGCAAACTTTCACCTGAAGAAAGTCTTCACTGTTGCCAACTTTTAGGAGAGAAATTAAAAACTTTTAAATAAATCAACTAAAAATATCTACATTGTACCAATGTACCCCATGTACCAATGTGCCCCGGTCTCCCCTACTTGCTTTCGAGAGCCTTCAAAATGGTGACTCTGTACTTCCTTGCCCATTTTGCAATTGAAGCTCTCACTAAAGTCTATGTGAAGTGCAGCTTCATCTTCTTCCAAGTTATTTAGGCATGTTCGGTCTGCATGATATTGTTGGTGAATGTTAAAGATATGTTTTTTGAAATCTTTGATATCTTTTTGAAACACATTAACAAGTTCACCAATTTGATTCTTCTTTGTCTCCTTCACCACCTTTGTTATTGTTTTTACTGTTACTTGTTCATAAATTTTTTTAACAATTTTTTCTTTTTTTCTGACCCACTCTGACCATTCCACAATCGTATTATTCTTCAACACTCTCTGTATTGGAGTAATTTTTGAAATGCAATTTTTACATTCATCATACATCGAAAATTTTGATGTTGATTTACAGACAATATCTTTAGCTAATTTTTCTGAATTTTTTTTGCATGTGTAATAGCTTTTCTGCTACAAATTAATCTTCCTTTTAAACCCAAAGTTTTGAATCTCAATTCTTGCATACTTTATATTTTTTTTCACAATATGTGAAACTATAGTAAAACGTAACACACTCTTTGTTTTTGAACTACTTGAAGTATAACTTTTTCGTAAAGACTGTAATAATGTTGTGTGCATAAACAATTGTTATGCAACTTTTTTTCGTATATTTTTTTGTTTGCCTTTTGAACAATGCTTAACCATTATGTTTGTCTGCGATTTTGATGTCAAGTTAGTCCTATATTTTTCCTTCGATCGTTTCAAGGATTCAATTTCTCTTTTAAGCATTAAATTTTCTGTAACTAGTTTTGTTTTGCGGCATATTCATTCTTTGGTTGTTAATAAATTATTACTGTTTAAAATTGCAGTTGTGTGCAATGTTCCTGCAGTGTGTATGCTTTCTACCACTTGTTCCTGATTTATTTTTTGGGTTGCTGCAACTTCAGCTCTTTGTTTTCTTTTATATTCTTTCCTTTTTTTTTGCTGAGCTCTTTGTGATTGTTTGCTTAATATTTGTATCATCTTTTTCTTAGAGTGATACCTGAAATTAAAATGTTACATACTGTATAATTGTGAGGAATAATTTCTGAATTCATTGATATGAAATATACATAATGTACAGTTGGTGTGTGAAAAAATGTTTATTACCCCAGTAACAGAAACCATCCAGCATGGCAGCGAACACTGCAGATTATTTAAAACCTTGCAGATTAATTCACTGGCTTAAAAAGAAAAACTAGGCTTAAAAAAAAGGGTGAAATTTACTTTGTTTCCAGATTTATGGTATCAGTTTCATAATTGTATTATATTTTCTTTATAAAAGCATTTTTTCTGATTTTATGGGATATTGTTTTAGTAGGCTTCTTCTAGCACAGTATGCGTCACAGATAAATTTTAGTATGCAATAGACTGACATAGAAATTTCTGTTTCTGGGGTGCCCAGATTTTTTAACCCGGACCTGTTGGGTACAAACAATATCTTTATAATAAAACCTGTTGAAACGGAATCTCGTAACACTGCCCAAATTTCCGTTTTAAACATGTTTTCATCTTAGAAGGTATAATTGTGTGGTATTTTTTTAAAAAGAGCCCAAACAGTTTTATTTTTGTGAGGGATATTAGAAGAATTTCAAAACTAAATCTAATGATAAAAAAAGATTTATAAATTTTCTTTCAGCAGTAATATAAGACAGTGTGTGGACACATATGGGAAACTTTTGGCACCCTAACTTCTAATAAAAATTAAAGGATTTTTATCATGCTAGAAACTTTCAGGGGTGCAGAATATGTCCGATCTGGTGATCTAGGATCGGGAGAAATTTTGGCCATCTAGGGAAATTTTGCACAAAAATATACAATTGATTTTGATCTTAACAATGAATTACATAATTATTCTGAATAGAAAATTTCCCACTACAGTTAAAAAGATCTCTATGGTGACCTTTACAAAATTGATCTCAGAATAATATATACTCGCACATATATTAAGAAAATTTGGGAGGGGGGGATCTATACCTATGGTAATACAGAATTTATGTAAATCTATAACATTGTAAAAGTTTGGGGAAATTTTTATATGGATTGGGGGAAATGTTGGGAGTAAAAATATTTTCTGCACCCCTGGAAACTTCTGTAGAAAGCTGTTATGAGATCTAAAATTGTGTATTCATTGAAGTCTTGTAGATGAAATTTAGTCGGATGGTAAATCTCAGATAATATCTGAAAACAAGAGAAAGGAGAAAAACCTGCCATCATGTACAAAGTCACTTAAATTCGATAACTTTTTATTGATCAAAAAATTAGAATACGCAATTCGATTCTAAATCGCTTCAATAGACAAGTCTATTGAAATCCAATCTTGTGCCTTTATGTTAAAAGGCATTAAATATGTCAAAGTTTCATGTTTGCTAAGTTCTGATTTCAGAACCACTTTTAAAAGAATATAATGAACTATTCTGTCCAACATGTTTGACATGTTGGACAGTTACTTTTTCTTTAAAAATATCCTGAATTGTCTTGCATTTTTCTGCAGATTTTTTTCTAAAGCTCATTTTCTCTTTTCTGGCCGTCCCATATTTTTTAAATACATGTGATAAAGTACGAAGTATATTTAGAAATTAAATATAATTTTTTTGGCCCATTTTGGAATGATACAAGCCAAGAGAGTGAAAACTGAATAAAACAGATTTTTCTCTTCTTGAAAACCCTATAATGTGATTTGACAGGCTTTAAGTTTTTTTTTTTTTTTTTTAAACTGTTTAAAGATAAAAATTATTAAGCATAGCTTCTATATTTAGATACAAATGTTTTTGTTTTTCTCTACCCCCCCCTGCCCCTCAGTAGGAGGGGTAGGGGGGGGGGGAGTCTATTGTTAGTGTGAACATATAATGTAAAGGCGCCTTGCAAATGTTGGATTAACGGCGCACCAGTAGTGTCTGTCACCTGCTTACTAAACATTTGGAAACCTAAAATACACTACTTTATAAAATATTGATAAATGAGTACAGATGTAATGTGAAAATATTAATTATCAGTTGTTGCATCATGATACTTGAGAAATTGTTGTGTTCCACAGAAGTGATATATGAACAGGATATGACCAGATATATATGAAAAATAAAATTAGTTAATTGTATTTTCTTACATTGTTTTCAATTATTCTTTTTTTTAATGAATGATGATTATTTTACTTCGGTTTTAAAATCCTTCTTGTGTGTGCGTGTGAGCTCCCCCCACCCTGTTATGCGCGTGCATTAACATAGTCCATTTATCTGTAAGTTTGTCAAAATCATTTTGTGATATCATGTGAGGCAATATATTGACAAGCAACTAGACCCTGGCCGTCCACATAACGCAAGTCTTCTCTGATTGGCCCGTAAAACTGACCTTTTCTATAAAAAAAAAATTAAGCAATTCTAGCTGAATGAGCATGCGCTGTAGCAAAACAACTTTGCTCTCTTGCAACATTCGATCATTGGAACATATTTGCTTACTGAAATTAATATTCCATGTTTGACATCGAAGGACAAATGGACAAATTTATAAAAATATAACAAACTAATACATGTGATATTTGTTTGCAACTCTGTACTCTAGAAAACCCTTTTCAGCACATGCTCACTGACTACAAAGCGCCGCGATAAAATTCTTTTCAGCGTATGCTCATTCAGCTACAATTATTAGATTTTTTGATAGAAATGGACTATCTTACAGTCCAATCAGAAGAGACTTGCGTTATGTGGACGGCCAAGGTTTAGTCGCCTGTAATATATTGGCGAGGTGTCTTATAGATGACAGGGTTCTTTTCTAACCAATGTGTGCAAAATTTGAAAATTTTTCAAAAGTTTATTTTTTAGAAGTAATTTTTCCTGCAAATATTTCATGATATTTACATAAGAGGTTTTAGCATCTGGTAAAAATTCTGATTTCAAATCAGCAGGCAGTTGTAGTTGAAGTTTCTTTGTATTGCTTCCTACATTTAATGATTTTAAAGAAACTGCTTCTTTGCGTACATCAATACCTTTTAATTCTTCACCATATTTATTGTCCAATGCTGAATCATTGACAAAAGGTCTCATAATTTTCAATAATAGTTTTGATAATTCATCATACAAAATATGGATTAGAGTAGTTTTCTCTTGAAGTAATATTAAGATTAAGACTTGTGCAAAAACACTTCCAAAAAGTTCAAATATACAGGTGTTAAGGGCGATTCTAACACATTTTAAAGCAGACATACCTATCATTTTTCGTTAGTCTTGGATTTTCTTTGGGCAATTCTACAAGAAAGTGTATTTTCAGTTTTGGAAGCAATTCAAGGGCTCTTTGAGATACTTGCACAATAACTAGCCATTGGTTTCTTACATATCATAAAAGCTTGACAAAATCTGAATTAAATTTTTCCATTGTTGCTCTCAAATCTTCTTGGCGAGATGGAAATTTTGCAAATTAACAATGAATATTTTCAAGAAAATCTGTAATGTTTGTGAAAAGCTCACATGTGATTGCCAAAAGTATTATTAATAACATGTAAATTACAGGTTCCAACACTGATTAATCCTGATTTTCTTACAGACTGCACCTCTTTATCCAAAATTTTAAATGCTGATTTTTTTACATTAGGGCCATCTGATCCTAACATAAGCAAATATTTCAGTTTCTTTCGAAACACTAATTATGATGCTTGCTTTGTCTGTAGCACACACATGATCTAAAAGCACATTTGAAATATATTTTTCAGTGATATCGCCATTTTTTTTACTCCAATATCTTACAAAGATGTCTAACTCTTTTAGGTTCTTTTCATTTAAAGTCTTATCCTACATGAGCGTGAAAAAAGGAGATTCTTGTTTAAAATCCTCTCTAATTTGTTTCAGAAAATATGAGCCAAGACCATGAAATACAGCATATATTTTCTTGGAACTTAATTGCATACCTTTTGGCAAAGAGGAATCTGGAAACATTTCACAAAATAAATTTTGAATTCCATCTGACAATGAAAATGAATAGTTATTCAGGGCAATGTGGATTATCCACAAAATCTCAGAACGTTGTATGTTCTCTTCCTTATTAAGAGACCAAGTACTCAATCCATTTTTCTTTGATTTGATACTTAAACTCAAATTTTTACCCCCAGTAGACCCCATAAAGCGAGATTGTGACTTGTCGCTTTGTTTTTCAGAATTTTCTCTGTGCTTCGTGTTTTTGGCATGCTGAGTTATTTATGAATAACCACTAACTGATGGGAACCTGACATGTACAAAAAAGGGAATAAGCATGTAGTCATCTTTATCCTTCACACACCATTTGAAGAATCTTGTAATCGTCTGTCATCGTTCGAATTATATATTCAGTGTTCTACTCATCAAATTTTCCAGTTTTTTAGAATACACACAGTTTATTATGTAAAAACACATAAAATATACACTACACTGCACAAACATATAATAAATAATAACTTTCTCGGCTTTTGCCAGATCATAACAGATGTTGTTATGATCCGGCATGATTCAGTCTACGCTGGAATCCAAAACATTCTAATCTATTTTTCCCCTCGGGAAGGGATGACGTCATGACAAAATCCCCATAGGGATTATTTCTTTTCTCAAGGAATGAAGTTGCAACACCATTTGCCGATTTTTTTTTTTTTTTTTTTACCAAGAATATTTATTTAATCTGTTACGCTTCATGGCACTTGTCAGTCTATGCTCACGTTTACTCATTGTGCTATTGCAATGCAATAAATATATCTTTTCTACATTAAAATAAAATTTAAAATAAATAAAAAATATTTATCATAGTAAGTGTATCAATTCAGGATACGTGAAACTAAAATAATTGTTATGAAATGCAGAACATCAGAACCATGTTGGATCTAATTCAGTGAGTAAAAGTGGTGCATGATATGAAAACATCAAGTCATTCACTACTGATGTCAAATCCAAAAAAGAAATAATTAGATAACAGAAGCAAGAAGATAAAGCCATCTCCACAGCCATCACATTACACCTTCTATTTCAAAGTCGTATTTAAAAATTCAGCAATTTACGCCACATCCTCGTTTGTAATTTCCTAAAGTGTGAGTATCGTGTGCAGGATTGAGCTATTGCTCTATCCTCTATCGTTGAAATACAGCGTAAACAAAACAGTAGAAACTATAATAAATGATACAAAGTGGCAATGTTCCAAATATATTAGAAATATGATATTTTTAAAGGTTATTTTACAAATATAAGAAATATAGGACAATTCAGATCGCTGTGTGATGTGTATTTTAAAACTGAACGTCTCTGTACAACTCCTATTACAGTGCAGGTGGAGGAAGACTCTTCTGAGCCATGTGAAAGAATTCAAGGGAAAGACTTGTCTGAGAAGTGTGGAGAAATTCAGGGGGAAGACTCTTCTGAGAAGTCTGCAGAATTTTAGAGCAAAGAAACCGATCAATCAGAAGAAAATTCTGAACCTAGAAAATCTGACAGACAACAGAGCATGCCTACATGGATAAAATCTGGAGAATTTCTTTTTGCAAATGTACATGCTGTAAAAGAATCTGAAAATCCTTCTTCAAGTGAAAGTGACTTGTGGCTTAATGCCATGAAAGAAGAAATGTCTGCCCTACACGAAAATAAAACAGGGGAATTGGTTGAAAAACCAAAAGATTCTAAAGTCATCAATTGTCGATGGGTGCTGAAGATATTTAATCCTGATGGTACTATGGAGCGATACCGAGCATGTCTCGTAGCGAATGGATGAGACTGTAAATGGGTTAGTAGTGGTTGGAGATAAAATATCTGGTATCATAAATGTGAGTGGTTATGTGGTATTGTTGCTGGTAGGTTGAATCTGAGACAAATATTCAACTTGTTGCACAGAACTGTTTGTTTCTGTAGCCTTTTTAAGGGTGGGGAATGGAGGAAAGTTGCTATTTGGTTCTGAAGAATCTTGATTCCTATTGCTCATAACTTATTCTTTTTTTTTTTTTCGATAAAAGTGTTGTTATGTGGTTACTTAAATTCTTCATTGTATAATTTAGGAACTTATTAATTTACAGGATTCATCTCAAAGCACGGGCTATTGTTCAGAAAATTAATGGTCAATGTATGACACATGTTCAGAACCTTTGTTGGTGTATTATGTCATCTTAGAAGAATATTAAAAATAAATCCATTACCTATAGTATAGCAAACATGGAAACAGAGAAATTGCAATGGTTACTTGAAAAAAAACTTTGTCTCATTTAATACAGGTTGTATCGTTTTGTGGTGACTGGTCAATCATCCTTTAATGCTCTTGAGGATGCATGACGGGGAGCATAGTTTCCATTAATTTTGATTATTTTAAAATTAAAGTTATTATATATAAGTTAACTATTTAAAAGAAAAGCAGGATGTAAACGTCTGCGTCCTTTGATGGCAACCATCACAGCAGACGCTATGCCACACAGAACGGTTTGGTGTGTTTTGTTTTTGTAATCTTTTTAAGGATGAGAAATGAAGGAAGCGATTGCTATTTGGTTGTTCATCTGACAAATATTCAATTTGCTACACAGAACTGTTTGATTTCTTTTGTTTTTGTAGCCTTTTTAAGGATGGGGAATGGAGGAAGGTTGCTTGTTCACATTCTGTATCCAGCTTGATTAGACTTATACATTGCTTTTTTTTCTTAAATTCAAGTCCTCTGTCATAATTGTTGAAGGTAGGTTGAATCTGTAACAAATATTCAACTTGCTGCACAGAACTGTTTGATGTCTTTTGTTTTTGTAGTCTTTTTAAGGATGGGGTATGGAGGAAG
The DNA here is from genome assembly GCA_964019185.1 of Maratus speculifer. NCBI lineage: Eukaryota > Metazoa > Arthropoda > Arachnida > Araneae > Salticidae > Maratus > Maratus speculifer. The sequence continues at coordinate 248,946,001 of OZ025301.1, forward strand.
GTTGCTGTTTTGGTTGTTCATCGCCTGAAGAATCTTGATTCCTATTGCTAATTACTTTTTCTTTTCTTTTTTTCTTTTCTTTTTTTTTTATATATGAGTGTTTTCACACTCTGTATGCAGATTTGACTTATGCATTGCTTCTGCCTCATAGTCAAATCTTCCGCAAAAAATGCTAGTGAACAATCATACTACAGAAAAAGAACATATTTGCATTGCAGTATTCATCCATAAATTGTAGTCAGGATAAAGCATGCCAAAAATCAGGAGTGTAAAAATTTTAAAATCATGAATATCCTGCCAAAATAAAGATATGATAATTCTAACCTCTACTTCCTATCCACATGAATAAATACGGTAGACTCCCTCTAATTTACAACCCTAAAAATTGCACATAATTTACAGATGCAAACAATGAAACATTCAGGTCAGATATAGGGACAAAATTTGACTTTTTAAAATTTTATATCAATTTCATATATTTTTTAATATTACTGAAATTCATGTTTTTTCATGAAGGAAGAAAAAAAAAAATTTAAGTTATTGCTGATATTACTGATATCACAATCTTCTTACCAAATATATTCATGTATTAATCAAGCTTTTTCTGTTAAGTCCGACTAAACCATAAATAAAATTTTCTTATTTTATGATTTTAATGTGAATTAGTAATGTATATTTATGAGGCAGGTTTCATTGAACAATTTAGGAAAAAAACATTTCATCTTTATAATGAATATTTAATCATACATTATTGATTATTAACTTGATCTTTCATTTTAATATTTAAATCATTCAAAATATTTTTTAAATTTTTCTTATTTTATTACTTTGTCTTATTATCTAATTTTTCATTATTTTTGTTTTATTATATTGTAAGCATTCTTTATGGTTTCAATTACATTACATTCAAATTACTGTTTAAAAAATGTAAACAATGCAATGTCCAGACATTTGCATAACGTTTGTCTTAAACTGTGCAGATTTGAGGGAGCCTACTAAGTTTGAAACAAATGTACATTTTAACATTACATTTAATACATTTTCATTTATTTTATTTATTTTGGAGTACTATTCAATAAAAAAGGATTTTTCAATGAACAAAAATAATTGGTGTCACATAAAAAAGTTATTATAACTATGTAGAAAACACAGAAATACATTTTGATTACTTATATGACAAGAGAATGCCTTTACATAAAAATTCATTTGCTAATTAATAATTCAAAGGTAACAAATGTGATTCAGAATATATTTCAAATAAGTCGAATCACAAGGTATACTGTAAAAAAATGTTTCGCATAAAAATTCTTTACCAATAATAAGTATTCCATTCTCATTATAAATAAAATTTTGGGTCAAAATAATTTTTTGATTTTGTAACATAATGCAATTGTCACCAGATTCAATTTTAGAGTAAAATTATGCCCTGTAATTTTTCCATATTGTATACCATTACATTTAAGAGTTGAGCCATTAGTATGAGATGCTGATGGAATTAATCCATAGTTATTGTTCAGAGGTTCAGAATTGTGTTTGTCCTTATTTTCATTTAGTCTCTTACAAATCTGCTGCAATGACTTATGAGGAGTTCTGAGCTGTCTTTTAATTTTGCCCAGATAACTTTCAAATGGAAAGGCACTTGTTTTATTTAATGAGCCGAACTTGCGCACATTGTCAACCAGATATAAAAGTGAATTAGTGTTATATACTAGAAATTCTTCCCCGTACTCTAGAATGCTTCACAAAATAACATAATAATTCTGCAGCATACTCAAGATTATCTTCAATCAACTTTTCACTAAGCATTATTCTAATGGCAACATGGAAACATATGTAATGATTATAAAAGTCAGGCTCCAGAATGTTTTTGAACATTATAGGTCCTGTATATAATAAAAATGAGGATCTAGATTCTGTAGCTTTCCAACATTCAACATATAGTAATTCCTGGAACTTTCTCTGAAATTTAATAGGTGAATATCTTAAACAATTTGATAAATGTTGATTTAAGTTTATTTTATCCGAACTACTTCAGCGAATAGGGAGAGGACCTTTATATCAACTTAAGACCTATTTTCTAACAGCACTTAAACATACAAAATATATATATTCTAATGAAAACATAAATACACTAAGTCTAAATTAAATTCAAGCAATGGACAAAGAGCTACATTATGCTCATTAGAATTAGAAAAATTGTGTAAAAAATCATTACCTGCTCTTTCAGATGAATTGATATCTGGAAAGGTCATTGACCTCAACCACACTTTTTTTTGAGAGCATCTCTCACAGCCAAAATATCCATTGTGTTTTTTATACATTTTAAATAAGCATGAGCAGGAACATCACATATGAAGGCATCAATTATATTTCGTGGAACATTCCACCAATTATTGAATTTGCAAGCAATTCCTTTTAATCCTCAACAAAATCATGTAACTATGCAGATAATAATTCTGCAGTTCAAGGTAATCTTTAATTATTTTTTCACTAAGCATTATTTTAATGGCAACATGCAAACAGATGAAATGATTATAAAAGTCAGACTCCAAAATGTTTTAATACTACAGGTCTTATATATAATAGAAATGATCTAGATTCTGTAGCTTTCCAACATTCTACATATAGTAATTCCCAGGGTTTTCTCTGAAATTCAATAGGCGAATATCTGGAACAATCTGATAAATGTTGATTTAAGTTTATTTTGGACGAACTACTTAAGCAAATACACAGAAGACCACTATACCAAATCAAAACCAACATTCTAACACCTAAAGCATCTGTTTTTCAGCAATTATTTGCTGCCCATCGTGCGATTTACCAAAATTATATTGATGTTTACACAGATGGTTCAAAGAAAGAGAATACTGTTGGTTGTGGGGTTTTTACTGAAAATACTAGTTACAGTTATAAGCTTAAGTCCTTTATTTCTGTTTTTACAGCAGAATTGATCGTAATTGAAAGAGATATGTTGTACATATCCCATCTTCATAACACATCCTTCATCATTTACCGTAATTTCGGGTGTATAAGCCGCGGTTCAAACAATTCTTTTTGGACCCAGAAATCTTATTTAGTAATTGAAGACAAATATTTATGGCGATCTAACTAGTTATATTTGTTTCATAAAAAATTCTGGGTTGAAAAAGAATTGTTTGATCTGCGGCTTATACATCGAAATTACGGTATACAGACTCAAATAGTTCTATCGATGCAATTAACTCTCTAAAAAAGCATCCTTATATTTTATCCAATTTAGACATTTATAATGAATTGAGAAGACATGGCTACGATATCTTATTTTTTTGGGTGCCTGGACACATAAGTATGCCTGGAAATGAGAAAGCAGATGAGGCGGCAAAACTTGCTCTTAATCCTTTAAACCATAAAATACCATTCTCAGATGTTAACTAATTATAAATCATTTCATCCAAAATAAATGGCAAGAAAATTGGGATTTAGAAATTAATAATAAACTGCACCATATTAAATGAACTATCACGACCTGGCCTCCTATCTTTCCCAGGAGAACAGATGTTTTTCTGACTCGTCTGAGAATTGGACATTCTAGGATCACTCATAAACATCTTTTATTGAGGGAGGATGCACCCATATGTCCACATTGTCATTTTGATTTCCTGACCATTCATCATATTTTAACAGACTGTCTGGGCCTCCGGCACTTGTACAGAATGTATTTTAACTCATCATCACCAATCTTCACAAATTTCATTGGGGATATTTCTCATGGGGCACTCTTTACCTTTTTAATATTTGGAAGATTTTATTTTGAAATATGCTTTTTTATCTCTTAATTTTTTATGACTTGGACTTGCTTTGAAACATTAACGTTTTTTGGAAAAGAACTCTATCCAGAATGAACTTTTTACAGTTTTATTTTTACTTTTATACTACACAATTTTGATTTTAAAAATTTTGGTTTTCTATTTTTACCTAGCTATATCTGGACGGGATTCCCCGTCCAGATATTCAGATCTTTTCTTGCTTATTTTTTGTATATTTTAGTCTTTGTTTTGGTGCAGCATGTTCCTCAAGGGATTTTGAGCCAGTAAACCCTATACAACCAACCTAACACCTAAAGATACAAGATGCATATGGAAACTAATGGAAACACAGATACACTAAGTCTAAATTAAGTTCAAGCAATGGAGAAAGAGCTACATTATGCTCATTAGAATTAGAAAAATTGTGTGAAAAATCACCTACTCTTTTAGATCTCTGAAAAGGTCATTGACCTCAACCACACTCCTTTTTGAGTGGCAGCCAAAAATCCATTGTGGTTTTTATGCATTTTAATAAGCATGAGAAGGAACATCACATATGAAATCATTGATATATATTTCATAGAACTTTCCATTAATTATTGAATTTGCAAGCAATTCTTTTAGATCCTTAACAAAATCATGTAAATATGCAGAAACATTGCTGGGTTTATTATTTACACAAAAATATTATTTCCTTGGCTATGTACTTTGGCATTGCTCCATTACTCAATTTTTTAATAATTTCCCTTTCTCCTTTTTGAGAGGATCTCACAGTCAAAATATCCATTGTGATTTTTTATGCATTTTAAATAAGCAAGAGCAGGAACATCACATATGAAGGCATCAGTGGTGCAGAAAATATTTTTACTCTCAAAATTTCCCCCAATCCATATGAAATTGTCCCCAAATTTTTATGATATGTTATAGGTAGTCATCACCTTTAAAAATATGTACAGTAGAGGGCGAGAAATCCACACTGTTTGGGAGAGGACGTTGTGCAAATTTTAGGACATTGAAATAATAAAAATAAACTAATAAATGAAAGTATTAACAGCAATAAAATATTGGATTATTAAGTTATTTTATTATGAATGAAAACAATATAAACAAAACAACTTATTTTTTTAACTTTGAAAACATTTTATCAATAGCTGTTTATTTCAAAACTTTAGATTGATCTATTATTTATTTTTTTTTTTTGTTATAAATGATCATTAATTCTTGTTCAGTAACACAATTTTATTTTAAAAAAATTAGACATTTCCCCCCCAAATTCAAACCCTCTTCAAATGGTTCTTTTTCAGAATTATCTAACTCATCTTCATCATCAGAATTGCTTTTGGCTGGATTTAAAACACTGTCAACAATTTCATCATCAGTCATCTGATACTGTTCTTAAAGTTCATCCAGATTAGACATCCAGTCAATAATCTCATTTTCATCAAATATGTTGTCATTCTTTGTTACTGCTTTTGCACACAACAGTTCTTTTTCTTTTATTGGATCGAGATTAAATCCAGCAAATTCCTTATCACTATCATTATCAATAAACAGGGAGTTTGGCCATATATTATGCCACGCATTAATTAATGTTGATTATCAAACAAGATTCCATGATTCAGCCACCAGATTGACACAGTCCATAAGGTTGAAATGTTTTTTATAATCTGCTAATTTTAGAAATGGATGTACATCAAGAATTTTTTCATAAATTCAGTTTTGTAATAAGACTTGAAACTTTTTATAATTCGCTGATCCATAGGTTTGATCAAATAAGTTATGTTTGGAGGTAAAAAATGGGCTTCTATGTTATCAGTCTGTAATACATTAGCAGATGGGTGGGCTTTACAATGGTAACAGAATTTTGCAGTCAGATGCTAATCAAATATCATTACAATGATTCTGTTTTTCTTTTGCGAAATTTTTTAAAAATAAATCAGCAATGATATCTTGGGTAACCCATGAATTTTTCTTGTTCGTGTAAATGACTGGGAACTTCTTAAAAATACGTGGAGATTTATCAGAAATAGGAAAACAACGTGGCCTGACACTTTTACTCACAACCAAAGGCTTACATTTTAAAGTTCTTGCTGCATTACTACAGACCAAAACTCTTATTCTTTCCTTGGCTTCTTTCACACTAGATGGAGCAGTCAAATCACTTCTAACAAAAGTCTTCTTTAGAAGACATCTCCAAAACAGACCTGTCTTATCCATATTAAAAATTTGCTCAGGGGATAAGTTTTCCCTCGGCAGCTACTTTATCTGCAGAAAGCCTTTCTCCACATGCTTTTATATAACGAATTTCATGCCTTTTTAAATAAATGTTTTAACCAACCCGAGGTAAAATCACATGGTTCTTTTATTTTCAAATCGGCATGAAATTTTTTTGCTCTTGCTTTAAGTAGTGGTCTGGAAATTGGTATTCCATCACTAGGCCATTGTCTGAACCATTTATGCACAATAGAATCTAAATCATTTGATTTCGATTCATGTAAAGATTTTAGATTCTGGATTCCAGCATTAGTGTTGCCTTTAGTGTAGAACTCGAGTATTTTTTTCTCTGTTTACGAATATCATAAACTGTTCTGACAGCAATGCCGTATGTATCAGCTATATACTTCGGCGTTGCTCCATCACTCAATTTTTTAATAATTTCCACTTTTGGTAGCACTGTAAGTGCAACATGCTTTCGCTTTTCCAGAGAAAAAAAAATTATCGTAACAAAATTATCGTTAAACTTAAAAATAAATAAAATACGAGATCTTGCATGTGATAAAAACAGTGATAGAATGACGTCATCATTTCTTAAACTTTGTTCTTTTAGATCAATGGAAGAAAGGTGTATACATCTGCAAGCCTATGTGGATTTTGGACGCTGGTGGATTTTAGGTCCACAGATTTGTGACGCTCTACTGTATAAAGAACTTGTAGCATGTTTTGTGCTGGAACACTCTATGCACATTTTTATTTTTAAGAAGTTTTTTTTACTAATATTAATTGGTATATAATTTTCAGCATAAAGATTAATAGGAATTAGTAATTTTTATTAGCATATATGCCATCCAATTTCATACCGTGAGCACCATGACTCTGGACTCCGTGGGGCAATTCTTAAGTAATTAATTTAATTAAAATTGCTTAAATAAATGACAAAGGTTTGTGTGTTTTCATAGCACAAAATGTCTTATGAGTCATACAGGGATCATAGTGTGACCAAGAAAATATATTTTATCATTTAGGTGGCCAAAATCTTTTATTACCTACCCTCAAAGACAAATTACTGATTTCTAAATAGAAATACAGAATTAAATATAATAAAGCAAAATTAATACTACACAAAATTTTATTTAAATTTCACTATTTACACAGCTTTAAAAAAGTGAAAATGAATGGAATAACAAAATGTTTAATTGGATCATTGACTCTGGGTTATTGATGAATTATATTAAAACATGGACACGCATAAATTTTTTATATAAAAGAGGCGCTATTTTCACTCAAGATATTAAAAACATACTACATTACATCTATGGAACTATTAATAAAACAAGGGGTATCTTCATGAGCTGAGCTGTCTTCAGCGTTTTCTGCTGTTCATATCGATGCGGCCGGGGGAGTATATCTCATAGTACTTTGCATGTCCTGGGAGCATCACAAACCATCTTTTTTTTTTTTTTTTTTTACTTTTCTGGTCATTTTTTCTTGAGAGCAGAGAGGAATCTAAATCTATTTTTTCTCTCCATGCAAGGAGAAAAAAAAAAAAAAAAATTCTCTCTTATTGGTTGGTCAGCACCTAGCCCCATCTCCTGTATCTCTCTTTTTGCCCCTTGACCTCTGCCACACCTCTTGAGGATATTTTATGGTTTCCTGTAGTCAATTCCCCTAGACTGAAACCAATCTTTTTTTAGTTAATTTGACGCTGTAAAATTTGTTTATTCTAGGTTTTATTTAATTTGATTGCCTTAAAAATAAAAGGTGGGAATTGTATTATGTACTTTCTACCATTTTGGAAAGGTAAGTTAATGTATTTAAGTATTAATGTAATTCTTATGCTAAATATTTATTAATAAATGCATAGTTTTGACCATAAAATATAATGTTTTTAGTTACCTTTTTTTGATAAATTGTCAATTATTGAGAAACTGCAATGTTCCATTATCTATGTGGATGTTGTCCTTCATTTTTGATGTTTTTTAGATCTTGAGTCTTGTTTCTTGAAGAAAATCTAGTGAAATTATGATTTAATTTCCACTATGAAAATGTCTGTTTAACACTAGAACGCCGGGAAAGTGTCAAGTCGACACCAATCACCGGACTAATTGTCGATTCGACCCAGAAAAATCTTCAAGAAATAAGTTATATATTAATTTTGATGAAATTAGTTAAACAATTAAACTAAATAATTTCAAATATTTTTTCTGGTTTTAAATATAGTTTTAAAAAGTTTTGTAAAATTTCCTGGCGTTCTAGTGTTAAGGAATCTTTTAATAATTCTGTAGCTTTATACACTGGAAGTTTATTCCATGATATAAATACATTATGAAAGAGATTATCAGATCTATCATAAATGTGATTTCCAATAATAGAGCCAATAAATTCATAAACACACTCTCTACAAATTTCAAGCAGTTTTCAAGGAGGTAAATTATTTTAGGAATATCAGTGTACACATCTCGATTGGTAAAAGCTTCTTTTATAATACTGCTGTCTTGATCTAGAAATGATTTCTTTTCGGAATTCAGGATTTTTTTTTATTAAATTCAGTTTTTAGAATGTTTTTCTTAAAAATTGTCCACTGATCAAGAAGACTTTTCTCATCATTAAATTTAAATTCTTTTCTATTTTTGCTCACTTATTCATCGAGAACCTGTAATGAGTTTTCCACCAATGGTGATGTGCGATCTTCTTTATTTGGTTATCTTTCTAAAAATGAGATAGGACTAAAAATGAATTTACTGCTGAAGCATTTTCTCATATGTTTTACAATTTTTGATTCAAATATTCTTTCTTTAAGCTGTTTGACAATTACTGAGCCGAGGTTTTTTATAGGAAATTTGAAACACTCATTTTTTGAGATGCTTTCTTGTGCTGGGAATGACTTTTTGTTTTTCTTAGGCAGTCATCATCAATCAAATAAGTCTTGATAGAAGTTGTTTTTCAAGTCTTCGATTTTCTCAAAGAGTAAAGGAAAGTTTGTTACTTATATTTCCCCAGTTTTCATTTCTGTTTCCATTTCACTTAAAGTGTTCAGTAAAATTTCAAAATAATCAAAAACTGTCCAAATGTATTCATTTACATTTTGGACAGTGCAACTGAATTTTGTCACCAATTCCAGAATATCTATTGTTGCTAGTAATTGGTAGATGAAATCGGTACTTGTGGACAGTTTTAGTTCCAATCAATAAGCTTTGGCTTCAGTGTAGTTCCCTTTAAAAATACAATTTATATGTATCTGTTGTAGGTCAATGGAAAACAGTTTGAAATCTTTTTGAAAAGCCTTGTAAACCATTAATTCACTTTGAACAAATCTTGTTTATTGGTATAATTCAGGATTCAAATAATCAGTATGTATTTCATCAGCAATTTTAAATAATTGTTCATACCCAGTTCCCCAATTTTATTTTTTCATAACCTTTCCTACAATCTGTGCTTGATTATTTAGCCAAGATTCAACATTGCGAGCATCTTTGAAAACAAGCTGTAGTCTATGCGCTATATCCCATATGGAGAGGAAAAATTCATGATAAGACCCGAACAAAAACTGTAATTTTTTGTCAACTGAAATGTCAAAAATATTGTCGATCAAAAGACATTCCATTCAATTAGGATTCTAGTTTTATATGAAAGCTGTTCAAAGCACATATAAAAAAATTTACAAATTTCGATGTTTTTTTTTTTAAAATTTTTTGAGGTTTTAAAATTGTAGAAAAAATATCACGTTTTCCAATTAAAAAAAAAAAAAAATCTTTGTATAATCCGCAGCGGCTTTTTCAAAGGTTTTTTTTCTTGTATAAGCCGCAGACTATACACCCAAAAATACAGTATATGGTATTTTTTTTTTTTTTTGTCTGCGTAATTTGATTTTTGGAGTAACTGTGCACTTGAAACCGCGACGAAACTCTCAGGTTTTTACTTATTTCATTGAGATTTCGCATGTTTTATTTTCTAAAAAATATTTCCACCTGCCTGAATGTTTAAAATTTTTTATAGGTGATGTATATATCTGATATACTGAGATATTCTAAAAGGATTGTGTTAAAAATAGAGATGTTTAGTTACTGTTAGCTTTGAAAAAATAGTGTCTTTGTGAAGCAGAAGGGATCTGTGCTTGCTGTATATTATAAAAGGTTAAAATTTATTAAAAAAAAAAAAAAAAACTGATGACACCATGGATTAGAAGGAATTTCAACTTTAACAGCATTTTTTGGTTTGTCAATATCTCTAAAATTGCATTATGTGGAGGCATCTAAAAAAAGAGAAAAATGTTTTTCGGAAAAACAACCCTTTTGAAATTTTTTTAAAGATGTTATTTTTTAAAAATTGATTGTGGCATTTAACACATAAGAGAAAGATCTTTCAGAGTATATTATCCTATTTTTTTCCCTATTACAGTTGATCCCATCATTTGAAATGCACTCCAGGCTCGTAAAGCAATGTTGTCAGCGGTAATGAACACTTGTGCCACACTTGTCATACTTCAACCCTCTTACAGCTTCCAAATAATTCAAGCTCATGTAACGTCATCCAGATGACATCTCCTGGATTGTCTCTTGTCTATATCAAACAATACAGTATAGGATCCGTTATCCGGCGTCCCGATATCCAGAACGCTCCAAAAACCGGAATGCAAATCTTAACCCTTTTTTTTTTTTTTCAGCGATGCCGCGGACGCGCTATAGCGCGTGAATTCCGCAAAAAATCGGCGACGGGGCGCAAAAAATAGCTCTTATGCGTCCCCTAGCGCGCGTAATTTCGTCAAAGGATCGCGAAAAAACGGCAAATTTCGATAAAAATCACGAAATAACGACTATTTTTCGGCAAATTTTGTCGAAAGATTCGCGAGAAAATGGGTAATTTTATTCCAAACTCTCAAAAAAGACAGATTTCCCCCAAAAGATCGCGAAAAAATAACAAATATAGTCCAAAAATCGCAATAAAACGTCAAATTTTGACAAAAGATTCGCGAAAAACGGCAAATTTCAACAAAAGATGGCGAAAAACGGCAACTTTCGTCAAAAAATCGCGATTAAAGGCAAATTTCTTCAAAAGATTACGAAAAAAACAGCAAATTTTGTCAAAAAACCCGATAAATGGCAGATTTCGTCAAAAAAATCATGGAAAAACGACAAATTTCGTTAAAAATCACGAAATAACGACTAATTTTCGGCAAATTTTGTCAAAAGATTCGCGAGAAAATGAGTAATTTCATAACAAAATCCTCAAAGAAGGCAGATTACCCCCAAAAGATTGCAAAAAATAATAGATATAGTCCAAAAAATCGCGATAAAACGGCAAATTTCATCAAAAAATCGCAAAAAATGGCAACTTTCGTCAAAAAAATCGTGATAAAAGGCAAATTTCTTCAAAAGATCATGGAGAAAACAGCCCATCCTGAAGCAGAATTCTTAGAAATGGATAATGTGTTTGTGTTGTTTTTGTCTCCAAATTGTACTTAACATCACTTATCTAACCATTGGATCAAGGGATTGTGAGATCTTTAAAAACTCACTACAAAAATGACTTCTTAAAAACAATGCCCACAGATTGCAATGAAGGAATAAAGATAAAAAAATTTCCAGAGAAGCTTTACAATCAAAGATGCTTTGTGGAGTGCTGCTAAAGCATGGCAGGCTGAGGATAAGGATACACTTATCCATTATTGGTACAATCTGTGGCCATCTGCATTATTTTTTTATTACGAAAATGAGCCTGAGTTTGAAGGCTTCAAGATTTTGAAAGAGAAGCAAATTATTGCTGATCTGTTGGTATATGCCAAATGCTTTAATTGTCCAGAAGCTAAATTGCTTAATCAAGAAGCAGTGGAAGATTGTTTAGAAGCCGATGAAAACATTCCTGTCACTAATCACGAGACTGACAGTGAGATTTGTGAAAAGATGACAAACAATATATCTGATGAAAGTGATGATAAGTACAACTAGCAGAATGAAGCAACTGAAAAAGTATCAAATGAAAAATTAGTATTTTACACCAAACAATTAATTTCAGGCATGTAACAGAGGAGCTATTTCCACGAGCAGCAAATCATGTCTCTGTACAAAATACAAGAACATTAGTACAAGAGATGTGCTATAAGAAAAGACTATCATAGAAATGTTTGCTAAATCACAATCAAAAGATTGTTTCAATATCTCGAAATTAAATTTCATATATGTATATTTTTTCATTTATTATAATTATTTTTTCATTTTGTGTAAATTAATCAATAAATTAAGGTATTTACATGTACAGTAGAACCCCGCAAATTCGGACCCCGTTAATCCGGATCTCCGGATAATCCGGACCGGTTTGGGCCTTTATTTTTTCAAGTTTGAGAAGCGATTGGCTAATTTCCATAACATTAACTGGTTTCATCGTCGTATTCTGAATAGAAAAATCCTTTTCTGAAACATTTTTGGAAGAATTAAATAAAGTAAACATTTTTACTGTCTGTAAATATTCAATAACTTTAATATAAAGGTGGTTTTCTGTAAGTATGTTTTATTTTATTTCAGTTTTTTCTAATTCTCCGGATAATCCGGATTTTCGATAATCCGGATTGGGTCTGGTCCTAATTAATCCGAATTATCGGGGTTTTACTGTATTAGTATTCATATTTACCTATTTATTTCACTATTTATGAAATTATTTCATGCATTTTTTATACTTAAGGTAAAGTGTTCCGAATTACGGAAAAACCCCTTATCCAGAATGCCCTGGGTCCCAAACATTCTGGATAACGGATCCTATACTGTAGTAGTAAAACAGTGTCATTGAAATCACTTTACACAGTGCAATAGATTTCGCCAAATTTCTGAACGGTCACCGCCTCTGTGCTTTATTCCCCTTAACACCTCCTGCTTTTATGCCATATATATGGGCATGTCTTACTGCATTTGTTTTCGATCAACTCCTGATTGGCCTTTTATTTCATTTGGTTGCCTTTTTCGGCTTTTATGCTAATTTATCTGCTCTGTCCATAATTTTTGCACACCATTGTGTATATACAACATATATATATACACTAGAGTATGTTCATCACCACCGTCTAGATATCGTAGGCACTAAAAACAGGCTAATTTACTCTGTTTTGAAACAAAGTACATGATTACGAACGAATTATATTATCCTGACCAGTGGTGATTTTCAGTCATCGGATTTCCATTCTTTTCCTGTTGACTATTGACAGGGGGATTTCTCTGTTCACAAGGACACATTCACTGCTGCTATGACATCTGGTGACTGTTTTCATGATTGATTATATGTAAGATCTATCACTTATTTTAGAATTGGCTTGTTCAGTATAGTGAAGTGAAAATTATTGTTGTCAATTGGTCTTTTGTAATAACTTCTAGCAGAAAAGTTTTCTTTTAGATGTTATAAGAAAATCATTTTAAATACAATGTTTTAAATTTTTATAATATAATTTTTAAAGACATTTTTAATATTTCATAATAGATTTCGTTAAGAGTTGAATTAATGCACACTTCTTATATGTGCGTAATGTAATTTTCACAACAGGGCCAATCAAAAAGAAAAAGGCCCTGGATATGACTTATTAAGGACGCTTCTTCATGTACTTTCATGAAGAAACATACATTTTTATATTTCAGAATACATATATTAAGAAAAATATGTTTTATTTTTAATCTTATCAAACTCTAAAATTATGAAATATTATTGAGAAACATTAAACTCAAAACAAGTTCAGAGTGGAATGACACATTTACCTTTCATTAAAATAAATAAAACTAAAAATAACAAGGAATTGAGCTAGGACAAGTTAATTAGGTCATGTGAGGGTAAAAAAAAGCTTTTTATAGAGAAGGCCAAACTATTAAATTAATTTTAATAGAACTTTTGTTGCATTTTATATACAATGGATTCATTTAGATTAAATATGAAGCATAATTATTCAGTTTTGTTTGTTTTTTCACAGTGATACAATTAAAACATGCTTTGATCCCCTCACTTTATCTCATGGTGGGGGATTAGTAAATATTCTGTTACAAAATGAAATGGCCTTTAAAATTTAAAAACCATTTATATTAAAAATGATATGTAAAAAAAACAGAAAAGATAACTCTAGAGGTCTTTCAATCACAAACGTGATTATTTAACTGTCTCTTGAAAATGATCACGTTTAGTCAAAAGACGTCAAAAGTTTTCTGTTTCTTTGATATTTAACATAAATGATTTTTAAGTCTTAAAGACCAGAATATTTAATAAACTTTTTATGCACCTTTTTTGTAAAGAGTTTTTTATTTTAGTTATGAAATATTAATTATTGAACTACAGAAGGTTAAAATGTGCGCTTTACCAAAAAAAAAAAAAAAAAGCCATATCAAATATAAAAGCCCATTGGGTTATACTCTAGTCAGGCCGTTATTAACAATAATTAATACTGATGTTAAAGTGAAAAAAAAAACTTTCATAAACAGGCAAATGTTATCAGTAAAATAACCTATGTATAACATTACTTCCTTTTTAAATATGAGATTAGGCTGTCTACTTGTCAATTCTAGCATAACTAATGGTGTGTTATACCCATATCCAGTACAATGAACATCTTTTGCACAAGTTATAGCAATTGCTTTATTCATTTATAATGTTTTTAATTATTTAGAGCTGGAATGACCAAAAAGGATATGCCAGAAGTAAAGCATCTAGAATCGGAACTCGTTCTCAGAATTCTGCTGGGTCTGAAACTTTAACTCCCATTGAAGAAAGAATTTTAAGAATTGCAGGCACTATGCCAGCTGCAGAAGAACCAGTGGACCCATTAAATGCACCTGCTTATGGTCCGGTAGAAATTCCTGTGATTCAAGATACCATTGTCATTGAACAAGAAGCCGCTGTACCAATAAAGGTAACCTTAAATGGTATTATATATAGTTGTAATTTTATTACTGTAGCATGGCAGCTTGCTTATGTTTTTTACTCTGTTCATGTTTATTGCACACTCTGTTAGGGTGACCATTTTTCTTTATGTCAACACCAACAGTCTCCCATGGCTTATCAGATCCTGCGTTGCTTATCATTGAGCATACTTTGCACAAAAATCCAGCAGATGAGTGGCTGTAATAAAGCCAATTATAGGCCTTCTCAATAAGTTTTAATGTATCGTTGATCGTATTGGTGTTTATCAGTAGAAAATTCCACACCATCTTCTGTTCTATAACTACTAGTAACAGTTTTCGAAACTGGAGCATTTTTCCCAGTGACATTTGTTGGTAAGTAATTATCAGCACTGCTGCTAGTTGAAGGTTGTGGGTAAAGAATTTTATTCGTCTTTTCATAATTTTCTGCCAAGCAAATCTCTGCTGTACTCCTTGCTTAAAGTTGCAGTGCATTACTTTCACCAGCCTCTTCATTGTTTATTGCCAAGCAAGTCTCTGCATCATTGCCAGTTGACGATTGTGGTGAAATAATTTTATTAATATTTTTACTCTTAGCACTGCTAATTGTAGTTTGATGTGTCAAATTTTCATTTGTCCTTTCGTTTTTAGTTGATGCACTGGTTACAAATGTGAAATAATTGGCTATGCTGCCTTTAGTCTTTGAAAGACGAAACTTTTTCACATAGTAGTCTGCATTTCTTGACGAACCCCCACTAGGTGGGTGCCCACATTTCATATTTCAATTAATAAATATTTTAAAACGATTGCGTGTAACAATAATAAATCTATCAATTCTCATGCAATTTTGACTAAAAATTGCATTCTATAGTTTTCGGGCACGAAAAAATCATTAGGATAGGTTACATGTTCGAGAAAATTCGATTAATTGGTCATTTTGGGTCATAAAGGGTCTGGGTCAAGTTATTTATATTTAAAATATGGCAGGAACAATTTTAATGAAATTTTGTATGTTACAGTTTTTTGACACAAGAAAACTAAAGAACTACATCACATGTTCAAGTGGTTTCGATTATAAGGGGCATTTGTGGGTCATGAGGGGTCGGGTAATAACATAGTAATACAGCTATACCTAAAGAACGGGTGGATCGATTTTAACGAAATTTTGGATACAACATTTTTTGGCACGAGAAAGGCTAGATCACATCTTCGAGAAATTTTGATTGGTAATTTTGGGTCATAAGGGGCCTGGGCCAAGCTATTTATATTTAAAGAACAGCAGGATCGATTTTAATGAAATTTTGTTTGTAAAAGTTTTTAGACACGAGAAAACTAATGGGATAAGTCACATATTCAAGAGATTTCCATTATAAGGATAATTTGTGGGTCATGATGGGTCGCAATGGGTCATGATCAAGATCTATCTAAAGAACAGGTGAATCAATTTTAAGGAAATTTTATGTATAAAATTTTTTTGGCACAAGAAAACTATTGGGTTTGGTCGCATGTTTGAGAAATTTCGGTTAGTGGGTCACTTTTTAGGTCATTTTGGGTTAAACCAATTTTATAAAAAAAAATGGCTCTAATGACATTGACCAAGGTTTGTACTCTATCTTTTTGGATTTCAAAAAGATTATTGTCTAAAGTCATGTTAGATAGAATTCAATTTTTGGGTCATTATAGATCATGTTAATTTTATCTGGACAATGTCTCGTGCAATTTTGACTAAATTTTAAATTTTATCGTTTTCGGGCACTAGAAAATAATTGGGTTGGGTAAGATGTTCGAAAAAATTAAATCAAAAGGTAATTTTGGATCATAATGGGTTAATGTCAAACTAATTACATCTAAAAAAATGTCTTAATCGATTTTCAAATAGGAAACACTAGACAGACTTTAATACAATTAAACACAAAACAATTAAAATGAGAACAAATTTAATAAACGTTTCGCTATGCATTGCATAGCCTCCTCAGTATTCAAATCAACTCACAACAAAAACAATGTGCATATATCAGACTCAGTTAAAGTTAATGATTCAGGAAAACAAAATATTCATTAGGAACAGGACTTGATTCGTTCAATGTAAAATGATGTAATTTAGTAAACCACGCCTCCATAAAAATTCTGTAGTGATAGTCTGTGCAGTTATTTTTTAAAATCGAAGAATCGGTGAAAGATGGGGTGTGGTCCATGTCAAGTGCATGTTGTACTAACCTGGAATTTAATCTACCTTTTTTAAAGGCACTGATATGTTCTTTAAGCCGTATTTCCAGGGATCTGCCAGTTTCACCTATGTAAACATTTATTGCAATCATTACATGGAATCTTGTATACAACGCCACTTAATTTTTCTTTTTCATATTTAAACTTGTGGCTATTCACGAAAGAACTTAATTTATTTAATGGCTTATAAGAAACCCCAATGTTAAATGATTACAAAACTGATGAAATTTTCTCCGAAACATTAGTATAATATGGTAAACAAACAAAAAATTTTGGTTTAATCTGTTGAAAAGGGGGGGGGGGAGTTGAATTAATCAAATCTAAAGTATTCTTGAAAACTTTTCTAATGAGATTTTTAGGAAAACCGTTATTCTTTAAATCTTCATAAATTTTATTTCTTTCAATTTCGAAGGCTTCAATGCTACTGCAATATTTTATCGCTCTATAAGCTAAACTTTTAATAATTGAAATCTTATGACTGAGTGGGCAAATTGACTTAAAATTGGTGTACTGACCTGTTGAAGTCGGTTTTCTATAGACAGAAGTAGAAATTAACTGTGAATTATCATTATCTGTTCTTTGAATGAGGATGTCCAGAAACGGTAACACTCCATTAGACTCACGTTCGATGGTAAATATTAAAGGTTCAGCAATCAAATTTGCAGTAGAGAGGATGTCGTTTAAATTGCCATCTTTCGCTATTATGTAAACATCGTCCAGGTATCTACGCCAGAAAATTAAACGTTGACCGAGAGCATTGATAATATTTACTTCCACTGATTGCAACACTATTTCAGCAACTATCACAGAAAGAGGTGAGCCCATAGTGGTACCCGACACCTGCTTAAAAAAGGAATCATTAAAAACAAAACAAGTTGAAGTTAAACAAAATCTCAATAAATCAGTAATATCAACAGCATTTAATTCTGTATCCTGAATAGACTCAGGCCAAATTTTTTGAACGGTATCGCAGATTAATTGAATAGGTATAGATGTAAATAAAGCCACGACATCTAACGACGCCATAACACAGTCATTTGGGAATTCAAGATTTCTCAAATCTTCCAAGAACTTGAAGGCTGAATTCAAACTATAAACTGAATGGAGCGTGAGAGGTTTTAATAATTTAGCTAGGTAACTCAAAAGATGATAGAGGGGGGGATTTTGAAAAATCAATGATAGGGTGCAACGGAATATTTGGTTTATGGAGTTTTGGCAAACCGTAAAATCTTGAAACTAAACTGGTAGAGCATTTCAATTTCTGAGCAACATCTGTAGGGTTTTTTTAAGCTTTTCATATTTCGAGATAATTAGATTCATATTACGCTGAGTGGGTTGTGTATTATCCTTTTTTAAAATAGCATAGGTATCCGGATCATTAAGAAGTTCTTTAGCCTTTGAGTCATACATATCCTTATCCATAATTACAGTAGTTCTACCTTTATCTGCCTTAGTAATAACTAAAGAGTTATCCAAACCCAAATTTTTCAAAATATTTAAATGATGACCCATGGTATGAGGTGCAGAACAACTCGAGCGTAATATACATTTAGAAATATCAGAGCACACTTTATTCTGAAGCGAGGAATCAATTCTTGTGATTACAGTTTCTGCAGAAGCCAATAAATCAGGAATATTTAAATTAGCACCCAGCGAGAAATTCAAGCCCTTACTCAATATTTCAGTTTCTTGATTAGACAGAGTTTTTGAAGAAAGATTCACCAGCCATTTGTTTGAGTTCATACTGTTCAATGTAGGTTTAGGTGCTTGTTTTGTAAATAAAACATTAAACTTGATAGAATATTTATACTCCAAAAACTGTTTAAGTTTCATATTACTGGACTTTAAAAAAGCTAAAATATGCAAGCAATCACTATTATCAATAATGTTAAATAAATTCTGGCAGATCCCTGGAAATATGGCTTAAAGAACATATCAGTGCCTTTAAAAAAGGTAGATTAAATTCCAGGTTAGTACAACATGCACTTGACATGGACCACACCCCATCTTTCACCGATTCTTCAATTTTAAAAAATAACTGCACAGACTATCACTACAGAATTTTTATGGAGGCGTGGTTTACTAAATTACATCATTTTACATTGAACGAATCAAGTCCTGTTCCTAATGAATATTTTGTTTTCCTGAATCATTAACTTTAACTTTGACTGAGTCTGGTATATGCACATTGTTTTTGTTGTGAGTTGATTCGAATACTGAGGAGGCTATGTGATGCATAGCGAAACGTTTATTAAATTTGTTCTCATTTTAATTGTTTTGTGTTTAATTGTATTAAAGTCTGTCTAGTGTTTCCTATTTGAATATTTTAAATTCAGACGTTAAAATGTTTATATATCGTAATCGATTTTATTTAAATTTTGTATCCAACCGTTTTTTGGCGCGCAAAAACGAATGGGTTAGGTCACATGTTCGAGAGATTTCAATTATAAGGGTTATTCGTGGGTTATGATGGGTCATGCTAATTTCATCTAGAAAATGGCTCACCATTTTGACTATACTTTGTATTATATCGTTTTCCGTCAAAATAAAAATCATTGGGCTAGAATACATGCTCGCGTAAATTCGATTAGTGGGTCATTTTGTGTCATAATGGGTCAGGGTCATTCTAACTATATGCAGCAGAAACACAATCAATTTTATCTAAATTTTGAAATGAATGTTTTTTTTTGCCACAAGAAAACTTGGGCTAAGTCGCATATTAAAAAAAAATTATATTGGTGGATCATTTCGGCTTCATTGAGAAATGCTTTCAAGCTAATTTTGCCTAAGAAATGGCTTAAACGATTTTGATTCAATTTTATATTCTACTGTTTTTGATTACCTGAAGACAATTGAGTTAAGTCACGTTTGATCAAATTTGAATTGTGGGTCATTTTGGGCAATACGGATCAGCATCACAAGAATATAGCAACAGCCAATAAGTTGGGGACTTTTGACAAAATATTGGCGGCATATGGCTGAAAAATTGACTATTAAGATTATGAAAGCCAAAACACATATTTGGCGCCAAATGAAAGAATGTCGCCAAATTTGGCTATACTGGCAAAAAAATTGTCTTTCAGAATTTGAAGAAATTTTTATACATTATTACTAGAATTCGAAATGCACAATTAAACCAATCAGAGTTGAGTTAAAAAAGTTATTTGGATCAATGTCCTATTATTGTAAATTTTAATGTAATGTAAAAATGTGCATACATACATAATTGTCTTAGTGATTGTTTTTGGAAATAATACTATTATAAACAAAATATTTTATAGTAATAATACAGAGAGACTGATAAAGTGAAAATCACGTTGGACACAAAGTTAATTTTGACTGAGCTAAGCTCGATCACTCCTGTTAGTTTATTTAAAAAGCAAAAGCCAAGTATGTAAAAAATCAGGTTTTATATAGATAGCACATAAAATAAAATGTTTATAAACTCTAAATTTAAGTACAAATGTATATTTACACAATTTTTTTCAAAACTGTAAGAATTTATTTTAATATTTTCATGAATCTGAATGTATTGCTTAATTTCATGAACCAGAACAATATTTGTCATTTCACATATCAGAAAAACGTTCTGGTTTGTTCCAGTACATTTTGATCCCATGCACAACACTGATTATCAATGTAAAAAAAAAAAAAAAATATATATATATATATTTTTTTTTCAAAGATTTAACATATTTCACTTTATCTGAATGCAAGCTATTGGAAAACAATAAGTTAATGTTATAATTTTTTAGTTTTAAGTTAAAAAATACAATAGTAACTCATGTTACACCAAAAATACATCTTTTTCTACTGATAGTTATACACTGGTCAATTTCTGTTCACTGAGTTAAGCTAAATATGTTATTCTTGAAGCAAAATGTTCTACTAACTATAGATTATTAAGTTTAAGAGGGTGTGATTCAAAATTAAGTGGGGATTATTAATTTGGTTTGATTATTTAGTGGGATTCAAAATGTTCTACTAACTATAGATTATTAAGTGTAAGAAAAAACAAGTTTTTAAGTATAGCTAGATTTTTATAACATAATTTTTTTTTCAGTCACTCACATTACATTTTGTCCATTGTCGATAAAAATACTTAGTTAACTCAGGAGCAAAATTAACAAAACCGAAATCCCTGTCATAATATATTAGTAAATTTTTTCATATTTTTCTCATATTTACCTATTTTTATGTTGCTTTCAAACATTCATGGTGTAAAATAACTAAATATTAATATCTATATAGAGTTTAAGATGTAACTAATTCAAAGTAAAAAAAAAAAAAAAAAAAAAAAAAATAGTGTACTGAATAGGTGCAAACTGCATTTTCATAAACTTTCAGCAAAGAAATTTAGATAGATAGATAAAATATTTTTAAAATCCAGCCACAATCCCCCTCCCCCTCTCATCTTTGCCAATAAGAACAAAAAAAAGGGTAATTTAGTACGTCATTTTTCAAATGAATCAATTGGTTCGCCAAACTCGTAGTAAATCCTATTTCCTTTTATTTTTAGAGTTGGTATTAGAAGTAGTTACACAATTTGATTAAAATTTATGTATGAAATATGAGATTTATCTGGACAAAAAATGCATCTACTTGAACCACAAATTTTTAGGCACATTATTTTCACTTTTTTATCACATATTATTTCACTTTTATCCATTGCTATATTGTGTCAATCCTTATTAGTATCTAAATGCTGTTGCAAACAATTGTTGTAGTGCCTCTGGAGCCAAAGACTTGTTCTGGAAAGGATACTTAGCATAGAAGTAGCTGACTGGAGGGCTACTATGAGTTTCAGGGGGGATAGTCCATTTGATTATCTGTCGTAGTTATTTTCAGAGAGTTCAGGATTTCTGAAACCTCATCATAGAGACATACTCTCTACATATTGACTTTCCAACGGCGACATCTTACTCAGTGACAGTTGTCCGATTATGAAGGCTTTACGTTTGAGGTCGTGAGTGTCTTGTAAACTGGCCGCTCAGAATGGGATTCAGAGTCCATTTAGGAAGCCTGCTTGCAGTTTGCAAGGCCCCATGAAGGACCGGTTCAAGTTTCTGCTTGGCTGTGCCACTAGCCAAAGAGTGCAAAGGGCTTCCGAAGTGGAGGGGACTAATCACGGCTGTTGGGCATTATGAAGATCTCTACTGACGATGCCTCTAAATGAGCTGGAAATACATTTGAAGACATTTGGTTTGCATAGTGTTTTTTCCCGAAGCTCTGCTATGTGCGAGTTCCAAGTCAAATTTTTTGAGAACGTAAGGCCAAGAATCCTGATAGTCAACCCAAGGTATAGGATGTCCACTTATGTAAACTGTGTTGCCAGGATTAAATCTCTTGTTTGTCATGTTAATTATAGCACTTTTAGAGACGTTTAAATGGAGATTCCAGTAGTTTCCCATGTCACAGCATTCTGGAGCGTGCTCTGCAGCTTTCGAAGCACGTCTTCATATATAGAAGCCGAAGCATAGATGTAGGTATCATCTGCATAGACCATCGTATCCACTCTTGGCTCGAGCTCTTCGAAGAAGTCTCTCATATAGAAAGAATACATAAATGGTGAAAGGATGCACCCTTGAGGCACGCCAGCTTCTAAATAATGTGGATCCAAGAGTACCCCCTTCCAGCGGATATAAAAAGTGCAGATTGCATTGACATCATTGATCCACTTCATAAGGTGACCATAAACTCCAGCCTCCAGAGGTTTCAAGGCCAAACTATCATGTTTTACAGAATCATATGCTCCCGAAATGCCCAGGGCAACATAAAGTTTCTGGTTATGAGCATTATGAAGATCACTAAAGAGTTTAGTGAGGGCGACCGTGCAGTCCCGGAATGGAATGATTCCGAAGTAGTTCTGATGAAAAGGCTGTTTCTTTAAGATTCAAACAGTTAGATGCTCCATGAGGATCAGCTCAAAAACTTTCCCACTGATGAAGTGAGAGAAAAATGGCCTGTAAGACTCTACATTCCTAGCATCTTTGCCAGATTTAAGTATGGGAGTAATTATTGACTCGCATCACTGGCTAGGAATATCTCCAGTTTCCTAGATCTTATGCTGGAAAACCTGCATGATATGTTATTTTCCACTATCATTCAAAGTTTGCAAAAAACGTACTGGGATCCCAGGTAAAAAAGTCAGCAAAAAACCTTTAAAAAAAAAACTTTAGGGTTACTGAAGGTATTTTGGACAACATTTTTTTAGGATTCCTTAAGGTAAAAACCTGTATGTCTCCTTAAACCTTTTTGTCCGAAATACCTGCAGTTTTCCTATAGGTAAAAAAACCTGTATGCTCTCTTTACATTTTTGTCCGAAATACCTGCAGCCTTCCTAGAGGTATAAAACCTGTATCTCCTCTTTATATTGTGTCGCTGCACCTGCAATCAGGCAGCCTTCTGTGCATATTCACAAATTAAAATCCAATTCAACATTGATTCAATAGATATATTATGCAAGAAATAAACTTCAAATATCAAATAGAAATATAAAGCTTACGAAGTTGGTTGATTAAACATTAGCTTTTGTGCAGATCAAATTATGAGTTGCTTTTGAAAATCAATCATGCTCAGTGTTGAATTCAGAGGGATTCGGAGAATATACTCCTCGCTCACACCAGAAAATGTATGATTTTGCATTTGTAATGGTAAAAAAAATGCACCCCCCCCTCCTCCAGAGAAAAGCGTCTGAATTCAACACTCCAATGCTTATAACAAATCTCAAAAATTTCGTTACAGAATCCTCTCAAATTAAAAATAAATTTTTTTTTTTTTTTTTTTTTTTTTTTTTTAATTTATTATCAGGTTCATAATAAAGCTTTAAAGAAAAACACAATGCACACAGGATTTAATATCTGCAAACGATAGGTAATAAAATGCCAGAATAGACAAGAATGTTAGATGTAAAATGAACTAAAATTTAAAAGATACCGATAACTATTTCTAAACTGCAAACATATTTATATAGATAATAACGATATTTGAATGCACAATACCTTAAGCAAATGTTATAATTTTTTTTAGAAATTAATTCACTTTAATGGAGTATGTGTAGTATACATATATATTTAAAATGTCAAGATTTATATTTAATTAGTGTTGACAGATGTAGATTAATTAGACAGATACTTTATGTGCCCATATAATTATATTTAATATTACAACAAATTTAATAATATTAAAAAGTATTTATTTTTTAAAAACAGTATGTTGAATGTATGAGATTTTTAAAGTGAGTCAAACTTTTTAAAAGTTATTTTAGTCTATTTTATATTATCACTGTTGATTGGTATTTTCTATATCTTTATAAAATATATATAAGCTGATGAGAATCATATACAGTATACACAATTAAAGAGACCTACCTTGGTTGTCATTAAAATGCAAATAAAATACAGAAATATAGAAGAAAAAATTATTTTATTTTTTTTCGCTTTGTGGCAGGTGTTTAATTTTTGCCTTATTGCTGCTCTCACCATTGAAACAGACACGTGGTCAAATTTTTCTATAGTATGACAGATTATGTCACTTATAATGTCTTCATCTAATATGTGTGTCTTGGCAGACCTTTTATTGGGGCACCGCAAAACATTTTCAGAAAGAGTTTCGTTCCCGAAGCAAACAAGAAGCAGGTCCCCAACATATTTTGAATAGTGGCTTGCTCTACATAGAGATACTTTCTGTTTGGGGACCATTAATGATCCAAATTTCCCCCCTGCTTCTTGTTGCGGTTCATTCTTTTCTTTGAGCTGTCTTTTTTTTTCTTTGTATTTTTGTTTCATTGCCTTGTATTTATCGTTCTTTTTCTGAAGTAATTGCTCTTGTTCTTGAATTTCACCCTGTAATCTCTGAATTTCTCTATTCTTGTTCTTAATAATATTGTCAAAATTTGCACAATTTGTGCAAATTGAAATCTAATATTCTTCTAATAATCTAAATCTAATAATCTTCTAATCTTTGAAAAAAACTCATTGTGATCTTTCATCATTTTGGCTTGAACTGATTTTTTCCTGTAATAAAAATAACTCAATAAATAAACAAGCAAAACACATAAAAAAAAAAAAACTTATAATAGTGCGACACTGGATGTATAAAGGATGAATAACTGAACATAGGCCATATAGATGAACTAACGACTTGTGGTTCAAAGAGACCATCAATGTCAAAATAGTTAAAAATTTTGAAGCTACTAAAATCACTTTAATAAGCTTTTCCTGGACAACCTATCCTCCTTAATTTTATAAAAATTTTAAATTTTCTAAAAATTCCAAGAAAACAACGTCCTTACGCAACGTCCTTACGCCCTTCCCGTATTTACGCAAGGTTCGAAGAAAACCACGGAAAACTCCGAACAGTTAGGCAGACAGTCGCGATTGGGTTCGAACCCAGCACCTACTGTCTACCAGTGCCACTGGTGGAGCTACGCGTCCCGTGAAACGGGTAATTACGTTAAAAAATCATTGAAAAAATGGCAAATTTCATTAAAAATCTCGAAATAATGACTAATTTCTGGCAATATTTAAAAAAAAAATGGCTCACTTCGTCATAAAATTTCATAAAACGGCACATTTCTTTTTAAAAGATCATGGGAAAACGACAAACTTCTTTCAAAAATCGTGATAAAACAGAAAATTTTCTCAAATAAGTTGGGGAAAAAAAAAGGCAGCTTTTGTCAAAAAATAGCGATAAAACCTCAGATTTTGTGAAAAAAAAACGAGGTGCATATTGGTCTCGTATGCACCAATCGGCTGGTCTGCTGACTTTTGTCACTGGCAATAGGGATCAAGTGAGCGAGCATTTACTAGCCATCTCGTTAAGGGTGGAGACTGGCATAGGAATGTCTTGTGACCGTATGGGCCCTGGTTAGCACTGGTGCACGAATGTTCATCCCCTTATTGTGCTCGGTAGTGGGTGGTGTGGCCAGGGTCTGAATTTTATTTTATCTAACGGATGGAAAAAATCTCTTTCCTTCTGACTCTCTCCCATGTGGAGAGCAACAGGCTGTACATGATTTTTCTTTCACTTGATTTTTTATTATTAAATGCACTGATAGCCTTTCCGATAATTCTTTCAAGAAAACTTCATTTCTAATTGCTAAAACTTTCCAATCTTTTTTTGGTGATGGTCACCTCTCAAAAAATTACAGTCTGGGGATTTATTGGTTGAAGTTTCTTCAGCCAGCCAATCGCAATTTCTATCAAATTGCAATACAATAGGCACTTTTTCCGTTTCTGTTACAGCAGATAAAACTCTCAATACCTGCCAAGGTGTAATATCTGAACCAGACCTTTTATTTTCCACTAAAGAAGAACTTCTATCTAATTTAAAGGTTCAAAATGTCATAAATGTACGTCGTATCACAATTCATCGAAATGAACAAATACTTCCTACAAAACACATTATATTAACTTTCAATAGCAATATTTTACCTACCAGAATCAAAGCTGGATATCTAAATTGTCCGGTCTGCCCTTATATTTCAAATCTCCTCCGCTGTTTCAAATGCCAGCGTTTTGGTCATACTAAGACTAACTGTTGTGGCAATGTTACCTGTCCACGTTGTGCAGTAGTCAGCCATGACGTTGAATCTTGTGAAAAAACTGAACGCTGTGCAAACTGTAAAGGTGATCATACATCATATTCTCGCTGCTGTCCCATTGGGATCTGCAAAAAAGAAATTCTCACCATCAAAATAACTCAAAAACTTGCTTATGCCGAAGCCCGTAAAATTGTCAAATCAAGAGCCCCATCTGTTGGAGTTTCTTACTCTACCTTACTCAAGCAACAAACAAAACCTGTAAGGCACATCAGTACCTAGACTGAATCATCTTTTCCACCAAGCTGTTCACCTGAAAAATATATAACATTATAAAGAAGACCCATGATGCTCATGCTACCGCTGCTACCAGAGTTTTGCCAAAATTAGTGCTTTGGAAGCCTTTATCAGAGCCTGTAAAAATTGAACATTGGACAAGTCAATCGCAGAAATCAAGTCAAGCAAAAAATTTAACCAAACCTGAGAATGGAAAAACACCTGCTTCATCTGCATCAAATTTCCAGAAACCCAAAATAGTCTAACAGTAAAACCTAACCAGAAAACAAAAGAGAATAAAACTATTAGGGGTTCTTCACGGTGGCAAACTGTGAAGAACAAAGAGAGAAAATCTTACAATAACCCATCTACAAGTAATCTGAAAGATCCAAAGCAATTGAATACAAATGTGGAAGAGGCTATGGAGTCGGCATCATACGACTCAAGTGATGATGAAGAAAATGTTGCTTTTGAGGAGTATAAGCCTCAATGATGTCATCTTTTTAAATTCTGTGTGCTTCAAACTGTTTTATGTATTTTGGGGTATCATCTTATACATTGTTTATATTTTAACAATAATCACTTTGACATTTACACATTTTAATTATAACTTGATTTTTTAACTATGGTCTGTGGACTGTTTTAATCAGTTTTATTTATATATGTCATTATTTTTTACACTTACATTGTTTTTATCCATGACTTGCTAGTATTTTTTATGCTTTCAATTTTAGTTCTCATTTTGATGCTGGATTTTTAAGTCATACTTATTCATAAACATATGTTTTGACTTTGTCTTGAAGCAGCATGTCCCCAAAGGGACCTTGCGCCATAAAACCCTATATAACCAACCTAATTGGAAGTGGGAAGAAGCAATTCTTCTTTTAAAAATTACTTAGAATTTATCATACCCCAATGCCCATAAAGTTGTTGAATCCAGAACTGTTGGAATTTCCTTCTCCAGCATACTCAAGCAGCAATCAACAACCGTAAGACACATAAGTACAAAAACTGATTCCAGATACGGTTGACTTTCCACCCAGTAAATCAACCATAACAAAATCAACCAGCACTCCAATTAAAGAATCCCTGTGATGTCTGTCTCCCTACTAAAATGTCTGGAAACCCACAATTAGAACTTTGGCCACCATCTTCAGAACCCGTGAAAATGATTAACCTAGAAAAACAGCAACAGAAATTGTTAGCTCAATCAACGGAATCATCTAAACTCAAAACGGAGACTGTGACTGATTCATATCCAAAAAATACTTCTGTTTCACCCGTGTCTAATTTGCAGAAATCTAATACTAATTAAAATGTAAAACCAAGCCAAAAAATTTATATTCAGAAAGATAGAATCAAAGCTGTTAGTCCAAATAAATCTCAAGCATCTAATACTCTCAGAAGACAGAATTTACAACAAAAACTTCGCCCACAAACCGGTAAGAAGAAATCCTCATCTCGAACATCTCCACATTGGAAGACTGGGGAAGGGAAAAAAAAAAACTCTTGTCTTAGCCCGTTTATGAAAAATGTGAAAGATCCTAAGCAGTTGCAAGAATATGTGGAAGAGGTTATGGAATCAGAGTCATACAGCCATGACTCAGATGCCAATGATGACAATACCATGTTACAAGAGTTCGATCCCAATTGACCTAACAAAGTTTTTATTAATCTGTGTTTTATTCACTTTACATTTTATATACACTGTTGTTTTTTATTACTTTTCTGATCGTATAGTTTTTAACTTGTTACATCTCCTGATCGTATAGTTTTTAACTTGTTACATCTGATCGTATAGTTTTTAACTTGTTACATCTCTTTTAAATTTTCTAATTTACCCTCATTGACTGATTTTAATTATGACATTGCATTCTTTTATTTTTAATCTTGTTTTTATGTAATATTCACTCATGTTATTCATTGTTTATATTTTATCATTTTACCAACTTCTACAGTTTTTTTGTCACTTAGTGTTTATTTTTTGTTATACATCTCATTGCTGTCTAATCTTCAGTTTTAAATAACTTTCTGATTTCATTTCGATTTTGTCTTGGCGTAGCATGTCCCCAAAGGGACTTTGTGCCAGAAAACCCCAACCAACCCTTTTCTTGAACTTTACAGAATTTACCCTTGTCATTATTCCAAATAGTTGTCACTTCAGTTGTGGTAAGTCCCGTTTCCATTGTAGACTTTAATTTATTTTCACAATTAAGTCTAAAGTGCAGATATATACATGTGTTTTCTGCTTAGATCTTTCCTTATTTCAGACAGTAGTCACATCTTTTATTCCAGGAGCTTTTCTGCTTACATTGTCTTACTCACAAAAATTACTATCGTTGTATATTATATCTGCACCTAAAACATTGTTATGTTTTGCTGATGATTCATTTAGATTTTGTGATGATTTGCATAATAAATCAACCTTGGAAAACAACTTCAGTAATACTGCTTGTTTCTTCCTAGGGGATTTGATTAAAACTCTTTAAACACAAGCAAAAGTTTTTCCATATAAACACCTAGATTTATAAAGGGGGGACTTTGCTGTAAGACAATCTTCTTTTTGTTTTGTCTGCATTTTGCAACTCTCAGCTGCACATTTTCTCTTTTGTTTGACAGTTTTTTCTTTTAATTTTAAAGGAAGCTTTTGCAAGTCAGTAGTTTTCCTGAACCATCTTTTTTGCATAGTTTCTTTATGCTTTTTTTTAAATAGTCATCATATTTACCTTCATCTTTTAATTTCTGCCTATGCCTTCTCATTTTCTCAGCCGGTAGAAGTGGCGTATTCCTAAAAATGAAAAAATACTATTGTAGAACAGTGCACAATAAGTAATTAATATGTAGAGTAAATCGCACAACTAGCCATATTTGGTAACTCACGTTGCATAATATAAATTTTATTTATGACTTGTGTTTTTTGTCTCAACTTTTGCAAACTTTAGGAGATATTTTTTATTTAATAACTAAAGATACGCAGTCATTTGGTGTCAGTATTTTTTGACATGGCCAAAGCCTATGACAGAACAAGGCGTTATGGGATCCTTTGTGACCTTTTTAACTTGGACTTTCGAGGGAACCTCCCTATTTTTATTAAAAACTTCCTTGCAGTGTGACTGTTCGAAGTTCGCATTGGGGAAATGCTTTCTAGTTATGTACAAGAAGAGGGCAGCATCCTGAGTGTCACCCTCTTTGCTATTAAGATAAACGGCATACTTAGTCAACTACCCCCTTCTGTGAAGGGAGATTTATATGTTGATGACTTCTGCATTATGTGTATGGGAAGAGATATTCGTTTTATTGAGAGACAGCTGCAAATTGCAATCACTTGTATTCTTAATTGGACAAATACAAATGATTTTATTATATCCCAGGACAAAACTTCTTGCGTGCATTTCTGTAGATGCAGAGGTCTGTATCCAGATCCAGAAATTTTTATTAATTCAACTCAAATTCCAGTTATTCGCTACCTCGGCCTGTATTTTGACAATAAACTAACTTTTTTACCACACATTCTGCATTTACAGAAAAAATTTGAAAAATCGCTAAATTTACTGAAAGTACTATCAAACACTTCCTGGGGAGTAGATCGTACTTCACTTCTCGAAATATATCGTGCTGTTATCCTTTCTAAAATGGACTATGCCTGCCAGATCTATGGCTCTGTAGTACTTCTGCTCTTAAAAAACTTGACACTGTGCATCACAGTGCACTTCGTGTTTGCCCTGGTGCATTTCGTACATCTCCAATTTTAATCTTCCCCCAGGGGGATACCTTCTTTAGGTATTCACGGGCTTCACAACCCCGGGGCACCTGAGTGATCTTTCTCCTTTCCTTTTCCCCTTACTCCTCTGGTCTCCCTTTCCTCTTTGTTTCACTCTCATTGTGGTTTCCTTTTCGGAGGTGAGGGCAATTCTGCATGAGCCGATACATCCTGTATATCGACTCATGGAGAATTGTAAACCACCCACGTGTTGGCCGTGCGTGGCGACCCGTGTCCCTGGAAAGGGGGATCCTGGCAGTTGAGGGAAACCAACACACTGCTTTGGCCTCTGCTTCAGGTAGACGGGAGGTGCATTTGGTCCCGTATGCATCAATCGGCTGGTCAGCTGACTTTTGTCACTGGCTTTAGGGATCAAGTGATCGAGCAACTACTAGTCATCTCGTTAAGGGTGGAGACTGACATAGGGTTGTCTTGTGACCGTATGGGCCCTGGTTAGCACTGGTGCACGATTGTGCATCCCCTTGTAGGGCTCGGGAGAGGGTGGTGCGGCCGGGGTCTGAATTTTATTCTTTTAAATATGGATGGAAACACTTCTTTTCCTTCTACTTCTCTCCCTAGTGGAGAGCAACAAACTGCACAGACTCTATCATTCACTCGTTTTTTCATCATTAAACGTACAGATAGCCTATCTGATAATTCATTTAAAAAGACTTCACCATTTCTCGTTGCAAAAACATTCCAGTCAGTGCTGGGGGATGGCCATTCTATCAAAAAGCTGCAATCTGGGGATCTACTAGTTGAAGTTTCTACAGCTAAACAGTCACAAATTCTTTCTAATTGCTCTACAATAGGCACCTTTTCCGTTTCTGTACAAATACATAAAACTCTAAATACAAGTCGTGGTGTTATATCTGAACCTGATCTGTTATTCTCTACTAAAACTGAACTTTTAGAAAATTTAAAAGACCAAAATGTCATAGATGTACGTCGTATCACTATCCGTCGCAATGAAGAAATACTACCTACTAAACATATTATTTTAACTTTCAATAGTCCCAATTTACCAGCTAGAATTAAAGCTGGCTATCTAAGCTGTCCAGTTCGACCATACATACCAAACCCTATCAGATGTTTCAAATGCCAGCGTTACGGCCATACTAATACCAATGGCCAATGTCGTGGATCTCTTACCTGCGCACGTTGCGCGGAAGTCGGTCACGACAATAAAACATGTGAAAATTCTGTACGTTGTGCAAACTGTAAAGGCGATCACACAGCATATTCCCGCAAGTGCCCTAACTGGAACCGTGAAAAGGAAATAATCACTATAAAAATTACTCAAAATTTGTCTTATCCTGATGCCCGTAAACTAGTTAAAAATAGAACCCCATCTGTCGGAATTACCTACTCTAGCTTACTCAAGAAGCAATCAACAGCCGTAAGACACATAGGTACACAAACTGATTTCCAATTTCCATCCAGTAAATCAACTGTAACACAGTCAACCAGTACCCATGTTAAAGAATCGACCAACACCCCATCCTCTGAACCGGTAAAAATTGACATAGAGAAGAAACAACAGAAACCGACAGCTCTATCCAATAAGTCATCTCAACCCCAAACTAAGACAAAACCTGCCATGAATACCAATATTCCACAGAAACCTGATGCTCCCTGAAAACATAATTTAAAAAAACCGCCTATACAAACCTTTAAAAAGAAAACCTCAACTCCAGCCTCTCCACAATGGAAGACTGTGGGTAGGGGGAAGAAAAGCTCTGGCATCAGCTCAATTATAAAAAATATTAAAGATCCAAAGCAGTTGCAGCATTACGTGGATGAGGAAATGGAATCCGACCCCTGTAGCAATGACTCGGATGATGAAAATATTGTATTTGAAGAATTTGTGCCTGATACACAACAATCCACTTCTGCCAATTTTTCACAAACTGCCTCTCCAAGATCATTACATTCTAATACTTCCAAAATACCATCTCATAACAGGAACGCACAAATTACAACTAAAACTTCTTTAAAGCAAAATATTTCAAAAACTAAATCTACTATATCTGCAATACCCCCACCAAAAAAGAACAAAATCTCAAAAAGTCAGACAAATTCACAGGAAAAAGACAAAAAAAATCAAAGAATGGAGGATGACGATGCTGTGGACCTTCATCCCGAGCCGGATGAAATACTGGACGACGGAGACAGTAGCATGTCTACTGTTTCCGATCAAAATGACATTGATACTTATATTTAACTCTCGTAATTATGCACTTGATTCTCATGTACGACAGGTTTTTAGTGTAACATTCACTTTTTACTCTGTATTTAAAATATTTTTACATTCTATTTACTTTCATGTTGTTATTTCTTTATTGATTGCTCCGATCTACTTTTTCACCATCATTGATTGATTTTAATTATATCATGACTGTGAATTCGTTTATTTTTAATCTTGGTTTTTATGTAAATTCACTCATCTTATTCATTGTTTATGTTTTAACCAAATTCTACAATTTTTTGACATTTAATGTTTTTCATGATTTTTGTCCTCTTTTAATTAGTCTTTTATCTCGTTGCTGTGTGATTTTTTAATTTTAAATAACATTGTTTTCTTTTCAACATTGTCTTGGCGCAGCATGTCCCCAAAGGGACCTTGCACCATAAAATCCCATACAACCAACCAACCAACCAATTTTAATCTTATATGTTGACTGTAATGAACCAGCATTACACCATACTCAAGATAAACTTTCATTAGAATTGTATTACCATGTTCTGTCGCATCCTGATCATCCACTTCACACTTGCATTTTAAATACTGACTATGATATTCTTTATCAGCACCGACCCTCTTGCATACCATCATTTGGGGTAAGAATGCAAAATCTTATTGACAATAGCCCTATGAGTAATATCGATTTAAGTTCAAATCCATTGCATCTACTCCCACCTTGGAAGCCACCAAAAATTGCCATTCTCCACACTTTTAAAGGTTATGAAAAAAAGATTTTGGCACCTGTTGTCTTTCAACAGCTGTTTGCTGCACATCGTGCTAATTTTAATAATTACGTATATACAGATGGTTCTAAGAGTGGGAATATTGTGGGATGTGGAGTATTCTGTAATAACACTAGCTGGAGCTATCGGCTGCATTCTTCAACCTCTATCTTTACAGCTGAATTGATGGCGGTTGAGAAAGCTATGCAGTTAATATCTCATCATCATGGCACAGACTTCATTATTTATATTGACTCAAAGTTCTATTGATGCTATCAAAACATTTAAAAAACACCCTATCCTGGAGACTTACAATAATTTAACAAGATGTGGCTATAAATATTTTTCTGCTGGGTACCTGGACACATGGGTATCCCTGGAAATGAAAAAGCAGATGAGGCGGCAAAACTAGCTCTTAATACCTTAAACCATAGAATTCCATTCTCAGACGTTAAACTACTCATAAAATCCTTTAATCATACAATTTGGCAAGAAGGTTGGGATTTGGAGTATAACGATAAATTGCACCATATCAAATCAACCATTACCACTTGGCCTCCTAATTATCCAAGAAAGAAGGATGTCCTTCTGATTCGTCTGAGAATTGGACATTCTAGAATAACTCATAAACATCTTTTATTCCGGGAAGATACACCCATGAGTCCACATTATTTTGATTACCTGACCATTCATCATCTTTTAACTGACTGCCCAGGCCTCCGGCACTTGTACAGACTGTATTTTAATTCATCATCACCAATCTTGTGAAACCTCATTTGGGAAATACCTCATGGGGCACTCTTCACTTTTTTAAAACATGCTGGATAATATTTTGATACATAATTTTTATTCCTGACCAGTTTTATAACTCGACTTGTTTTGCTTCTTTAGACATCTGGAAGAGTAATATTTAAATCTTTCATTTTTCTACATTTGCCTGACTGTATCTGGATGGGATACTCCATCCAGACATGTTTGTTTTAGTCTCATTTTTTTTGTATTAATACTCTCTGTTTTGGCGCAGCATGTCCCTCAAGGGATTTTGTGCCACTAAAATTCATACAACCAACCTTACCTTAAAACAGAGAATCCTAATCACATGTGCAGTCTAAATCCAACAAGCCAGAACAAAACCGAACCATGTGCTTTCATGTCTTGCCATTCAAAAAAAAACAAATATGCATATAATTTTATGTTGTCAAAAGACTAAGAACATATTTCTTACAGAAACAGCCTAAAATTTTAAAAATAAAAGTATTTTATAAAATCACTTCAGTGTCCACTTTATCATGGAATGACCCATTTATGTGTATACATATATTCCGATAATAATGCCACACTGATTTTCATGCTGCAGGTATTTTTTTAAAATTTAGATAACTAGTTTAATGCCACATTCCTTTCAAAGTACCATAAAAACAAGCTTATCAAGTTTAGGAATTATAAATTGGTTAATACAAAGTAATGAACCTAAAATTAAGTAATCTTAAAATAACTTACCTCGTAATTAAATTACACACATGACGAATGTCGATATTATTTTCATTATAATTTATTTTACAAACAATTAAAAAATTTTCAAAATGTTAACTCATTACCTACATATTATATTAATTTTCTATATCAGAAATCTTCACTTTCAGTGTCACTGTTGAATAAATGTAACAGTTCAGGTGACAAATCTTCTTCAGAGTCTGAGTTTGTAGAGCCATTCAATTCATCATCGAAAATTACTATTATCACAGACCACATCAGACCTTGTGAGGATATTCCATCACCGATATTTTGCTCAATATCAATTACTTAAGATTTCTGAAATGCTTTTTGACCATGTTGTTTGGTATTTTATCCCATTTGTTTAAAATCCACTCACAAATTTCAGAATATGTTGCTTTATGAATCCAGCCTCTTTTCATGAATCCATGGGTGCAAGTTCTTCCGTCCTGAGACGGAATTCCGTCTTTTAAAAATTTCCAAGGACAGAAACGAGACGGAAGCGGATTGCAGAAAAACACACGCTTTTCATCAAAGGATCGCTGGAAAAAAACATGATTTTCGTGAAGTGATCGTGGGAAAAAAGCCCCCCAAGGGGATACCTTCTTTAGGTATTCACGGGCTTCACAACCCCGGGGCACCTGAGTGATCTTTCTCCTTTCCTTTTCCTCTTACTCCTCTGGTCTTCCTTTCCCCTTTGTTTCACTCTCATTGTGGTTTCCTCTTCGGAGGTGAGGGCAATTCTGCATGAACCGATACATCCTGTACATCGACTCATGGAGAATTGTAAACCACCCACGTGTTGGCCGTGCGTGGCGACCCATGTCCCTGGAAAGGGGGATCCTGGTAGTTGAGGGAAACCAACACACTGCTTTGGCCTCTGCTTCAGGTAGACGGGAGGTGCATTTGGTCCCGTATGCATCAATCGGCTGGTCAGCTGGCTTTTGCCACTGGCTTTAGGGATCAAGTGATCGAGCAACTACTAGTCATCTCGTTAAGGGTGGAGACTGACATAGGGTTGTCTTGTGACCGTATGGGCCCTGGTTAGCACTGGTGCACGAATGTGCATCCCCTTGTAGGGCTCGGGAGAGGGTGGTGCGGCCGGGGTCTGAATTTTATTATTTTTTAAATATGGATAGAATCACTTCTTTTCCTTCTACTTCTCTCCCTAGTGGAGAGCAACAAACTGCACTGTCTTCTTCATTTACTCGCTTTTTCATTGTAAAACGTACTGATAGCCACTCTGATTGTTCGTTTAAAAAAACTTCCCCATTTCTGATAGCAAAAACTTTCCAGTCTGTTTTGGGAGATGGTCATTCTCTGAAAAAATTACAATCTGGCGATTTGCTGGTTGAGGTTTCTACAACAAAACAATCACAATTTCTCTCAAATTGCACTACAATAGGCACCTTTTCTGTACCAACAAGGTACCTTACAAGTACATAGAACTTTAAATACAAGCCGCGGAGTAATATCTGAACCTGATCTTTTATATTCCACCAAAGATGAACTTTTAGAAAATTTAAAAGACCAAAATATCATAGATGTACGCCGTATCACCATCCGTAAAAATGAGCAGATAATTCCCGCTAAACATATTATTCTAACTTTCAATAGCACTACTTTACCACCTAGAATTAAAGCAGGATATCTAAGCTGTCGAGTCCGACCATACATACCAAACCCCGTCCGTTGCTTTAAATGCCAGCGTTACGGGCATACTAAAACTAACTGTCGTGGATCTCTCACCTGTGCACGTTGTGCAGAGGTCGGCCATGACAATACCTCATGTGAATAATCCGAATGCTGCGTTAATTGTAAAGGAAATCATACAGCATTTTCCCGCAAGTGCCCTAACTGGAACCGTGAAAAAGAAATAGTTACCATAAAAACACTCAGAATTTGTCCTATCCTGATGCCCGTAAACTTGTTGAAAATAGAACCCCATGTGTCGGAATTACCTACTCCAGCTTACTCAAGAAGCAATTAACATCCGTAAGACACATGGCTACACAAACTGATGTTTCTTATCCACGCGATAAATTTACCGTAACACAATCGACCAGCACACCTTCCTCTGAACCAGCAAAAATAAATGACATAAATAGAATCTCTTCAGATATTAACAGCTCTATCTAATAAGTTATCTCAATCCCAAACAAATACAAAAGCTACCACGAATACCACCATACCACAGAAATCTGATATCCCCAGAAAACAGAATCTAAAAAACCCCCCAGTACAAACGACTAAAAAGAAAACCTCAACTCCAGTCTCTCTACAACGGAAGACTGTGGGGAAGGGGAAACAAAATTCTGGCATCAGCTCAATTATAAAAAACATTAAGGATCCTAAACAATTACAAAAGTATGTGGACGAGGCTATGGACGAGTCCTATAGCAATGACTCGGATGCCGATGATAACACTGTATTTGAAGAATTTGTACCTAACTAACTCTATAAAATCACCTCTTTCATGACTAATATCATTTCATGGAACTGTCGAGGTTTTTATAATAAATATGACGAAATCTGTAACATTCTTTATGACAATCAACCTTTATGTTTAGCTTTACAAGAAATTCACCTCAAATTAAAAGACAAAGCAAAATTGCGCACCTACAGTAAAACCTCCGAAGAGCGGCCAGCGATGGGACTGTGTAAAAGTGACCGCTTGTTAGAGGTGACCGGTATATGGAGGTTTTGCTTCAACTGATTAGAAGAATATAAAAAATTATTTAATTCAATAAAATACTTCAAAAAATGTATAATTCAAGCGAAATTTTTCTAACCAGCCGTTAGAAGCTTTGAAATCATTAATACCAAGTTTTTGTCAATTTTCAGTGTTCTTTTTTTTTTTTTTTTTTTTTTTTTTTTTTTCTTTTTTTGAAAAATGGGTCCTGAAATCGGTAAATTTTTAGATCTGCGTTATTTGCGTTCTTCCGCATCCATATTTTTCTGCTAATATCCGTGCTCTAATGCCCATCTTACTATCATCAATAACCTTCAATTTTTCACTGAGTGATAAAAATTTCTTTTTATAAATTTTACTCATGTTCGATTTAGAAAACTAGAGACAAATGGCTGGCGAAGGCAGAAATAATGACCGTTTTTTCTCTCTGCCTAGACAGTGAGGAACCATATAAAAAAGAGAGGGGGTGTAGGCATCAACATGACCGTATTAAATAAAGGTTTTGAAATTTGATGCGTTTTCACTGCCAATCTCAAAATTATTGCCAGTTGTGAAAAAATAAAATGTAAAAAAAATATTCAATATCCACATTCAAGGGCGTGTGAAGAGAAAATGCGCCCGGGGCAAAGTGTCAATTTGGCGTCCCATCTCCCCTATCTTTTTCTTGTAACAACCCAAAAATGATGCTGGTAGTATAAATTTGGCGCCCCCTAAATTTCCGCGCCCGGGGCGACCGTCCATTTCGCACGGCTCTGTCCACATTGTGCGTGTGAACTAGTGCAAAAATATAAACGAAGAAACAAAGTTAACTCTTAAACTATATTTTAAATTAGTGAAAGAAGTTTCTCACTTCAATTTAACTTACTTTAATTTGTTTATGTTACTTTCGCAATTGGCTTGCGTCACTGCGAGAATAAATACACGTATACACAGTTTCTCCAATAGCACTCCACAGAAGTGTGTGGAGGGGGAGAGGGGAGGAAAAAGGCGAGCACACTATTGGACGAAATAAAAAGTGCTCCTCACTATAATTGTAGCAGCAATGGAGAGAGGGGGGGGGACAAAACAGGAGTCTAAAACAAAGGATTTTTTTAAATGTCGCAATTTGCAATGGTCTCGGCTTCTTTTGGTGGCCTTATCGGAGTGGATTTCCCTGGCCGTGGCCGGTTTTCAGAGGTGACGGTATTCGGAGGTTCGATCTAATATTATTTCAATACGATTCACTCCGTTCTATGAAAAAGTGGCCGGTTGTTAGAGGTGACCGCTCTT
The DNA here is from genome assembly GCA_964019185.1 of Maratus speculifer. NCBI lineage: Eukaryota > Metazoa > Arthropoda > Arachnida > Araneae > Salticidae > Maratus > Maratus speculifer. The sequence goes on from OZ025301.1 coordinate 248,985,089, forward strand.
CAGAGGTGGCCGTTAATGGAGGTTTTACTGTATACTTCTTATAGAAAAGAGTTTTTAGGTTCTGATAGAGCTACTGGTGGAGTGGCTCTTTTTATCTCTAATAAATTACCTCACACTCATATCAATTTAAATACTGGCTTGCAAGCAGTAGCAGTCTGTGTCCTTATAAACAAACTTATAACAATATGTACTATTTACTTACCACCTAATCAGCCTATTCAGTCTACACATCTGGATAATCTTATTCTCCAACTACCCATTCCTTTCGTCATTCTTGGTGATTTTAACGCTCACAGTCAACTGTGGGGTAACTCTGATAATAATAATCGTGGTGATATTATAGAAAAACTTATTTCTGACAATGGCTTATGCCTACTCAATAACGGTGATCATACTTACTTCCACGAACCTACCTGCACCTTTCATGCCATAGATCTCGCTATCTGCTCCCCATCCATTTATCCTTATTGGAACTTCTGGGTTTCTAATGACCTTCATGGCAGTGATCATTTCCCTACTGTTATCTCGCTGACTACTCTTCACATGGATTCCAATAATTGTTTTAAACGCTATGTATATGACAGAGCTAATTGGTCAACATTCACAGACAATGCTAAAATAACAAGTGATATGATAGCAGGTGACATTGACGATGCACTTGATAATATCACCCAGTGTATTATCAATGCTGCAGATATTAGTATTCCAAAATCACATTCTATACCGCGGCACAGGAAACCATGGTGGAATGATGAATGCCGAAAGGCAAAGAAAGAGCAACAGAAAGCTTGGGGCATTTTCCGACGCTACCCTAATAATAATAACTATCTCGCTTTCAAAAAAGCAAAGGCTCAAGCTAGAAGAGTGCGCCGTCAAAGCCAACGTGAATCTTGGATTCAGTACATCTCCAACATCAACGCCAGTACATCAAGCAAAGAACTTTGGAAGAAAGTGAAAAACTGTATGGGACTGTATTCAGAAAACCGCATCTCTATCTTAAATTACAATGGACAAACAATAGCATCACTTACAAAATATTGCTGAAACAATAGCAAATACACTGGCATCTAATTCTAAATCAGACTCTTATCCAGAACCTTTCTTATCATATAAAAGACAAGCGGAATCTACCAACATAAATTTTAATTCTCGCCATCCCTATGAGTATAATCTACCTTTCACAAAACCTGAACTTCTGCGATGTCTGCAAAATAGTCGTTTATCAGCTCCAGGACACGATGACATCACTTATACCATGCTAAAATATCTTTCTACCACCTCTCTCAATAACCTTCTCATCTTTTACAATAGAATCTGGATTGAACATTCTTTTCCTAAAGCCTGGTGTAAAGCTATTGTCATTACATTCCCGAAACCAGGTAAAGATCCCAGTGACCCAAACAACTACAGGCCAATCGCACTCTCTAGTAGCCTTTGCAAACTTTTAGAAAAAATGGTTAATTGCCGCCTAGTGCATGTTTTGGAATCTAATAATTCTCTTGCTTCATTCCAAAGCGGATTTTGTCGTGGTAGGTCCACTATTGATAATCTCATTCTTTTAGAAACTCATATTCGAAATGCTTTTTTAAAACGCAATCATCTGGTGACTATCTTTTTTGACATGATGAAAGCCTATGATAAAACCTGGAGGTATGGCATACTACGTGATCTTTTTAATCTGAACTTTAGAGGTAACCTACCAATTTTTATTAAGAACTTCCTCGCAGTTCGAATTTTTCAAGTTCGAATTGGGGGGTTTCTTTCAAGTTTCTATGTACAAGAAGAGGGTGTACCACAGGGCAGTGTTCTGAGTGTCACCCTCTTTGCTATCAAGATTAATGACATCCTGAACCAGTTGCCACCAAGCGTTCAAGGTACACTGTATGTTGATGATTTTAATATTTTATGTAAAGGACAAGATATGCATTTTATCGAGAGACAACTACAAATCGCTATCAACCGTATTATTCAATGGACAAACAAAAATGGCTTTATTATTTCCCAAGACAAAACCTCATGTGTGCATTTCTGTAGACGAAGGGATTTGCATCCGGATCCTGAAATTTTCATCGGAACTTATCAAATTGCTATTGTTGACAATGTCCGCTTTTTGGGCTTATATTTTGACAAAAAACTCACTTTCTTGCCTCATGTTTTGCAGCTACGAAAAAAATGCGAGCACTCTCTCAATTTAATCAAGGTGCTTTCCAACACATCTTGGGGAGCAGACCGTAGTTCTCTCCTGAAAATTTACCGTTCGATTATCCGCTCTAAAATTGACTATGCCTGCCAGGTCTATGGTTCAGCACGTAATTCCGTTCTTAAAAAAAATCGACACTGTGCACCATAGTGCACTTCGTTTTTGCTCTGGTGCTTTTAGAACATCACCGGTTTTAAGCCTATATGTCGAGTGTAATGAACCAGCACTACACCGTATTCATGTAAAGCTTTCATTGGATTTGTACTATCGTATTCTCTCTCACCGTGGCCATCCTCTTCGTAATTACATTTTAAATACAGACAACGACACTCTCTATCAACATCGACCATCATGCATTCCTTCATTTGGAGCCAGAATGAGGAACATTATTAACAATAGTCAACTAAGCAATATCAAGGTGAGCTCATGTTCATTGCATGAGTTTCCTCCTTGGAAAACTCTTAATATCACCACACTCCATCCTTTTAAAGAATATGACAAAAAGAACACTGCACCTGTCATATTTCAACAATTATTTGCAGCCCATCGCTCAAAATTCAGGAATTATACCGATATATACACAGATGGATCAAAGAGTAGCAATGTTGTTGGCTGTGGGATTTTCTGTGATAATACCAATTTTAGTTACCGGCTTCACCCTTCAGTTTCTGTGTTTACGGCAGAGTTGATCGCGATAGAGAGAGCCATGTTACACATTTCACATCATCATAACACTTCATTCATCATTTATACGGACTCAAATAGTGCTATTGAAGCAATTAAATCATCTAACAAACATCCTTATGTCTCATCCATCCTGAATTTTTATGATAAATTAACAAACCGTGGCTGTAACATTTTATTTTGCTGGGTACCTGGACACATGGATATTCCTGGAAATGAAAATGCAGATCAAGCGGCAAAACTTGCTCTTAACCCTTTAGATCATAAGATGCCATTCTCAGACGTTAAACTAATTATAAAACACTTTATCCATCATAACTGGCAAGAAAGTTGGGATACAGAAATTAATAATAAACTGCACCGTATCAAACAAACGATCATTAGCTGGCCTCCAAATTACCCACGGAAAACTGATGTTCTACTGACTCGTCTGAGAATTGGACACACTAGGTTAACTCATAAACATCTTCTATTCCGGGATGATGCACCCATGTGTCCTCATTGTCATTTTGATTGCCTAACCATACATCATCTTTTAACTGACTGTCCGGGCCTCCGGCACTTGTACAGAATATATTTTAACTCATCATCACCTATTTTGACAAACCTCATTGGGGAAATACCTCATGGGGCACCTTTTGCCTTTTTAAAGCATGCAGGATTTTATTTTGAAATTTGAATTTTTTTTCACTACATTTATTCCTATAATTCGGACCTAGTTATCTGGATCTCTATATAGTTGGATCTTTTAAACTTTTATACTTGCCTAGCTATATCTGGATGGGGTACCCCATCCAGACACCCTGATATTGTTCCTTTTGTCTTTGTCTTGGCGCAGCATGTCCCTCAAGGGATTTTGTGCCACAAAACCCTAAACAACCAACCAACCAACCAACCAACGTGGGAAAAAAGTGCTATTTCTGTCAAAGGATTGCAAAAAAAAAGACACGTTTGTCGTCAAAAGCTTGCAGAAAAAAACGCGATTCCTGTCGAAGGATCATGAAAAACACACTATTTTTGTTGAAAGATCGTGAAAAACACTCCAATATCATCAAAGAATTGCAGAAAAAGGCATGATTTTTGTCAAAAGCTTGTGAAGAAAACGCGATTCCTGTTAAAAGATTGCGGAAAAGACGTCATCATGGTCAGAGAATGCAAAATAGATGCAGTCTCTGTCAAAGGATTGCAAAAAAGATGTGTTTTCTGTCAAAAGGTTGCAGTAAAAACGCTATTCCTGTCAAAGAATCACAAAAAAGATGCTATTTCCAGTCGAAGAATTGCAAAAAAGATGCTATTTCCAGTTGAAGAATCGCGAAAAAGATGCTATTTCCGGTCGAAGAATTGCGAAAAAGATGCTATTTCCAGTCGAAGAATCACGAAAAAGGTGCTATTTCCGGTCGAAGAATTGTGAAAAAGATGCAGTGTTTGTCAAAGGATCGCAAAAAAGACTTGAATTTAATCAAAAGATCGTGGAAAAGACGTGAATTTTGTCAAAGGATTGTGGAAAAGATGCGAATTTTGCCAAAGGTTCAAGAAAAAGACGCGATTTCCGTCAAAGGATCGCAAAAAATTCCACGATTTTCATCAAAAGATTGCAGGAAAAACGCGATTTTTGTCAAAGGATCGTGAAAAATATGCAAATTTTGGCAAAGCATCGTGAAAATATGAGATTTCTGTTAAAGGATCGTGGAAAGACTATTTCCGGTCAATGAATACAAAATAGGTACAATTTTTGTCAAAGGATTGCAATAAAGATGTGAATATAATCGAACGATCGTGGAAAAGATGTGAATTTTACCAAAAGATCAAGAAAAAAAGTGCGATTTCCGTGAAATGATTGCAAAAACCCCCACGATTTTCATCAAATGATAGCAGGGAGAACACGATTTTTGTCAAAGGATCGCGAAAAAGATGAGATTTCTGTCCAAGAATCGCGAAAAAGACGCAATTTTTGTCAAAAGATCGTGAAAAAGACGTGAATTTCGTCAAAAGTTCGTATAAAATACTTGGATTTTATCGAAAAATCGCAGATTTCTGCTGAAAACTGTAGAAAAATTGCAAATTTCGGCTAAAAACCATAGAAAAATCACAAGTTTTGGTTTAAAATTGTAGAAAAATCGCAAATTTCGGCAAAATATCGTAGAAAACTCGCAAATTTTGTCAAAAGATTGGGGGAAAAAACACGAGTTATATGCTTATGTTCTCACTCAGTGGGGGGGGGGTCAAAATATCTTCAGTCTTGGCAAAATTTCAAACTTGCACCCATGCATGAATCTGTGATTTTCGGCCTACATCCACAATTCCTAGTGGTGTCACATATGTGTTTTGAAAAATTAATTTATTAATAAATCTAAAGATTGTAATATTTTGTCAATCCACCGGATGTTATAGGTAGCCTTGTTTTTTTTGAGGAAAGGTATTTTTTTGTTTCTTCTGAAATGTGGGTTTTCAATGAATCCATGATAAGACTTTTTTGCTGGAAAAGGAAATTCGGTCTCGTCCTCAACATTTCATGGCCCATTCTTGCATCATGGTCTGGTTCATCCAGCCTTTTGGATTCGCCAGTACTATTATTTCCTTGGGGAAACTTTCTTTTTGGATGGTTTTTATTTTAAATACAGTCATTGGCAGCAATTTGTTTTCTGAAGACAGACATGAGAGTACTGCTGTAAAACTATTCTTCTCATTCACAATTATAACAACAGGAACAGACTTTATGTCTACAAAATCTGTCGAATAGGATGCGGGCATGTGGAACCAGTAGGGGACCTCCATCAATATTCCCTTCTCTGATGACATCAATGCATATATTTTTACTTCTTTCAAAAATTTAAAAACAAGATTCTTTTTTTTTCTTCCTAGCAATTGGGGAATTTCTGACCAACAATTGTCTGGGCTCTCATTGTTAGCTTATTCCTTTTAAAAAATCTATTGCACCATGATGGCTCACCTCTAAAGTCATTGAGGCCTTTTTCTTCTGAAATCTGCTTTGTTTTTATTCAAATCAAAACAATTGATAAGGAGCAGCCATTGTGTCGCTGATCTTCAGTCCATTCTTGAAGCAATTTTTTGAAATCTGACCATTGAGCTTTAGGACTGCAATGTTAAAACGGAAAATATTTCTGCATCGGTGATTCTTTCTGACTCCAAAATTTCATCCTCTGAAGCCATCCAGGAAACTAAATCATCTTCTGTAGAATTCAGTACAGAAGTTTCCTCTTTTGCAAATTTCAGCAATTCAGCTGCTTTTTCATGTGTAAAGCATGTTCTAGAGCCAGCAAATTCAGATTCATTCTAGACATCAAGAAATAATGTAACAGACCACAGATTTTTCCAGCCACTAATTAAAGTTTGCTGAGACACTGATGCACTGATGAATATTTTTATTCACCATGCTTTTGCAATTAAAAAGATGCAGTCCTTTATTGTAAAGGTATTTTTGAACTCATCAATTTTATTGGTAGTGGTATCAGCAATATAAGAAATTACTGTTCTCATGAATGCACACTTCAAACTGTGTATAATCCCTTGATTGGGCTGAATCAATATTATCGTATACAAACAACAAAAACATTATTTGTATTAATATTTCAGGATGTGCTTTACAATTATCCAGAAGCAAGATAATTTTGCAGTCTCTTGGTAAGCCTATTTTATCACCATGAACACAGACTTCTGGTATGAAGGTCTTTTGAAACCATTCCAGAGTTAACTCCTTGGTTATCTATGCTCGTTGATTATTTTTGTATTTAACTGGCAGACTTTTAATTCCTTTCAAAGCTCGGGGATGAGCACTTTTATTTATCATCATTATTCTATTATTTGTGTGTACCAGCAGCATTACTACACACAACAGCTGTTATTCTTTCTTTTGCATCTTTTACACCTGGTGCAGTTTCATTTGATGTTGCAAGTGTGTTTCTTGACAAACATCACTAAAAGAGTGCTGTTTCATCCATATTATACACCTGCTCAGGACTTAAATTTCCATCATGCACCAATTTTGAGAATTCTCCAGTAGACTCTTCTGCTGCTTGTTAATCTGCAGATAAATTTTCTCCGCAAGAGTTTAAGTAGCAAATTCTGTGACGCTGCTTAAACCAAGTGAGCTACCACGATGAAAAATTGCAAGGCTCTTGAATTTTTTACACTTAATTTTTGTTTTTTCACATAATAATGGTCCAGTAATGGTTACTTCTTCATTTCTCCTGTTCTTGAACCATTCATTGGCATCCAAATTCATATCTTTAGAAGGACACATAGTTTTTTTTAGCAATCCCAGCATTGCTGTCACTACTGGAATAAAACTGTAGGATTTTTTGTTTATTTTTACTGATATCATAAATTGTTCTTGAGCTTATGCCAAACAATGATGCTGGGTATCTCACTGATGTTCCACTCTCTAGTTTTTTTATAATGTCGACTTTTTGAGGAACAGTTAGTGTCACCTTTTTTTGCTTCGCGATATTTTCATGAGGTTTTCTGACATTCTTTATTTTTAAGTCAAGCAATCAATTAAAATTAGATGCAAAAAACATTTAACTCATTGTGCATGCAATAACTTTATGAATCTCTTGAAACATGATTAGCATGTGAGCTCATACGCGAAAATGACAACCATCCATGTTACATTTGTTTCCATACAGATATCATTAATAATACCAAAGCTGCCAACTTCTACGCCTATTTAAATCACATAAACATGCTTGGAACCACAAAAACGTTTCAGTAAAATGTATGCCAAATATATTCAATGTTATGTATTACACTTCATTTTGTTAATTATCTACTAAAATTTCGGTTTCTGATATTTTTATTCATTTTTAAATAGGTGTAGTAGTTGGCAACCATTAATTATAGAGTAAATTGAGTCTATTTACTATATTCGTAGTTGCAATCACTCGCAACTGCGTGTTTCAACTCCCATGGTTTCGCCATGAAAATGAAGTGATTTGATTGGACGGTATTCTGCTTTTCTGTTTGTTATTTATGGCGAAGCAATGTTAGCCAATGAATGAATCCTGAATGTATAATAATCATATTATATATTACTGTTTATTTATTAATGCTTTAAATCAAAATAATTCTTAAATTAGTTTCCTTTACCTTTTATTTTATATCATGGGTGCACAACCTTTTTCAACCTTCAGGCCAAAAAAAGAAAAAGTATCTTACCTGGGCCAATGTAGCGTTGCATTTATAAACACAGTTTTCTTATCTAATATAAAAAGTCATTATACCACTTGGATGAAAACATACTCAATTCTGAATATATATACATTTATTTATAAATAAATTTTAATAAGCCAGATATACATGCATAATTATTTCACAGATGAGACAATGTTATGGTTGGGATTGTCTTTTGAAGCTATTTTTGTTATGTTTGGTTCTAAAGTTGCAGTTGCAATATGTAAAACAGCTGAAAGGTTTTCATCAGTTAGTCTGTTTCTAGTCTTTAATTTTTTTGACATGAAAGATTGTTCACATATGTAGGTGCTTCCAAACATAGTTGTATACATAGATACATTGCGTTTTAAATAGGAAAATTCATTAGGCAAATTCTTATAAAATACAAGCAATGACTTCTTTTTTTAATTGATTTTTATGAAAGCCTGAGTTCTGTAAGTCAATGACTTCTAATTGAGCATTTTTCTCGAGGTGGTACCTTCTTTAGGTATTAACATGCACTCAACCCCAGGCAACTGAGTGATTTTTAACCATTTGAAAAATGGTTGTTGTTTTCGGGAGAATGGACCCGATGATGTTACCACTTTTGAATGATGTTACCACTTTTGAATGATGTTACCACTTTTGAATTTAAATTAAATTCTTTATTTTTAGAAGAATTTTTATTTGAATTTAAATTAAATTCTTTACTTTTAGAAGAATTTTTATTTGAATAGTAAATTAAAATGGTTAAAATCATTGTAATAAAGGAGAAAACTAACAAATTTAAAAATGGGTAGACGGAAATTAACAGATACGGAAAAAGCCGAAGCCAAAGAAATGAATGAACGTGAATATCGCATTCAATGATATTAAACACAGTCAACATGTATAAGTTGCTTATTAGTTTGGCGATTCGTATCATTTGGCGAAATTGGTCGACGGGATAACTGAGTAATACTGTATTTGGTTTGGCGCAAAAACGTCTTTCAATGCAGAAAATGATAAAATCAAAAGATTATTGAGCCGCTGAAAACCAATTACGTGTTGAAAGGCGATCACGAAAAAGGAAGCAATTTAATGCCGAACCGATTAATTGTAAAACATCATGTCGCCAGGGCGACCAATCCACTAGCCATGGCGTTTTACTATCGGTCGGTTCTAACCAGGAAAATTTGAGTGCCAATAGTGATTCTAACAAGCCGGAAAATGTTATAGCTATTACTCTTGATTTTCCACCACCTAAAAAGAAAACTAAAAAGCAATCGGCTTGGGAAAAACTGGGAAAAAACTTTTTTGATTCGATGTCTGATGGACCCATTCACAGATGCATGTGCTGCGATCGATTTTGGTTTAAAACCTCCATCACCAAAATTCTGCTCTGTAAAATCAAACAATATATGCCAAAGTCTTACAAGTATAACAGTATATGCCAAAGCTGTATTTTAATAATGATTACTTTTGCACCAACAATGTTAAATAGTTTGAAATGTTTCTTTCGTCGCCAACTTTTATGCTTGGCGACAATAGAGTGATATAACTTAAACGAACCGTACCTTCAAATTGCAGCATGTATAAAGTCATTTATAGCAGTGGCACGGATAATACACAATAAAACAACTGGTATTTAGCTTAAAATGATAGATGAATGTATCGAGTGAAACATTTTTCAAATGGTTGGGGTAATTTCTTAAATTACAATTATTTTTTTTTTTTTTTTCTCTTTTTCTTTTATTCTTACTCCTCTTGCCTTTCTTTCATCTTTGTTTCACTCTCATTGTGGTTTCCTTTTCGGAGGTGAGGGCAATTCTGTGGGCGTGTTCAGCACAACTTACTGGTTACTTACCGATTGTAGACAAAAACAGATAGTTTTCATTGGAGCCACTTTTCGCTTTTGTACTGCTCTACAATCGGTTGGTAACATTGGTTACTTTGGTAATTGCGCTGAACACTCCCTGTATGAGCAGATGTCATCCTGTACATCGACTCATGAGGAATTGTAAACCAACCTAGTGTTGGCCTCGCACGGTGACCCGTGTCCTTGGAAAGGTGATCTTGGCAGTTGAAGGAACCAACATACTGCTTTGGCCTCTGCTTCAGATAGACGGAAAGTGCATATTGTTCCCGTATGTATCAATTGGCTGGTCAGCTGACTTTGTCACTGGCCAAGGGATCAAGCGAGCCATCTTGTTACTTGCCATCTTGTTAAGGGTGGAGATTGGCATAGAAGTATTTTGTGACTGTATAGGCCCTGGTTAGAAAAAAATCTAACCCAGGGGTGCAGAATTTGTTCGATCTGGTGATCTAGTGTTATGGGAAATTTTACAGAAAAATGTACAAATGATTTGATTTTAATAGTAAATTACATAGTTCCCTGAAATAAAATTTTTTCGCTGCAAGTAAAAAGATCTGTATGATGACTTTCACAAAATTACTCCCTGAATAATATGTACTGTATATACTCGTGCCTAAATTGAGATATTTTGGGAGAGAAAAAAAAAACAAATTCTATGCCTACTCTAATACAGAATGTATGTAAGCCTCTAACATATCGTAAAGTTTTGGGGAAATTTTCATACTGATTGTGGGAAGTTTTGGGAGTAAAAACATTTTCTGCACTCCCACCACACCTGAATTTTACAGGAAAAAAAAAAAAAAAAATCGAGCCATAAAAAATGAAGACTGTTAAGTCTGGCCCCACCTGAGCCTTTAGTGAATAAAAATTAGCCCATGCAGATGATATCCAAAATACAACAATACTGAAATAATAAAGTTTATTTTTAAATTGTAGATATCGGAATCTATAATAATTTTTATCTAATTAAATGTAAGAAATGGACATTATTTTCACATTTAAAACCCATCATTTTATTTTCAAAATTGTTATCTGCTACAATGTTTTAAATATTTATTTTTTTCTGCTCACTTTTTTCAGAATTATGTGATATTTAAATTTTCTGGGTGCTTTTCAAATATGACAACTTAATATGCTTTTTTTTTTTATCACGAAACAATATTTAAAACGAAGTCTAGAAAAAAAGCACAGTGCAGGTCTTCTAAAATGACATACAGTTGGCAAAAAAAGTATTTGTACACTCTAAAATTTTTAATTTTTAACTAAATAAAAGCAGATATTTTGTCGAAAATAGTTTTAATACAGTCTGTTTACCGTGCGTTTTAAATTACATAACAGAAAATTTCGATAAAGATGTAAAATAATTTTCTAATAGGAAAAGTTTAAAAATTTCTTGCAAAAAAAGTATTTGTACAGTTCTCCATCCTGATTATATACTGTGTTTTATAGTGTTTATGGTTCAAAGGACTACTTTTACAGAAGCTGTTAATAATTTTTGAGTTCATATTATATTTGTATGACATTTAATCTAATTTGCTCTTGAAATAATTGAGTATAGAATCTAATACTAGAGAGGGACCTCTAGATATATGAAATCCTATGATTGAGCATAATAAAAATTTAAATTCGCAACAAGAATTTGTAAAAGCTATTAAATTACCATTTACAACTATTGGATGTATAGTGAGAAACTATGAATAAATTAAAAGCATCGAAATTCAATAAAAACCAGGACTTCTTAGCAAACTAACAATGAGGGAAAAAAGGAGTGTTGTTAAAAAAGCTTTAAAAAATCCTATGCGTTCGGTTCAAAAATTTGCTGGAGACCTTGCGACATCTTCTCGCATCAGAGTAATACCTCAAACAATAAAAAATATTCTTCTCAATGCAGATTTAAAAGGAAGAACCTCAAGGAAAAATCCATTCATCAGCGAAACAAATAGGCGAAAACGCATAGTATTCGCTTTCGCATACAGAAGTAAATCATTGGATTTTTGGAAAACAGTAATTTTTTCTGATGAGGGAAAATTCGGAATTTTCTTACCATCAAGCATTCGAAAAAATTGGCGTAAAAATAAAACTGTTCTAAATCCAAAACGTATACTTCAAACTATCAAGCATGTTGGGGGGAATATTATACTTTTGGGGTGCATAGCTTCTAATGGAGCAGGACATTTAAAATTTATTGACAATGGAAAGACAGGTTTAACATACATTGATGTGTCCCGCCATAATTTATTAAACTGTGTCAAGAAATTATGCATAGAGGAAGCTTTTAACTTTCTGCAGGCTAACGACCAAAGAATACTGCTGTGATTACCAGCACATGGTTACTACAATACTCGAAGACGACTGGTAATTTCTCTAAAATCTCTAGACTTGAATCCAATAGAAAATTTGTGGATGCTATTGGATGCAAAAATCCGAAAAAAAATATGTATCAGTAAAAAACAGTTTTAAAGAAGCTCTTATTGTGTCATGGAATAACATTAACCAGACCGCTACAAAAAAGTTGGTGGAATCTATGTCACACCATCTAGAAGAAGTCAAAAACACTAAATAAATTCACACAAACTATTAATTTGCATCATTTTACTAAATTTTCATTAATTATATTACATTAATATAGTGTACAAATACTTTTTTTGCATTATTTTTTGGTATATTTGCTTATTATAATGTAAAAAATCGATTCGTTTAATTTTGTTTTTGCTTCTATAATAATATAATGCATTAAATTAATGTATTACAGTATTTTTTGCTTAAATCGTTTGTTTAATTTCATTATAATTTAAAAAAATGAAGTGTACAAATACTTTTTTTGCCAACTGTAATTCAGGATTCCTTCCTTTTTAGTGCGCAAGTCAGGTAGTGTATGGAAATTCTGATATATTTTTCATTGTTGGAAAGAGGTGGGAAAAGAAAACAAAAAAACAAAAACAAAAAAAACCCAAGTAACTACGATCTGAATAATAATATAATAAAAGACAAATGGAATGGATTGCATTAACAAAATAATATTTAATAATAAATCACTAACTTTTTGAAAATAATTTCTCCATCACCATCATTTTGCTCAAAACCATTTTTTTCTTTATTCTATTGACTGTCACACATTGTATACAGTTGAGAACTTCACACACACAAGTCTGTGTTCACAAAAGACCCACATCCAAAAAACCACCTTTCATTACTTGATTCGGCATGTCCCAAAGGGGACCTTGTGCCACTAAATCCTATTCAACCAACCAACCAACCATTACTTGATTCGATATACATCGTCAAAAATATCAGCACCTAATTATCCAATAATATTAGTTGTAGAAGGTAAGTGGGGCCAGGGCCCTCTCGAAGAATTTTTGTTGGTGAGGGAATGGGACAAAAATTGCCAAGTCAAAATTCAGTACTTGCCAACTCAGTGAAAAGCAAACATAAATAATTCTCGAAGTTTGCAAACTAATTTCATAATTTTACCAAGTTGCGTAAAAGTGTGTTATAGTTTTATTTTGTTAAAAGCTTAATAATATTTCTAATTATATTGGTAACTTTCGTCAAATCTATCTGAAATAGAAAGTGTATTATAATTTTTTACAGTTTTGAACTGAACTAAAATTTAACAAATCTTTGGATCATTTACAAAGCTGCACAAAAGAGCTGGAGTACTTTTCTGGCTACGGATGGTGATTATATTATAAAATATTTGAATTTTCTTAAAGTGTATTTGATTTGTATGATGTTTCATAATCTATGCTTGAAACATGAGTTATTTATCTTGTTATTTTTAAGTTTTCCTTTAAGAAAAATGAATAATTTAAAGAAACTTGTAGGCTTTTCATACAAAAGTAATATATGAAATATAGCTAGAACATTTTAATTTTTTTAATACATTACAAAATATAATAAAAAATTCTATAGGGGATACTTTTCTTTGTTTCTTATAGGAAGAACTGCATTCTGATGAAAGTAATACTATTGAGACAGCAGCTACATCTGAAGTATCTCTACAAAATGGATTATCCCTTTTACCATCATTACCTAAAACGAGTCAGTCTGGATTTGTAGCAATAAACCTCAACCAATCAAGCAGTCAATTTGCAACAAGCCAATCTGGATTTCTGCCACTAACCTTTAAACCAGCTGAAACAGGTATGCATGTTAAAAATATTTGTCTTTTATAACTTAAGATATCAACAATAAGTAATATTTTTTGAGTATTATAGTTCAAGCTGTGTTGAAATTTTACTTATGCATGTTATATATTTTTTATTTTTTAAAGCTATGTGTTAAAACACATATGATAAAATATATGGTACTTATTTGTTTATAAAAGTCTTTGCATAACTGAGTTTTAAGAATTTAGGATTTTGCATCAAATATTATAAACAATCCCAAAAGGCCTACAATAACCAATGAAATTTTTTTTTATGGCTTATCTATCTATAAAAATTAAACTACTTCTAAGTGTATATACTAAGTAGTATAAATATAAAACAAATTGCTTGTATATTTGATGCATGAGATTCTTATGTGGATCTGCGTTTTTCCACTTTTTTGTCATTTTCTACTTTTTTTTATCTTTTATATCTTCAAAAAAAAAAAAAAAAAAATTGCAAATTTTGTCAAAACATCGTGGTAAAAAATACTATTTCTGTCAAAAGATTGCAAAAATTCGATTGGTGATAATTTTCAGATCTTTCAGCCTATGTTTTTCAGACTTTTACAAAAATTGCTCTAAACATTTAGCTAACACATTATGTAAATTATACAGTGAAGCACCGTGAAAATTATTTTGAAATCGAACTGACTAAATACTCCTACTAATAAACTCACCCTGTCCAACCTTAAAGATTCTGTTGAATTATCAAATTCATGGGGTATTTACAATATTAATTGTCAGTGTGGTCTTTCTTACATTGGTCAAACCAAACACAGTCTAAAATTTTGTATTAAAGAACATAAGCAATATATTGAAAAACAAGAAATCAAGAAATCCTCAATCGCAAAACATTGCTGGGAGACGAGTCATGCTTTTGACTTCAATTCCGTTAAGATACTAACTAAACCTACTTCTATACAAGAATTTAACTTCCTTGAAGCTTTCCATATCCATAAAAATTTTGTTAATCTCGTTAATTGTGATTTTTCTATTCCACCATTATCAGACTGTTGGAAATACTACATTAAAACTAATTTTTCTTAATCTTTTAATGCAATTCTTGCAATATCTTTTCCATTTTCCACCCAATTTTCCTATTAGCTGTTCCCTGTTTTCCTATTGGCTGTTGCCTAGGATCCTCTGTTTTCCTATTGGTCAAGAAACTTGTCGCTTGAATCCCCATCCTCCCTGTATATATATGAGCAAATTTCCACTATCTTTAGCACTGAGGAAGGTATGCTATATGCTACTGAAACCGGTATGCTTGGAATACGAATATTCTGGTGTTCTAACGTTGAAAATAATTTTAACTTTATCATTTTCATGGGTAGATAGATTTTTTTTTATCGAGAACTGTTCATTCTCTTTGCAGACTTTTCTTATTTCTGAAGATGCTTTAGCAACTGTATTTCTTTTAATCACAAAATTTTTAGCATCTCCATTTGAATTGCTTGAATATGAAACTTTTGTTTCTGATGATGCATTAGCAACATTTTCTTTCATCACAAAATTTGTTGCATCAACTGAAGTACTATCCTTTGACATAATGCAAGAATCTCTGATTGAAGTTTCATCTTCAAGTAATTTTCTTGTTTCCGAGTTTTTTTCTGATGAAGATGATTCGTTAGCAACTTTATTTGATTTAATCATAAAATTTTCAGCAACAACTGAACATGCAAGCATCTACATTTGAATTGCTTGAAACTATTGCAGTTGATTTAAGTATTGATTTAAATTGATTCTTCTTATGTTCTAATCTTTGTGTCTTTGCTGCAACTGCAGTTAACTTTTTTGCAGCTGTTTTACTTAATGATTTATCTCTTGATATAGCCAACTTCTTTTTTTTTTCTCTTCTTGTGGCGATTTAGTTTTTGACAATTCTTCTGTATAAGACTTATAAGCATTATTAATGTTGTAGCATAATTTGCTATTAACCTTCTCTTTCAAAAAGTCTTTTTTCTTAAACATACTCACAGCTGTCTTTTTCTGTGACATAAGTTCATACTTAACAGTTTGAATTGTGTCAAAAGTTGATACGTTCAACCTGCTAGTCCCAGGTGTAATGATACTGTTCATTAAGCTAAAACTGCTTTCTACTTTCAGTCCATGAAAACAAGTTAAGACAGCAAAAGCAATCCTTGATAGTAAAGGATATTTCTTAGATGCTTCCACATCTCTCCACCTCATGTCAATAGATTCTTCATCATCCATATGACGAAGAAAATCATCATTTTGAAAACAATGAACTTTTAAATCAAATAGCTCTTTCCCTGTTTAATTTATAACATTAGGAGCATAATTAGGAAGCTCTTTTATCAACTTTAAACTTAAAGAATGTTTTCTGTAACAAGGATTGAGGGTGGACACAGATTTTAAGAAGGGTTTGTGAAAGGCATTTTTTTAATTAACACTTTAGCGCACCCAACATAAGCTTTCAAAGTATTTGATTTGAAATTTTTTATAATTTCAAACTGTGATTTTGGAGCAACTGCAATTAGCTGTTTTGCAATATCTCCCATAAAAATAGAAGAAATTGGAAGATTCTTCAATTTTTAAATTTTGAATCTTCTTAAAGACCTCCCAATCAATTGCAAATTTTCTGGTTTGACCAAACATGAAAGAAAATTTTTTAGTACAGACCACTGTTTTTCATATAACATATGAATGCCTGGGGAGGCAGCTTGAAACATCAAAATATATTCTTTCAAAAGTGGTAATACAGCTAAAAAGAGTCCCATGTTTAACTTGGTCTTACATTGATAGTAAAAAAGTTTTCGTGTAATACAAATTTTGCGATCCTTTCCTTGCTGTGTCAGGTTTTCTGATGCAAGAGCTGCTTGAATATTTCTTATGTGATCTCTAGCAGATTCACTTACATTCAAATTTTTGTATATTTTTACAATTATGTGTAAAAATTCTCTCTTCTCTTCCTTGGATAAAAATGCAAAATAAAATAAAGTTAGAGGAGTAAACATTCGTTGGAAATCTACAGTACAATCATATATAGATAACATCTAAAGCTGATAAAAGCTTGTGGCATTGTATACTTAATATTTAGAGCTTCAGAAATTTCTGTCAATGCAACAAGCAAGTCAGCAGACCACTTGATGTCATTATGAATGTCTGACAATAAAGATTCTAGGTAATTTTCAAACGGCTTGCAAAACATTTTGGCTGCATTATGTGCATGGTGACATGTGTCACCTCCAATATCAAGAAGATGGGGGCATTTCATCATTCTAAGTTTTGTTTCCAAGCCAGCTTTTACAGACACCCCTCATTACATAACAGGAATCTAACAATATTGACATAAGATTACTCCAGGGAATATAATTTTTTTCGAATATTTTCACAACTTCTTGAAATATGGTTTCACTGTCTCCTTTTACAATAGAGAAGGGAGACAGGTGTTTTGTTACAATTTCTTTTTTTTCATTTGGAATATTGACAAGAACTGGCACTATCTTTTGAAAATTGTTACTTGTGCTTTCATCAAGATTTAACGAGAAAAAAAGTTTTCTTTAAGTCATCAAGAAGCTTTTCCTGGAAGGTCTTAGCTACACCATAACGCATCTTATATGATGCAGCAGTGTGATGCATTTTCATCTGGTTGAGCACTTTTCGATCTTGAGAAAGGACCTTTGCTAAATCGATGATATCAGGAGCCAGTGAGAAAGGCAGAGATTTTTCTGCCAGAAATGATAACATCGCTTGCGAGTTGGCAGAGCGATTGCTCACAGATGTTTGTGGCTCAGGTACCTTTGGTGTTGATACTGGTGCCTTTGAGAACATGGGATGTAAACCATATGGTGTATCAGAGTTTTCATTACTACAGTTTCCAGTCCCTGAAATTAATTAGGATATCTAAACATTTTTTGTAAAAGTCAGTACAAATGGGCAGATTTCAAGTCTAAAGAAAAAGTTACACATGTCATAAAATATTTTCAAATTATTTTATTTTAAAATGATTAAATTTTAACCAAAAAAATATATCCAAGTTTCAAACTTTTAGGCAAAGTATTTTTTTTAATTAGTTTATTAACCAAAATAAAATCCAGTTTACAAATCAAATTTGTTAAATAAAAACATTCAGACATTCACTATGTATACAATTAACATTGCAATTGATTTATCAACTTCTGTAATTTTTTTTTTTTTCTTCTTCTTTTCAAACCAAAAACATGGAATGGTGTCATTACTGAATCATCTACCAACCCTGCATTTAACTTAGATGAGTTTATGTATTTGAAATTAGAAAAATTAGTGTTTATGAGTATTTTAAAATCATTGCATAATGTATTATTTTTGATAATTTCTAAAATTTTTAACAAAGTTTACACTAAAGTAAGCAGGGCCCGACTTAGACAGTGAGGGGGGGGGGGGGGGCTGGGACAAGTATTATTAGTGGGGCCCCCTTTTATCTTAATTTTTTTTGTAAATTATACTGAAGTGACAAACAAAAATTCATACCTATTCCATGTGTACATAAATTTCGTATCGCGTATTATTCACATTTATAATGCATAATAGCAGAAGGATAACTTTAAAAACTATATAATTTTTTTTTTTAAATTATTATTACAGGAATATAAGGATAAATGTAAGACCTTAAGGGGCCATGGGGTATGAAAACAGAGGGGGTATGAGAAGAAAGTCCTTTAAAACTTAAAAAAGAAAAGAATTTTGGTCATTTTTTATCATTTGACTTTGACACTGCTTTAACAAAAAACCTACACCTGAACTTGGTGGGCCTCCTCCCGGGGCAATTGCCCCGCTTTAGTCAAGCCCTGAAAGTAAGCATTCTATGTCCCTCTCCCCTTCACTATACATATATAATCAGTGCTCAAAATGGAAAAATTCATTAATACTTCGATATTATAGGTTTTCTTTTTCTAAAATGTAAACAAATTTATGTAGAATCATTCAAAATTTTTGAAAATCCACTCAAGGTTTTTTTTTTTTTTTTGAGTTACAGCAAACAAAATAAGCTATACAAACGGCAAGTTTTATGAACCAGAACATTACTGATACATTTTGAGTCTTATAATACTTTATACCTGAAAAAATGGCCCAGATGTCAAATGCACCACATCAGCATGATTTTTTTTTTTTTTTTTTAATGCCAAAGCAAAAACTATTTTCAAATACCAATTACATATTTTACTTTTTTTATTACTTTAAAAGCAAATAAAAAATTTTACAATTATAAAACAAAATTTATAACATTTTAAAAAAGAAAAAGTTTATTAATAAATATACAATAGCTGGTATATCATGCTCAGCATAAAATCACCATTTTGTTGCAATTGTTCAAATGCGGTTCATATGACACCTGTTTCGAAATATTTTGAGAGAAAAAAAAAAAAAAATTGCACATTTACAGAAAATCAAAAGCAATAACCCATAGTTTTTCTTAGAAAAATCTACAGTCTTGGTTATTACATTTTTGGCAAATTACAAATTTACACTGTTTACTATTATAGGTGAAAACTGAGAAATTGAGCAGTAGAGTCAGTTTTATTAGAATATCCGCTTTTAAAGTTAGTGGTGACTATAATGCTTCAAACTTTCTTGACAGCTAAGCTATATATATAAAAATCTTTGTATATAAATTTTTTTATAACCCCTCCCCACAAAAAAGGAAAAAAAGAAATCAGCAAAATGTTATTTGGATTTTATTTAATATGTAAATATGTTATCATTCACTACACATATGAAATATTAATTTTCATTACTTAGCATTTTTTCTAGTTTGATATTTATTAATAACAAAACGTTGATAAAACAATAAATTTTCCTCTGCATTATATAGGGACTTATTACTAAATTCATAATATAACATTCATTTTTAAATGCTAAATTCAAAATAGAATTATTGTTAATTTAACGAAATTTTAAAGTTAAAGTAATATCTATAGCAATCTGAATTACTGAGGGAGATTACTGATCAAGATTGTTATTTTGCCGTTTGGCTTAGATGCAGTATCTTCCTGCGAGCCGCCATTTTGTTTCCCTGTTATTTCTCTTACATTATTATTTTACCTTAGACTACAAAATGCTACTAAAATGATTATTTAATAATTGAATCATACATTTCAAAAAATGATATGAAATTAAACAAGGCAATCTACTGTAGAATTTCAAAGATTGAAAGAGCAAATTTTTAATAGTAAAAATCGTTTGATTTACTTACTCATTTATTACGTAAAACATTCAAGTAAAGTGAAAATAAATTTTTTAGTATGCATAAGCCTTAAAAATATTTATTTTATGTTTCTTTAAAAAAACAATTGCAAAATAATGATAATAGTAACAATTTGTGAGAAATAATAGGGAAACAAAATGGCGGCTCGCGGGAAGGTACTGCATCTGTTCCAAAATTTAAATAAGAATATAAATAGTTGTTTGTTTGTCTTTAGTTTCAAAAAAAAGAATTATTTATAATTTCATTAATTCATACTTTAAAAATGAGAGTATAAGGAAAGTATTATTTACCTGGTAAAGCTGTAAGTTCATTTCGTCTTTGTAGTGCAGTATTGTGAGTCTTTGATTTTACATGGTCAGAGAGAGTCACAAATCCAAGTGAGCCGTAAATCAGTTCTTTTTGGCACACTAAACAATAAGCTGTGCCATATTTTTCTAATTTTCTTATTGTTTCATTGATAAATTGGCCGTCCACTTCCCGTTCCAGCCAATCCCATTTCCAGGGATTTTTCACGTCTTTATCAATGCTTCATACGTCAGTCTCTAAAGACCGGATGACGATGTCTTTCCTCATGGACATCTCCGTACATGAAGCCAACGAGTGAGAGCGAATTAATATAATCAGAATAGAAGGGAGAAAGAACCGAGAACTAAAAAAAATTCGATGCGAACAAGTTGATTACCGACGCTAACAAGACGTGGGCAGGCATAGCTCGCGCTATGAGCTAGAACTAAAATAATATTGCCATTCCAAAGGGAAAAAAATGGATTTCAAGAGTGTTGCCAAATATTTTTCATAGTTTATCCATATATATTTAAATAAGGAAAGGAAAGCATGCAATGAAGGTCACGTGATCAAGCATTTTATTTCATTAAACGCACCAATGATCCGATTGGCCGCAGTTCGAAATACGTCATTTTACTTACCCTATCATTGAAGGTAATCAAGAAAATGCCTTAACGAAAAGTCACTTACCCGTTTGATCGCCATTTTTGACCACGCCTCAGCCGAAAAAAATAAGAAAAAACACTGAAATCTGCAGGTTTTGAAAATAAACAAAAGCGCAGAAATCCGCAGATTTTGAAAATAAGCAAAACGCGGAAATCCACGTATCCACGGAAATTCGGCATGCCTATGTGAATTTGAGAATTTTTTTTTACTTAGAATTACTCTTTAAAAAATAACCAGGTCATATTAAAACACAATGTAAACCTCCTGGAAAAAAATTTGAGACCCCTTGAAAGTTCATTTTTTTCCTGGAAGACAATTTCTGCTCATTTTGTGCTTAAATAATTATCATTTTGTTATGAGGTAATGATATTTACATACATGGAAAATCACAATTTCTGTATTTTCTATTTTATCTAGAAATAGTATTTTTGATACATTGAAAGTTTTATTGTATTTTTGTCAATTTAATCATGTATTTCACATTTTATTTTTTTATTTACATAGAAAAATCAGAGGAAAAGCCAGTAACATCAAAAGAATTAAGTGCAGTTCTTGACAATTTAAAGCAGCAGAATGATTTATTGACAAGAATAGCTACGGCAAATGAACAGATTGCACGAGCTTGTATGATAATTGCCAACAATACAGAAGAACGAACAAAAGAAACATCTCTACAAACTGAACTAATAAAAGATATCAATCAAACCTTAAAATATGTTTTGAAGCAGAAATCAAATGAAGAATTTTTTTAATTTATTATATGTTCTCATCTGTTGTTCATTTTTAGTGTTGGAGGATATAACATTCATTCAATTATAATTCATTTGTTAAAGAATCACAACTGTTATGTTGTTGCAAATATTGTATATATGCCTGTAAGGAATGGGGCTTTTCCCCCCTTTATTTAAAAATTTTGTTATCAATTTTTATCAACAATAAAATAGTTTGTTAATATTCATGTTCTTTGTGTTTTAGTATAAATAGGGGTGGGATAAATATTACTACTACTATATTCCACTATTTGGTATTCAGCCCCCCAGGGGAATACCTTCTTTAGGTATTTGCGGGTTTCGCGATCCCGGGTTCCGGAGCGATCTTTCTCCTTTCCTTTTTTTTTCTCTTTTTTAGTTGTTTATCCTTTTTTCTTTGTTTCACACTTTTTAATCTTCTCTTTTCAGTTTGTTATCCCTCTTTGTTCTTGTTCATGTTTGATATTTATACTAATTATTTTGTTTTCATTGTTCTTTGTTATACTAACTTTGTTATCGTTCTTTTGTTTTGAAAAAAAAAGAAAAAAAAAAAAAGGAAAAAAATTAAAAATGTTTAAAGACAAAAAAAACATTTTTTTAAGCTCCCTCTTAAATTACTTTTTATACAATAGTGGTTTTTTTTATACACGTGAGACACCCTGGGTGTTGAGGTTTCTTTTAACCTCATCGACTTGTTTCTTCCTTTTTAGGTTGGTATCAAGTCCCAGGGTGCAGGGCATCTCTGAGCTCTGGTTCCAAGTACGGGGGGCGCCATGCTTGCATGGTGATTGTTAGGAGTAACACCAGAAGACTGGTGCCTTTCGACGTAAGGGCCGGCTGTAGGTTGGACAGAGCTGTAAAGGCTTACCTACGGCTACCCATTTTCCTTGGAAAAGAACCGGAGCTTCTGAGATGCTATCGAGTTTAACCCTTAAGTGGTGAGGTGATTTTTTATAACATAAGTGGTGAGATGGGGTGTATGACACCCCAAAGTTTGACTTCTTACACACTCCACAAAATTTGGCGAATTAAAATAAGAAAATTTCCTGTGAATTTTGCATTATTTAATTATATAAAAACAACAAAAAAAGTTCTGTAAGTGTACATACATATACATATAAATTCACGTATCTAAAGTGTCTAGTAATGTAAAATGGCAATATTTTAGAATTTAAATTTATCTGGGGTGAAAAACACCCCACCTCACCAGTTAAGGGTTAACCCAATGTTCGAAAAACGTGGGGGTCTGTTGAAAATAGTTTTCGCCCTTTTGAGACCTGCACCAGACGTAACGGTAAGAAGAAGGGTCGGTGACCAGGCCCGATGCCTGGCGTTTTATTTAATCTCTCTCTCTAATATGGCGACAAATTTAGGAAATCAAATATGCGAAGTGGAGGCCCCACACCAAAAGGAGAATAATAATCTACTGATTTGTGAATCAAATTGAAGTAATAATGAGGAGCATATAAAATCATGGGCAGATAGAGTTGAAGACTTTACTTCCAATAAGGAATGTAAAAATATCAACTCTAATGCTAGCACAACTCATGAAAGGTTTTTTGTGGTAAAACGTCAAGAAGGGACATTTGACAAAACTTCTCCCTTTTTAATTACTAAAGCTATCCAAGGACTGATTGGTGAGCCGAAAATGATAAAAAAAACCCGTACTGGTTAACTGCTAATCGAAGTAAACAATAATCAACAAGCAATGAACTTAAAAAAATGTACACACTTTGCCAACATTGCTGTCACTGTATCACTGCATAGAACTTTGAATACATGCCGTGGTGTTATCTCAGAATCAGATCTTTTATATGTCACTGAAGCTGAACTATTAGAAAATTTGAAAGACCAAAATGTTATCGAAGCTAAAAGAATAAAAATTTTCCGCCGAGATGAACAGATACCTTCTAATCAAACCCATATACCTACCAAACACATTATACTAACCTTTAAAACAACCACACTACTTAGATACATAAAGGCTGGATATTTGTCATGTTCTGTCCGACCATACATCCCAAACCCAATGCGTTGTTTTAAATGTCAACGCTTTGGGCACTCCAAAATTCAATGCCGAGGTAAACTCACTTGTGGTCGGTGCGGCACTATTGACCATGAAAGTACTCAATGCCAGGCACCACCTTCTTGTGTAAACTGCAAAAAAGATCACCCATCCTATGCTAAATCCTGTGAACAATGGAGAAAGGAAAAAGAAATACAGACAATACGTACGAAAGAAAATATACCATACCCTGAAGCAAGGAAAATAGTAGAATCTAGAACACCCAAAGTTGGTGTATCATATTCCACTGCTGTATCTAAAACAACAAATAAAACTTATCAAACAGTTGCAACTCAGACTGATCTTTCTACACATACACAATCCCAAACAAAGCAAAAAGAAACCATCCTCTCGAATAATTCTGGAAAATCTTCAAAATCGACACAATCACCTTCAACTAAAATATTAAATCCTGTTGCTTCCAATTCACTACAAAATGCCTCTCAAAAGGCATCGCATACCCTTATTCCTAAACCACCACTTCATAAAAGAACCACTCAAAATATATCAAGATCAGCACCCTCAAAACCAAACAATAGATCTGAAGCTCCTGAAAATAAAGCAAAAAAGAAAAAAACTATAACGCCTAAAAATGAAAAACACCAAAAACGGACAAATAAGATAGATGAAACATGCATGGATGATGATGCTATAACCATTCATCCTGAACGAGATGCAGAATTAGACGATGGAGATAGTAGCATGTCTACTACCTCCGAACAAAATGACATTGATACATATATCTAATACCCTCATTTATGATTAATATTATCTCATGGAACTGCCGTGGCTTTCATAATAAATACGACGAAATCCGAAACATTCTTCTTGACAATCAACCCATATGTTTAGCTTTACAGGAGACCCATCTTAAGCCTACTGACAAAGCAAAATTGCGCACTTACACTATATATAGAAAAGATTTTTCTGGCAATGATAGAGCTACTGGTGGAGTGGCTCTTATCATCTCCATTAATTTACCTCAAACTCATATCAGTCTAAATACAAATTTGCAAGCTGTTGCAGTCCGTATACATTCAAACCGTCTAATAACAATATGTACACTCTACTTACCACCAAGTCAATCTATTCAGTCTTCAGACCTTGACAATCTCCTTCTCCAACTCCCCACTCCGTATATCATTCTGGGAGATTTCAATGCACATAGCCAGATGTGGGGCAACCAAGACTCTAATCGCCGTGGCGAAATAATAGAAAAACTGATCTCTGACAATGGTCTATGCCTGCTCAATAATGGCGACCATACTTACTTTCATGAACCTACCCGCACTTTCCATGCTATTGACCTTATAATCTGCTCCCCATCTATCTACCCTCATTGGAACTTTTGGGTATCAAACACTTTGCACGGCAGTGACCATTTTCGTACTTTCATCACACAGACTACTCCAACATGGACTCTAATAATTACTGTAAACGTTATATTTATGACAGAGCCAACTGGCCAACTTTCACGGACCTTGCTAAAATAACAAATGATATGATAGATGGTGACATTGACGATGCGCTTGATAATATCACCCAGTGTATTATCAATGCTGCAGACATGAGTATTCCAAAATCACTTTCTATACCACGACACAGGAAACCATGGTGGAATGATGAATGCAAAAAGGCAAAGAAAAATCAACAGAAAGCTTGGGGCATTTTCAGACATTACCCTACCAACAATAATTATATTGCTTTCAGAAAAGCTAGGGCGGATGCTAGAAGGGTGCGACGTAAGAGCCAGCGTGAATCCTGGATGCAATATGTCTCCAAAATTGACTCCAATACATCAAGTAAAGTGCTTTGGAAAAAAGTGAAAAACTGTATGGGACTGTATACAGAAAACCATATCCCAATCCTAAATACAAATGGACAAACTATAGCATCTCCTAAAAATATTGCTGAAACAATAGCGAGTACACTGGCATCCAACTCTAACTCAGACTCATACCCTGAACCCTTCTTATCTTACAAAAGACAAATGGAATCTACCAGCATAAATTTTAATTCACAACAGTCCTATGACTATAATTTACCATTCACTAAACCAGAGCTTTTAAGATGTTTGCAAAATAGCCGTTTATCTGCTCCAGGACACGATGGCATTACTTACACCATGATAAAATACCTTTCTACTACTTCTCTCAATAATTTACTAACTTTCTACAATAGAATCTGGACTGAGCATACTTTCCCTAAAGCTTGGAGTAAAGCTATTATCATTCCTTTCCCGAAACCAGGTAAAGATTCCAGTGACCCAAATAACTACAGGCCTATCGCTCTCTCTAGCAGCGTTTGTAAACTCTTGGAAAAAATGGTTAATTGCCGCCTGGTTTATGTTCTTGAATCAAATAATTGCCTTGCTGCATTTCAAAGCGGATTTCGTCGGGGTAGATCTACTATTGATAACCTCATTCTTTTAGAAACTCATATACGGACTGCTTTTCTAAAACGCAACCATCTGGTGACAGTATTTTTCGATATGATGAAAGCTTATGATAAAACCTGGAGGTATGGCATCCTTCGTGATCTTTTTAACTTGGACTTTCGTGGTAATCTACCCATTTTTATTAAGAATTTCCTTGCGGTTCGAATATTTCAAGTTCGAATTGGGGGGATTCTCTCCAGCTTTTATGTACAAGAAGAGGGTGTACCCCAGGGCAGTGTCCTGAGTGTCACCCTCTTCGCTATCAAGATTAATGACATACTGAACCAATTGCCCCCAAGTGTTCAGGGTACACTTTATGTTGACGATATTAAAATTTCATGTAAAGGACAAGATATGCGTTTTATCGAGAGACAATTACAAATTGCTATCAACCATATTATCCAATGGACAAACAGAAATGGCTTTATTATATCCCAAGACAAAACCTCTTGTGTGCACTTCTGTAGACGCAGGGATCTGCATCCTGATCCTGAGATTTTTATTGGAACTTATCAAATAGCTATTGTTGATAGTCCGCTTTTTGGGCCTTCATTTTGACAAAAAACTCACTTTCCTGCCTCATGTTTTGCAGTTACGCAAAAAGTGTGAGCGATCACTTAATTTAATAAAGGTGCTCTCAAACACATCTTGGGGAGCAGACCGTACCTCTCTCCTGAAAATTTATCGATCCATAATCCGCTCTAAAATTGACTATGCCTGTCAGATCTATGGTTCTGCACGTAATTCTGTTCTTAAAAAATTAGACACTGTGCACCATAGTGCACTTCGCTTTTGTTCTGGTGCATTTCGTACATCTCCAGTTTTAAGCCTATATGTTGAGTACAATGAACCAGCATTACACCATATTCGCAAAAAGCTTTCATTGGACCTGTACTATCGTATTCTTTCACATCATGGCCATCCACTTCATGCGTATATTTTAAATTCTGACAATGATATTCTTTATCAACATCGTCCATCTTGCATCCCTTCATTTGGTGTCAGAATAAGGAGCACTGTTAAAAATATCCATTTAAACAATATTGAGGTAAGCTCATGTTCATTACACAAGTTCCCTCCTTGGATAATTTCTAGCATTACCACCCTCCATCCCTTTAAAGGGTATGACAAAAAGAATCTTGCACCTGTTATCTTTCAAAATTTGTTTGCTGCACATCGTTCCAGTTTCAGAAATCATACAGATATTTACACTGATGGTTCTAAGAGTAGTAGTGTTGTTGGATGTGGTGTTTTCTTTGATAACACCAGTTTCAGCTACCGGCTTCATCCTTCAACTTCAGTATTTACAGCCGAGTTGATTGCGATCGAGAGAGCCATGTTGCACATATCTCACCATCATAAGACTTCATTCATCATTTATACAGACTCAAATAGTGCTATTGACGCAATAAAATCATCTAATAAACATCCTTATGTTTCAGCAATCTTGGAACTTTATAATAATTTGACAAATCGAGGTTATAGTATCTTATTTTGCTGGGTACCTGGACACGTGGGTATCTTTGGAAATGAAAAAGCGGACAAGGCAGCAAAACTTGCCCTTAGCCCTTTAAATCATAAGATTCCATTCTCAGACGTTAAATTAATTATAAAACAGTACATTCATAATAAATGGCAGGAAAATTGGAATTTAGAATACAATAATAAACTGCACCACATCAAACCAACGATCATAACCTGGCCCCCTAACTTTCCAAGAAAAACAGATGTTCTTCTGACCCGTCTGAGAATTGGACATTCTAGAATCACCCATAAACATTTGTTATTTAGGGATGATGCACCCATGTGTCCTCATTGTCATTTTGATTGCCTAACTATCCATCATCTTTTAACTGACTGTCCGGGCCTCCGGCTCTTGTATAGAAAATATTTTAACTCATCATCACCTATTTTGACAAACCTCATTGGGGAAATACCTCATGGGGCACTTTTTGCTTTTTTAAAACATGCAGGATTTTATTTTGAAATATGAACTTTTTTATCGCTATTTCTGTTCCTATGACTTCGACCTTGTTTCTATGACTTTGAAGTGTTAACGACATTTGGATAGGAACCCTATCCAAATGAGTATTCTTACTGTTTTAACTTTACCTTTTATTCTATGCTGTAATATTATTTTAAATTAAAAATTTTTTACTCTATATCTGGATGGGGTGCCCCATCCAGACATCCTGATCTTGTTCCTCTTAGATTTTTTTTTTTTTTGTCGTTGTTTTGGTGCAGCATGTCCCTCAAGGGATTTTGTGCCACTAAACCCTATACAACCAACCAACCAACCATTTGGTATTCAGTCTTTTTTCCAAATACTCTTGGGCCAAATATTGATGGCTTCTTGGTCGCTTATTTCTAAAACTAGCGGGGAACACCAAGCCATGCTCGGTTAAAGTAAACTCTGTATTAAACTTTATATAAAATGAAATTCTCGCTCTATTATTGCTATAAATAATTTATTTTATAATATTCTTATTTACAGAAACTATAAATATAAATACCATGAATATATTTCTAAATTTTACATTAGTTAAATATTTACAATGAAAGAACATCCTTCCATACTACATTTTTAGTTCTTTGATGTCTTTCTTTTGGAATCAGAACTTTCTAGACTTGAATGCCTTTTTTACACGTGAGAAAGCAACATGTAGCATTCTGTACATAAAGACGGAGACGCTTAAATCCAGGCCCACGAAATCGAATGCTTGCCCTTGAGCTTTGTGGACAGTGATGTCAAATGCTGCCTTCCCAGGAAATTGATGGTGCTGCATAGTACATCTGAGATCGTTTGAGCCTTTTTTTAGATAAAATTGGTTTGACCCATAATGACCCAATAAAGAAACACTTCTCTGAATTTTTCAAACATGTGACCCAGCCCAATAGTTTTATTGTGCCAAATTTCGTTAAATTTGATCCTATTGTTTTTTTAAATATAAATAGCTTGACCCAGACCCTTTATGACCCAGTAATCGAAAATTCTCAAACATGAGACCTAGCCCAATAGTTTTCTCGTGCCAAAAAAAAATGTTGCATTCAAAATTTCGTTAAAAATCAATCCACTTGTTCTTTAGATATAGCTTGACCATGATCCATCATGACCCACAAATGACTCTTATAATCAAAATCTCTTGATCATGTGATTTAGCCATTAGCTTTCTCGTGTCAAAAAACTGTTACAGGCAAAATTTCGATGAAACTGATTCTGCCATTCTTTAAATATGAATAGCTTGACCCAGACCCTTAATGACCCAATATGACCCATTAAAATATTTTCTCGAACATGTAACCTAGCTCAATGTTTTTCTCATGCCCGAAAACCAAAGAATACAATTTTTAGTCAAAATTGCAAGAGAAAATCTCTAGATAAAAATAGCATGACCCACAATGACCCCAAAAATGACTCACTAACCAAATTTTATCGAACATGATACCTAAACCAATGGTCTTTTTGAAATCCAAAATGATAAAATATCAAATTTGGTCAAAATCGTTTGAGCAGTTTTTTAGATAAATGGCTTGATCCATAATGACCCAAAAATGACCCACTAATCGAAATTTTTTGAACATGTGACCCAGCCCAGTAGTTTCTTCATGCCAAAGAACAATTGGATACAAAATTTCCTTAAAATCAATCCAGCTGTTCTCTAGATATAAATAGCTTATCCTGACCCATTATGACCCAATAATTGAATTTTCTCGAACATGCGACCTAGCCCAATGGTCTTCTCGTGCCCAAAAATGGTAAAATCCAAATTTTTGCGAAAATCGTTAGAGCTTTTTTTGAGGTAAAATTTACACACACACAATTTTTGCTTGCATTATAGTATAAGATATTTGCTGAGTTATTAAAAGGCGGCTTTTTTGCATTTCCTTTGATCTCAAGTTTTTTGTATTAATGAGTTATATACAGTAATACTACTGTCGTCCATGATATACATATATAATTTAAGTGTTTTGATTATTTTCTATTGTACAGCATCTTTATTTGTCTTCAATATCTGAAATTTTACAATGTAATCATTTAACTAAATTTCTTTAAAAACCCATTTACTGAATTTTTCAATTTCTATTTGAATATGTTTTGCTGAAATCTGCAGGTTTAAAATTTGATTATTTTTAACTTGTGGAATTAGCAATTAAATAAGATATTTTTATGATAAACGTTGATAATAGAAATTTATACAAAAAAAATATATATAATTATTTGATTAATTATAAAAAATAAATCATACTGATTATTTAATAAACGTTTTCATACTGAGAAAGACCAAGTCACATATGGCAAAAAAACACATTTAATGGTTTCAAAATGGCTTACAGTAAAATAAAATAAAGAAATTCACCTAATTAATAATTATTAACCCTCTGACCACCAAGCATATAAGCAAAATTGTAATGTGGTTTTTCCTATGATTATTTTTTAAATACTCAAAAAAGATGTTTTTTCAAAAATGACATAGTGTTTTGGGATGGGAAAAACAGCCTTGAGGATATTTACCATAACCTAACTTATGAAAACTGGATTATGTCTTTTGAATTAATTTACATAATGCTTCTGTTACAGTGAAACCTACAGCTTAGTGAATAAATATATCAGTTTGTGGCAGTGCAGAGATTAAAGTAGAAATGAAGAAATTTGACTAACAATTTAAAGAAATAATGATAATTGTATATTAAAATAAACCATTTATCATTGTAAAGCCTGAAATTGTGGTGCATTGAAGAATAATTTTTCAGTATGTTCAGGAAGAATTCTGTTCGCATCGTTTTATATATGTTGCCTGTTTCAAAAAATAAACATTCACTATATATTGTGCTTGCAGGAACAGAAAGATATTTTCTCGGTAAATTTGTAAGTTTTGGAAACTTTTCTGCATTAGCTTTCCACTAATTAAATCAGGGTTTGCAAGGCTGGGTCCTGTTTGAAAAAATAAAAAACAGTGGGTTTTGGGGGGTTTTCAGAATGGGCCCACTTTGAAAAACCCATAATGTGGGTTTTTACAATATTCAGAAGTATTTAAAATTTTAAACAACATATATATTCAATCAAAATGTATGTTAGCACACTGAAATAATTTATTAACGTAGAACATAGTAAGTCATCTAGACAACATATGTAGTACATAGCTAAAGACATATCATAAGAGTCTTTGAATAAAAGAATTATATCAGCTAAAACCACGAAAATGAAAGATATGTATTTTTACTTGTTTCTACCTTTGCCAGAAGAAAATATTGGATTCATAAATATTTTTGTCTTCTAGTTTACAAAATATCTATATGTTTTCGAAAAAGTTATAAAGATGATTTGATGTTTTTCAAAAAATATATGTCTGTATGCGGCAAAAAGTTTGTGGATGCCTTATTTAAAAAATGCATAGAGTTTCAAAAAACTTTGGATTTAGATAGATCTTTCTATAAACTGTTCCTGATTAGTTTTTTGTGTATATTGCCCAACATGTGGTGCTGCTATGCTGCATTTATCTCATTTTTTTTTAAATACTTTATCTCAAAAACTAATGCATAGGTTTTCACCAAATTTCAGATTCAGTTACCAGTTGACTTAAGTTTCTGTTTATTAAGTTTTGGTATATATTGCTCAACTGGTAGTGCTGTTATGTTTCACTTTTTGCAATTTCACCAATAAATCTTATTGCAAGAATTAGTGTATAGAATTTAATAAAAATTTACATTGAGTTAAACAATGGTGTAAACTGGTGCTGATTTTTTTTTTTTGGTGTATCTTTCTAGCAGTAGTGCTGCATTTTATATGATTTCTGCAACAGTTCTGTCTCAAGAACAAATGCACAGATTTTCATCAAACATCAAATTCAGTTACATGTTTGTGTAAACTGTTAGTGATGAGATTTTGCTGTAAATTCCACAACAGGTTGTGATAAGGTTTTGGCGTAAATTGCACAAGTAGTGTTGTTTTACTGAAATTTTCATGATTTTTGTAAAATTTTTATCTCCAGAACTATTGCACACAATTTAATCAAACTTAATATTATATTATATTTTTACGCAGATCCATATTGGACTTGGGTGTATATTGAACAATAGGTATTTTATACTCTTTGTTTAATTTTATATTTTTTGAATTGAAAATTTTGGTTACAGATATCTGAGGGTAGGTTCTGAAATTTAGTGATTTATTTGAAACAAAGTGACACTTGCATCTCCTTGTTAAATGGGTTTAATTCATGAACCTATATTTTACAAACTTCATGATGGGCAAAGATTGTCATTTAATTTTGGTGCTATATAATAACAAATTTGAATTATTAACATGTATGGGGTAAAGAAAGTTTTGTTATTGGCACATTCAATTAGTTTATCCAATTTTCCTTTACTTATATATTTTAAATTTTAGTATTCTATTCACTATTTGATTTCAAAGCAAATCAACAAATTTTATATCTTTATATTTAAAACTAATTTGTTAGAAACATGCCATTTAATTAATTCATGTAATTTACACAATTTATAATTTGTAAAACAGCATTACAATTATATTGTATATAAGGGAAGAATACATATATTTTATGTATTATAATATATAATAATATAATATACAATAATGGAATATTGCATATTTTATATTTTTGAAAAAATCCATGTTCGTTGTTTTTTTTTTTTTTTTTTTTTTTATTTTATTTTTTTTTTTCCAGAAAAATCAGGGTTTTTGCAAACCCTGAATTTTATGGACATTGTCTTAGCTATTAGGTGTTTATAAAAATAATTATTTACTTCTGATAGGTCATCCATTGAATTTTCTGCTTCATTTGTTTTATCCTGTGATCACGAATTTTATATCTGAGAAACAATCCTAAAATGAAGGATCATTTAGTCTTGTCATAGATTTCAACATAACTGGAAAATGTATGTTTATGGAATATGTTAGGCTTTTCTTCCATATCTAAAATGAGCTTTATTTTAATACATTACTCATCAACTTTCAGTTTATTTAAAATAGCCATCTTTAATCTTGGATCTAAAGCTGTTGCAATACCTTAATTCTTATTTTCAAATCATGCAGATTGCTTGTCTAAATTTTGTACAAGACAATTTAAATTAATCCAACACCAGAGAAATTATTTCTTGGCTTAGAGAAATACAAATTATAAGTCTTAACAATGAGTATAGCCACAGAAATTGAATATTTTGTGGAACTGACTTCTTTTGCTATTGCTCCCCCCCCCCCCCCGGGGGATACCTTCTTGAGGTGATCACGGGCTTCACAACCCCAGGCACCTGCCTCCCTGAGGGATACCTTCTTTGGGCATTCACGGCTTTACAACCCTGAGCACCTGTCCCCCAGGGGGATACCTTCTTTAAGTATTCACGGGCTTCACAACCCCGGGGCACCTGAGTGATCTTTCTCCTTTCCTTTTCCTCTTACTCCTCTGGTCTTCCTTTCCTCTTTGTTTCACTCTCATTGTGGTTTCCTCTTCGGAGGTTGGGCAATTCTGTATGAGCCGATGTCATCCTGCATATCGACTAATGGAGAATTGTAAACCATCCACGTGTTGGCCGTGCATGGCGACCTGTGTCGCTGGAAAGGGGGATCCTGGTAGTTGAGGGAAACCAACACACTATTTTGGCCTCGGCTTCAGGTAGACAGGAGGTGCATTTGGTCCTGTATGCATCAATCGGCTGGTCAGCTGACTTTCGTCACTGGCTCTAAGGATCAAGTGATCGAGCAACTACTAGTCATCTCGTTAAGGGTGGAGACTGACATAGGGTTGTCTTGTGACCGTATGGGCCCTGGTTAGCACTGGTGCACGAATGTGCATCCCCTTGTAGGGCTCGGGAGAGGGTGGTGCGGCT
Organism: Maratus speculifer; assembly: GCA_964019185.1. Taxonomy (NCBI): domain Eukaryota; kingdom Metazoa; phylum Arthropoda; class Arachnida; order Araneae; family Salticidae; genus Maratus; species Maratus speculifer. The sequence goes on from OZ025301.1 coordinate 249,019,405, forward strand.
GGGGTCTGAATTTTATTATTTTTAACATGGATGGGAAAACTTCATTTCCTTCTATGTCTCTCCCCAGTGGAGAGCAACAAACTGTACAGAAAAGTTCTTTCACTCGTTTCTTTTTGGTTAAACGCACTGATAGTCATTCTGCTTGTTCTTTTAAAAATACTTCACCTTTTCTAATCGCAAATACATTTCAGTCTGTTTTCGGTGATGGTCATTCACTTAAATAAAGAATACTGCCCAGTTAAACTGATGGCATTGAGCTCACAGGCTACAAATACTAATTGCACATTAAAGCCTTATATTTTCAAGGGTTAATTCCGTTCGAAAAAAAAATTAAGAAAGGGAAACAGTTCTCCCCTTTCCTCTTTTTTTATACTTAATCATTGAACCTCCTATACTATCAAAGACATGCTTTATCATATAAAAAATCTATATCCAAAATTCAGAGCAAATTAGATAATTCTTAATAAAAACCCATTTAGCATTTATATAATTTAAAAAGAGTTATCCCCCTCTTTTATACTTAACCATTAAACTTCCAAAACTATTCAGAGATTTGAACGAAATCTGAAAATTCTGCTTGAAAAACCCATTTATATAAATTAAGGGGGGGGGGGCATTAGAACCCCTGTTCCCCCTATTTATACTTATTCAATGAACACCTAATAACAGTCACGGAATCGCCTCATCAGAATGATCCTAATCTAAATTTTGAACGAAAACTTAATTCTGCATGAAAATCCCATTTATATCAACTAACGGGGGGGGGGGGGGCATTAGAACCCCTGTTCCCCCTATTTATACTTATTCAATGAACACCTAATAAAAGTCACGAAATTGCCTCATCAAAATGATCCTATATCTAAATTTTGAACGAAAACTGTTAATTCTGCATGAAAAACCCATTAAATCAATTAAGGGGAGGGGCATGAGCCCCCCGTTCCCCCTGTTATACATATCGAATGAACTCCAAAAACTAATCAGGGAAGCGCCTTCTCAGGATATACCTATATACAAAATTTCAAGTGGATCCGATATTTTTATCATGAGTTATCGCGTTACGCACATACGAACAAACATACAGAACGGACGGGCATATAAGCTCTCAGGCTATGTAGCCTGTGAGCTAAAAACTGCAGTCTGGGGATCTGTTGGTGGAGATGAGCTCTCCCAAACAATTTCAATTTATCCCCAATTGCACTACAATAGGACCCTTTTCAGTTTCCGTTCAAGTACACAAAACTTTAAATACTAGCTGTGATGTTATATCTGAACCAGAACTTTTATTTTCTACAAAAGAAGAACTCTTGGAAAATTTGAAAGATCAAAATGTCATAGATGTAAGGCGCATAACAATTCGTCGGAATGAAAAAGTGCTTCCCACAAAGCACATCATTCTGACATTCAATAGTCCTAATCTACCTACAAGAATAAAAGCTGCCTATCTAAGCTGTCCTGTCCGACCTTTCATACCTAACCCTCTCTGTTGTTTTAAATGCCAACGTTATGGCCATAATAATATCAACTGTCGTGGCAATGTTACCTGTGCTCGTTGTGCAGAAGTCGGCCATGATGGTACCTCTTGTGAAAAATCTGAATGCTGTGCAAATTGTAAAGGTGACCATTCTGCATACTCTCGTTCATGTCCTAGTTGGAAACGTGAAAAGAAAATTCTTACAGTCAAAATTACACAAAATCTTTCATATTCTGATGCTCGGAAAGTTGTTGAATCCAGAATCCCATCAGTTGGCATCTCTTATTCTAGCCTACTTAAATGTCAAACAAACTCTGAGGCACATAAGCACTCAAGACTGATTCTGCCACTCCATTTGACTCACCCTCATCTAGCAATTTAAAGAAAAAAACCTGTAATAGATACTCTACCGCTAGTACAAGACTTATGCCAAAATTAGAGCTCTGGCCACCATCATCAGGACCTGTCGAAATAGAATACCTTTATAAACGAACACAAAACTCATCAATCAAAGCTACAAAATCTGCCGAACATGAGACACAGAATACTTCCGTATTGAATAAAAACAATTTGTCGAACCCTAGCATATGTTCAAGTGAAAAACCAAATAGAAAATCTAGCACAGAGAAAGATAGGAATAAACCCTCAACACAAGTCTCTTCACAGTGGAAAACTGTGAAGAAAAAGGGCAAAAAATCTTGTCTCAGCTCAGCCATAAAAAATATAAAGGACCCAAAACAGTTGCTCAGTTATGCAGGGGTCAGAGTTGTCCTATATTTCCTATATATCCTATATTTATAAAATAATCTTCAAAAATGTCCTATATTGTCCTATATTTCTTTAATTGTCCTATATTTCCTATTAGGGATGCACCGAATATTCGGTATCTATTCGGCCATGTTACCGAATATTTGGTTAGGCCGAATATTAAACTATTCGGTTGAGCCGAATATTCGGCTTGGCCGAATATGCAACTATTCGGCCGAATCTAATACTTAATAAAAACTTTTCACTATTTCTACTTTAAACTGTCAATATTTTAATTTATATTTAAAATAATTAGAAACAAAATCATTTTTAAATAAAATAGAATGCTTTTGCATATTTATTTGCTGTTTGCAAGTATAACTTAAGAAAATTAACCATGAGAAGGATTAAAATGGTGATTTATTAGGATTCTCCTTAGGAATAAATTATGTGCTGTTACAAGTTTCTAAATTTTGTTTAGTAAATAATCTGTTTCTTGCTTTTCCCCAAATAAAAGTCCTTTAAAAGAAAAAAAAAACTTTTGAGATTAGTAATAGCTATCAAGGCAGACAATTTTTGTTCATGAAACCATAATCATAATCAACTTATTGAGTCATAAGTACATTGTATTTCATCTCACTCTAGCTCAGAACTTGGGTGTTCGTTTATTACATTAACAATAAATAAGATAACACATTTTCAACTCACATGCTTTGATTTCTGCAAAATATGATATGATGAGAAGGGTGGAAAATACCACCATTCATAAGAAAAGAACTATGAGCCAAACATTTTATTCAGAATTAAGTTGAAAGTATTTGTACTTTATATTGAAAAAAATCTGCCTTGAGTTATTTAAAAAGGACAATCATCAGACTGTAAAATTTTTCTTCGGCCATTTTTTCATTATTTGATTTTAAAATGTTTGTTTTGATTCATAGAAAATTTTATTAATTAAAGTTTCATAATTGCGCTTCTTAAATAACTCAAGGCAGATTTTTTTCAATACTAAATACTCTTATAAAAAGCTCTTGTTTATCAAATTGTAAGTTTATTTTATTAAATATTATGTAAAACTGTTTTAAAAAGTAACATTTTAATACTTTTAAATTTTGAAATATAAAAAGTATTTGGAAAGCCGAATATTCGGTATTCGGCCGAATAGTTAACTATTCGGCTGGCCGAATATTCGGCATTCGGCCCAACAATTACTATTCGGCTAGCCGAATAGTCGGTATTCGGTTCACCTGTCGGCTGAATATTCGGTATTCGGCCAAAATCACTATTTGGTGCATCCCTATTTCCTATATTTATTTACTTTTTCATATATTTCGTATTACTATCATTATCTGCTAGCATTTACGATTGCTTCTGTTTTTTTTTTCCCCTGTATCTCCATGCAACAGCAATAGTTCAATCCTGCACACATTGCTCATACTTTCCATCAGTACACAAAGTTCAAATGAGAAGGAAGCTGTGGCATGGATTGCTGAATTTTTAAACATGACTTTGTATCCAGGGAGATTAAACATTGATGTCTCTGCTTAATTTCATAAGCTTCGGTTTCCATTTTTTTCTCTTTTGGATGTGACATTAGTAAAGAAATGTTTTTGAATGATTTGATATTTTCATGTGCATCGGTTTGTTCGCTGAGATAGTTCTAATGTTCAATATGTTTTTGTGTTTCACTGCAGTGCCGTGCAAAAGGGGCAGTCACCCCGGATGTGGAAATTTAGGGGGCGTCAAATTTTTACTACAAATGTCATTTTTGGCCTGTCACAAGAAAAAGTTGGAGGGGGGTGGACGCCAAACTGACACTTTGCCCCGGGCACAGTTTTTTCTTTGCATGCCCCTGTTTCATTGCGATTATCCTGTATTCAGCTGCAATAAATAATTTTTATTTTAAATTTTATTTTAATCTAGGAAAAGTATATTTATTTCATTACATTAACGCAATAACACAATGTGAACATATATTGATGAAATTCTCTGATGCTTGGATAGATCACATTGAAGGGTGTGTAAAAAAAGAAAAAATCGCTGAATTATGTGAGAAGGATAAAAATGATTACTATGTCTGGTTCCCATCAGCAACAGTGATTATTTCACAGTTAATGCATCATGTCAAAACGACAGAGCACAAAGATAATTCAGAAAAACAAAGTGAATAGTCTTAATTTCACTTCGTGGATTCTACTGATAGAAAAAGCTAAAGTTTTAATATCAAATTTAAAAAAAAGTTGAGTACTTTGATTTTAAATGAAGGGATTTGTTGTTCCAAGATTTTATGGATAATTCGTATGGCTCTAATTATTAATTTCAGCCATCATATGGAACACAAGATTTATTTTGTGAAATTTTAAGATTGCTTTTTGCCACAAGGTACACAGTTAAGGTCAAAGAAAGTATCATATGCCATATCTCATGACTTCAGTTTTTAAAGGAAATTAGCAATGATTTCAAGCAGCAGACTTAAGAACAACAATGGAAAAATTCATTTTATGTTTGTTTTTAATATTGCATCTTGATTTAATATCGTTAATTAGTGAAAATTTTTAAACAAACATGGATTATATGCTAAAAAAGTATTATATAGTAAAATATTTTCAATAACATTATTTTCAAAATGTCCTATATTTGTCCTATATTTTTTACAAAAAATGTTCTATATTTTATGAAGTGCTCACTCCTACCCCTGGTTATGCTGAAGAGGCTATGGACTCCTCTAGTTATGAGTCTGATGATGATGATGAAACAAATACTGTTTTTGAAGAGTATGTGCCTTCATCATAGTACCTTAATTAAATTAAAAAAAAAAAAAAAATATTTGTTCTAACATTTTGATTTTTTAACATTTTATGCCCTGTTTTTAAGACAATCATATTTTAAGAACTTTCACTATTTTTATTTAAATATTTATTTTTTAAACTATATTTTTGTTGTATTATACATTTAAGAGACTTGGCTACTCTTTACACATTGCATTGTTTTTACACCTATGTCACTGTTTTTTCATTCATTTTTTGATTTGCACAGTTTTTATGATTTTTTCAAAGATATTATTGACCATTATTTTATTATAAACTATTATATTGTTATTTTATCAACTTGATTGATTTTAGCTCTTATTTTATCTAGAATTGTTTTGGTCCTATGAACTTGCTTATTTTACATTTTTAATCTTAATGATTTCATCATTTATATTTGCTTTTTATTCATCATACAAATATACTTTTTAATGGAATTTTAAAAAACTCTTAGGGTTTTACATTATCCTGTTCTTGGCGCATCATGTCCCTAGTGTGACTTTGTGCCAGTAAACCCCATTCAACCAACCAACCCTGAGCACCTGAGTGATCTTTCTCTTTTCCATTTCCTCTTACTCCTCTTGTCTTTCTTTCATCTTTGTTTCACTCTCATTGTGGTTTTCCCTTCTGAGGTGAGGGCTATTCTGCATGGGCTGATACCATCCTGTATATCGACTCATGGAGAATTGTAAACCACCCACGGTGATGTGCGTGGCGACCCATGTCCCTAGAAAGGGGAATCCTGGCAATTAAGGGAAACAAATACACTGCTTTGGCCTCTGCTTTAGGTAGATGGGCGGTGTATATTGTTCAATCGGTTGGTCAGCTGACCTTTTGTCACTGGCTTTACAGATCAAGTGATCGAGCAACTACTAGTCATCTTGTTAAAGGTGGAGTCTGAAATAAGGTTGTCTTGTGACCGTATGGGCCCTGGTTAGTACTGTTGCATGAATGTGCATCCCCTTGTTGGGCTTGGTAGTGGAAAGTGCGGCTGGGGTCTGAATTATTTTTTTTCTAAATATGGATGGAAATACTTAAATTCCTTCTATCTCTCTCCCTTGTGGAGAGCAACAAATCGTACACACTCCCTCATTCACTAGATTTATAATTAAACATACTGATGGGAACTACTGTATGGGATTGTTATACTTTACTCTGCAAATTGGCAATTAGCAACAGGGTTACTCTTTACTGGGTACCTGGGCACTCTGGTATAAGTGGTAATGAGTTGGCTGATGAATTGGCAAGGAATGGGTCTATCACCTCTTTTGTTGGTCCTGCGCCAGCTATTGGGATCTCTAGTAATCTTATTAGAACTACTGTCTTTAAGATCTTTAGAGAGAAGCAATATGTAGATTGGCGTAACATTAATGGACAGCGACAGGCAAAAGAACTTAACCGTGGTTGTCCTAGTGTTAGGCATAAAGAGCTTTTAATGCTTAACAGGAATGGCATTAGAAAAGCCATTGGTCTTTTAACCGGGCATTGTCCTTTGAAGAGGCACCTTACTATTATTGGTGTAAAGAATGACCCAATATGTAGAGGCTGCCTTTATAAGGAAGAAACAGCTGTGCATGTTCTTTGTGAGTGCGAGGGGTTTTCTGCCCAAAGGTTTGAACACCTTGGTCGTCATTTAATTGAGCCCTGGGAGCTCTATGACATTCCTTTGAGATGTATGCTGAATTTTGCTCCAGCGACTGGCCTTTTTTAGGACTTCTTTCTGAGGTTAGTACAATAGACCTCTGGTCGCAGTTCTTGGTTCTTTGAACCCCCCATCTCTAAGTCTAAGTCTAACATACTGATAGTGTCTCTGATAGTTCCTTTAACCACTTAACCGTCTGCCCCGAGATAAGTCGGGGGTAAAAGCACTGATTCCCCATACCCTTCGCCGGTTAAGTGGTTAAAAAAACGTCACCATTCCTCACTGCAAAAACTTTCCAGTCTGTCTTGGGGGATGGTCATTCTCTCAAAAAACTACAATCTGGTGATTTACTAGTTCAGGTTTCTGCGGCCAAACAATCACAATTTCTCTCTAATTGCACTACAATAGGTACCTTTTCTGTTTTTGCACAAGCACATAAAACTCTGAATACAAGCCGTGGTGTAATATCTGAACCTGATCTGTTATTTTCCACAAAAGAAGAACTTCTAAGTAATTTAAAGCATCAAAATATCATAGATGTACGCCGAATCACTATTCGTAGAAATGAACAGATAATTCCTACAAAGCATATTATTCTAACCTTCAATAGTCCAACATCATCAACAAGATTTAAAGCAGGCTAACTAAGCTGTTCAGTATGACCATTTATACCAAACTCATCCGTTGTTTTAAATGCCAGCGATATGGCCGTGCACAACCTGTCATGGCTCCGTTATCTCCGCACATTGTGCAGAGGTCGGCCATGGCAATAAACCATGTGGGGAAAACCTGAATGTTGCGTAAACTATAAAGGGGGTCATACAGCCTGTTCTTGCACTTGTCCTAATTCGAACCATGAAGAAGAAATAATTACTATAAAAATTACTCAGAATTGGTCTTATGCAGATGCCCGCAAACTCATTGAATCCAGAACGCCATCTGTTGGAATTTCCTACTCTAGCTTACTTAAGCAGCAATCTAAACATGTAACACACATTAGTACCCAGTCTGACTCCTCTTTTCCACCAAGCTGTTCACCTGAAAAAACTTCTAGCATTAAAGAAAATGACCCGTGATGTATACTCTACTGCTGCTACAAGAGTTTTGCCAAAATTAGTTCTTTGGAAACCTTCATCAGAGCCTGTACCTGTAAAAATATAATACCTAACTAGTCAGTCACAGAAACCATTAAGTCAGATAAAAAAGTTAACTAAACATGATTCTGAAAAGACTCATGTTTCATCTGCTTCAAATTTCCAGAAACCTGAAACTCTTCGAACTGTAAAACCTATCCAGAAAAGGATGGAGAATAAAACTATTCAGGGTTCTTCACGGTGGCAAACTTTGAAGAATAAAGAGAGAAAATCATGTCATTGACCATCTACAACTAATCTGAAAGGCCCAAAATAATTAAATAAGTATGTGGAGGAGGCTATGGAGTCTGAATCTTAAGACTCGAGTGCTGATGAGGAAAATGTTGTTTTTGAAGAATATAAGCCACATTGATGTTGCCTTTTTAAATTCTGTGTGCTTTAAATTGTTTTTATGTATTTATTGTGTATGATTTTTGTTGTGATTTAGTACGTTGTGGTGATGCAGGAACTCATGCCGGTAGGCAGTTAGGAAATAATAACATACATTTATTCAGAACATACAACCTCACTACATTGCATCTAGTGCAGGACTGCCAATCTTACAAGCGTGCCGAAGAGGCGCCATCTATCATGAACAGGAGCTATTATATTAATTCATAACAATTCCCTCCCTTCTTAAAGGACATACAAGATGTCATAGAATCTTGTACATCAAGATAGTTCAAAATAAAACATTTCACGACTAATAAATAGTTTGTTAGGAACAAGCAAAACAGTTTATAACTGCAGACATGCTGGATCAGAAACAGTTCAAAACTAAAAACAGGTTGTCACCAGGATCAAAACAAAACAGTCTATACTGGAGGCGTATTGGTTTCTTTTTAACTCGTTCTGAACATCTGACCAATGGGGTACTTACATCACGAGTGAACACTTGTGGTGATAGAACTGGGGGATCTGCAGATGGCTTGTTAATTACACTTGGAGAACCTACTTCTAAGGGGAGCACAGAAGGTTTGGGGATACTTGTGGGAGCATCAATCTGCAAATCGACAGATTCTGTAGCTGAAGCTGCAGGAGCTGGCAAGGAAATATTTGGGTCTGTTCGTAAGCCCCCCAGGGGGATACCTTCTTTAGGTATTCACGGGCTTCACAACCCAGGGGCACCTGAGTGATCTTTCTCTTTTCTATTTCCTCTTACTCCTCTTGTCTTCCTTTAATCTATGTTTCACTCTCATTGTGGTTTCCTTTTCGTAGGTGAGAGCGATTCTGTATGAGCCGATATCATTCTGTATATTGACTCATGGAGAATTGTAAACCACCCACGTGTTGGCCGTGCGTGGCGACCCGTGTCCCTGGAAAGGGGGATCCTGGTAGTTGAGGGAAACCAACACACTGCTTTGGCCTCTGCTTCAGGTAGACGGGAGGTGCATATTGGTCCCGTATGCATCAATCGGCTGGTCAGCTGACTTTGGTCACTGGCTTTAGGGATCAAGCAAGCGAGCAATTACTAGTCATCTCGTTAAGGGTGGAGACTGATATAGGATTGTCTTGTGACCGTATAGACCCTGGTTAGCACTGGTGCACGAATGTGCATCCCCTTGTTGGGTCAGTAGTGGGTGGTGCGGCCGGGGTCCGAATTATTTTTTCTCCTACTATGGATGGAAAAATCTAATTCAAATAATTCTCTCCCATGTGGGGAGCAACAAACTGTGCAGAATTCATCATTTACACGTTTCTTTGTAATTAAACACACCGATAGCCTCTCAGATAGTTCTTTCAAGAGAACCTCACCTTTTCTTATCGCAAAAACATTCCAGTCTGTTTTTGGCTACGGTCACAGTCTTAAAAAACTGCACTCTGGGGATTTATTGGTTGAGATTTCTTCAGCCAGTCAATCACAGCTTCTGGTCAATTGCACTACAATAGGCTCTTTTGCTGTTTCTGTTAAAGTTCATCAAACTCTAAATACTTGTCGCGGTGTAATATCTGAACCAGATCTCTCCTCAAAAGAAGAGCTTCTCTCAAATTTAAAAGAACAAAATGTAATAGATGCACGCCGCATTACTATCCGAAAGAATGGACAAGTTATTCGGACAAAACACATAATACTAACTTTCAATAGCCATAATTTACCATCTAGAATTAAAGCTGGATACCTAAGCTGTCCAGTCCGGCCTTATATCCCTAACCCTTTACGATGTTTCAAATGCCAGCGTTTTGGTCATACTAACATTAACTGTCGTGGCAATGTTACCTGTCCTCGCTGTGCAGAAGTCGGCCATGATGGTAAATCGTGTGAAAAACCAGAACCCTGTGCGAATTGCAAAGGTAATCATACGTCATACTCTCGCTCCTGTCCAATTTGGAACCGTGAAAAAGAAATTCTTGCAGTAAAAACCAGTCAAAATCTTTCATATCCAGAAGCTCGAAAACTTGTTGAAACCAGAACCCCATCTATAGGTCTTTCTTATTCTAGTTTACTCAAGCAGCAATCAAAATCTGTAAGACATATAAGCACCCAGACAGAATCACCTAATCCACCTAGTACCCCAAAGAAAGAAACACGAGATGTCAGTTGCCCTACTAAACGTTCTGTTAGCCCTAAATTAGAGCGTTGGTTACCGTCTTCAGAGCCTGTTACAATAGTCTATCAACCTATTCAGCCACAAAAACCGAAAAAATCTACTGAACCCCAGACAAGGACTAATGCATCTACATCTAAAATAAATCCTAATCTCTCTGCATCAAATTGCCAAAAACCTAATACTAGTCAAAAGCCTAAAGCAGTTACACCCAATAAAAAAACAGTTAATCTTTCTGCTTCTAACCACCAAAAGACCAATTCTGCTCAAGCCGTGAAAGAAAATCAAAAGACATCTGAAAATAAGACTATTCGAGGATCTCACCAATGGCAAACAGTCACAAAAAAACAACGGAAATCAAATCATGACCTATCTCTTGCTTACTTGAAAGATCCCAAAAGGCTAAAAAATTATGTGGAAGAGGCTATGGAAGAGTCATATGACTCAAGTGAAGAAGAAGGAAACACTGTTCTTGAGGAATATATACCTAATTGATCTTACCACTTACCATTATAATTTGAGTTTTTAAATATTGTCAAAAGTATCATTGATTTTACAATTTTACTAATTCTTGTTATGTATCACTACTTTACTGTTTGTATGATTTTAACTATTTTTTTAAGCTTTTTATTTTATCTTATTGACTAATTATTGTACTACTATTTTATATATCATCATTTCGCTTTTAACTTTTTACTATGCCTATGTTAGTTTTTTAAATTGACTTTTATATTTTACATCCTTTAAAGTTTACATTTATTTTTTTTCTCTTTACCTTGTTCTTGGCGCAGCATGTCCCTAAAGGGACCTTGTGCAAATAAAATCTATACAACCAACCAACCAACCAGCGAGCGCGCTATATTTTTTTGCATGAGCAGGTGCGTGTCGTATTTTTTACGACAAAAAGTTTTCCCATATTTGCGCTATTATAAATCCAAGACATTTCACAATTATAATATAAGTTAAATTAAAAAACAATTTTTGCATATCAATGGATGACCTTGAAACACTTTCGATACAGTTTGTGAAAGTATAAGGAATATTCCGTTTGTCGTAAAATTTGTGCAGGCGCGCCCGCTGAAAGGTTAACCAGTAATTAATCATACATTGTTTTTCATTATTTATGTGTTTTTTAATTATATTAGTTTTTATATGGTATTTGACTAATTTTTTCTGGCTTGTCTTTCTACTGTACTCATCATAGGATTTTAACTATTTTATATTTTATCTTTTATTCTTTTTTGTTTGTTTTTAATTATCTTGTTAATTATTCTTTTTATCATGACATTTGTATTGCATTCTTTTAATACGACTTTAACATCCTGCAGTCTTTGCAATACATTTTAACTGTTTAATCCTCATCTTGGTCTTCGCGCAGCATGTCCCTTAAGGGACCTTGTGCCATAAAACTCTATACAACCAACCAAAAAAAAATGCTTGGACCAGGTCTTTCCTGATCAGGAGTATAGTCAACCTAAGAAGAAATAAAGGAGAAACATAATTTAAATATTAATTCATAAACAAATTCTAATACAAGTTTTAACAGAAAAAAGTCTAACTATTTTGCCTCAACTGAATGATTTAATATTAATGCATTATAATAGAAATGTCTGTAAATGGAAATAGTAACACCTCACTTAACTACAAACCTTCAGGAGTTTTTTCACAATCTGAATGAATCCAAATAATTTAGTGTTTTGATTTTAAGCACTTATTATTTAATTTCATTCGCAATGAAAAATGTCTGGATCAAAACATTTTTTGTTTAAAAAAACAAAGTCCCTGCCTAAATTGAATTTAATATTCCTACTTTTGATTGAAACATAATATAAAAAAATTGGCTCATGCATATGCATAAAATAAATTTTGTTTACTTTCTCATGTTAATTTAAACAAAGGTATCAGTGTTGAAGATTTCACATGTCTTATGAAATTTTCTATTTTGAAAAGTTTATGTGATAAACAATTTGCTCTTTCCTTAATATTTAAAATGAACATTATTCGATTAGTATAAATATTAAGATGTGAATATGAAACCTAATTAAATGATGTAATAATATGAAACCTTATTAACCTAATTAATGTATTTACCTCTTTTGGCACATGGTAGCCAATTCTACAATCTTAACAATTTTTTCATATTATAACAGAAATATTTAACACATATGCAGATTAAATTTTAAAATACCATTGATATTGAATTCCATGTAGCTTTTTTCAGTTCCATGAGTTTCTCCATTTCCAGGATTATTCCAGGAACTGAATATATAGTGGACATTTTTATCAATGCTGTTTGAATTTTTGCCTCCATCTCAGCCATTGATGAAGCAAGCCTTAGTTCAACTTCTGTTTCAAGTTGAAAGTGAACAATTACTAAACAGTTCATCACCAGTCTTTATTTTCAATATTAAAAACAACAACCCCCCCCCCCCCCCCCCTGATTGAAATCAGTTAAATTTTACTCAGTAATTTATCTGCAACATTTTATAATTAGCTAATGCAAAAGCTGAAAAAAAGAGCTAAGATTAAGTTACATGTTTGAAACATTAGCATATTGAAATGGGAGCAATTCTGTCAGTTCATCATTTTGTCGAATTTCACATGGTACCTTTAAACAGAAATGTTACTTTTCTGTGGAATTCCATTTTTTTCGTATCAAATTTAGCATTTTCGGTTTCGATGCAAATCTGCATTAAAATCTGTGGACCTTTTTTTTGGGGGGGGGGGGGGGGGTGCTAGCAAGCAAAATACAAAAAAGCAAGACATCGAATGAACCACCGTCAAAGTCTGCATTCTCCCTCAAAGGCATGCCACTTCCTAATTCCTGTTTCCTATCGCGCAAATAGACTGCACATCAAAGCGGGAGAGATCGTCTGCTCTTTCTCTCTCTGATCTATACACTTACATCCCTGCCATCTGGTTTCTGTTTGCCTGGATCTGGATTGTACCATGCACATCAGCGAATTGCCAGAAAAAAGAAGATGCTTAAAGCCTTGGTGAATAAAAAAGTTAATTTTGAATATTACAACACTGTTTAACGCAATTGGCCAAAGCACATGGTAATATCCCCATATAACGTGTATTCCTCTTGCATCGTGTTCATATCTACTAATTTTTTTTGTTTTTTTGTTTTTGTTTTTTTTGGTTTATACGGATGAGAAAAAAGTTTCAAACTTCATTTTTGTGTGTTGCCTAAAATGGCGAACTTTATTTCTGATATCCCAAAAACTCGCGAAATAGACAAAGACGAAAAAACAAATTTAGGTGTTAGTGGCTAACAAAAACAGTCACTGTAAAAGTAGCCGAAAAAGCAACCAGATGTATCTCCAATGTATTTACCTTAAGAAGTACACAGACTATTACATAATTGTTTAAGTTTTTTGTTTTTTATTTTGTTCACCAAAAGTTCCAGTTTCCTCCTATGTTTTAGTCTGAAGGCTTTCTCCATTGATGATATTTTATTTATATTTTCTTTTTTAGATGCAGAAACTTCTTTTTATTATGCAATTCTGCCTGATATGATTTTCTGGAAGATCTTAAATTTTGGCACAAATTTGCATCATGCAGGATTTTTTTTTTAAATATTTTATAGCAGATTGTTCTCTGCTCTTCATTCTATGCTTGACTGTTTGAATGGAAGAATTTGTTTCAATATTTATCCTGTCAGATTGTTTATCAATTAAATCTGACATAATATTAAATGTGCCTTCCACTTGAGGGCAATGGAAACAACTTAGGATGGATTTCACACTTTTCTCCAGACTGGGATATGTTTGCGTCTTGAATACTTCAGACCACCAAATATGTAAAGATATAAGTTGGCCTAAATCATCAACCGGAGATAACAAACTGAGATACTTGATATTGGTGAACCTCAAAAGCTAACGATTCTAAATCCTCATTTGTCAATACATTCGTAATTAATGATGGAAGTTTTTGCAGCCTCTGAAGAGTAATTTCATGCCCTCTTCCAGTTGGGTCGATTCAGGAAAGACATTTCAATAAAGGACTGGATAAAGGCAATTTCTTTTGCAAATATGCAGCACATTGCATGTAGGCACTTTTGGCTTTTCCAAGAAATCATCTTTTACTTGATCATTGGGACATTTTGAAATCAGATTAAGTTCCTGCCCCAATAACGATTCCATTTAAGCTTAAATAATAAGATTCATCTAAAACATCAATATCTAGAAGATCTTTTGTGCTTCGAATGCGCAACAGTTTTTGTTTCATGAAACATGAGAGAAAATCTAAAAATAATTGTTTTTGCTCATTATAAATTTTGTGAATTAATGATTACTTAGATTGAATCAGGCAGACGTACTTTTTTAACAAAGGTAATTCTGCAATGTAAAAATGGAGAATCATGAGTCTTTCTTCTGAAGTGAAATAACTTTTCAGTGATGCGTTCGTTTTCTTACCATCATCAGTCAGCTGTTTCAAGGATAACTTCCTATGAATGTCCCTAATTGTTTCTTTCTAACCAGACTCAATGTTTTTTTTTGCTTGTAAATGGAACAAATTACAGAAAAGTAAACTGTTTTGTCAATGTTATTTAGAAAGCCGTAATACAGAGTAGTTACTGCATCCAACAAATGCAGCAGGCTCATTGCAGCATCATAGCAGGATAGCCAACGATGAGGTATCATATCAACAAATGAAATATATTTTATGTTTAAAATACAACATACCTTCGAGAGAAATTCTCTAACATCTGCAGACCATTTCAAGTTATTAAATATATCCATTAGAAGCGTTTTCAACCAGTTTTCGTATGGTGAATAAAACTTCTTACTTGCATTGTTTATATGATGACAGGAATCACCATTCCCCAGGTGGATACCTTCTTTAAGTATTCACGGGCTTCACAACCCCGGGCATCTAAGTGATCTTTTCTTTTCCTCTTATTCATTTGGCTTTACCTTAATACTTATTTTTAAATGATGCAAATTGCTTATCTAAATTTTGTACAGTAAAATTTTTAATTAATCCAACACAAGAGAAATTATTTCTTGACTTAGAGAAATACAAATGTTAAGTCTTAATCATGAGTATAGCCACAGAAATTGAATATTTTGTGGAACTGACTTCTTTTGCTATTGCTCTTCCAGCAGGGGATACCTTCTTGAGGTCTTCACAATTCCGGGCATTTGAGTGATCTTTCTCCTTTCCTTTTCCTCTGGTCTTCCTTTCCTCTTCGTTTCACTCTGATTGTGGTTTCCTCTTCTGATGTGAGGACAATTCTGCATGAGTCAATATCATTCTACGTATCGACTCATAGGGAATTGTAAACCACCCTCATATTTGCTGCGCGTGGCGACCCATGTCCCTAGAAAGGGGGATCCAGGCAGTTGAGGGAAACCAACACACAGCTTTGGCCTCTGCTTCAAGTAGACATGAGGTGCATATTGTTCCCATATGCATCAATCTGTTGGTCAGGTGACTTTTGTCACTGGCTTTAGGGATCAAGAGATCGAGCAACTACTAGTCACCTCGTTAAGGGTGGAGACTGACATAGGGTTGTCTTGTGACTGTATGGGCCCTGGTTAGCACTGTTGCTGGAATGTGCATCTGCTTGTTGGACTTGGTAGTGGGTGGTGTGCCCGGGGTCTGAATTGTTCTTTTATTTCCTAATATGGATGGAAATTCACTTCCTTCTAACTCTTTCCCATGTGGAGAGCAACAAACCATACAGAAAACTCCTTTCGCTCACTTTTTTGTAGTTAAATGCAAATATAGCCATTCTGATAATTCATTTAAGAATATTTACCCTTTTTTTATTGCAAAAACATTTTGGTATGTTTTTAGTGATGCACATTCTCTCAAATAACTGCAGTCTGGGGATTTACTGGTTGAAGTTTCTTCAGCCAGCCATTCAGAACTTCTACGAAATTTTAATACAATAGGTCCTTTTTCTATTCCCGTTAAAGCTCATCAAACCCTAAACACATGCCGTGGCATGATATCAGAGCTGGATCTTTTTTTCTCTACCAGGGATGAACTATTACTAAATCTAAAAAGACCAAAGTAGTACAGATGTAAGACGCGTTATGATCCGTCGAAATGACCAAGTGCTTCCGACGATCACATTATTCACACAATGACTAGCCCAACTTTACTAACAACAATTAATGCTGCTTACCTTAGTTGTCTTGTTCGTCTTTACATCCCTAATTCCCTCCGTTGTTTAAATGCAGCGTTTTGGCACAGTACAACTACCTGTCGTGGATCGATTACCAGTGCATGTTGTGCAGAAGTTGGCCACGAGAGTAAGTCATGTGAAAAACCTGAATGTTGCATAAACTGCAAGGATAATCATGCAGCTTTCTCTCGCTCTTGCCCAAACTTTATCTGTGAAAAGGAAATTCTCACTGTAAAAATAATGCAAAATCTTTCCTTCTCAGAAGCTCATAAAATTGTATAATCTAGGACCCCATCTGTCGGCGTGTCTTATTAAAGCTTATTGAAACAGCAGTCAAAATCCGTAAGACACATTAGCACCCAGACCGACTTTTCTTTTCCACCAAATAATCAAAGCAGAACACAGTCAACAAACACTTCTATCAAAGAATCCATAGATATCTCTCTCCCTGCTAAATGTTCTGGAAACCCACAGTTAGAACGCTGGCCATCATCCAAAGAACCAGTTAAAACAATTAACCTCGAAAAACACCGACAGAAATTGTTAGCTCAATCCCCAAAAAATACTTCTAATGCAGCTGAACCTCAGACTAAGCCCAATTCTTCCGTAAGTACAAAAATACCGCTAAAATCTAATACTCTTCAAAAGCAGAATTTGAAACAAGGATCCTCAGCAATGATAGGAAAAAAGAAAGCATCAAATCCCGCATCATCACAGTGGAAAACTGTGGGAATAGAAAAAAAAAATCCAAATTTAGCCCACATATTGGAAATGTAAAGGACCCTAAACAGCTGCAACATTATTTAGAAGAGGCTATGGAATCAGAGTTGTGCAGCAATGACTCGAATGCTGAAGATGATGCTATGCTCGGAGAATATGAGACTGATTTTATTGGCTTCATTTACTATGATTTTTATATATTTGACTTAAGTAATATTTGACTTTTAATGTTTCATGTTATTTCTCATTACATCACTGTTCATGAGTTTTAAACTACCGTAATTTCTGGAAGAAACGCCGCGACGGCGTAAACGCCGCACCGCGGAAAATCACTCGAAAAAATTTAGAAAATGGTCGTAAACGCCGCAGGTGAAATTTCCGCGATAATCGCGGTTAACATGTTAAACAGAAACACATTAATAAGCTGTATTAAGAAACCATGGAAATGAAATTATAAATCAGAAATTAATAAATAAATACAAAGTTAATAATATTATTTAAATACCGTATTTTCGGGAATAAGCGCCGCGACGCATACGAGTTTAAAAGTAAAAATATGCTTAGTGAGGCGCAATGGATACGGTGATATTTTTTCCTAATAGTACCGTAAAATACCGTTAATCCGCCCCCCCCCCCCCAAACGGGACGAAAAATCATAAAATAATTAGAGAAGGACGCTTACACGGGATTTTTCCAGGATCGTTTCATAAAATTTTCAGAAATGAATCGTGAATCTTTGAATGAATCATGATTTTTGATAATTGAAGCAATACTTGAAAAAAAAATTGGTTTAAAAAAACGTAAATTCTGTCGAAAAATGCAGCAAAAAGGAGAAATTTGTAAAAAAAGCATGAAATCAATTAAGAAAATCTTTTAAAAAAGCACATTTCATCAAAGATTCATGATTCATTCATTTCATTATGATTCATCACTGAATCTTTGGAACGGGGGAAAAAAATCGGATTCAGAACTAATTTTCTGAAAGTTATAAAAGAAGGGGAGGGGGAAATTCAGGAAATTCATTCGAAAATGCAATTTTCGTTTATTCGTAATCTAATGCGAAATTTGCGTAACTTTTTGCGGTCTTTTAATGAAAATTGACATTTTTTCGCGATATTTTGACG
Organism: Maratus speculifer; assembly: GCA_964019185.1. Lineage (NCBI taxonomy): Eukaryota > Metazoa > Arthropoda > Arachnida > Araneae > Salticidae > Maratus > Maratus speculifer. The sequence continues at coordinate 249,037,737 of OZ025301.1, forward strand.
AAATCGAAATTAATTTGTTTTTGCAACCATTTGTCAGAATTCGCGATACATTTTATGTCCGAAATTTTGGAATTATGATCGATTTTTTTTAATTTTCGGAAAAATTCAGAAAAATATCATGCTTGTTTGAAAAAAAAAATGCTCGTAAACGCCGCATCGGTAGAAACGCCGCGTCGCTTGAAATTTCAGTTTAAAACACGTAAACGCCGCGGCGTTTCTTCCCGAAATTACGGTACTTATAGTTATATACTTAAAACTACATTAGTTTTTACTATACATATTATTGGTAATTTTATTTAATTACATTGTTTTTGTTAACCTATTTTTTTTATTTTGTCATTGTCTTGATGCAGCATGTCCCAATGGAGACCTTGCGCTATAAAATCCTATACAACCAACCAACTGAAATTTGCATATTAGTTTGAAAGATGTGTGTGTTAATTCTGTAAGTGAAGTTTTTACTTTAGAGTTTGATTTCCATGTGATTCTGAATTATCCTTAATTTATGGACATGAGTGTATTTTGTGTGTCCCTGTAAATGCCATTCACATCATATTATGCGTGAAATATTGAATTTCAGCAGTGTATAAAATTTATGATACTTAGAATCGTTTAACATAGTTAAAATATGTTGCAAACAATTCCTCTCTTTATTATTGTGTAATGAAATTCTTTTGAGTGACCCTGTAAATGAATATTAACTTATTTTCACCTCATATTTTACACAATGCATATTTTAGTGCATTTTGCGAATCCATATAAATTTGAATATGTTTGACCGGGTGTAACACCTTTAAAATTCATTTGAAAGGATTTTTTCCCATAGGCTACATTGTATTGGAAAACTTTTGGTCCTCCCTGTGAATAAACTAATCATGGTAGAAACATCATTTTCATTAGGGTTCGTGCTAGGATAATTACAAATAACACATAAAAATTTCATAGCAATCCGAGTGTATTTATGGGAGTTAAAGCGCCGACAGATGGCTAGACAAACGGAATGCTTAAACACTTTTCAACTTTGTTGGAAAGTGTTAAAAAAAGAAGAGACAGTGAAAAAATTTTATGTTTAAGGGCCTGTTCCTGCCAGCGAAGACACTCTTGAGCAAATGCTATCCTGAGGCATATTTTAATAGCTTTCGCATTTTGACATTTTTAAATATTTTTCTTTGCATTAGATAGAGGAGGTTCCTCTCAAGATTGCCGTTTGATTACTTTTTAATTTTGGTTGCAGGTATTTTCTATAAAGTTACTTTCACCTTCAAAACCGATTCAGAAAGTGAAAGTAACTTTATAAAAAATATCTGCGACCAAATTCAAAAACGTAATCAAGAAGCCATCTTAAGAGGGACCTCAACTATACAATGCAAAAAAAAAAATTGTTTAAAAATGTCAAAATGCGAAAGAGTTATTAGAAAAATGCCTCCCAGTAGGAATAGCATTAGCTCGCGAATGTTTTCACTGGCAGGGACAGCTCTCTTAAGGATCTTCACCAATAAAATCTTAAAATTTACTCGCAAATGTTAAGTCGAAGTGCATGTAATGCATTCGTATTTTTAAAAATCTCATTAGGAAATTAATATTTTAAACTTCTGTTTTCTGTGTACTATTCTTAAAGGATGAGTCTTTTTAAAATATTAGCTTAGTTTTACTTGAAGTATTATAAGTGCAATCAGTTTCTATAAGATTTTAACACAAAAAAAAATTATAAATTAAATAAAAATTTTGGAAACAATTTGACGTTTGAGAACAATATGCAGAAAACAGAAGTTAAAATATTAATTTCCATAGCTGATATTTCAAATTACAAATATTTCACATGTCCAAGCCCATTTGTTTAATAATAGCGAGGGAAGAAAGATTTTGCAGGTGAGAAATCTTGAGCTGTTTTATCAGCTTTTTCATCAATATTAACATAAATTCTTTGTTTCTTTAACAAGATGATTTGTTAAAAATTGCCTGTGTTACAAGTGTAATCTATTTCTAAAAAATTTGAATAGGAAAAATTATAAATTAAGTATATATTTTAGAAACAATGTGACAATTAAGAAACAAAGTCGCTTCCTTTGAGAATTACTTGAATAATAAACATAATACTAACATAACATTAATTCTTGTTTAATTGAATAAAATATGATATTGAAAATTGCCACATGCCCAAGTCCATTGGTTTCATATTAGCGATAGGAATTAGAAATTTTACAGATGAGGAACCTTAAGCTGTTTTGTCAGCTTTTTCATCAACATTAACATAAAATCTTTGTTTCTTGAATCAGATGATTTGTTAAAAACTGAATGTGTTACAAGTGTAATCAGTTTCTGTAAGATTTTAACACAAAAAATATATAAATTAAGTATATATTTTAAAAACAATTTGACAATTAAGAAAGTCTCATCTTTTAAGAAATTCTTGGTTACTTTAATAATTAACATAATATTAATTCTTGGTTAATTGAATAACATGATATGTTGAAAATTGCCAACTGGAAGTTTTACAGATGAGGAATCTTAAGCTGTTTTATCAGCTTTTTCATCAACATTAACATAAATTTTTCGTTACTTGAATAAGAAGATTTATTGAAAATTGCCTGGGAAATTTCTTTACTACAAAATGTTGAAGGGAACACAAGAATTGTCCATATGCTGCAGGAAAATTTAAATAAAAAATGTAATATAACCCTAATAAAATAGTTGCTCATTCCAACTAACATTCATTTTCTAAATGCAAAAGTTGGTGTTATTTGTAGAGTAGAAACTTATTGCTTCCAAAAAAAATGCTTGGACCAGGTCTTTCCTGATCAGGAGTATAGTTAACCTAAGAAGAAATAAAGGAGAAACGTAATTTAAATATTTGTTCATAAACAAATTCTAATACAAGTTATAACAAAAAAAAAGTCTAACTATTTTGCCTACCCTGAAGGATTTAATATTAATGCATTATAATAGAAATGTCTGTAAATGGAAATAGTAACACTTCGCATAACTGCAAACCTTCAGGAGTTTTTTCACAATCGGAATGAACCTAGATAATTTAATATTATGCGTTTTGATTTTAAGTGCTTATTATTTAATTTCATTCGTAATGTGAAATGTCTGGATCAAAACATTTTTTGTTTAAAAAAAACAAAACATCCCTGCGGGCTCGGCCTATTAAGCATAGGTAAATTTTCATGATAAATACAAATTTTACCAGCAATTTATATTCTGATGGTCTTTTTATTGATAGTCTTTTTTAAAATCACCTATTTAAAAATAAAATGAATTTCATATTCCTACTTTTGATTAAAACATATTATAAAAAAAATTGTCTCATGCATATGCATAAGATAAATTTTGTTTACTTTCTCATGTTAATTTAAATAAAAGTTTCAAGTGTTGAAGATTTCACATGTCTTATGAAATTTTCTATTTCGAAAAGCTGATGTGATAAACAATTTGCTCTTTTCTTAATATCTAAAATAAACATCATTCAATTAGTATAGATATTAAGATGTGAATATGAAACCTAATTAAATGATGTAATGATAATATGAAATTTATTAACCTAATTAATGTATTTACCTCTTTTGGCACATGGTAGCCAATTCTACAATCTTAACAATTTTTTCATATTATAACAGAAATATTTAACACATATGCAGATTAAATTTTAAAATACCATTGATATTGAATTCCATGTAGCTTTTTTCAGTTCCATGAGTTCCTCCATTTCCAGGATTGTTCCCGGAATTGAATATATAGTGGACATTTTTATCAATGCTGTTTGTATTTTTGCCTCCATCTCAGCCATTGATGAAGCAAGCCTTAGATCAACCTCCTATTTCAAGCTGAAATTGAACAATTACTAAACAGTTCATCACCAGTCTTTATTTTCAATTCATGATGGGATTACTTATATTATGCTCAAGCTCCTTTACCCCCCCCCCCCCCCTCTCTCTGAACAACCTCCTATTCTTTTTCAACAGGATATGGATGGAGCAGAGTTTTCCCAATGCTTGGTGCAGAGCTATTATTATACCTTTCCCTAAAATAGGAAAGGATGCTACTAATCCCAATAATTACAAGTCCATTGCACTTTCTAGCCGTCTTTTCAAACTTCTAAAAAAATAATAAATTGCCGCCTCGTATAAGTTTCAGAAACTAATAACTGCCTTTCTGCATTTCAAGTGAATTTCGACATGGTAGGTCTACTGTCGATAATTTTATCCATCTTGAACACTACATTAAGACAGCCTTTTTAAAACACAGCCATTTGGTATCAGTATTTCTTGACATGGTGAAAGCCTATGACAGAACATGGCATTATGGGATCCTTCGTTACCTTTTTAACCTGAACTTTCGTGGGAACCTCCCAATTTTTATTAAAAACTTTCTTGCAGTGCGACTTTTCCAAGTTCATATTGGGGAACACTTTCTAGTTTTTATGTACAAGAAGAGGGTGTACCTCAGCGCAGCATCCCAAGTGTCACCCTCTTGGCTATAAAAATAAATGATATCCTTAAACAACTTCCTCCCTAGTGAAAGGAGATCTTTATGTTGATGATTTCCGGATCTGGACTAATAAAAATAGTTTTATTATTTTCAAAAACAAAACTTCTTTGTGAATTTTTGTGGACAAAGAGATATGCATCCAGATCCTGAAATTTTTATTGGTTCAACCCAAATTCCTTTTGTTGACACCCCCCAGGGGGATACATTCTTTAGGTATTCACGGGCTTCACAACCCCGGGTACCTGAGTGATCTTTCTCCTTTCCTTTCCTCTTACTCCTCTGGTCTTCCTTTCCTCTTTGTTTCACTCTCATTGGGGCTTCCTCTTCAGAGGTGAGGGCGATTCCGCATGAGCCGATATCATCCTGTATATCGACTCATGGAGAATTGTAAACCACCCACGTGTTGGCCGTGCATGGCGACCCGTGTCCCTGGAAAGGGGTATCCTGGCAGTTGAGGGAAACCAACAAACTGCTTTGGCCTCTGCTTCAGGTAGACGGGAGGTGCATATTGGTCCCGTATGTACCAATCGGCTGGTCAGTTGACTTTGGTCACTCACTTTAGGGATCAAGTGATCTAGCAACTACTAGTCATCTTGTTAAGGGTGTGGAGACTGACATAGGGTTGTCTTGTGACCTTATGGGCCTTGGTTAGCACTGGTGCACGAATGTGCATCCCCTTGTTGGGCTCCGTAGTGGGTGGTGCGGCCGGGATCTGAATTCTTTTTTTTCAATCATGGTTGGAAAAAATTTATTTCCTTCTAACTCTCTCCCAAGTGGAGAGCAACAAATTGTTCAGAATAATTTTACTCGTTTCTTTATAATTAAACGCACAGATAGCCACTCAGATAGTTTTTTTTAGAAAACTTCTCTGTTCCTTATTGCAAAAACATTCTAGTCTTATCTGGGGGATGGACATTCTCTCAAAAATTGCAATCCAATAATTTACTTGTTGAGGTTTCTTCTGCTAAACAGTCACAGCTGCTCTACAATAGGTACTTTCTCAGTAAATGTTCAGGTGCATAAAACTTTAAATACAAGCCGTGGTGTTATTTCTGAGCCAGATCTATTATATTCTACTAAAGACGAATTGTTACAGAATTTGAAAGAACAAAATATTATAGATGCACGCCGTATCACAATCAGCCGAAATGGGCAAGTCATTCCTACAAAACATGTTATTCTAACATTCAATAGCCCTACTCTACCGACCAGAATTAAAGCTGCTTACCTGAACTGTCCTGTCCGTCCTTACATCCCTAACCCTATCCACTGCTTTAAATGCTAGTGTTATGGGCACACTAAAACTAACTGCCGTGGTTCTCTTACCTGTGCATGCTTTGCAGAAGTCGATCATGATAGCGATTCATGTGAAAAATCAGAACGCTGCATTAACTGCAAGGGTGATCATTCTGTATACTCCTGTTCCTGTCCTAACTGGATACGGGAAAAAGAAATCCTTGCTGTTAAAATATCTCAATCTCCCCTATCCTGAAGCTCGTAAAATAGTTGAATCCAGAACTCCATCTGTTGGAGTTTCCTACTCCAGTTTACTAAGGCAGCAATCAAACTCTGTTAGACACATAAATACCTAACAGATTTCTCATATCCTCCAAATAATTCAGCCAGAACACAATCTACCAACACACCTATCAAAGAATCCCGTGATATCTGTCTCCCGACTAAATGTTCTGGGAATCGTCAATTAGAATGTTGGGCACCATTTTCAGAACCCGTGAAAATAATTGACCTAGAAAAAAGGCGACAGAAACTGTTAGCTAAGGAATCAACTAAACTTAAGACAGAAACTGTGACTGATTCATCTGCAAAAAATACTACTGGTCCATCAGCATCTAAATTGCAATCCAATACTGATCGAAATACAAAACAGAGCCAAAAAACTTGGATTCAGAAAGATGGAACTAAGGCTGCTACAAGTCCAAATTCTTCACAAACAAACAATGGTCTCAAAAAACAGAATTTAAAACAGAAACTTTGCCCACAAACCCATAAGAAATCTTCAACACTAACTTCTGCACAGTGGGGGGACTGTGGGGAAAGGAGGTAAAAACTCTCTTCTCAGCCCTTAAAAAATGTGAAGGATCAAAAGCAGGAGGAGGCAATGCAGTCAGTCATACACCAATGACTCTGATGCTGATGATAACAATACAACTGATGATTTCAGCAACTTTTTATAAATATATTTTTATAAAAATACTTTTTCAAATTTTTTTGCTTTTAGTGCACAAAATATATGCACAGGTATTCATTCTTTGATTTAAAAATATATCCAAGTAAATATCTTATTTCTTTGTAATGAAAATTGAAGTAAGTTTAAAGACAAATTCTTAAAGTGCCAATTACTGGGGATGTTACCCTATTATTTCTCTTCATCATTTTAAAGGATATGATAAAAACAACTTAGACCCTTCTGTCTTTCAACAGTTATTTGCAGCGCACTGTACAAATTATTGGGATTATACTGATGTTTTTACAGAGGACTTCAAGAGAGGAGATACTGTTGGTATTAGTATTATTTCTTATAGTACTTGTATAAGTTATAGGCTTAATTCTTGTATTTCTGTATTTATTGCTGAACTGATTGCAATAGAGAGGGCCATAATACACATATCTCATCATCATGACACATCCTTCATCATTTATACAGACTCAAATAGTTCTATTGATGCAATTAAATATTTTAAAAAGCATCTTTACATATCATCCATCTTGGACCTTTATAATAAATTGACAAATCTTGGCTATAGTATTAGGTAGATTTCGTATGAAATACTACCTATTGCATTCTCACCAGTTTATATATATATATATCTATATATATATCTCACTTTCTTATGGACACGATAACTTCTATAATTCTTCACCAATCTCCACCAAACTTTTACATAAAATCAAAGGGGGATAAAATCTCGGCTAAGTTCGTTAATGAACAATATCGGACCAAGGGGGTCGAAATAGGGGGCGTTTTTGTGAAAACAGAAAAATCCCCATTACTTCTTAATGAAAATAGATTTCGAATCAGTTTAAAGTTTATATTACTTCTAAAGAATGGGCCAAAAGTAAGTTAAAAGTGGGCTCAAGGGGCGAAAAAAATAGGGTCTTGGGAGAAAAAAATCATAACTTTGTCAATTTTACAGATATAAAATCCATCTAAATTTTTTATATGTATTCTCAAAATTATCTAAAACTTTTGTATTTGCAAGTTTTTGATAGGACTAACACTTACCGGTAAAAAAAAATTAAAAACGAAAATAAAAAGTGGTTTGGAAAAAGAAAAAAGTCTAACTTTGTCAATTCTTAAACTATCAAATCCAATTAAATTTATTTTACATCTCCTCATCAATACCTACAACTTTTATATTGACAAGTTTTTCATAGGACCAATTCGTATAGCAAAAATAAATTAAACAATAATTGGAGTTGGAGAAAAAACCTCTATTCCAAACTGCTTACTTTCTGAATCGTTTTTTAAATTCATTTTTTTAAAACACAATCAAATGGCAGATCATCTTATTTAGGAACTATATAATGTGAAACATTGGTCAGTTTTTTGATAAAGACAGAATATATTCCAAAAAAGGGTATTTTGAACAGAATTTCCCAAAGTGACCGTGATAGGAAATCTGAGAAAGTATTCAAATAACAAATTACGTTTTTTCTGACTCATTTTTAAATCCATTTTTACTGTCAAACGCATCAAATTTACAAGTCCTCTTATTTAGGAGCTGTATAACATGATGCATTGGTCAATTTTTTTGATAAAGACAGAATATATTTCAAAAAAGGGTATTTTGAACAGAATTTCGAGAAGTTATCGTGATTGAAAATTTGAGGAAGCATTGAAATAACAAATTGCGTTTTTTCCGACTCATTTTTAAATTTAGTTTTACTCTCAAACGCATCCAATTGACAGGTTCTCTTATATAGGAGCTGTATAATGTCCCGTATTGGTCAGTTTTTTGATAAAGGCTGTTTATATTTTTAAAAATGCTGCCAAAGTGAGCACTTCGCTTCCCTGTAGCTATCATGATTAGGAATTGAGGTTGTATTCAAAATTGGTTATTTTATAACTCATTTTTAATTCCATTAAGCTCTCAAACGCATTCAATTGACAATCTTTTGATATTTAGGAACTATATAATGTGCTGTATTAGTCAATTTTTTAATAAACTGAATTATTTCAAAATATGTTGTCAAAATGGGCATTTGATCCGAATTTAGCTTAAGATGATTCTGATACAACCAGTTCTTACAGAAAAATGAAATTAAAAATTTTTCAAAAGAGTACAAAAAAAGTTGTTAAACTCTGTTTATCTGTAATCAAATTTATTTTTTGTTGTTGAAATGAGCACTCTTCGAAATCTACCTCCGCCTATAAGCCAAGCCGAGAGGGATTTTTTATTTTGCTGGGTACCTGCACACATGGGTACTCCTGGAAATGAGAAAGCAGATGAAGTGGCAAAGCGTGCTTTTAATCCATTATATCATGCTGTCCCACTCTCAGACGTTAAATTACTTTGTATTCATTTTATTCGGAATAGATGGCAAGCAACAATAAACTACATCATGTTAAACCAACAATCATGGCACGGCCTACAATATGTCCAAGGAAATTCAATGTTACCCTGACTCGTCTGAGATTTGGACACACTAGAATAACTCACAAACATCTTTCATTACGGGAGGATGCACCCATGTGTCCACGTTTCCATTTTGATGACCTGACCATTCATCATCTTTTAACTGGCTGTCCGGGCCTCCGGCACTTATACAGAACATATTTTAATTCATCATCACCACTCTTGACAAACCTCATTGGGAAAACCCCTCATGGGGTACTCATTACCTTTTTAAATCATGCAGGATTTTATTTTGAAATATGAATTTTTTTTCTCTATTATTGTTCTTATGACTTGGACTCGCTTTGACATGTTAATGACATTTGGATTGGAACTCTATCCAAATGAGTTTTCTAGTGATTTAATTTTACTTTTTTATACTGTAATGTTATTTTAAATTTTTTACACTTGCCTAGCTATATTGGATGGGGTACCTCATCCAGATATCCTTATCTTGTTCATTTTTGAATTTGTTTTTTTAGTCTTTGTTTTGGCACAGCATGTCCCTTGGGGAACCTTGCACCATAAAACTCCATTCAACCAACCTACAAACTTTATTTTAAATAGTAAAAACAATAAACCCTCCTGATTGAAATGAATTAAATTTTACTCAATTTATCTGCAACATTTTATAATTAGTTCTTTTTTTCAGCTTTTGCATTATCTAAGATAATTTATATATGTCTGGAACATCAAAAATGGGGCAATTCTGTCAGTTCATCATTTTGTCGAACTTCATATTATACCTTTAATACAGACATGTTACTTTTTTTCAGAAACGCGGAATTGGGCATTTTTGGCACTGAAATTTATCATTCTCGGGTTCGATGCAAATCTGCATTAAAATCTGTGGACCTTCTTTTAAGGGGAGGGGGGGGGGGAGTGCTAGCAAGCGAAATACAAGAAAGCAGGACATCGAATGAACCAGCATCAAATTCTGCTTTCTCCTTCAAAGGCACGACACTTCCTCTTGTTGGATCAGTTCTAGGATTCAATTATGGCTAAGTGCATCATTCTCGTATGTGCTGGATGTATAAGGCCAAAATTTAAGATCACAAATTGTGTAATTCAAACAAATTTATTAATTCCATAACAATGTAAAAACAATCTTCTAATTTCAAACTCTGCGTGGCATGGCTGGCTGGAAACATGGCTTAATAAGGTGGCTAAAATCATTACTGTTTTTGACAGCATAATAATCCCATTAAACATAAATTTGTAACAGCCAAGTCAGAGCTATACCAAGAACTGCTAGGTTCATTTTCACAGCACTCACTTCCCATACTCCCTTCAAAATCTCCAGGCTTAAATACATAAAAAAAAGAGGTTAAAATGCACAGTTAAATGTTATTATGCAAATTTAATTGGCAAGAGAGAAGCTGCAAAATCAATCAACTGCAGGTTAACTGCAGAAAAGATTTTCAACCACTCACTTATCCAACCAACCATTTCCACAATGTCATCACAGTGTTGTGTCTTACCACAACTACTAATTACCAAAGTTAATTAAAAACAGAGATCCCATTAATAACTGACATAACTGATCAAATCATTAAAATATTAAGAATTAAAATTGCCCAATTACTATTTATTACCCAATAAAAATAACCCACATGAAAAGCAAATAAATCAAATAAGAAATTAAAACTAAAATTGCGTTGTGTTAAGAATAAAAAAAAATAAAAACAAAGGACATAATATAGAATAGCAATAACCCCAGTTCTGATCAGACAATCTTGGTAACCCTAAAAACCAACAAAATACTTGCATTGTTTAATCAGACAGGATCAATATATTCAGCAAGAACAAAGAAAATCGAGTTACATTCATCTAAGTAAAAAGGAATAATTCAAACACAAGAATATAAAAAATAATTTTAACTTACTTATGATTAACATCAAATCACATTGATCGTATCTGACTAAACAATAAAGCAAAAGAAACGAAACATCAACTTCAATTACAAGATGAAATAAATGCAATTATAATTAATCATTACCAATTACAAATGCTTAAATTGACAATAGCTGAAAAATTTTAAAGGAATATGAAAAAGAAAATTTAACTCCATTGAATAATTGAAGATGATGTATCGTAATCTATGTAAAATAAATTGACTCATCAAGATCTGCAGGAAAGCATGACAAGGCTAAATAGGCATCCAAATATTTATTGTTTGATGAAATCATACAAGCATAATATTTATCCAATATATCTATTGAAAGGATGTTGATAATTATTGAAATTTCCAACCATTATTACAGCCGAATAATATTGACAATTGAATACAAAATTCAATAAAAATAAATAATTAAAAATATAATAGAGCCACTGGATGCCTAACAATTAAATTTAAAAAGAAAAAAAAAATGGCCATCTTCTAACTTAACCCCCTCAAAAAAGAAAAAAAAATATTATGTTAGTAAAAATAAAAATAAAACGTTAGTTGCTGCATGCTGTGCAACTAACGAAGAGGTTAGTGGAAAATAAAAAAAAAACTTAACGAGAGAACATCATTATGATGGGCCCATCCTCAGAAACAATCATTTTTCCAACAAAGGACACCATGTAGCTGTAGTCTCAGATCAGAGCAACCTCTCTTCTCCACGTCAGGAACCAGAATCTGTCTCCTCTTCCAAAAATCCCGCGGAGTCTCACTTTTCACCATCCTCCACTGCTGCCTCCGCATCATTAAATTAGTGCGGAATAAAAATGACTTTATAAGAAAACTTTGCTCCAATATATTACGTAAAACTGATTAGGTGTAAAGCATCATTAATATTTTGTTTGTTGTTAAAGCTGCTTTGTAAAAAAGGAAGTAATTATCTTTTTATTTTGAATGAAATTCGTTACATATCTTGTATTCCTCCGCGGGATATGACGCACGTCACCGTAGCGTCATCACGTGATTCACAATCTTTAGGCGGGAACCTTCTGATGATATCGATGTTGCCAGATTCGAAGTATTTTAAAAAAGAAAATACCAGAAAAAGCAAGGCAAAGTATAAAAGAGTTAATTATGTTAGTTAAAGCAAAAATAACTAATAAAACATTTAAAACTAAAAAAAAAACAAAATAACTAATAAACATTTAAAACTAAAAAAAATATGCATCCAGTCACTCAACTCAAAATTTTAATATTCAGTGGCTCAAAATTTATTCTATTTTTTTTTTTTTTTTTCATTATTGTATATTTTTCTTATTACAAAAATGACTATGTTTACAATATCAATTTCACTATAGATTAAGTTTTTATGAACAATGTGACGGTTTACAGACTGAAGGCGCGCAAATTCAACCTGCAAAGCACCAATTATGCAACCAACCAACCCAAGCAATGCAAACATCGCACACACAGCATTTTTTATATTGATTTTAACCCAGTGGACAGTAGGAGAACCTTTAAAAATTCTGTGCCAAAAATTAATCAAAATATTGAAAATATAATTAACTTTTAATTACAAAATATAAATGACCGCTAACCCTAAAATGCCGTGGCGAAAAGTAAACAAACAAGACGCGAGAAAAGGTAAACAAACCGGACCGAAGTCGCGATTTGTAAACAAACCGGCATGAAACAAAGCTACAATAAAATTTTAAACCCCAAAAGTAAGAACTGTTAAAATTATGATTTAGAAATAATTTAAGTAAGATTAATTAGTTTATTTGTGTTATTACGACATAACACAATACCCCCGAATCCGCCTAAAAATTTTTGGCACAAAAATTTTTGTCACAAAGGAATTACATTAAAAAAATTGGGAGAACATTGGCAATCGAGCAACTAAAACTAATTCAAAATACAAAAATTTGTCCTAAATAAAGCCTAGGACTGGCTAAAAACCAAAAATTAATTTGAGGGAATGCCTCAACACACAATAATAAAATGCCATAGCTCAGCATGCATGTATGACACTTCAATATTGTACAAAAAAATCCCTTCCCCTAAAAACAAAACAATACAAAACAACCCCAAACAATTAACATGAAACAAAAATATGAACAGATCACTGGACATCACGGGACAAAACATGTTAGAAGAGTCAGGCAACCTTGTAAGCAAATCCTTCTGCTCATTCTCCAACAGAGTAGTCTGCCAATGAAGTAGCTGCCAACCATATAGGAACATCTTTACTTGAAGTAACATTATAGGACTAAGTTCGTACTGAATCATTACATCTTACATGTGTAATTACAACCCATGTTGTAACTATTAACCATAATTGTAAATAATACTTAAAAATAATACAAACTTTTCCTCAACCAAAAAAAATAAAAATAGAGAAAAAAAATACTTTGCAATACATTCAGTTCATTAAACACTTTGTTCACATTATAACAAACATTTGTATAACTAGCTTCACAAATTAAATGAATATAAAATGAAATGATTAACAATTAACACTTAACAAAAATATTTACAACAAAACATAAAATTAACATTTATAAGAACATTTAGGTAAATCCCTGAGATTATACTGATGTTTTCGAGCAATAGATTCTGTTTTTGTAGAATCCGCCCTAATATTGGTCGAAGACCTAGAAACATCATTTTGGTCACAGTCGGTATTTGTCTCTAATTCGCTACCCTGTCTTATGGCATTTCTTTGAACATTTGGAGCAGTAAGTGGATTATCAAGATTAGAATTGCAAGTGGTGGTAGGTGTATTATTTGCTTTAAAGAGAATTTTTAAGGTTTGTGACTTAGTTGTAGGTAATTTATGTGGAATAGTATTGTGAGTGGTAATTTGCTGGCCAGAATTATTTACATTACTATTGTCATGAATTAAGTTGTCATTTTTATCGTTATTGTTTTCATATAAAGCTGGGTAAGTAAATCTTTCTTCTATACGTGTTAATCGATCAACATGAACAGTTTGAATGTCTTTAGGATTATTTATGTGCATTATTTGGAAGTTTACTGGACTGGTTTTATATTTAACTCTGTATGGACCTTTATTAACCTGTTGAAATTTTCTAGCCACACCCTGTTTGAAAACAGGGGTATATAAAAGTACCAAGTCACCAACTAAAATCTTTTTGTCTTTAGCAGTCCTGTTTCTATAGTTTTCTTGTTTTTCAGCGGCCTTCTCTAAATTTTCTTTTATAATTTTGAAAGACTGTTGTAATCTAATCTCAATATCCTCACTGTATTCCCTAGTGTCAGCATAAGAAAATTTATTTTCTTTAACCAATAAATCTACTGGAACAACTAAATCCCTACCATAAACAATATGAGCAGGAGTATCCTGAATTGTAGAATGGTATGATGTTCTATACGCTAACAAAGCTGAACTCAAATACTCATCCCACTGATAATCTGTCGCAGTAGCCAAATGCTTAAGGGCATTAATTATAGTAGCATTAGCACGTTCAACAACACCATCTGAACTAGGATGATAACTCGTAGTTGTGTGCTTCTTAATGCCATACTTTTTGTACACCTTTGTAATAGCATCTGAAACAAATGGTTTACCCTTGTCTGACACCAGATGTTCTGGCACCCCATGTGTGGCAATAAACTTTTCTAACGACCCTGCTATGGAATTTATAAGTAAATCTTTTACCGGATAAGCTTCCACCCATCTGCTAAAATAGTCGCTCATCACTAATATGTGTCTATTACCTTCAGAAGTCAACGTTAAGGGTCCAACAGCATCAATTGCTACCATTTCAAAAGGACGTGTTGGAATTGGCATTCGTTGCAATTGAGCTTTGTCACCTTTCTTATATCCACGACGCTGTGCACAAGAAATACAAGATTTTATATGATTTAAAACGTGACGTCTCATGTTATGCCAGAAATACCATTTGCGAATTTTATTTGTGGTTTTCATAAATCCTGGATGTGCCGAAGCAGGAGAATCATGTGCAAGGTTTAATATTTCAGGAACTAAGGACTTAGGTACTACTAGTTTATCTTTTACATTAAATTTAGATTTGAAATTCTGGTGACAATAAAGAACTTTATTTTTGTAAAAATATGTGTTTTTTCCCATGGTTATGTTATCCTGTGTTCCTAGTAAGTCTATTATTTCTTTACATTTAGCATCCTGTTGTTGTAATTCAGTTAGTGTGTCATCAGTAGTGTTATTTAGAGAAATTATATTTTCGACCTTAGCAACATTAATTGTCCGCGAAAGCACATCAGCTGGGATGTTGTCTTTGCCGGGAGTATGTTTTATCTCATAATCAAAGTTCTGTAAAGCCAAAGCCCACCTTGTAACTCTACCACAATCTTTTAACTCAAGTGCGCGGGACAGACTCTGTTGGTCACAGTATAAAATAAATTTTCTTCCATATAAATATTGCCTAAAATGTCCCACACCCCACACTATAGCTAAAAGTTCCCTCTCAAAAACAGAATATCTAGTTTCAGCATCCTTCAATGTTCTACTAGCAAAACCTACTGGATGTAAATCTCCTTTATCATCATATTGACTTAGAACAGCACCCAAAGCAAAACCAGATGCGTCTGTATGTAATATGAAGTCTTTATTTACATTAGGTATAGTTAAACAAGGTGAATTGATCAAACCTGCCTTTAAAGTTTCAAAAGCTTTGTTACAGTCTTCATTCCAAACAAAATTAGTTTTATCCTTAGTTATTTTAGTTAAAGGTAGAGCAGTTTCGGCAAATTTATCTAAAAATTTACGATAGTAATTACAAAGGCCAAGAAACTGACGCACATGCTTTTTATTTTTAGGAATAGGGAATTGTTTTATTGCTTTTAAATTTTTATCTTCTGGAAATATTTTGCCATCTTTGATATGAAAACCTAAATAATTAATTTGTTGTTGAGCTAATTGACACTTTGCAGGGTTAATTTTTAAATTGTGTTGATTAAGCCTGTTAAAAACTAAGTCCAATTTAAGTAAATGATCTTCAAAAGTTTTGGAGGCAATAATTAAGTCATCAATGTAAGTATTTATGTTGAATTGTTTTAAACCTGCTAAAATTATTTCTAATAATCTTTGAAATGACGAAGCAGCATTGCGGAGTCCTTGTGGCAGCCTATTCCACTCAAAGTGTCCAAATTCAGTACAAAAAGCTGTTTTATGTCTATCATTGGGATCTAAGTGCATTTGCCAATATCCCGAGCATAAATCCAGACAAGAATAAAATTTTGCCCCTTCCAAGGTATCTATTAAATCAGAAATTAAAGGTAATGGATAAGGTAGAGGTTGAGTTTTAATATTTAATTTACGGTAATCACATACAAGCCTATAGGTATTATTTTTCTTTTTAACTAAAAGTACAGGAGAAGCGTATGGGGAGTCACTCATAGAAATTATACCTGCATCTAAAAGATCATCAACCTGTTTTTTCAATTCTTCCTTAAGAGCATAAGGAGTTCTATATGGTCTGCAGCGAATGGGAATATCATCAGAAAGGTAAACTCTATGTTTTATAGTACTACAACCGGTTAAATCTTTGACTGAATTCGCGAAAATATTTTTATGTTTATTTATTAATTTCAACATATCTTCCTTCTGTTGCTCACTTAAATGCGTTAAATTAAATTGCCCACCCACTAGATCAAAATCTTTATCTATTTCAGTTACTTCAGTTGAATTTATTTGTTCATTCTGTAAAGTTATCCCTTCCACCTCTTCTATACTTACTAATTTAGTTCCTTTATTTATATAAATAACATCATCAGAAAAATTAGCTAATTTGACCCAATAATTACCATTTTCATTAAATTCATGTATAGAACTACTAACTGCCCATTTACTGCTTAATGAATATTTATTAGGGGATATTAGTACAAATTCAGATTGTTTTTGTTTACCTTTTACAGTGACTTCTACTATTAATTCAGATTTTGGAGGTAATTTATGTTTACATTTACTTTTCCCAGTATTTATATAATCTATTTCAACTAAGTTACAAAAATTTTCACTCTGATAGTTAGAAAATCTAATGTTAATTTCATCCATTTCTATTGCATTCTTTTCAAAATTAATTTTAACTTTATTCTCTGCTAAGAAATTATTCCCAAAAATGACATTATAATGTGTAGAATCCAATTTATTTATTACATAAAATCTTGTTTTGACAATTTTACCTGCCATATTTAATTTAATAATAACAAAGTTTGTAATTATTGTATCATCTCCGGTTACCCCTGTAATTTTCATAAAACAATCCTGTATGTCTTCAACCAATCCATCCCCCAATAAAATTTTCAACGTTTGAAAAGCAATTAAATTTACAGATGCCCCGGAATCTATTAATCCAATAAAATCTTTTTCACCCACCTTGAAATCAATTAACGGTAAAGAGAATCTTGTGTTAGCAGCAGAGTCTGCTCTCACGCACTTGGGGTTTGTAGTCAAATCGGATTGTGCTAATTCCGTTTGCCCCTCTATCCGTTTAAATTGTTTGCTTGTGTTTCTGAAATTTTACTTCTGCAGAATCTGCTTATATGTCCAATTTTCCCACAAGAAAAACATGTAATATTATTTCTCTGCCTATTAGAATTTTGTGGTTGTGTGGGGAAATATTGTTGTGAATATTGTAATGTAGGTTGATGACTCATTGGAGGTTGTGAAAATTGATACTGCTGAAAATGTGGATTATGTGGCGGTTGTGGTGGTGGTTGACTGTTAATTAGCATAGTGAGATTTTTCACTTGTTGTTCTAAATCATTTATTTTTTTGTCTGATTGCAGCATGTTCGCGTGTAATAGCTGCTTAATTTCTGCAAGATCCGAGTTCGACCCATTTTTCATCTCCGACAACCCTGCTGCAACATTTATTTCAGCATTATTTCGATCAAAGGCTAGACATTTTTCCTCTTCCAGCGCTGCTTTCCAAATATCGGAGAAAGTTTTGGGGGCTAAACCCATAATAAATCTACGTGAAGTCGCATGCAGGCCTTTAAGTGCCTGATTAAAAAGAAGATTCTCCCGAATCTGGTCATTCTCTGGGAAACAGCTATGTGCCAACCCCGATAGTCTTGAAAGGAATCCTCTAGTGGATTCCGAATGTTTTTGTGACGCTTGAGTAAATTTTAAGATGTTATTTTGTCCATCCCCAATTCTACCAAAACGTTTAATCAATTCTGATTTAACTTCTGACCAAGACTTAGCTTTCTTCACTATGGGATGGGTTTTCGCAAATGTTGCAGCCTCACTTAAGAGTTTCATTTTAGTTGCAATAATTAATTGAGTATCGGCCCAAGATGCCAATCTCCCAATTTCCTCAATGTTGTTAATAAAGTCTTCAACTGACCCATCCTCTTCTCTCCCTGAAAATGTGCTAATCATAGCTAAATATTCAGGAAAAGCATTAATACGGCACTCCAAAATTTGTGGAGAAATGGTGTGAACAATTTGAGGAATTCCACTGCCTCCCGTTGCTCCCAATTCATCCCCTAAACTATTGTTATTCTGCGTATTATTTTCTGTTGGTATATCATCTCCCTCCAAATTGCACTGAATCTGTACATCATTAGGTAGAGCATACTCATCTTCGGATATGGTAAATTCGGATTTAGACATAATTACAATTATAAATACAAAAAAAAATTATATTAAATGTTCTCCACTATCCACCGGTTACAAACAAATCAATTAAACTTTCCTGCAGTGTAAAAAAATTGATTAAGACCATAAGTTTGTCTGACCAGCACGGCACCATAAAAATATGTGTTGTGTCTTACCACAACTACTAATTACCAAAGTTAATTAAAAACAGAGATCCCATTAATAACTGATCAAATCATTAAAATATTAAGAATTAAAATTGCCCAATTACTATTTATTACCCAATAAAAATAACCCACATGAAAAGCAAATAAATCAAATAAGAAATTAAAACTAAAATTGCGTTGTGTTAAGAATAAAAAAAAATAAAAACAAAGGACATAATATAGAATAGCAATAACCCCAGTTCTGATCAGACAATCTTGGTAACCCTAAAAACCAACAAAATACTTGCATTGTTTAATCAGACAGGATCAATATATTCAGCAAGAACAAAGAAAATCGAGTTACATTCATCTAAGTAAAAAGGAATAATTCAAACACAAGAATATAAAAAATAATTTTAACTTACTTATGATTAACATCAAATCACATTGATCGTATCTGACTAAACAATAAAGCAAAAGAAACGAAACATCAACTTCAATTACAAGATGAAATAAATGCAATTATAATTAATCATTACCAATTACAAATGCTTAAATTGACAATAGCTGAAAAATTTTAAAGGAATATGAAAAAGAAAATTTAACTCCATTGAATAATTGAAGATGATGTATCGTAATCTATGTAAAATAAATTGACTCATCAAGATCTGCAGGAAAGCATGACAAGGCTAAATAGGCATCCAAATATTTATTGTTTGATGAAATCATACAAGCATAATATTTATCCAATATATCTATTGAAAGGATGTTGATAATTATTGAAATTTCCAACCATTATTACAGCCGAATAATATTGACAATTGAATACAAAATTCAATAAAAATAAATAATTAAAAATATAATAGAGCCACTGGATGCCTAACAATTAAATTTAAAAAGAAAAAAAAAATGGCCATCTTCTAACTTAACCCCCTCAAAAAAGAAAAAAAAATATTATGTTAGTAAAAATAAAAATAAAACGTTAGTTGCTGCATGCTGTGCAACTAACGAAGAGGTTAGTGGAAAATAAAAAAAAAACTTAACGAGAGAACATCATTATGATGGGCCCATCCTCAGAAACAATCATTTTTCCAACAAAGGACACCATGTAGCTGTAGTCTCAGATCAGAGCAACCTCTCTTCTCCACGTCAGGAACCAGAATCTGTCTCCTCTTCCAAAAATCCCGCGGAGTCTCACTTTTCACCATCCTCCACTGCTGCCTCCGCATCATTAAATTAGTGCGGAATAAAAATGACTTTATAAGAAAACTTTGCTCCAATATATTACGTAAAACTGATTAGGTGTAAAGCATCATTAATATTTTGTTTGTTGTTAAAGCTGCTTTGTAAAAAAGGAAGTAATTATCTTTTTATTTTGAATGAAATTCGTTACATATCTTGTATTCCTCCGCGGGATATGACGCACGTCACCGTAGCGTCATCACGTGATTCACAATCTTTAGGCGGGAACCTTCTGATGATATCGATGTTGCCAGATTCGAAGTATTTTAAAAAAGAAAATACCAGAAAAAGCAAGGCAAAGTATAAAAGAGTTAATTATGTTAGTTAAAGCAAAAATAACTAATAAAACATTTAAAACTAAAAAAAAAACAAAATAACTAATAAACATTTAAAACTAAAAAAAATATGCATCCAGTCACTCAACTCAAAATTTTAATATTCAGTGGCTCAAAATTTATTCTATTTTTTTTTTTTTTTTTCATTATTGTATATTTTTCTTATTACAAAAATGACTATGTTTACAATATCAATTTCACTATAGATTAAGTTTTTATGAACAATGTGACGGTTTACAGACTGAAGGCGCGCAAATTCAACCTGCAAAGCACCAATTATGCAACCAACCAACCCAAGCAATGCAAACATCGCACACACAGCATTTTTTATATTGATTTTAACCCAGTGGACAGTAGGAGAACCTTTAAAAATTCTGTGCCAAAAATTAATCAAAATATTGAAAATATAATTAACTTTTAATTACAAAATATAAATGACCGCTAACCCTAAAATGCCGTGGCGAAAAGTAAACAAACAAGACGCGAGAAAAGGTAAACAAACCGGACCGAAGTCGCGATTTGTAAACAAACCGGCATGAAACAAAGCTACAATAAAATTTTAAACCCCAAAAGTAAGAACTGTTAAAATTATGATTTAGAAATAATTTAAGTAAGATTAATTAGTTTATTTGTGTTATTACGACATAACAACAGCAAGCTGTGATGTTGCATGACAGGCCTAGTTAAAGTACACACTTTGTACTTCTGCAAATAAAGTCCAGTTTCATTTCAGTAAGTAATTAACATTCAAAAACAATATATTGAAACTTTAAATACATATTTAAATAAACTTCAAACATTTTAACAAATTACTGAAATATTACTGTTTTATTGAAAACATTAAGTGTTATTGGTTGAGCAGAGAAACTGGAAAAACTAACTGGGAAAATATATTAATACTTTTAGACTAATAAATTTAATTAAAACTTTATATATTTTAAACTTAAATCAACAAATGCCCCCTTTTTCTCAGAGTCCTTAGCTCATCCAAACAACTATTTACAATAAAACAAAAACTTCTTACTTGG
Organism: Maratus speculifer; assembly: GCA_964019185.1. Lineage (NCBI taxonomy): Eukaryota > Metazoa > Arthropoda > Arachnida > Araneae > Salticidae > Maratus > Maratus speculifer. The sequence continues at coordinate 249,059,109 of OZ025301.1, forward strand.
CAAAGCCTTTGTTAATATATCAGCCACATCGGCATTTCCCCATACAAATTTAAGATTAAATTTACTTGAATTATCTTTTACAAAATAAAATCTAGTATCTATATATTTAGTTCAATTGTTTTCAACACAATTCTTTGAAAAACATATTGTACTTTGATTATCGCAGAATACATCAGGCTTATTATGATTTAAATTAAGAAATGAAAACTGTCTCAGATCCTTAAAATCCAATTAAGCTTTTATACAATCTGACCGGACAATATATTCTGCTTCCATACTAGATAAGGCAGTACATTTTTGCTTATTTGAATTTCATATTATGGTTATCTTGTCTATGAATATGATAAAACTACTGACAGATTTTCTGTCTACAATATCAGATGCCCAACTGGCATCAGTATATACAGTTAAATTATCATTAGAACTTCTACAAAGGTTTATTGAAAAATTACTTGTGTTTAAAACACATTGTAATATTTGACATAAATTTTTCCAATGTGACCAAGAGAGGTTACTTGAAAACTGAGAAAGGACTATTACCAAAAATGGAATATCAGGTCTAGTCCTTCATGCAAGAAATAAGACTACCAATTAATTCTCTGGGATATTTTTGGCTTCTCCACCCTCAAAAGTTTTATTTAAAACAACGCCTGGTGTGAGTGGCATATTACATTTTATTCTAGGAATATTTCCAAATGTTTCACTTAAAGCTTTAATGTATCTCTGCTCATGCATATGAATTTTATTATTTATTTCTTCAAATTTAACTCCTAAAAAGTTTTTAATTTTTCCTAGTACTTTAATTTCAAATTTTGATTTAACTAATTCTATTACTTCTTTGAATTTACTTTTATTTTTAACAAATATCGCCAAATCATCAACATATATTAGTATAATAACTTCAGATTTGTAGAAATAAATACAATTACTACAATCTATTTTCTAAAAACCCAGTTTTATAAACGTATCATCTAATTCAAAATACCACTTACAACCGGCTTGACACAATCCATATAAAGCCTTCTTTAATTCCATCACATAATTTTCCTTTCCCTTTCAACAAAACCCTCTGGTTGATCTATATAAATTACTTCCTTCAATTTCGCATTTAAATAAGCACTTTTAATATCCAAGTGTTGATGTTCCCAGCCCTTTTATTATAGCTACAATTACAAAGAAAAACCTAATCAATGAAAAAGATATTTTCGGCTTTTATGGCTCAAAAAGTACACAAATGCATCTCGAAAAGTCATCAATTATCTTTAAGAAATATCTAACACCACTCAGGGATTGAACTGGGGCAGGTCCCCAAACGTCTGAATGACAAAATTCAAGAATTTCTGATAAATTTATCACTCTCCTGAAAATTTGCCCGTTTCTAAACCAAAGACATTTCCTAACTTAGCAAATTTTAATAAAGCCCTACAATTTTGGTGCCCATAACGCAAGTGGCAATTAACTATATTATTTTTAACTATACGTACACCTGCAGATTCACTTTTACAATTTGCATAAATAGAATAAAACTTATTTTGTTACGGTATAGTTAAAATTTGAGCAATAGCTTCATCAATTATTGTAGCTTGATTATGATTAAAATTAACATTTAAATTTTGAAGACACAGACATCGTACAGAAATCGAATTCCGACATGTATCTGGTGCATAATAAACATTCTTAAGACCTCATAGGGGATATCTCGTTTAGGTATTCACGGCTTCACAACCCCGGGCACCTCAGTGATCGTTTTCTTTTCTCTTACTCCTCTGGTCTTCCTTGACTTACCCCACCGATGAAGTCGCCACTTCCTTTAAATCCAATTTGTAAAATATCTTCAGCCACATAGGCCCACTCACACAATCACAATTTCTTCGACTAATACGCACTAATTAACACACTGTCCAAATGTTCTTGACATGACGGCACAAGCACTTGCATAACAGTGATTTTTCCACCTTCTCAATAAGTTATATCCATGGATAACTTTTGCACTTTTCTTCTTTTCCCCCAAAACCCAACAGATTGCTACAGCTGACCTGAGAAACTGTCTGCATCCAAAACCCTTTTCAACCCATACAGGCAGCAAAACTTCTAATTCTTTCACAGGGGTTGTCGAGGCCAACAACCTTCTCTTTTCCACCAAAGGAATTTCAGAAAGTCTTTTTTTCCCTCTTATTTTAATTGAGCATTGCAGGAAAATTACTTCTTCTGTTAGCCCATGTTTCAAAAATTCATTTGAAGTGAAAAAACTTCTTTAAAACACCATAAAATAAATTAAATTGCGCAAGGCCTTTCAAAAGAACTCAGTCTTTCTTCGTCAGGTGCGAAAAGACGTGCCTCTACTATGAATGTAACGGCACGATTGAAGTGAAAAGGCAGAAAGGGAGCAAGATGATGGAACAGCCAATAGGAAAGTAGAAGGCATCAGCCAATCACGGAAGAGTGTAATCAAAACGTAGAAGAGATGACGAAGGAGACGAGGAAAATGGTAACAAGGGGGGAAAAGTATTAAGTAAAAGGACAGATTATAGTGAAAGTAAATACACACAAAAAAATAAGTAAAAAATTATTTGTTTACAGTTATAAACACACACACACACATATATATATATATAAAATTTGAATTCATAATTAATACAAAAAAAATTAATTATAAGGCAGTGCTGAAAAGGTTTTTCCAGGCTACGAAGAGCGTTTTAGAATCAGTTTATCATTAACAATAATTTCATGATTAAGATAAATAGTTAAATTTTCAAGAAAATCTAACTGAGAGGAACTATTGGCATTAAAGATAATTTTAGCAGTTTGAAAATTGAAACTATGGCCGGAATCCCAAGAGTGCTTAGCAACAGAAGATTTAGAAATTTCTTGATTAATGACATACCAAGAGTGTTCTTTTAGGCGTTTTGCAAGATTTCTTTTAGTTTGACCCATATAAGATAAATCACAGCTATTACAAGGAACATTATAAATTCCCCATTTTTGGAGGTCAGGGACAGAAGATTTCATGGAAGGAAATTTGAATTTGACAGGTTTAAAGGTAACGTTAAAATTGAAACCTCTTAAAACTTTAATTAATTTAAAAAATACAGGTGGATAAAAGGGGAGGATGGTAGATCAAGTTGTTGAACACTCTGACAAACAAAACAAACAAAGAATTGAAAAAATAGGCTCATTTGAAATACACCTGCAAAATAAAATGTTCCAGATAGCTTCTTACTTCTGCCAGACATTAAGTTTGGTACCTTCCTTTATCTCATCTAAGTCTTCAGAATCAACTCAATCATTGTGTTTTAAATTCCAGTATTGTAAATGCAATGAAGAATTAGCATCCAATAGGAAAGCCTTTTTAATGGGATCATGAATGTTCTTTGCTATGTTGCTTTCCGACTTTATTAATTTCTTGAAAGCAACATATGTCACATGGTATTCAAACATTTTCACAATAAGCTAAAAATGTAATTTATGAAAATGATCTACTTAAAAATAAATAACGGAAATTGTAGCAACAACATGCTTTAGAAATAAAAGAATAAAACAGTAAAAGAGGCATATGAAAATAGTTAGTAAACATAGTGGTGAGGAATGACAACTTTCTCGTCATTAACAATGTACATTGTTAACTTTGTTGAGTCACATTCCTCACCAGGGTGAGCAACACAATATGTATCATTTTTGATGACATAGCCAAAAGCAGTGGAACAAAATTTCGATTTATTATATACCTTACCAGCTATGTCAACATGTGAATCGGTCAAAATAAAAATTGTACATATTTCAAAGAAGATTGGTACGCCATCTGGCAATTTTCCCAAGTGTGATGAATGTACCTTTTGTATACAATACATTGTAACAGGACACTGATGCCATTATGCTGAGTGTTCCCTCACTGGTACAAAGAGCATCCGGAGTTTCACTTGGCATCTTTGTCCGAGAAACAAGTCTGATAAAAGACTGGAGGTCTGTGTCACTTCCAAAAAAATTACTTCCACTCAAGTTATATGCCTTAAGCATTCAATGTCTTGTGCAAAGAATTTTGCTTACATTAATGAAATTTCTCAAGTAGTTCACCACACTTTTAATATACTGGTGCTTTGCTTCGAAGTACAATCACCACAAATTTCGAAGTGGCCCAAACATTGTTAGTGCTTGTGGGTAATGGATGAGAAAGTGGATATTGGGTGTCAAGTGTAAGCAAGGTAAAACAACTTGTACAGCTGCAAGGAACTCTGAAGATACCAGTGGAGTCGTGATGGGCCCGGATCTCAACATTTCCTCAATCTCTATAAAATGCTTAACAATAAATTTAATACTTATATTCATAAATTTAATTTTTAATTTATCAAAAATTATACATTATCCAATTATTTAAAATTAAATTTATATAAAAAAATTTCTCTCAAACTGACTAATAATCGGGACATAAGTGGCATTCTCACAATAAACTTAATAAAATAGGGACTTACAAAATGAAAATTTAACATGCTCGCAGTAGATCCTCCGGTAGCGGTTACCCCCCCCCCCCCCCACACACACACACACGAACTACCTCAGAGTTTCTCTGCCATTTACCTTCCTAGGGGTCACCCACCCGAAACTGAACTGTGGGCTGCTCGAACCCCCAAGAATAGAACGGTAGAAGGCACCATTTCTACCATCGGACTGGAAATTAATTGATCAATAGTCAAAAAGAGAAAAATTTATACGAAAACAGGTGGCCAAGAGATCTAAATTGCTGGCAAAAACCTTTAAACTTTGTGTAACAATTATGAAATGGCTATGTACACTCACCATAGCATAGAAATACAAAATTTTTACACTATAAAAATGTCAAACATTGGTACGCAGTATGATAAAAAATTTTTACAAAATTTTTTTTCACTTTTCAAAAACAGTTTCAACGAATTTTAACAAATCATTCTTAGTTTGTGGTTTAGTAAAGACATCGCTGAGGTTTGACTTACTAGAGACGTATTCTAGTTCAAAAGCATTATTATAAATCAAATTCCTAATGAAAAATAATTTAACATCTATATGACGTAATTTATAATTCTCAATGGGGGATTTTACAAAATTTATGGCAGCCTGATTATCAGCATACAGTTTAGATATTAAACATAAGTTACGTATGATTCTCCTATCTCAACACTCCATCATAATGCGATCAAACAAAACCAGGTTTTTCGAGGCCTCAGTCATGGCCACAAATTCTGCTTCCATAGTGGATAAACTGACACATTTTTCTTTAAACGTATGCCAGTCCACTGGGGAACTGTCAACCATGACCATCTGCCTCCCAACCGATGTTCGATCGTCACGGTTCACCGCAAAATCAGCATCAGTATAAGCAATTAACTTTTCTGAATTACACTGTAAACGGACGGTAGTGCCGAGTAAGCTTAAGATAACCAAGTAATCGTAATAAACCGTCTCAGTGATTAATTCCAGGATTAGATTGGAACTGACTAAATATATTAACAGCATAACAAATGTCTGGCCCGGTTCTACTTGAAATAAACGATAAACAGCCCAGTGAACTTCTACACTTGCCGCCGAAAGTCTGCGTACAGACGATCATCTTTCGTGTTCATGCAACGATCACCAAGTAAATGAAGTCTTTCAGAATGGAATTTTTTTTTTGTGATTCCTGTAACTTCATAAATTTAAATAGTATAAACAACAATAACTTGATCGTTGCATAAAATAATACAAAAATTCATGACTTAAGAACGACACAAATCGTGTGCGCCAAAAGTCTGCGTACACTGGAAAAATATAGCTTTTAAAAATCTTTTATTGTGAGATAATTGCACCAAATTTAGTTTTTTCAAGTATTATAGGCTTTTATTACCAGTTATGTAGAATTTGAGATTTTGAATGATTGTATTGTTCCATGGGAGGCAACAGAAAGGAAATCGATACTGCTGAAAGACAAATCATCGTAGATCTTTGGAAAAGGGAAAAAACTCTTACTTTAATTAGTAAAACTGTTAATAGAAAACATTCATCGAATCAAAAAGTGATCATGAACTACAAATAAACAGGATTTTCAAACTCCAACCCAAGATACCACCGCCCGTCTGCACTGTCGCCTCGAGAGTCAAATTTTGTAATACGCTTCGTAAAAATAAATCCAGGACTATCAGCTTCGCAGGTAGCTTAAAGTGTTTCTCGAAGATTTAAAAAAAGGTGAGTTTAACCACAATCCGAAGAGAACTGAAAAAGCATGGCTATCATGGCCAAGTTGCATTGAAGAAGTCATTTGTCTCTGGAGTGAACAGAGCTAAAAGAATGGCTTATGCTAAAAAAACATCTAAATAAAACACGTGATTTTTGAAAACAGGTAATATATTCAGCTAAAAGTAAATTTTGTATTTTCGGTATTCAAGAACGAAAATATGTCTGAAGGAAACCCGGTACAGAGCTCAAAAAAAGGGAATCTTTTTTGGACTACCAAACATGGAGGAGGAGGCGGTATGGTTTAGGGGTGCATGGGAAGAAAAGGGGTTGATAATCTTGAGTTTATTGAATCAATAATGAACAACTTTGATTATTTGAACACATTAAAGAAAAATCCCAACGCAAGTGCCAAAAAGCTTAGAGTAAGTGATGATTTTTACTTTTAGCAGGACAATGACCCCAAGCCCACAGCATACATTGTGAGATTATGGGTGCTCTGCCATGTACCATACCAACTCCGTAGACTACCCCAATCTCCATAATCAAACCTAATAGAGCATTTGTGGGTTTTACTAGAGCGGAGAATGAGGGAGCACATAATAAGATCAAAAGAAATGCTGAAACATGTCATGGTAGATGAATGGAACAAAATAACCACACTAGAGAGTTCTAAGCTAGTTGAATCCATGCCAAACAGGCTGAGAGAGGTGATAAAAAGAAGTATATACCCTACAATGTATTAAATTATGATTACAATCCACTATCCTAAAGATTTTTCCAGCGTACACAGACTTTTGACGCACACTATTTGTGTCGTTCTTATGTTATGAATTTTTGTATTATTTTATACAACGATCAAGTGATTGTTGTTTATACTATTTAAATTTATGAAGTTACAGGAATCACTAAAAATTTTTTCCATTCTGAAAGACTTCATTTACTTGGTGATCGTTGCATGAACACGAAAGATGATCGTCTGTACGCAGACTTTCGACGGCAAGTGTATATGGAAATTTAGACATATATTCCTTTTCTGTTTCAGAGGAAGGACAATCAACTTTAGAAAATACGACTCCTTTACTAATTGGAAGAGAGGAGATAGGGATTTTAAAATTTTTAAATCTTTCACATACCTCATCAATATAGCTTGATTGATGAATACAAAGTGAATCGCCTTTTTCTACAAACTCTACTCCCAGGAGCTTACGGGTTCTACCTAAAAATTTTATATCAAAATGGTTACCCAATAATTTTAAAACTTTGTCAATTGCCTTCTTGAATTTTCCAAAAATTACAAAATCATCAACATATAAAAGCAACACTATATCTGTCTCAAAAATATAAGTAAAATTACATGATTCAAACCTTTTAAAACCAATATCAATCAACACCTTGTTCATCTGAAAATACCATTCTCTACCACTTTGGTGCAACTCGTACAGCGCGCGATCCAGTTTGCAATATAGATGCTCTTTACTGGGAAGAACGAAACCAGGCGGTTGTGACATGTAAACGGACTCCCTTAGTGGGGCATAAAGGTAGGCGCTCGTTACGTCACACTGAACGTGTGACCATTGGCAATACAAAACCAAGAGGGAGAAAAAGAATCGAATCACTCCAAAATTTACCACAGGGCTGAAGGACTCACCATAAGATTCTCCCTTCACTTGCTTAAATCCCTGGGCCACAAGTCTGTCTTTAAAACGAGCGATTCGTCCTTTCTCATCCCGCTTGATCATATATACCCACAGGGGTCACGTTCCTTGGTAATTCTTCCAAATGCCAAACCGACCGTTCGTTCATTACACCGATCTCCCTTTGCATCGCTGCAAACCACATATCATGCTGTACGGACAAAGATGCCTGTTTAAATGCCCTTGGGACAATTATGTTGTCTAGTCATGCTGAAGAAGCTATATTGGAAGTCTCTGGGCTCTCTGAACCGGTATCTAAATTTATAGGGATATAACCATCATATGTATTACTTCCATGAAAATCGAAAAGATCTGGGTTATATTTAATATTATTTCTGTCACAATATCGTTCTACATCTAAAAGTGATCTTAACCTTTGATTTGACCCCTCTTCATAGTAATAAATATCCGCCCTATCTCCAGTTTTTCTCTTTACGGGTTTACGTAACCACCTGACTTCTCTTTTGGAGGTTACAGGGGTCTAGATATCATCGGAATCTGACTCGGACTCCGATCCCCTCCCCATCAACCCGGGAGTCGGATGGTGTGCTGGAGGGACTCAAGAGTATCCTAGGATCTACCTCCACTGCACCTTCACTCTGACTATCGCTAGGATCGATGGAAAAAGGATCACAGAAATCTGTTCCCGTCACGACTCCATTGGTATCTGAAGAATTATCGGATCCTGGGGTTTCTTTAAAAGACACACTTAGAGACTCAACGATTTGGTCGGTTTCAGGTATCCAGATTCGGTATCCTCTGGTATTAAAAGCGTACCCAACCAAATAAACCTTTTTCGCCTTAGGGCCCAACTTCGATCCCCCCCAGGGGGATACCTTCTTTAGGTATTCACGGGCTTCACAACCCCGGGGCACCTGAGTGATCTTTCTCCTTTCCTTTTCCTCTTACTCCTCTGGTCTTCCTTTCCTCTTTGTTTCACTCTCATTGTGGTTTCCTTTTCGGAGGTGAGGGCAATTCTGTATGAGCCGATATCATCCTGTATGTCGACTCATGGAGAATTGTAAACCACCCACGTGTTGGCCGTGCGTGGCGACCCGTGTCCCTGGAAAAGGGGATCCTGGTAGTTGAGGGAAACCAACACACTGCTTTGGCCTCTGCTTCAGGTAGACGGGAGGTGCATATTGGTCCCGTATGCATCAATCGGCTGGTCAGCAAAACTTCACCATTTCTTATTGCTAAAACCTTTCAATCTGTTCTTGGTGATGGCCATTCCCTCAAAAAATTACAGTCTGGGGATTTACTGGTTGAAATTTCTACAGCCAACCAGTCTAAATTTTTGTCCAAAAGTAATACAATAGGCACCTTCTCTGTATCTGTTAAAGCACATCCAACTTTAAATTCTTGTCGTGGTGTAATATCTGAACCAGATCTGTTATTTTCCACAAAAGAAGAACTTCTAACTAACTTAGAGGATCAAAATGTAGTAGATGTCCGCCGTATCACTATCCGTAGAAATGGTCAGATAATTCCTACTAAACATATAATATTAACCTTCAATAGCCATATTTTACCTACTAGAATTAAAGCAGGCTATTTAAATTGTTCAGTCCGACCTTACATTCCTAATCCGATCCGTTGTTTTAAATGCCAGCGTTATGGCCATACCAATACTAATGGCCAATGTCGTGGCACTGTTACCTGTGCACATTGTGCAGAAGTTGGCCACGACAGTAAAACTTGTGAAAAACAGGAACGCTGCGTAAATTGCAAAGGTGATCATTCTTCATATTCTCGCTCCTGTCCTATCTGGAACCGTGAAAAAGAGATCATTACTATAAAAATAACCCAAAACCTTCCTTACCGTGAAGCCCGTAAAATTGTAGAATCGAGAACCCCATCTGTTGGAGTTTCTTACTCTAGCTTACTTAAGCAACAAACAAAACCTGTAAGACACATTAGTACCCAGACTGAAGCTCCTTTTAAGAACAGTTCTCCTGAAAAAACATCTAGTTCTATAAAGACCCGTGATGCCAGCGCTACTGCTGTTACCAGAGTGTTGCCAAAATTAGTGCTTTGGAAACCGTCATCAGAACCTGTGAAAATTGAATATTGGACTAGTCAAGCACAGAAATCAAGCCAATCAAAAAATATAACCAAACCTGAGAATGGAAAAACACCTGATTCATCTGCATCAAATTCCCACAAACCCAAAACTAGTGTAACTGTAAAACCTACCCAGAAAACAAAAGAGAATAAAACTATTCGGGGTTCTTCACAGTGGCAAACTGTGAAGAATAAACAGAGAAAATTATGTCATAGCCCATCTACAGCTAATCTCAAAGATCCAAGGCAGATGAATCAGTACGTGGAGGAAGCTATGGAGTCGGCATCTTACGACTCGAGTGATGATGATGAAAATGTTACTTTTGAAGAATATAGACCTCAATGATTTTACCCTTTTAAATTGTTCTTATATATTTTGTGCTTCCTTTTTAGACATTGTTTGATTTTAACTTTGACATTTGGAGAAGAAAATATCGTTTACGAAGAATATACGCCTAAGTGATTTTACCTGTTTTAATTATTTTAATATATTTTTTGTGCATTGTTTATATCTAAACACTTTATTTTAACTAAATTTTTTAACATTTCTTAATGTAGGTTCTGAGGACTGTTTTGATCATACAATTTTTAACTTGTTAAATCTCCTTTAAGTTGTCTAGTTTACCCTCATTGACTGATTTTAATTATACCATGACATTGCATTCTTTTATTCCTTAATCTTTTCTTTATGTAATATTCACTCATCTTGTTCATTGTTTGTATTTTATCATTTAAACCAACTTCTACAGATTTTAAGTCACTTGGTGTTTTTTATGGTTTTTGTCATCGTTTAATTGGTTTTTTATTATACATACCTTTGTTTGATTTTTAATTTTAAATTACATTGTGTTTTCTTTCCATCTTTGTCTTGGCGCAGCATGTCCCCAAAGGGACCCTGTGCCATAAAACTTCATATAACCAACCAACCAACCTTTATCAACTTAACTCATATCTACAAAGGATTTTTAATGCAAGTTTCACTTTTTACATTTTGTTTTGAAATTTAATCTTATCTTATTCTTACCATAATCTAATGATTTAGCATTTTATTGTTTTTGCCTTCTTATATTTACCTGACCATATCCGGATGGGAAGCCCCCCATCCGGGTATTTTGACGTTGTCTTTTTTTCCTCATTTTTACAATTTTGTCTTTGGTTTGGCGCAGCATGTCCCTCAAGGGATTTTGTGCCATTAAAACCTATACAACCAACCAACCAACTTCGTTCTTTTCTGATGGGGAACTCCTACATAGGTTACAGTTCCAAATGGTTTCAAATGTCTAACTGATGGCTTTTTACCCCCATATAACTCAAAAGGAGTTTTATTTAAAGACTTAGGACAAGTTCGGTTCCACGTATAAACAAAATATTTCAAAGCTTCCGACCAGAATTTGGGATTTAATTTACTTTCAAACAGGATAGTACGTACTCCATTGACAGCAGTCTGCATGAACCTTTCAATAACGCCATTTTGCTGGGGAGAAAAGGGGTTAGTCACATCGTGATGAATGCCCTTTTCTTCGAAAAAGATCTTAAAATTGTCATTGACAAACTCACCCCCATTGTCAGTCTTAAAATTCTTTACTTTACGAGTCAAGAAATTTTTTGCACGTATAATATGCGATTTCACAATATCAAAAACATCAGATTTTAATTTTATTGGGTATACAGACACTCTGCGAGAGTGATCATCCATTATGGACAAAAAGTATCTCTCTCCATTTCTCCCAGCAATACGACAAGGTCCCCAGACATCGGCACATAAAAGATCTAAAGGTTTCTCAGAACGAATGCTGCTAATGGGTTTAAATGATGGCCCCCGAAATTTGTTAACTTTACAAATCTCACAAAAAATTGTTGTCTTTTAAGTTGGTTAATCCCCGAACTCCATTTTCTTTAAAAGTATGAACCAAAATTGATGGACTGATATGGCCAAACCTCCGGTGCCATTAATGCATTTTATTTAGTCCACTAACATTACTAACAGAATTTGATTCAAAAGATACATTTTTGTTAAGTTTAGGAGTTCTAGGATATAACTGGTAAAAACCACCTTTCAAATAGGCCTTAAATAAAACATCGTCTCTCCTCGTGATGTCTATTACTCCATTTCCACCCATAAAAGACAATCCTTTTTTATCCAATTGAGGACCGGAGATCAAATTGCGTCCTAACTGGCTCGAATATAGAACATCCGTAAATGTAAACATTCTTTGGCCAAAGCGCAATTTTATTTCTCCTCTTCCCTCAATTGGAAAAGATACCCCCTTTATGGCAACATTTAATTTCTCATTATTTACTTTTTCAAATTTAACAAATAAATTTCTATTACTCGTAAAATGATGTGACGCACCTGAATCAAAGATCCAGGTGTCGTCATCTAAAACATCACATAAATTAACATGAGAAATAATGTGAGTAAACTTACGTGAACTGTCGGAAAACTCACTGTTCACATCTCGTCTACTTCTATCATGGCGTCGCCTTGCTCTATTGGGGTGGTCTCGTCTCGGACTAGCTGATCTGGAACCAGATGCTGTTGTCACTCCACTGGAACTGGTCTGGCTATCAGTTAACTCCAAAGATCTCCCACGAAAAACATCAGGACGTTCACGTGATCTGGATACAGAAGAGGACCGTCTAGAAGTCGATGGCCTATATGCAGAAGAGGAATCCTTTCCATAAGTTGACTGCTTTTCTTTACACTTTTTACTTTTGTGGCCAGGCTTACCACATTTCCAGCATATAATTTTCTTCTTATATTTTTGTTTCAATTTAACAACATTAGCAGTTGGAACAACTTTAGCATTATCCAAGTCTCTTACTTTAAGTCTAGTCTTTCAGCCACAAGTTCCATTACTATTTTATATAACTTAAAGTCCGTTTCCGGCCATCTCAAGATGTTCTGCACCACACCATCAAATTTTCGTCCTAAATATCTAAGTAACTGAAAATTCACATAAATTTCATTAAAATTCTTATCCTGTTCTCTTATAACATTTAACAGCCTTCTCAGTCGAGTAGCAAACAAGTTAATTGATTCGTTTTCCAATTGTTTACATTCTATCAAATCAGTAAAAGTCTTCATGTGAAAAGCTCTTGAATCTGGATAAAAATTTTGTTTCAATTTTCGCCAGGCATCTACAGCATTTGTACAATCCGCTATAATTCTCTTATAATCATTCTCTATATTCAAAAAGATTACCGACAATGCTTGACTGGATTGCTGTTTAAACTCATTAACATCTTTTTCAGTAACCGTAGTACTAATTTCCAAGACTTCTTTTTCAGATTCCACAATATGCCATAAACCTTTTTCTATTAAAACATACTTAATATCTATGCTCCAGTTAGCATAATTCATAGCGTTCAGTTTTTCAATATTATTGACTGCCATTTTTAAAGATTGAAAAACAAATTCTAAAAAAAATGTTAAAAAATCAGTTCAAAAACAAAAAAAAATGTTAAAAATTTTCAGTTAAAAATAATTTTTGATTTGCATAAACAGGTTGTAAAAATATCAGTCTCTTTTAAATAAACCATTAAACTGAGAAAAATATTTAAATCTTTGCCCCCCCCCCCCCCTCATTTATTCAACAATCTTTCATTAATTCTTTCACAATTTTTAAATCTAGGAGTAGGGCCACATCGTTCCACTATTTAGATTCACTTCAAAAATTATAAAAATATTTCCAAAAACAGATTTCTTCCTCTTATGGGTCTCTTCCCATAACCACCTTTGTTAGGGAAAACTGACATAAGTCAATGTTTTCCCCAACTTAAAACATTAACACTGATTAAAAAAAAGATTTGCAGAGTTCGTGCTCAGTGAAAGCTTCCCCATGAGGGTGTAAAAACTTGGCTAATTTTAAAAATCAAAAGAATAAATAAAGTTAAAATGTTCTGGTGAAGAATCATGTAGAAGTATTCCTGCACAAATAAATTGTCAATTGTACTATGGCAATCCATTTATTAAGTCTTGAAAAGGAAACAGTTTACTTGAATCACATTCAGGCAACCTCAGCAAAGTTCAATATCAAAAGCATTGAAGGTTTTATTTACGGAAATACATAGGAGCAGTGAAGCGGCATGACTATTTAACTTTGGAAACTTGAAGACGAAATACAATTAAATAAACTAATCACAAAAATAAATATAAACTTAATATAAAAAGCTGGTAAACTACACAGCATCCCGAAGACAACGAACCAGCCGGCATCTTCATAACTTGACTAAAACACATTCAAAACAAGCGGCTAGACCGGAGAACGAAAAGGCATTTATACCTCCGCGGAAGAACAACACGTGTCAACACACCCCCTTTCCAGAAGGATCGGTTGTACGGTGATTCGCGGGATTAGATAACATCCGCTAATTAATGCAAGGGTTACGTCACTAGGATGTTATCGCCTCCTGGCAAAAAGATAGCAAATCGTGTCTTCGAGAAACGAAAGTTAATGACGGATGTTTGACTAAAGAACCGGGAACATAAATAAAGTAAAAGTCTGAAAGAAATTTAACTAGACTGTAAATTAAAATAAAGGATTATCAATAAAACATTAACTAATAGGATTAATTCAAGCAAAAGGTAAGTTTATTTTTAAAATAATATGTATAAAATAAAGTTTAATGTATGAATACCGATAGAATAAAGTATTTTAAATGTTATTTTAACTGAGAAAAATATTAAATGAGGCATTGAGAATATGGAAAGCTTGTTATTCCTAACAAAAACAACTATATAATTATGCGGAAGAGGCTATGGAAGAAACTTTCGACTCAAGTACAGAAGAAAAGAACATTGTTTTCGATGAATACTTGCCTAATTAACTTTACTTTTATTAAATTCTGTGTCTTAAAATTGTTTTTATATATAACTTGTGTGTCATCTTATACTTTGTTTTTATTTTAACAATTACCGCATTACTTTTAAATTTTTTTAATTGCACTTTGTGTTTTATACATGCGTATTGATTTTACCTCTTACTTTGTGATTTTGTTTTCTTTAAAATTGTTATTTTATATTTATTGTTCATTGTTTATATTTTAACATATTTTGTCTGTAATTTTATACATTTTAACTAAGGACTGTGGACTCTTAATTGGTTTTAATTATGAATATTATCACTTCATATTTTTTTCTATTTTGACTTTGTTTTGGTGCAGCATATCCCAAAAGGGATTTTGTGCCATTAAACCCCATTCAACCAACCAACCAACCAACCATATCTGTACGAGCCGATGAACAGTAAAATGATATTCAATTTTTTTTTTTTTAATTCAGGAAGGATTTGCTATACTAAAAAAAAAATCATACAAAAAAAATTTAGTTTAGTTCTATGCATAACATCAAACACTTTTTAATAGTAAAATAATAAAAATGGCACAGACATCGCGATTGTAGTGCCTTCTTCCGGCGGATTTTTTTTCAAATTCGGGGAGAGTCTGCTGACCATAGTCAAACACTTATACAAAAAATTTCATTCAATTCGATGTATAACTTCATACACTTTTAGTCGGTACAATATTGAAAATGGCACAAAAATCGCTATTGCAACACCCCCTTCCGACGAATTTTTTTCAAATTCAGGGAGGACTAACTAGCCATAGCCATACACCTACAAAAAAAATTGGTTCAATTCTATGCATAACTTCATACACTTTTAGTCAGTACAATATTGAAAATGGCACAAAAATTGATATTGCAGCACCCTCTTTTGGCGGAATATTTCAAATTTGAAGAAGAACCTGCTTGCCACAGCCAAAACCATTCACAAAAAGTTTCGTTGAATGGAAGTCGAAAAAAAGTCCAATTACAATACTTTCTTCTACTGAAGATACAGTGAGCAAAAAAAGTATTTACATGCAGACAATTTTTTGCATAAGTAACCATAGAAAGCAAATTCATTGCTATTCTCTTAATTATTCATTTATTTAAATAAGAAGAAAATAAAAATACCTAACTTTTTTCCTTAAACAATAATATTATACATTTAAAAAATTATATTTTCTCATACCTAAAAATTATTTTCACACGAAGCATTGACTGTTAAAAAAGACATTAAATGTGAACATTATGCAAATGTTTTGCACATCAGTCCCGCAGTTTATTAGCCCTGCACTTTAAAGTCACATAATATATTAACTGGAGAGGGATTCTGGGGAATTTTTGTTCTAATGGCGCCGAAATCATCTGAACTGTCTGTTTCTACCAGTGAGAAGATTATATTTCTTAACAATTCTGGATTAGGTTACTGAGGATTAGGTAAAAAATTTAAACTTTTCTAGTGTTTGTTATTTAATTAAGAAAAAAAAGGAAACTGGTTTGACAGTAAATAAGTCGCGAACTGGCCGTCCAAGAAAGCTAAATACCAGGCAAAGGAGAGACATCATAAAAGAATCTTCAAAAAACCCTTTTCTAAGTGTTCGAGAATTGGCTGTTGATGTAGCTTCAAAGTTGGGAACAATAGTTACACCATAATCAATTAGAAATATTCTTCATAATGCAGATATTAGAGAAAAACCTCCTCAGAAAAAAAAAAAAAGCATTTATTAGTGAAACAAATAGGGTGAAAAGACTTGAATTTGCAAAAGCTTATGTCAGCAAACCTCTAAGAGTTTTGGAAAACTTATTTTTTCTGATGAAAGCATTCAATATTTTTGGCTTAGATGGTAAGAAAACTGTATAGAGAAAGCCAAATACTTCTCCTTAAATTAAAAACTTGAAACCAACTGCAAAACATGGCGGTGGTCATATAATGATTTGAGGATGCATGTTTTTTAACTGAGTTGGCGAAATGACCTTTATTGAAAGCAATATGAATGCTAAACAAAATATTAATATATTGCAAGATCATTTATCTAATAGTACTCTGAAATTATTAATTCCTAATTCATATTATTTCCAACATAACGATCCGAAACACACTGCATATATTACTAAGTTATGGTTGCTTTATAATGTAAAAAATCAATTAAAAACGCCACCACAATCACCAGACCTCAATCTGATTGAAAATTTATGGCATATTTTGGATGTGAAAATAAGGAAAAAGAAAATTTCTAACAAATTAGAACTTAAAAACTCTTAGGGAATAATGGCTAAAATTCAGCAGTGAAACATGTCACAAATTAATATAGAATCAATGCCCAGACGATTACAAGCTGTAATTGAAGCAAAGGGCATGCATACTAATTATTAGCACTGTTTGTAACTTACAGTAGGCAAAAAAAGTATTTGTACACTTCATTTTTTTTAATTATAATGAAATTAAATAAAAGATTTAAGCAAAAAATACTGTAATACATTAATGTAATGCATTTTAATAAGATAAAAGCAAAAACTAAATAAAACGAATTGATTTTTTACATTAAAATAAACAAATATACAAAAATATAATGCAAAAAAAGTATTTGTACACTACATTAATGTACTATAATTAATAAAAATTTAGTTAAATGATACAAAATAATATTTTGTGTGAATTGCTTTAGCGTTTATGACTATTTCTAGATGGTGTGACATAGATTCCACCAACTTTTTTGTAGTGGTCTGGTTTATTTTATTCCATGATTCAATAAGAGCTTCTTTAAAACTGTTTTTCGCTGATACATATTTTTTTCGGATTTTTGCATCCAATAGCATCCACAAATTTTCTATTGGACTCAAGTTTAGAGATTGCAGAGGAGTTACCAGTCGCCTTCGAGCATTGTAGAGTAACCATGTGCTGGTGATCACAGCAGTATGCTTTGGTTGTTATCCTGCAGAAAGTGAAAAGCTTCCTCTACACGTAATTTTTTAGCACTGTTTAATAAAATATAGCGCGACATATCAATGTATGTTAAAGCTGTCATTCCAAAGTCAATAAATTCCAAATGTCCTGCTCCATTAGAAGTTATACACCCCAAAACCATAATATTCTTCCCACCATGCTTGACAGTTTGGAGTATATGTTTTGGATCTAGAACAATTTTATTTTTACGCCAAACATTTCGATTGCTTGGTGGTAAGAAAATTCCGAATTTTCTCTCATCAGAAAAAAATACTGTTTTCCAAAAATCCAATGATTTGCTTCTGTATGCGAAAGCGAATTCTATGCATTTTCGACTATTTGTTTCACTGATGAATGGATTTTACCTTGAGGTTCCTCCTTTTAAATCTGCATTGAGAAGAATATTTCTTATTGTTTGAGGTAATACTCTGATGTAAGAAGATGTTGCAAGGTCTCCAGCAAATTTTTGAACTGAACCCATAGAATTTTTTAAAGCTGTTTTAACAACACTCCTTTTTTCCCTCATTGTTAATTTGCTGAGAAGTCCTGGTTTTCATTGAATTTCGATGCCTCCAATTTCTTCATACTTTCTCATCATGTATCCAATAGTTGTAAATGGTAATTTAATAGCTTTTTTGATTTCTTGGTCTGATTTTTATTTTTATTAAGCTCAAAGATATGATTTCTTATGTTCAAAGGTACCTCTCTAGTTTTAAGTACCATTCTCAATTACTTCAAGAGCAAATTAAATTAAATGCCAGACAAACATAGTATGAAGTTAATAATTATTAAAAACTACCAAATTATGTTACTACTTTGAACCACAAGCATTATAAACACAGTTCGAATCTTGCTTTAGAAATGTACAAATACTTTTTTTGCAAGAAAATTTTAAACTTTTCCAGTTATAAAATTTATTTTACACCTTGATCGAAAATTTTTGTCGTTAATTTAAAAAGCACAGTAAAAACACTCTATTAAAACCATTCGTGTATAAATATCTGTTTTTATTTAGTAAAAAATTGAACATATTAGAGTGTACAAATAATTATTTTGCCAACTGTATAAATAATTCCTACTCCAGCTTATTCAAGCAGCAATCAACAGCCGTAAGACACATAAGTACTCAAACTGATTTCACATACAGTTGGCAAAAAAAGTATTTGTACACTTCATTTTTTTAAATTATAATGAAATTAAACAAAAGATTTAAGCAAAAAATACTGTAATACATTAATTTAATGCATTATAATATTATAGAAGCAAAAACAAAATTAAACGAATCGATTTTTTGCATTATAATAAACAAATATACAAAAATATAATGCAAAAAAAGTATTTGTACACTATATTAATGTAATATAATTAATGAAAATTTAGTAAAATGATACAAATTAATATTATGTGCGAATTCATTTAGCGTTTATGACTACTTCTAGATGGTGTGACATTGATTCCACCAACTTTTTTGTATCGGTCTGGTTAATGTTATTCCATGACACAATAAGAGCTTCTTTAAAACTTTTTTTTACCAATACATATTTTTTTTCGGATTTTTGCATCCAATCGCATCTGCAAATTTTCTATTGGATTCAAGTCTAGAGATTTTAAGAGAGTTACCAGTCGTCTTGGAGTATTGTCGTAAGCATGTGCTGGTGATCACAGCAGTATGCTTTGGTCGTTATCCTGCAGAAAGTGAAAAGCTTCCTCTATGCATAATTTCTTGACACAGTTTAATAAATTATGGCGCGACACATCAATGTATGTTAAACCTGTCTTTCCATTGTCAATAAATTTTAAATGTCCTGCTCCATTAGAAGCTATGCACCCCAAAAGTATAATAATCGCCCCAAAATGCTTGATAGTTTGAAGTATACGTTTTGGATCTAGAACAGTTTTATTTTTACGCCAATTTTTTCGAATGCTTGATGGTAAGAAAATTCCGAATTTTCCCTCATCAGAAAAAATTATTGTTTTCCAAAAATCCAATAATTTACTTCTGTGTGCGAAAGCGAATACTATGCGTTTTCGCCTATTTGTTTCGCTGATGAATGGATTTTTCCTTGAGGTTCTTCCTTTTAAATCTGCATTGAGAAGAATATTTTTTATTGTTTGAGGTATTACTCTGATGCAAGAAGATGTCGCAAGGTCTCCAGCAAATTTTTGAACCGAATGCATAGGATTTTTTAAAGCTTTTTTAACAACACTCCTTTTTTTCCCCTCATTGTTAGTTTGCTAAGAAGTCCTGGTTTTTATTGAATTTCGATGCTTTTAATTTATTCATAGTTTCTCACTATACATCCAATAGTTGTAAATGGTAATTTAATAGCTTTTACAAATTCTTGTTGCGAATTTAAATTTTTATTATGCTCAATCATAGGATTTCATATATCTAGAGGTGCTTCTCTAGTAGTAGGTTCTATACTCAATTATTTCAAGAGCAAATCAGATTAAATGTCAGACAAATATAATATGAACTCAAAAATTATTAACAGCTTCTATAAAAGTAGTCCTTTGAACCATAAACACTATAAAACACAGTACATATCAGGATGGAGAAATGTACAAATACTTTTTTTGCAAGAAATTTTTAAACTTTTCCTATTAGAAAATTATTTTACATCTTTATCGAAATTTTCTGTTGTGTAATTTAAAACGCACGGTAAACAGACTGTATTAAAACTATTTTTGACAAAATATCTGTTTTTATTTAGTTAAAAATTAAAAATTTTAGAGTGTACAAATACTTTTTTTGCCAACTGTATCTACCACATAAATCTACTAAAACACAATCAACCAGCACACCAATTAAAGAAAGCTGAGATATCTGTCTTCCTACTAAATGTTCCGGAAGGTAAACGGAAAAAAAGTGACCAGAAAAAAAGTTATCGGAAAAAAGTGACATAAACTACAAAAGCGGAAAAAAGTGACATGGAAAAAAAGTGACAAGGAAAAAAAGTTACCGGAAAAAAAGTGACAAGGAATTGATTTTGGGAATTTATTATTGATTTTGGGGATTCATTGGTTAAGTATGAAAGGGCGATCGGGGGAGGGGGGGCTCATAGTTTACGTAAATGAATTTTTCATGCTGAATTAACTGTTTTGGTTCAGTTTTTGGATGTACGTTCATCCTGAAGACGCTTGCCTGATTAGTTTTGGGAAGGTACAATTACTCCCCCCCCATCCGTCCTCAATTAGATGAATGGGTTTTTTTGCAGAATTATCCAACGTGTGTCAAATTTGCATATACAGTTGGCAAAAAAAGTATTTGTACACTCTAAAATTTTTCATTTTTAACTAAATAAAAGCAGATATTTTGTCAAAAAATAGTTTTAATACAGTCTGTTTACCGTGCGTTTATTAAATTACACAACAGAGAATTTCGATAAAGATGTAAAATAATTTTCTAATAGGAAAAGTTTAAAAATTTCTTGCAAAAAAAGTATTTGTACATTTCTCCATCCTGATATGTACTGTGTTTTATAGTGTTTATGGTTCAAAGGACTACTTTTACAGAAGCTGTTAATAATTTTTAACTTCATATTATAATTTGTCTGACATTTAATCTAATTTGCTCTTGAAATAATTGAGTATAGAACCTAATACTAGAGAGGCACCTCTAGATATATGAAATCCTATGTTTGAGCATAATAAAAATTTAAATTCGCAACAAGAATTTGGAAAAGATTTTAAATTACCATTCACAACTATTGGATGTATAGCGAGAAACTATGAATAAATTAAAAGCATCGAAATTCAATGAAAAACAGGACTTCTCAGCAAACTAACAATGAGGGAAAAAGGGAGTCTTGTTGAAAAAGCTTTAAAAAATCCTATGCGTTCGGTTCAAAAATTTGCTGGAGACCTTGCAACATCTTCTCGCATCAGAGTAACACCTCAAACAGTAAAAAATATTCTTCTCAATATAGATTTAAAATGAAGAACCTCAAGGAAAAATTCATTCATCAGCGAAACAAATAGGCGAAAACGCATAGTATTCGCTTTCGCATACAGAAGTAAATAATTGGATTTTTGGAAAACAGTAATTTTTTCTGATGAGGGAAAATTTGGAATTTTCTTACCACCAAGCATTCGAAAAAATTGGCGTAAAAATAAAACCGTTCTAGATCCAAAACGTATACTTCAAACTATCAAGCATGTTGGGGGGGAATATTATAGTTTTGGGGTGCATAGCTTCTAATGGAGCAGGACATTTAAAATTTATTGACAATGGAAGCACAGGTTTAACATACATTGATGTGTCGCGGCATAATTTATTAAACTGTGCCAAGAAACTATGCGTAGTGGAAGCTTTTCACTTTCTGCAGGATAACGACCAAAGCATACTGCTGTGATCACCAGCACATGCTTACGACAATACTCGAAGACGACTGGTAACTCCTCTAAAATCTCTAGACTTGAATCCAATAGAAAATTTGCAGATGCTATTGGATAAGAAAATCCGAAAAAAAAATATGTATCAGTAAAAAACAGTTTTAAAGAAGCTCTTATTTTGTCATGGAATAACATTAACCAGACCGCTACAAAAAAGTTTGTGAAATCTATGTCACACCATCTAGAAGTAGTCATAAACGCTAAATGAATTCACACAAAGTATTAATTTGTATCATTTTATTAAATTTTCATTAATTATATTATATTAATATAGTGTACAAATACTTTTTTTGCATTATATTTTTGTATATTTGTTTATTATAAAGTAAAAAAGCGATTCGTTTAATATTGTTTTTGCTTCTATAAAATAATATTATAATGCATTAAATTAATGTATTACAATATTTTTTGCTTAAATCTTTTGTTTAATTTCATTATAATTGAAAAAAATGAAGTGTACAAATACTTTTTTTGCCAACTGTAGGATCTTTTCGATAAGGCTTATGTATAGTATAAAATGCCTGAAGAGATTCTAGGAGTTTAAGGGTTAAGTATAGAGAGGGAATGGGGGATAACCTTTCTTAAATTAAATTAATGGCTTTTTACGCATAATTATCCGATTTGCTTAAAATTTTGGACATAAGTTCATTATGATAAGACGTATCTTAGATTAGTTATGGGTTCTTCTGCTTATTATAAAGGGGGGGGGGGTGGACGAGCAATTCTCCCCCTCAAACTAGATAAACATGTTTTTATGCAAAATTATCCCATGTATTTCAATTTTAAATGTAGGTTCTTTCTGGTAAGGTGAATTCCGGAATAGTTTTAAGGATTTAATGGCTAAGTATAAAGGGGAGATGGAGGAAACCCCTCTTAAATTAAATAAATGGCTTTTTATGCAGAGTTATCCGATTTGTTTCGAATTTTGGACATCGGTCCATTATGATAATACGTATTTCTGATTAGTTATGGGGCTCTATTGATAATTAAAAAGGAGGGCGGGTGATTACTATACCCACCTTAAATTAGATAAAAAAAAATATGCACACTTATCCGATGTATTTCAAATTTTGGATATAGGATCTTTCTCATAAAGTGAATTCCTGAATAGTTTTATGGGTTTAATGGCTATGTATAGAGGGGGAACGGGGGATAACCCACAATTAATCAGGACTTCGCCTTATCATAATGAACGCCCAATCAAAAGTTGAATCAAATCAGATAATTCTGCGTAAAAAGCCATTTATTAATTTAAGGGGGGGTATCATCCGTTCCCCCAGTGCTTACTTAGCCATTAAACCTTTAAAATTATTCCGGGATTCACTTTATGAGAAAGAACATATATCCAAAATATTAAATATATCGGATAAGTGAGCATAAAAAACAATTTATCTAATTTAAGGGGGGGGGGGGGATTAGTCACCCGCCCCAATTTTTTAATTGGCAAAATAACGCCATATGTAATCAGGGATGCGCCTTATCATAATGGTTCTATAATCCAAAATTTGAAGCAAATATGATAATTCTGCGTAAAAGTAATTTAATTTAAGGTGGGTTATATTCTATTCCCCTTCTATACTTAGATATTAAATCATTAAAACTATTCAGAGATCCACCTTATCAGAAAGAATCTATATTTAAAATTTGAAATACATGGGATAATTCTGCATAAAAACCTATTTTGCTAGTTTAAGGGGGATATAATTGCTCGCCCCCCTTTATAATAAGCAGAAGAACCCCATAACTAATCAGAGATACGTCTTATCATAATGAACCTATGTCCAAAATTCTAAGCAAATCGGATAATTATGCATACAAAGTTATTAATTTAATTTTAGAAAGGTTATCCCCTGTTCCCTCTCTATACTTAACCACTAGAATTCCTAAATCTCTTCAGGCATTATATACTATATATAAGCCTTATCGAAAAGAACCTATATGCAAATTTGACACACGTTGGACAATTCTGCATAAAAACCCATTCATCTAATTGAGGACGGATGGGGGAGGGGGCGGAGTAATCGTACCTTCCCAAAACTAATCAGGCAAGCGTCTTTTCAGGATGAACGTATATCCAAAAATTGAACCAAAACAGTTAATTCAGCATGAAAAACCCATTTACCTAAACTATGAGCCCCCCTCCCCAATCCCCCTTTCATACTTAAGCAATGAATCCCCAAAATCACTAATAAATCCCCAAAATCAATTCTTTGTCACTTTTTTTCCGCGTCACTTTTTTTCCATGTCACTTTTTTCTGCTTTTGTAGTTTATGTCACCTTTTTTTCCCGATAACTTTTTTCCAGTCACTTTTTTTCCTAGATTCGTTCCGGAAACCCACAATTAGAACGCTGGCTACCATCCACAGAACCTGTAAAAATAATTGATCTAGAAAAAAGGCAACAGAAAGCTCAAGCTCAATCTAAGGGATCACCCAAACCTCTTGTTACTTCTTCAAAAAATGCCTCTAATTCATCTGCTGTAAACTTGAAAAAAACTCACCTCTAGTCAAATAATGAAAACTTTCATTCAGAAAGAAGGGACCAAGGCTGGGACTAAAACTGTTACAAGCTCTAGCAAAACCCACAGAAATCAGATATACTTAAAAAACAAACAGATACCAAGAAATCGTCATCTCCAGCATCTTCCAAGTGGCAGACTGTCTTTAAAAGAAAAAAATTCATCACTAAGTCCATGCAATAGGAATTGTAAAGATCCCAGGCAGCTGCAGCACTATGTTCAAGAGGCTATGGAATCCGAGGCTTACTCCAGTGGCTTGGTTTCTGAGGAAAACACTGTGTTTGAGGAATATGTGCCTGGTTGAACACATTTTTATTTATTTATTTATTGGTCTTTGTTTTTAGGTATTAGATTTTCTGTAGTATTTGGCTTTTTGTTTTTCTTTTAGTGTTGTTGTCTAATTGACTTAGAATGTTATCTAGCTTTGGAATTTTAACGTTTTACTTTTTTAAATGTCTTTGACTAGTTTTAATTGTTTTTAATTTCATGTGTCACCGCAAATTTCCTTTTTCCATTTAATTCGTATTTAAGACGGTTTTTAAGTGTAATATTTACTTTTTAAATTTTAACTTTATTTTACTTCTACCTTGTTCTTGGCGCAGCATGTCCCACAGGGGACCTTGTGCCATAAAACTATTCAACCAACCGTGATCTTTTGCCAAAATTCGAATTTTGCCGCAATTTGCGTTATTCTCGTGATCTTTCTCTAAAATTTGCATTTTCCCCACGATTTTTTTGACAGAAAAATTGCTTTTTCATTTCTATCTTTGAACAAAATTCTGTTTTTTTTTTTTCGATATTCTTTGCATTTTTCACGCAATTTTTGACGAAATTTGGGTCTTTTCCGTGGTCTTTTGCCAAAATTTGTGATTTTTCAGAATTTTTTGTTAAAATTCCCGATTTTCCTCTGATCTTTTGTCGAAATTGGCTATTTTTTTCTCACGATTCTTTGGCAGATTTTGCTTTTTTTCAACTATTTTTGAACGATATTAATTCTTTTCTACGATTTTTTGCGTTTTCTCCGCTATTTTTTGCCAAAATTCCCTATTTTCTCGAGATTTTTTTAATCAAAATTCGCAATTTTCCCTCGAATTTTTCGTTTTTTCTGCGATTCTTTGAAAGAATCTGCATTTTTCTCGCTATTATTTGCGAATTCGTATTTTTCTGCGATCTTTTTCGAAAATTTTCGTTTTTCTCCCGATTTTTTATAGAATTTACGTTTTGCCCCTCTGTCTTAGAACGAAATTTGCATTTTTCATGATTCTTGGACAGAATGCGCGTTTTTCACCCTACATTTTGTTGAAATTTTCAAAGATATTTTGACAACTTTCATGGTTTTCTTTTTTTCACAAAATTGACGTTTTTTTGCGACCTTTTGAAGAAACTGGTGTTTTCCCACGATCTTTTGATGAAATTAGCATTTTTATCCACTAATCTTTGTCACTTTCCACGTTTTTTAACCAATGTTTTGACAAATCTTTGTGGGTTCAAATTGCTTTAACCTTGCGCCATAAAACTCTATTCAACCAACCAACCGATATCATCGTGTATATCGACTCATGGAGAATTGTAAACCACCCACGTGTCTAACATGCGTGGTGACCCGTGTCCCTGGAAAGGAGGATCCTGGCAGTTGAAGGAAATCAACACATTGATTTGGCCTCTGCTTCAGGTAGACGGGAGGTGCATATAGGTCCCGTATGCATCAACCGGCCGGTCACCTCACTTACATCACTGGCTAAGGAATCAAGCGATTGAGCAACTACTAGCCATCTCGTTAAGGGTGGAGACTGGCATAGGATTGTCTACTGACCGTATGGGCCCTGTTTAGGACTGTTGTACAATTGTGCATCCACTTGTTGGGCTCGGTAGTAGGTAGTGCGGCCGAGGACTGATTTATATTTAATTTATTATGGATGGGAAAACATCCGCAACAAAGTGTACAGACACCCTCTTTCATTCGTTTCTTTATCGTTAAACGTACTGATAGCCACTCTGACTGTTTTGGGGCATGGTCATTCTCTCAAAAAACTGCAATCCGGGGATTTACTTGTTGAGGTTTCTGCAATCAAACATTCACAATTTCTTTCTAATTACTCGACAATAGGTACTTTTTCCGTGTCTGTCCACCCCCCAGGGGGATACCTTCTTTAGGTATTCACGGGCTTCACAACCCCGGGCACCTGAGTGATCTTTCTCTCCTCCTTTTCCTCTTACTCCTCTTCTCTTCCTTTCATCTTTGTTTCACTCTCATTGTGGTTTCCTCTTTCTGAGGTGAGGGCAATTCTGCATGGGCCGATACATCCTGCATATCGACTCATGGAGAATTGTAAACCACCCACGTGTTGGCTGTGCATGGCGACCCGTGTCCCTGGAAAGGGGGATTCTGGCAGTTGAGGGAAACCAACACACTGCTTTGGCCTCTGCTTCAGGTAGACGGGCGGTGCATATTGATCCCGTATGTACCAATCGGCTGGTCAGCTGACTTTTGTCACTGGCTTTAGGGATCAAGCGAGCGAGCAATTACTAGTCATCTCGTTAAGGGTGGAGACTGACATAGGATTGTCTTGTGACCGTATAGACCCTGGTTAGCACTGGTGCACGAATGTGCATCCCCTTGTTGGGCTCGGGAGTGGATGGTGCGGCCGGGGTCCGAATTGTATTTTTTTAATTATGGATGGAAAATCTCTATTTCCTTCTAACTCTCTCCCAAGTGGAGAACAACAAACAGTACAGAATCCTGCATTCTCACGTTTTTTTGTCATCAAACGCCTTGATAGCCAATCTGATTGTTCCTTCAAAAGAACTTCACCATTTGTTATTGCTAAAACATTTCAGTCTGTTTTGGGAAATGGTCATTTACTCAAGAAATTGCAATCCGGGGATTTACTTGTTGAGATCTCTTCATACAGTACACATTAATAAAAGTAATCAAATTTACATCTTCCAAGGGAATGCAGATATATTTTTTTTAATTTGTTGTATTTGAAATTCGTGAAAATTATAAATTTTTCGCGTTTTGTGCGAATTTTAACGAGCTCAGGCATTTTTTTGGGCAGGTGAGAATTTGAATAAATATTACTCATAAAATAAACAGATTTTTTTCCCATCAAGTAGTAATTAGTAACAGTGGCGTAGCTAAGGGGGGGGCAAGGGGGGCGTCCGCCCCGGGCGCCGAGGCCTAGGGGCGCCAAATTGAGAGAAATTGTTATATATCTATATTGGGGTGGGGGCGCAAAATTTCTTGCTGGGCCCGGGCGCCAAAAAACATAGCTACGCTACTGATTAGTAAATACGTGATGTAATAAAAAGATAAAATGAATAACATTTTTTAACTTTGTCCCAGATAAGTTCACTGGCGTTTAACTCGCAGTGATAAGGGGATAATCGAAGAACATATCTATTTATATCTACATTCTGCATCTGGCGAATGGGGATAATTGACCTCAACCATACAATGCAAAAAACAAAATATTTAAAAGCGTGGAAATGAAAATGAGATATAAGTAAATAATCTTTTCTTTGGTTTAACATTAACTCACGTGTGACTTCATCTGTCGGGATAGAAGCCTTAAAGCTCCAGTCCTGCAGGTGAAGACACTCGGGAGCTAATGTTAATCCTACAGGGAGGTTTTTTTTCTTATAACTCGTTTGCATTTTGACATTAAATTTTTTTTTTCATTAGATAGCTGAAATCCATCTCAACATCTCTTTTTTTTTTTTTTTCGTTTTCGGTTGCAAGTATTTTTTCTAAAATTACTTCACTTTCGAAACCGGTTACGAAAATGGAAGTGTCATTTAAAAAAAATCGAAACCAAAATCGTAAAAGTAAAAAAATAGCGATGTCAAGATAAACTTCAGCTATCCAATACAAAAAAAGAAAAAAAAATGCAAACGAGATATTACAAAATACCGTCCCCATCATGTGAAGTATTTGTTTTAGTGTAATTATATGCTTTTTTTATATTTTTTGCCTTGGGTAAGCCTTAGCCCTTAAAAGGGCTTTTTTTTTAGTCTTGAAAAGGACTGTTATGTTAATCTAATGGCTCGATTCCGCTAAGGTTACCATCTGTGTATTGCTCATCATCATCATCAGATGAGTCACCAACAGTGAAACTGATGTTATCCGCTATTTTTTCTTCTATACCGTCTAATTTCCACATGTTTGTTTCAACTTCTTCAATTACGTGTTGAACACAATTACCCCAAGAAGAAGACGCTTTTTCTATCCTTTCATTCGTAAGTTTTGCAACTTCGTCTATTTTAAAGGTTCGGTTATTACTTGCGACGTATTTTTTTAACTTCGGTCCAGATAAGTTCAATGGGGTTTAACTCGCAGTGATAAGGGGGCAATCGCAGAACAGTATAGCCATGCTGAGCAACAATTTCACCGATACGGTAAGATTCATAAAACTTTTTATGTTCTGCAACAAGTTTAATCAATTCTAATTTTATCATGTCTGGTCTCCAAACAATATTCTTTTCCGTTAGCCATGCTTGTATTTCTTCTTTCTTCGTAGAACGCGTAGGAATTTTTTCTGTATGAACAGAATGATATGGAGCATTATCCATAACAATGACGCTATTAGGCTGAATATTAGGTAGAAGTTTATTCACTACCCAATCTTCGTAATGTTTGCCGTTCATTTCATCATGATAATCTCCGTTTTTTTTCGCTTTGAATACTTCTAATGCTCCATCAACAAATCCATCTTCGCACCCAGCATGTATAATAATGAGTCGGCCTCCTTTGCCTGAAGGAGCTTTTAAACCTGTTGACAGGCCATTTAGAAATGCTTGTTTTTTAGATTTTACTGTAGAATCCTGCCATACGCGTTCGTTCGTATGTCCGCCATTAACCCACGTCTCATCCGTATAATAAATTTTTCTTCCTTCGTTTCGAAATCTTCGGACATTCCTCAAATATTCGTGTCGCCATTGTTGGATGTCTTCTCGATCGAATAACAATGATCCTCGTTTCTATTTTTGGAAAACAAATCCCAATTCATGCATAAAATTTCTAATAGTTCTGACGCTAAAATTTGGGAGATCGTCATCTTCATTTATGGCATGCGTAACTTTTTCTGCTGTGGGTATATCATTGTTAAAGAAAAAATAATGCACTTTCCTACGAATAGCCGTTTTAGTAAATTCATCATAAATTTGCATTCTTGTGCATGTATTCACTTTCAAAGGACGTTTCTTGCCTGGAGTTATAAGTTTACCACTCGTTTTCATTTCTGACTTAATTCTTTCGATTGACCGTGTTGAAACTCCTGTCAAATCTGAACACATCTGGGAAATTCCGTTGTCCGACTTCATGAGATTTTGTTCTCTGAGCTTAATGTAAACATTTAAGATGATAACCTTAGCAGAACTTCCCAAAGGTTTTCCCCTTTTTTGAGGGTGGAAAGAAAGAGGATATTGGTTTAAAGTCGCCATTACAGGTGAAAAGATCAATTAACAGAGGGTGAAAGAAAGCAAGTGTCAAGTCCGAAGTCCGGGAAATGAATGACCAACGATGAAGAAAGGAGAATTTTGAGGGTCAAAGGTTGCCGAAAATTTTAACCACAGAATAAATCGCCAAATGAAACGTATTTGTTATTGTCAAGCAGAATGGTCTTCATTAAAAATTAATGATGATATAATTAACAAAATTATTCAGAAATAATTTATATTAAAAAAAGTTGCATTTTAATTCAGATGCCCCCTACCTCCCTTTAAAGAAGAACAGGAAAGTTTGTTCAAAAAGTGTGTGAAAAGAGTATACTATATCATATTAACATATCCGACACACATCAGGCAAAATTTCAACTTGGTATCCTACAACTTGTCTTTTTTATGACAGGTGTTGCAAAATTAACATTGTAAAAACAGAAAATATTAAAAAAATAAAATAATAATAATAATTTTTATTTTGTTAAATTTTGGTAGAAACCTATTTTTAATTTTTTAAAATTTTTGTTTTGTTTCTGAGTGTGTTATTTGAATTTTTCATAAGATTTCACACATTAATTATTAAACCAGGAGTATCACAAAGTAGTTCAACTTTAAGTCTTACATGACTATTTTTCTTTCCCCCTGTTTTCTCTTTTTAATTTTAATTTTTTCCTCGGAAAATAATTAGTACTTTTCCTTATATGCACACAAACATATATCTTCCTTGTAATGCTCATACGCAGGGCTGTCCAACGTGGCGCCCGCGGGCGCCATGGCGCCCTTTGCAGATTTTCTTGGCGGCCTCTTGAAGATCTCGTGTTTTCTAAACATTTTAGAAGTAAAACTTCATTATAAAGAATGCTTTCTTTAAATTCATTAATATTTTATCAACGATATTTTTAAAACCTGAAGCTGTTTTCTGAAGTTGAGAGCTGTTTAATTTGAAGAATATAAAGGCTTGATTTTTCTTTCTTGACATTTGAAATTTCAGAGGTTTTTTTCTTTTCTTTCTTTGTTTTTTTTTTTCAATAATTTTGCTTAGAAAAATAATAAACAGCGCAGAATGATTTCTATCTACCAAAGTACTTCCAGATTATCCCACTGAAACCACCCGCATGGTTTGGTCACTATCATGTTTGTCTGCTTCTGTACTTTTCATAAAACTAATCCACGCCTTCAAAATAAAGCAAACCGCTTTTTCACATCCTAAAAACAAACCTATATCTCTGCTATATCTCTGATTTTCATATTTGTTTATTTATTATTATTGTTATTGTAGACGCGATTAAAGTTTGTCTCCTTACCGTACAAACATTTTTAAAATAGTCATCTCATAAAAAAATGTACAATTTGAAATTTAATACGCGTAACTCCATAACTGTAGGGGTCTTTTGTTTACCACTGTACGGTTCATTTGCATTATGTGAAGACGTCCGTGTATACTAAAACTATGCGACACTATTGCCACATATTTTTACCCACATAAATATTGGCGTCCTTCATTGAGTGCCAAGAGCCAGGATGCGCCCCTGGTTACTGAAAGGTTGGACAGGCCTGCTCATACGAAATACAACAAACATTGTAGATTATTTTAATATATGTTATTATTATTAAGAATGCAATCTGTAAAGATTTTCAATAATTTTTTTCTTACAAATGTATCTCTAAAGACCTGAATTGGAAATTGGCTGTTCATATCTAACAATTACTGTGTTTTAATTACTTGAAATATTTTTAAAATAAAATTGTTACTTAAAAAAATCATTGTTGAGTGTTAAATTTTATTTAATTATAATCAAAGAATAAAAATCATATAACTTCCCCTCGTATTAAAAAAATTATAAAAAAAAAAGTTTTTTTTTTTTTTTTTTTTTAAATCTAACATACTGTTGAAACATTAAATTTATATTATTGATTAGAAGATAAATGAATTTATCTTCCTATCAACTCTTCGTAATTAAAATCATTGTGCGCGCGGCAGCGCGCTACAATAATATGATTGAGCGATGGTGCACACGGATTTTTCAATTTTTCTTTTTGCAATAACTAACTAAATACTTATCCAATTTTGATGATTTTTTTTTTAAATGTTCGTCTGACCAAGACGCACAACATAGCACAAAAATTATTTTTTTTTATGGCATACTGTAGGTGTACTGTTGAGTATTCTGAAAATATGACAAAAATTTTGTGTCCCAGCACTTTTCTCGAAAACTACTAAAGATAAAAACTTAATTTTTTTTTAAACAAAAGACAAACTTTTTATCCCGAGGTAGTCATCGAGAAAACGTTATTTCGCTGGGCGGTTTTTCTGAAATTGCGTATTTTCCAAACTTGGTCATAAATGGGTATATCTAACGTTCTATTGCAGATAGAATGTTGCGGTAAAGTTTATTTTAAAGATTTTGCGATGCTAATTAATCCTGCAAAAATTCATAGCTTTACGTTAAACAGTTTTTTTACAAGATGAAATAAAAGAATGGCAGTCATCAATCTAAGGTACTTGTGATCATCGGAGAGAAAAACCAGTTACACTATTCGATTAAGCATAAAAAAATACAGAATGCTTTTTTTTCTCTTATTTTTAACTTAATTTTTTTACGAATTATGAATTTTTTTGAAATTTTTGACATGCTGATTTTTGTCATTTTTTAACACTAGAACGCCCGGATGGAGTCGATTCGACTCCAATCATGTAACTAAATTTCAATTCGAACCAGAAAAATTTTCTTGAAATAATTTAAATCTAATCCACGCAAATTTACGTTAAATGAATCAATTAAATAATTTTGAATAAAAATTCTGGTGAGAAATATTATTTTCAAACTTGAGTAGAATTTCCGGACGTTCTAGTGTTAATGAATCATTTACTGAATAATTATGCACGGTGTCTAGCCCTGGTGGCTGTCAAATTTGATTTTTAATTTTAAATTAGGCAATTTTTTGCACCATGCCAAATTTATATTTTATCCATTTTTTTCATTTATTTATATTTTGTTTTTAGCACAATGGCATCAATGGCAAAAATGCCTGGCATACCTGTCAAATATTGGGGCCCTGTACTTAAAAAAAGTGTATTTATTATAAGTATATACCGTATTTATTCTAATAGAATGCGCCCTCTAATAGAGCGCGTCTTCTAATAAAGTGCGCACCTTAGTGCTGATTGAAAAAATAAATATACGGAAACGATATAGTAGATAAGTAGAAAACGATTACTTAAATGCATTATCGAGGATTCTCATCGATCAAAATAGAGATATTCTATCAAAGCGATGGAGTGGCGATGCAGCAAAAGTTTCAAATTTTGAACAATGTACCACTCCTGTAAACTATAGCGCCAAGGATATGCAAAAATTTGACCCATTTGTTGCAGAGTCACTCCACAGCTTTTATAGAATGTCTCTTTATGGCCAATGAGAATGCTCCATAACACAGTAAAGCAATAGTTTCCTATAAAAGCGGTGGAGTACGTTTTTAATAAGTCCGTAATAAATACGGATTAAGAAAAAAAAGCATGGTTTTTGTATCAAACTTTACTCTTGCATAAAAAAAGTTCCTGTTTTTGGCAAAAATAATGGATATTTGAATGAAAAATCTATTCTTTGAAAGGATTTATTATTTTATTCACTTTAGTAAAACACTGATTTTTTTTTTTTTTGAAAACCACCGTAGAATTTTGGTATAGAAAAACCTGTTTAAAAAAATTTTTTAATTTGTAATACCAGAGTATTAGAGTATGTAGCATTTTTTAATTTCAATACAAATAAGATTTTGTTTTCCATATATAAAATACAAAACAAGTTGTGCAGTATCCCTATGGAATATGGAAAAATAGAAGGACTAGTGAAAAATGCTCCAAGGAGCAGTGCAAAAGCAGAATATGATTTTAATTGAGCATTAAAAAGTAATGGACAAGTGCTTCTGTTAATTACTGAGCATGAAGAAGGATAAGGGATCCCTTCTTGGCTACAACTCACTTCAATGCCAACTTTGAAAAAATCATATTTGCGCTTTTTCCGTGAAAACAAATCAGTCGCAGTTACTATAAAAATGTATAGTGTAAAGACGTAACCAGTAAAGATGCAGCTTAATTAGACAAAAATGTAAAGGAAGGCGACATAATGCCAGATACCTAGTTCCTGCAGGTATCACATTCATGCACTGCCACCAAGCATACCCTAAGTGTATAATTGCACAGAAAATTTATTTGTAGTACAGTGCAGAGTGAACAGTGCAGTTAACATCAGAGATGTAGTACAGGCTATACGCCGTACACCTTCTGGACTTTAATAGAACACCATATACCCTCTGTTTTTCAAGAAAGCTTATAGTATACACATTCTAGAATATCCCTCTGCTTAGAGCATATATCTTATGTTATTTTTATGACTACACCCCTGGTTAACATCTAAAGCACGGTGGAAAATTCTACTAAAGAACCGCAAATTTCTTTTATATGGAAAAAGCGCAAATATGATTTTTTCAAAGTTAGCATTGAAGTGAGTTGTAGCCAAGAAGGGATCCCTTATCCTTCCTCATGCTCAGTAATTAACAGAAGCACTTGTCCATTACTTTTTAATGCTCAATTAAAATCATATTCTGCTTTTGCACTGCTCCTTGGAGCATTTTTCACTAGTAAAAATACTTTGTGTATGCAGAAACATGAAAGTTATATCATGTTTATTATATTGTCTATCCTCTTCGAAAATCGTATATAAAGAACTTCTTTCACTCGTTTTATTTATTTTTAAAGATAATTATTGCTAATTTACATACTTCCATCAGCATATTTAGTATGTACTTGAGGTGAAATTTTCCAAAAGATTCGAATCCATCGAAATT
Source organism: Maratus speculifer (assembly GCA_964019185.1). Classification (NCBI taxonomy): domain Eukaryota; kingdom Metazoa; phylum Arthropoda; class Arachnida; order Araneae; family Salticidae; genus Maratus; species Maratus speculifer. The sequence goes on from OZ025301.1 coordinate 249,094,016, forward strand.
TTTATTCTATATTTAGTAGTTTTAAAAATAAAATATTTGATTAGACATGAAAAATCGTCTATCTCCAAAAATGACATGGGAATTTCTCCCCTCTCACTTCTCTGTGGGAAGTAAAGGTTGCTTAGTCATTTGTTTCTACCGCCAAAAATCTCGCCAGAACTCTTATGTTAACAGTTAAATATATTTTGTTTAATCAGTTAATCGTTTTTCAATGGAAAAATCTAAAAAAAATCAAATTTAAAGGGGTTTTTCTTCAAAATTCAATAAGGAACTATTTCTTTTCGCGGACATACACATCTCTCCAGTATAATGTCCATTGACAAGATAGCTTTGCCGGGAGTATAGAATTCCGGCTACCATCCTCTGAACCTGTTAAAATTATCGATCTTGAGAAACGACGACAGAAACTAGCAGTTCAATCCCAAAAATCATCTGAACCCCATCTTAAGTGCAAAGGTGCCACAAACACCAAAATACAACAGAAATCCAATATTTTTTAAAAACAGAGTCTGAAAAAAACCCCTGTACAACCAGATAAAAAGAAAACCTCAAGTCAAGCCTCTCCACAGTGGAAGACTGTGGAGAAAGGGAAGAAAAATTGTCTCAGCCCATTCATTAAAAATGTGAAGGAGCATACAGCTACAACAGTATGTGGAAGAGGCTATGGAATCTGAGTCATGCAGCAATGACTCGGATGCCGTGATGACAATGTGATGTTTGAAAAATATGTGCCTAACTGAAGTAACATTGTTTTTTTTAATTCTATTTAAAAAAAATCGCATTGTATATATTTCATGTTTTTTTATTACTTTATTGATTGTACAGATTTTAACTTGCTACATGTTGAGTTTTGTATTTTACCTTCACTGATTTTATGTATATTTTAAGTGTTCCTTTATTTTAAATCTTGCTTTTATGTAACTTTTGTATCTCATCTTATACGTTGTTCATATTTTAATTGTTGCCAGCTTTTACAGTTTCTTGATTTTAATGTTTCTACAAGTATGTTTTTGGCTTGTTTTATTTTTCTATCATATACACATTGTTTTATTTTACATTTTAATTCGTAACATATTATTCTAAATTTGTCTTCGTCTTGGCGCAGCATGTCCCCAAAGGGACCTTGCGCCATAAAACCCAATATAACCAACCAACAACCAACCGTGTCTGTCCAAGCTCATAAAAATCTAAATACAAGTCGTGGTGTAATTTCCAAATCTGACCTTTTATTCTCCACTAAAGATGAACTTATAGAAAATTTAAAAGACCAAAATGTTATAGATGTACGCCGTATCACTAATCCGGCGGAACGGACAAGTGCTACCGACAAAGCATATCATTCTAACTTTTAATTGCTCTTCATTACCAAACAGAATTAAAGCTGGCTATCTAAGCTGCCCAGTCCGCCAGTATATACCAAACCCTATCCGTTACTTTAATAGCCAACGTTACGGCCATACTAACACAACTTATCGTGGATCTGTTATGTGCGCACGTTGTGCAGAAGTCGGCCATGACAATAAATCGTGAAAAACCCAAACGCTGCGCAAACTGTTAAGGAAATCATACAGCATATCCGCACTTGTCCTAACTGGAACCGTAAAAAAGAAATAGTTACTATAAAAATTACTCGGAATTTGTCTTACCCAGATGCCGCAAACTCACTGAATGCAGAACCCCATCCGTTGGAATTTCCTACTCCAGCTTACTTAAACAGAAATCAAAATCCGTAAGAGACATAAGTACGCAAGCTGATTTCCCATACCCACTAGTTAAATTACCGTAACGCAATCAACCAACACCCCAATAAAAAAATCCCGTGATGTCTGTCTCCCAATGACCTACCATATACGTAGACGCCACATCCCATTGTTCTCTCGGCATGATTTCGAATCCAACATCTTTGGTGAAAAGATGCTGTTTTTAGGCGGTGATCGCTTTATTGGCATCTTTCAGATTTCATTCTCGCGGTAAAATAAATGTAAACATAGAAAGGAAACTACAGCGGAAATGCGGTGAAAAAATTCCGGGGAGATTTTGGCGGGAGAAAAACCGGTTTGGCGCGTTAAGTCTGCCCTCCGTCACGTGACGGAAGGCAAACATCCCGGCCTAAGAAGCGGTTACCGATGTGGTGTCTACATATGGTAGGTGATTGCTGTCTCCCTATTAAAATGGTCTAGGAACCCTCAATTAGAACGCTGGCTACCATCCTCTGAACCGGTTAAAATAATTGACCTAGATAAGCGACGACAGAAATTGACAGCTCTATCCAATAAGTCATCTCAACCCTCAACCCCCAACTAAGACAAAAGCTGCCACGAATACCAAAATACCACAAAAACCTGATATTCCCAGAAAACAGAATCTGAAGAAAACTTCTATACAAACGTACCAAAAGAAAACCTCAACTCCAGCCTCTCAACAGTGGAAGACTGTGGGGAGAGGGAAGAAAAATTCTAACCTCAGCTCAAGCATATGGATAAGAAACATTAAGGATCCGAAGCAACTGCAGCAGTACGTGGAAGAGGCTATGGAATCAGAATCCTATGGCAATGACTCGGATGCCGGTGAAAATACTATGCTAAAAAAATTTGTGCCTGATTGACACTACTAATCAGCGTTTTATTTAAATATATATGTTTTTATTTAGTATTTGCTTTTACTATTTCAGGATGTCTTGTTGCTTTACTGAGAGAGATTCTAACTACTTTTTAAATCTTTCTATTTTAATTTCATCTACTGTTTTTAATTACATTTTAATCATATATTTCATCACATTAATTTTTTAGTTTACTCTATTTAATTAATCTTTTAATGTACTTTTTTGCTTAGTCTTATGTTTTTGCTCACCTTGTTCTTGGCGCAACATGTCCCTAAAAGAGACCTTTCGCCATTTAACTCCATACAACCAGCCAATCAACCAACCAACCTTTGCTCTTACAGGATTTATCTTAAAGATATTCTTGTTTTTACTGTAATATCTAAAAGTATACGGTAAATTCTCAAACTCTTGCTTTTATTATTAGGTGCGTTCGTAATAAGGAAAGCGCAGCACTGTAAACAAACAGCTTGCGCAGTTGTGATGTGCAGTAACTCAGGGCAAAACATTACCGAGTTTTCCATGGCGGCCAATGTGTTTTCAGGTATGTCTTCTTTTAATTTATCTGCATATGCAGAAAATTTGAGTCTTCCGGCCAAAGTAAGATATGTGGATAAATTAAATGGAATGCATGTCCATTCATATGAGTTTCCAGACCCATATATTATCCCGAAGTGTGAATGGGGAGATGATATAAATGCATGGCCACATGTGCTGTTTGATGACATACATTCTTATTTCAAAACGTACAATAACAATGTATAAATACTAATAGCATTATAAATACTAAAAAATAATATTTTAAAATGTGATCACAGATATGCATATTATGAAGTAAAGGTATATTCAGAATGAAAAATATCATAAGATACATAAATTTATTTAATTTATGAAATCTGTCTTTAAAAAAATGTCACAATTAAATCAGCGAAAATATTTTAAAAAACAGGTACTTTCGGCGTAGGTGAATGCATTCATACAATCATTATTTTTTTAAACTTTGATACAACTCTGCAATCAGAAATTTTTAGTTATTGCTGTAGACAAGAAAGATATAACTATAATTTTAATATATTTTTATACAAACAAACGCTTCAATATTTTCAGATTTTAATCACATTGAATCTTTAGAAAAGGAAAATAACAAAAAATATCAACGCTATATTTCTAAGGGGAAAAAAAAAAAAAAAACATTACTCAATATTTCTAACTAAAAAAACTATTTTTTCAATATTATTTTTTTATAATATCCAAAAATAGACATGCAACAAATAATTCTTATCATTATTATACAATATTACATAAACACCTACAAAAACACATGTCTACAGAATACTAGGTATATTATTTTAATCGCAATAATAATTATTATTCTGGGCTTACCACACTAATTTTAGCAGATAAAATGAAAAATAATGTTTCTTGAGTGCATAGACAGAAAAAAAAATAATTCTAAAGTAAATATCTTGCATTAAAAAACAATTGATTTAACGTTATGAGCTATAGGATTTCCCTATGTTTTGCCCTGAGAAGCTCACGGTTCTTAGAGTTTGTTTACGTATGACGTCACGTGCGCTTTCCTTATTATATAATACGTAGCACCTATAGTGGTCGTTCAGTCCGTCCGCATATAACAACGCAAAAACTACCCAACCGAATCGTTTGAAATTTAAAATACATAATTTTGTCGAGTCATTTCAAATTTTATGAAACTCGGATGGATAGATCAATTACAGGGGCAATCAAAAGTATTACATTACATTACGGTCAATGGGAAAAAAAGTTTCAAATGCATTTTAATCGTTTGAAATTTAAAATACGCAATTATTACATAATTCTGTCGAGTTGTTTCAAATTTTTTGATAATCGTGTGCATAGATCAATTACAGGAGCAATCAAAAGTATTCAATTACATTATGGTCAATGGGGAAAAAGTTTCAAATATATTCTATACGATTGAAATTTAAAATACATAATTATTACATAATTTTGTCGAGTTATTTCACATTTTATGAAAATCGGATGCATAGATCAATTACAGGGACAATCAAAAGTATTCCGTTAAATTACGGTCAATGGGAAAAAATGTTTCAAATGCATTTTAATCGTGTTACACTCATGCGAACTTACTAAAATTTATATGCAACTATAAAGTACATATTATAACATACATCTTACATAATTTGTGGTGCAAAGAACATTTGTTATTGATTTACAAGGCCACACAAAAGTATTCCATTGTATAATGGTATAGGGAGAACAATGGACTCTATTCTCCGTTTGAGTTCGAGGCTGTGATTTCGACAATGTTTCCCCAAAACACGTGACCTCACGTCACAAAAATATGTTCCGTTACTATCCTACGACATACAACTACGAGTTGGGAAAGGAGTCGTTGCATAATTACTGTCTATGATGTGGAGAATGTTTCCCCAAAGCACGTGACTTTGACGTCACCAGAATAGAGTCCATTGTTTGATGAGCGTTTTAATTGTAATTCACTATTTACAATTTTATGAGATTGATATATGAAAGTAATATTTTTAAAACTTCGTTATCGTACAAACGCACCTAATTTGCTACGCTTCACGTGCAATGTTCAATTTGTTTAAATAACGTACGTGCAGAATTGAAGGAATAGTGCCTTAGCAGGCAACACAAAAGCTGTCTACGATCTTTGACAACATTGAGACGTCTTGCACGTGACGTCACACGCCAGAGCTGGCGGTATGCTAACCTGTTATTCTAGCCACTGCACCGCCAGAATGCCTGAATGCGCAGGCGCAAACATCGCTAGCAGACGACTTCAGCCTTTCTTGATACATTTTAACAGAAAATTTACAAATTTAGAGAATTTTCTCGCAAGCAGAACAAGAATTTTGAATTTATATTACAATAAATTAAGTATATGCTGCTTCAACAAAGAATTCTTTTCCAGTATTTCTAACAAACAAGCATTAATAACTCACATTCCATAGACTGCTATGCTAAACACCGCCAGTAAATACCGCCAGCAGACGAATTTTAGCCTCGATCTCAGCTTGTGTGCATCAGGTCCATTTGAACAGAACGCACAGTATAGACACACTCCATGTTTGTATCTCCTATATGCGCGCACCCGTATGATTGCTGCCGTACTATGAACTGAACCGAACCGAGTAGAAAACTCGTTTCTGTATTTCGTTGTATGGATACAACAATAACAAATTATCTTCACCATATTATTAAAAATCTGTTAGAAATAAAACCTATACTTTACTTGATTCTCTTTCCTTTATTTAACATGTCGAATTCTCAGTTCATAATCAGTTGAATTGTTTAAAATATTGACTTTTGTTACCAATTGCTGTAATCTGTGATCCACCGCTGCGGTCTCATTATTTATTATGAATTATTTCTTATAATTTTTATATTCCTTTCTTATCTTCCTTTTGATTTTCTTCTTGAAATTGAAACTTATTCTGGATAGATTTGTTTTTTAGTTTTTTGAAGATGGTTGATTTGTTGAAATATAGCTTGGCTTGTGATAAATGTGGCGGTAATATGTCAGTGCGTAAAAGGAGTAATACGTCGGATGATAGTAGATGGATTTGTCGGAATAAGAAAGTTGTGGATAATCCTAATGCGCTTGTTGACAAGAGGAAAGATTGTGGCAAGAAAAGATTCTTGATAATTTTGTTGACAATTAAGATTATTATTGGGACGAAATCTGGTAAAATTGGAGAGAATATAAGTTTGGTAGTCATACCATGGGTTAATTGGAGCCAATATATTAATGAGCAAGTGTTAGAGAATATATTAAAACGAATTCTGAGAAGATAGGAGGGTCTGGAAAGATTGTAAAAGTGGATGAAAATAAATTTGGTAAAATGAAGTATAAAAGGTTGTGCTGTTGATGGCTAATGGGTTTTTGGATGTCTGGTGAGGGGTACACGTCAAATGTTTTTGGTTTGCTGTGCATAATAGGAAGGAGGAGATTTTGAGAGGATGAATTGAGCAGAGGATTGAGTAAGGTACTATTGTGTATAGTGATTATTGGAAGGTGTATGATTATTTAGATTAATATGGGTTTAACTCGCTGTGGGTGAATCATAGCATTTATTTTGTTGATTCAGTAACTGGTGTTTACACTAACAATATCGAAGGCTTGTGGTGGCATGTTAAAGTGACATTGCCAATGTATAAATGTCAAGCTAATTTTGTGTTCTATTAGGCAGTGTTTCTTTTTGACAGAGTGTGTTTTGATAAAAATATACAAATTTTTTTAATTTTAAAAGGGATCAAGTGGGAAGATTATACAATAGAACTTTCTTGAATAATTTCTGTAAAAATTGTGTGTATGTAAAATCTTAAAAAAAAAAGGCATCTAAGCTAAAAAAAAAAATGATTTTTGTTTTTGATTTTTTACTTATTGAAACCTACTACGAATTTCTTGTTTTGGATGATTTAATTTTTAAGAGCAATGTTTTTTTGTGTAAGAACCTCCCCTTCCCCCCTTTTTTTACCTAAACAACATATATTTTATTTGTATTTTACTCAGAAATACTACTTTATTTTGAAGGTTTTTTTCTCTCTATTATTTTAATATAAATTTTATCCCCCAACCATATTTATTTCATTCATGTGCTATGCATGCAAATTTTTGCTTTTTTATTAATTTCAATTGATTTATTTTAATTCAAAAACTGTATTGTAAAAATAGGGAAGAGTCCGATATCCTGCGCTAGGTTGGAAAACTTATTCAGACAGACAATAGAAAAGCTTATTCAGAATGCTTAAAATTTTGTTTTATTTATTGTTTGTGTTTAATGTTTAAAATTGTGCATCGAGGAATTTTCCAAGATGGCGGAAAAACGACGTTCCTGAATCTTTGTTATTTATAAATCAATGATTTTGCACTATTTTATAAAAATAGAAAGTTATATAAAATCATTGATTTATAAATAACAAAGATTTAAAAACGATGTTTTTCCGCCATCTTGAAAAATTCCTCGATGCACAATTTTAAACATTAAACAATAAACACAAACAATAAATAAAACAAAAACACAATTTTAAGCATTCTGAATAAGCTTTTCTATTGTCAGGGGGGCTCTGCCCCCCTGAACCCCCCATTTTAACAATAATACAATAACAAAGGGAAAAAACGTACCAAAGAGTAAGGTGCAGTTAAATGCTTAAAATCTCGCTCACAACTGCCAAAAAATTGATTTAATATAAAAAAAAAGGGGGGGGTTACATAAAAAATACCAATAAATACGACGGAGAATTAAAAAAAAGGGTAAATATTTCATACAAAAAAAGGGAAAATATACATAAAAAATATTATGTGTAAAAAAAAAAGCACAGAAAAAAAAAGCAGTTAAGTTTTACGTAAGTAAATCAGGGTGCCAGTCAGGGTCTGAAACATCGTCTATAAAAGGCACTTCGCCTTCTAAAACAAGATCGGGAACATTTAAATTTTTATTTAATTTTGGCAATGCACCCTCGATGCTTTCAGACTTTGCCGTTGGTCTATCAAATGCCAACATCTCTAAATTCTCCTTTCTGTACTCTGGGTAGACTTTAATAATGTCATCTATGAGGACTTTCATTCTTTCGGCAGCCGTTGATAAATGATCTAGCTTGCGTCGATGATAAAAATGAAGAGCCATATATTGTGGCAACATTTTATCGTTCCTGCGACATTTTATTGTATTTTTAAACCACCTATTTTCATTTTCTAGATCATTTATGGTGTTCGCTTTATCAGTTTTCTAAACGAATTCACCTTTGCTATGATTTGTCACTTTGTGCGTTGTCTTACTGGAGAATAATTTTTCAACATCATGATACTGCTTAACCGAATCTGTGTAGACAATGCACGTATCATTATTGCAAAATCGCCAAATATAAGGCCAAATATCACTTTTTTTTATGCTATCTACCCTAAAAAATAACCCCTCCTTGTCCTCTTTACAAAAAATACCCAAAACAACTACTGTATGATTAGCAGTTAGCCGACCTTTTCCGTATTTCCGAATAGTCAAAGTCTCATCAAATAATATTGCTTTACCCGGGCCCCCCCAATTCAGAATAAAGGTGACAAGAGTGAATTTCGCAAACTTCTCTAACATACGAAAAATAATCACAGAGCGTTCCTTTTGATATGGTCGGTTCATTTCTATCTTTTCTCCAGTTACATAATTGCTCATATAAAAAATTTGTCGGCATTTTGAGTGCAAATGACAAAACTACAGCCAAAAGGTCGCGAACAGGGATTTTTGAATTTTCAAAAAAAGGTTTTGAGACAGGATTAACGGTGCCGTAACAAGGTACTGGGTTGATTTTAGTTTTATTGCGGTGGCAACAGACCCATCTCCACTTCAATTTAACATCCTTGCAAGGATTATGCGTCATTGGACCAGTACACTTAGGGCAAGGTGGGGAATTATCAATTTTAGGCAAAAGACCAACTTCAGTAGCAAATTTGACTGCTAATTCCTCCGTCGCTAAAATTTTATGCCATGAAAATATGGAAATATTCTCTAATGATGGGTGCATTTTGGGAAATACCTAATTTAAAAATTCAAATAAATCAAAAAAGAATCCAAAGAAATAAAACAAAAGAAATAAAAAAGGCAGTTTGCAAACGAGACTCACCAAGATGAACGTCCAACTGGAAACCGTTGAAAGCGCAAGTGTAACGATGATCTAATAAATTTTTAAATTACGCTGGCTAATAGTTCACGTGATACTAATAAACCAATAAGATTAAAGACCTCATACTCCGGCTCCAAAACGCATTTCAGGAAAAAAAGCAACGCTAAAGGCGCTCTCAGGCCGCTGCTTTAACGTAATCCAGATCAAATTGCTTATCGCCAAAAAGCACGCTAAAAAAACCCGCCAAAAATCTAACACAGGATATCGGACTACTCCCTAAAAATAGTTAGTACAATGTTTCCAGCATCATGGAAAATCTGGAAAGTCATGGGTAAAGTCAAGTAGTCAGGGAAAATAATGGAAATTTCAAAATATAGAGGAAAAGTCAGATTTACATATATTTTCTAAAAAGTCATGGAAAAATCTTAGAAAAAAATGAGAAATGTCACGAAAGTCATCAAATAGCCTCGGAAAAAAAATCACAAAATTCATCAAACAATTAATTTCAAGAAGGGATAAAAGCTAGAAATTTCAAGAATAGTTACAGAAAAAAAAAACATTAGTTTTGAAAAGGAATGTAATGTGAAAATAAGTAGCAAATTTCGTTGTATTCTCGTTTGGTTAAAGAAATTTTTGAGATTTCGTCAGGGAAAGTCAAGGAATTTCCAGAGATTTCGTCATGGAGATTTCGTCAATTAATCTGTCATGTTTTGCTGGGAACCCTGTAGTAAGAAAATTTTAGTGTTTTTTTTCAAGCATTTCCTATGCCAGTTTAATTTTGATTATGCGTTTACGTTGATTACGTGATAATTTTTAATATTGGATTTCTTAAAATAATATTTTTTATCCGTTAAGCCTAACATCGTTTTCATCGCTATTTGGTGACATTTACCACTTGGCAAAAAAGAAGTAATTGCATCAAGGAAAAATATCCAAGAAAAGTCATTTTTATTTGTATTGCATTTCATTCATTTCCATTTAGTTTGTTGGTTCTGTTAGCTCTATAATCTGGTCTTTGGTTTGTAGGGGAGGGTGGGCCACAATGAAACAAAAAACACTTAAATATTTTAATTTTTTTATTAAAGTCTGTTACAAAAAACATATCTACAATAAAGTACATGTTTTCATACATATGGGATTAAAAATTGGTGGAATATTTAAGTATCTAATGAAATATTGTATTTTAAAAAAATAATGTCGCATTGTGGCCCAAGGGTGAACCACAATGAGACAGCTAAATAATCTTAAAATTTTGTACTTAATTTATAAAAAAATATTGGTTTTAAATATATTAGTAGTAAGTATGAACACTAATGCAATATCTAATGCATTTAGAAATAATTGATTCACGTATAAGTTAAGAAAAAAAATAAAAGTTGCCAAAATGAATAAAGATTTAGACGATATTGTACTGATGTAATTTTACCTCAAAGTAGAATGAGCTTGCTGCTTGAAAAGTACTGCCTGAAATGGATGGCTGATGCAATTTAAGAATATCATCATTGGTATCTACCATTGAAATGCCATCAATTTCTGGAAATATAAAAGTTTTGTTAGTTTGTTTTTTCATAAATTTAACAAATGCTGTGCCTGATTCCATTTTTTCAACCTGGACAACAATAGTGAATTTTTGTCTTTTTTGTACAAAACTGAACTAAAACAAAATCATTCACATCTGATGTGTCTAAAGAATAGTCCATTTTGCAGGGATGCCACTTTTCCGCCAAATGGCGGATTTCCGCTTTTTTTAATTTTTAAGAATTCGCGATTATTGTTAAGCGATCACGAAATAAAATAACGATTTTCATCGAACGATCACGAAATAAAATAAGGAATTTTCGTCAATTGATTACGAAATTACACATCAATTTTCGTCAAACGATCGTGAAATACAACAGCTTTTTCTTCAAGTGATCGCGAAATATAACAGCGATTTTCGTTAAAAGATCGTAAAATATAATAACGATTTTCGTTAAAAGATCGCGAAATATAACGGCGATTTTTGTCAAAAGACCGCAAAATAAAACTGCTATTTTCATCAAACGGTCACGATATAAACCAGCATTTTTCGTCAAATGATCGCAATGTGAACGGCGATTTTCGTCAAACGATCGCGATTTAAAACGACGATTTGCGGAAAACGTTAGCGAAATAAAACGGCGATTTTCTTCAAACGATCACGGTGCAAAATGGCGATTTGCGTCAAACGACCGCGAAATAAAATGTCGATTTTTCCTCAAACGATGGCGAAATAAAAGGGCGATTTTCGTCAAACGATCGCAAAATAAAACGGCGATTTTCGTCAAACGATTGTGAAATACAGAAGCTTTTTTCGTCAAGTGATCGCGAAATGTCAGCGATTTTCATTAAAAGATCGTAAAATATAACAGCGATTTTTAACGAAAATCGCTGTTATATTTTCGTTAAAAATCGCGAAATATGACGGCGATTTTTGTCAAAAGACCGCAAAATAAAACGGCTATTTTTATCAAACGGTCGCGATATAAAACAGCAATTTTCATCAAATGATCGTGAAGCGAAACGGTGATTTTCGTCAAACGGTCGCGATGTGAACGGCGATTTTCTTCAAACGATCGCGATGTAAGCGGCGATTTTCGTCAAACGATCGCGATGTAAAACGGCGATTTGCATCAAACGATAGCGAAATAAAACAGCGATTTGCGTCAAACGATCGCGATGTAAAACGGCGATTTTCTTCAAACGATCGGGATACAAAGCGGCGATTTGCGTTATACGACCGCGAAATAAAACGGCGATTTTCGTCAAACGATCGCGAAATAAAATGGCGATTTTCGTCGAACGATCATGAAATAAAACGGCTATTTTCGTCAAATGAAAAAAAAAACCTTGCAAATTTTTGCTATCTACGCCTGGAATAATCATCGAATCTATTGCTAGGTTACTTAAATTAATTTAAAATGATGCGATACTTAAAATTCCTCACTGAATCTGTTGCTGGGTTACTTTAATTGATGTAAAATACTGTGAGCTAAAGAAAAATCATTTTTATTTACTCTTATAATTTAAAACTTTACAAAAAAGCTGTAATTAATTTTTTATTTTATTATAAACAATATAGTTTACAAAATTCACGCATAAATATTGTGAAAAATGTCGTAAATTTTACTTTATGCATAATTTCCTCTTTTTTGCAGTTTTCTGAGTAGCATCCCTGATTTTGCTTTCATCACTTTATTCTACACTGTCATCAGATGCTGAATCACTATTATAATCATGTGATTTTGGAAATTTTTTAATTTCTTTCATAAGTTGGTGGATTTTCCTATCTTTTTTCATGATGGACAACTTGCAGTTTTTAATTTATAACTTTTAATTTTTACAAGTTGTTTAAAAATTTTCAAAAATTTAAATTCTGCATTTTTCTTTTTATGCTGCACCACATGAGACATCTCATAGTGGCCCAAAAAACAAAGTAGCAAAAATTTGTTTATCTTTAAAAATCCACCATAATTTAACATAACTACAGAATATAATAAGAAGCTATATTAATTAGATATAAGATAATACACTACACTTAGCTCTAATATTCAAATGAAGCTTGGGTGATAGGAGATGAAAACTTCTGTAAAAAAATTTTGCAAGTACACTCAGACCCAATTAACCAGTTTCTGCAATACATGTGCCAGTAGCCATTTGCAACAAGGGGTTTTGGGTACTAATTAGCTTCTGCTTATCACACCTAGATAGCAATAATTGTCTGTGAAGTATATATTGGGGAAATTACAATGTCTCATTGTAGCCTACCCTCCCCTAAAGAAATTATCGTTACTTCTACTCTAGGGGGAAAAAAAAAATTATCCACTTCCATGATGCATGTATAAATTTGTCCATATTATTTGTAACACAACTTAAAAATACATTACAACTAATTATTTCTCGGAGACTGCAATGTTAATGCTATGAAATGTGTGATTAAAGAACTCTCCTTCTTTCCACATTTTCAAAATGATCGTCAAATTGGTGTGTTTTTGAAATGTTTTCTTTAAGAACTGAAAGAAGCTGTTATGCCCTCCTGAATTCCCCCTTTTTTTAATTTACAGCTATTTTCCTCTTCTGGTTTGGTGGGGAGGCATCCCTTTCATGTTGTAGATATAACTTAAGGCTCCTGTCCTCGCTCGAAGAAACGCTCGCGAGCTAATGCTATTCCTATGGGGAAGCATTTTTCTAATAACTCCTTCGCATTTTGACATTTTTGAATATTTTTTTTTGCATTGGATAGCTGAGGTGCATGTCGACAGCGCGCCTTTCTTACTTTTTCGATTTCGGTTGCAGATATTTTTTACAAAGTTAGTTTCACTTTTAAAACCGGTTTCAAAACTGAAAGTGCTTTTAAAAAAAATATCTGCAACCAAAGTCGAAAAAGTGAAAAAGGTGTGCTGTCGGCCTGCACCTCAGCTGTAGATTGCAAAAAAAAAATATTCAAAAATGTCAAAATGCGAAAGAGTTATTAGAAAAATGCTTCCCCATAGGAATAGCATTAGCTCGCGAGCGTTTCTTCAAGCGAGGACAGGGGCCTTAATTAAATCCTGTAAAAATTCACAGACCATTCTATCATGTATAGAGTGATCACGTTGCTCTTTCATCATATATTCAAAGGTGATAAAAAAAATTAACTATATAACAGACTTCAGAAAATGCGCCATAAAGAATTAATTCTCCAATGACAAATCATTATCCAATAACCACACATCGTATGTCATGTACCGGCATAAAAACAATTGAACTTAATATCTAGAATTGAATATCCACCAGACATAGGTTTTCCAGGGAATATTTTTACAAGAGATTAATTTACATATTTTTCATTTAATTTATGAATGTATACATATAAAAAGTAATGATTTATTTTTTTAAGTTGGTTCCAAACAATCATGATCAATGATTATCCCCATTTTATTTATACTACTAGGTATAATATATCAACAATTCTCACTATACTTAAGATAGTTTGGCACCTACTTCAAGATGCCATTCATTACTTTTTATATGTATATATCCATAAATTAAATCAAAAATATGTAAATAAATCTCTTGTAAAAAATATTCTCTGGAAAACCTATGTTTGGTGGACATTAAATGTTGATGCTGGTACATGATATCTGTTGAGTGGTTATTGGATAACGATTTGTCATTAGAGAATTTTAAAGAATTATTTAATTCTTTTCAGTGTGTTTTTTGAAGTCGGTTATATATTTTTTAAAAAGTTAATTTTATTTCGTACTTTTTAGTTATTCATACCGTAATACATAATTATGTGTACTGACATATGATGGCTCTTTGCAATGCATTATTAATTGACGCACTTTGCTGAGTTTCGATGTATTCAGTTTACTTGTCACTGATTGATTGTGAACTTTTCAAAAGCCAATATCGATTAGTAAGGTCATTCCGCAGTATTCGTGCGTTACGTACGGGACATTTCGCAGCAAAATTTTCAGATGCTTGTGCTTTTTTTAATATCAAAATATAAATGAGAAAGTTTGCAATTATTTTTAATGCATTATATACCATTCAACTCTGATTTATGTAAAATTTCTTTTTGTTTGAGTCAATAGTTTTTTTTTTTTTTTTTTTTTTTTTTTTTTAATTAATAAAGTTGTGTTACGTACGGGACATCACAAAAAATTGTTTCAAAAGTACTTCTAGTTATTTGGATTTTGCTCTGAATTTGCAACATATTTCCATAAACAAATTTAATGAATAGAAGCAGAAATGTACATTTTTTAAATTAACTTTAAAATTATTGTTTAACCCTCTCGCTGCGTAATTTTTTTATCAAAATAGGTTCAAAAATTGCGTATTTTTTTTATTACATATTTCAAATCTATATATATTTTAGAGTTAAAACATACAAAAAAATTTTGTAAAAGAGGTTTTTTTTTAATATAGAATTAGATCATAGAAAAAGGATGTCAGAATATTGAAATCGAAGAATAATGATATAAAAGCAAAATTTTGAAAATTAGTCTTGGTTGAATTATGATTTATTTTATAAAATACAATGGTAAAACGTATATACTAATAAAAATATGCAAAATACTTACAAAACATATGTTAGAAATGAAGTTTTGTATGATAAATTTCGAAGCAAGGCTCGAGGCAAAGTCCTACCTCACAATCCTTACACCAAATTCGCGTTTCTTTTCGAATTTTTTTTCCACTTTCAGTTTTTTTTGAACAACAGACAGCACACTGTCGACGAGGCTCTTTCTTGATGGTATTTGGGGGTATATGGCTAGCAAAATGTCGAGCTGTTAGTCTCATAGGATTGTGAGTTGAACTACATCTGCCATGGTAAACACTGGAATTTCCATCTGAATATTTCTGAATGCTTAGTTCAATAATTTGCAAACGGAATTCTAGAAGCGTTATATTTTGTAATGGGTTATCCTTTTTATAAAGGATATAAGCATTCCACAGAGATTGGTCCATGAATTGTCGGAAAATTTTTATGTAATATTTTCCTTGTTGTTTTCTGAGGGTGGGGTAATATGACATTTCTTGGTCACATAAATCAACCCCACCCATCGTGTTATTATAATCACAAACAACATTTGGTTTCAGTACAGTTTTGTTTGATTTGCATTTCACTAAACGGGAACTTGCATTATGAACTGTACTCATCAGAAACACACTTTTTTTGTCTTGCCATTTCAGGGCCATAACTTTACCCCTTTGGTAAGCAAGTACTTCACCTTTAGGTATTTTCTCCTTTGCGAAATTCGGAGGAAGGTCTTTCCTAATCTTATTTACTGTGCCATATGAGTCTGTTTTTTCTGAAATTAAAATGTCTGCCAATTGTGGAGACATGTAGTAGTTGTCCATAGTTACACAGTAACCTTTTCCAAGGAATCTGTCCATCAGGTGCAAAACAATTTTACTGGACACTGGATAATTTGCAAATTTAGGGTTATATACAGTTCCATTACCTGTGTATATGAGAAAGTCTGAAATGTATCCAGTTTCAGCTTCGCAAACCACAAAAAACTTAAGACCAAATCTTGCTCTTTTCTTAGCGATGAACATTTTCCAGCTCAGTCTGCCTTTGAAGCGCATCAAACTCTCGTCTATGCTGAGATTTTTATCTGGTGTATAAAGATTTCGGAATTTGTTTCTGAGATGCTCCATGATCTCATAAATTTTATTTAATTTTGGCCACGGATGACTATCCTTATCAAACTCTTCGTTATTAGAAAAATGAAGAAACTTCATTAGCAAAATAAACCTATCTTTTTGAATGATTTGTGGAAAAATTGGGGTTTGTAATATCTGGCGTTTAGACCAATAATACTCTTGTTTCGGCTTTTTTACGATTCCTTGCAGAAACAAAACGGAAAAGAATAATCTAAGTTCTTTCTCATTTGTATCTGTCCATTTTTTCCATCTTGATCTTTCTTTAGGAACTGCCTTATTTATATACTGCTGAGCGTATCTGTTGGTCTCTTTTACTATTATTTTCAACATAACATCGTCAAAAAAAAGTTCAAAATAATTCAAAACAGTTGCATCATTTGCCATAGAGAAATTTGGTCCGGGATTGCCAAGAAAAGGAAATGGAGCAGGAGCTGGTGGCACATTTTGCATGTCAATTTTGCACCACTGTCGAACGTTTTGAATCGAAAATGAATTTTCAGATTCATCACTATCCGCAGAGGAATCCGATAAATTCTCATCAGTTTCGCTATAACTATCTTCAATATAATTGAAATCAGAGTCAGAACTACTATCAGTGTCGGAAATATCGTCAGGAATATAGGTTATATCACGTGCGAAACGCTTCCTGGCAGACATTTTTCAGCTTTGAAAAAGCGCGCGCAAAATGCTACAAAAACTTCCTGTATATTTCGCTAAAATATGGACAACTAACGCCATCTGTTGGCCCACATCTAAATAAACATTCAAACATCACATAAAAGCGGAAATGAAACCTCGAACGGGGAAATAGCGGGTTGCACAATTCAATAGACGGCAAAAATGCATACCCGCGGAAATCGCGGGTTGCGCAAATTTTGCTACTTTTACGTTGCCCGTGGAAATCGCGGGATGCGCAGCGAGAGGGTTAAAATCAAGTCATTAGTTAATGAAAACTAATTATTTCTGTTACGCACGGGACCTATGATTTAAAGTAACAGAACTATAAGAAATTGTAAGCTAAAATATATGCAAATGTTAATTTAATAAATTTACCAGCATTATTAATGTATTGAATCTTATGTTTAATTATAAAAATAATTAAGGATTTCTTAGACATTTTAATTGCTATTATACAAATTGGAATTTTCCATAAATAGCTCACTTGAAAAAATAATTAACATTTAAAAATAAAATACATGTTTTAAACAAGTCCCAGAACATTAATAATGTCATCAATTTTTTTCACTTCGTCCATTGATAATGAAAAATGTCCCCGGCTATTAATCGGAGTTGGTGCTTTTTCAAGTTTTGTCAAAATATTTTGTTTTAGAATTTTATCCTTTTCTGGGATGTGTGGCCAAGAAAACTTGTTTTTGCCTAAAGGCTTCATAAAGGATAGATAGATATATTTCTCATCTATGTCCTCTATAACACCTGGCCACCAATAATCATCATACATGACCGATACTCAGTCAGATTTTTATAATAACTCAGTACACGCATCTGAGTTAGATTTTTTATCGTGTACAAGGCATAAAGTCTGTATTTTTTCATCGGGATCCTTTTTATTAGAAAAACAAGAATGCTTCCAAAGGCCCAGAGTGTCAGAATCTATTGGTTCGGCAAAATGCATGCTATGAATGCCTGATATCGCAGTAGCACCTTCCCATTTTTCAGTCAGTGTAAATTTGTTTGCACATCTCTGTATGTCTGTTTTACTTACATATTTAATATTTATATTAGGTGTCTCTTTTTCTGCAACTTTAGAAAAGTCTATTGCAGTGTTTATTACACACTGCTTGCATAATATACCTAGCCAAACGTTTCTTTTAACTACAGCTCTTAAACCATCCACTGCACCTTTGCCATGTGCAGTTCCGAAAAAGTTCCAGTATGCACTTACCCAATAGTAATGTGTGTGAAGCATTAAGTTTTGCATGTTGAATCTATTTTTAAAATGGGCACCACATCCATCAGACCAGAAATGGATGCGATTAAATGCCACCGTTTGTTTTAAATCTTCAATGATTGCTGAATTGAAAGCAAATACTGCATGTTTTGTATGATTGTCATCAGAAACAACAACATAGTTTTTATGTTCTAGTTCGAGAGTTTCATTATTTCTATAATATATAATACAAGTAAATAATGTTACTTGGGTTGAGTTCCAGTGAGCTGCCTGATTTCGATTTCTTCTTGCTGTTTTAGCTTAAAATTTTCTGCAAAGTTTTCATGAATTATTAAATGCCCAACTTCTAAGTTTTCTTTGAGAAATTTGAACTCTGCAAGTTGTTTTTGTGCTGTATAAACGTGTAAAGCAAAGGGATTCAAAAGGCTGATTATTTCTTCCTTTGCTTGAAGTAAATCACAGACAATTAGTTCTTTTTTCATCTTTCCTTCAATTCGTTTCCATTGATAGAAGTTTGTTTCCATATCTGCTTCAAGGTCATTTTCATCAAAATTTATTACCTTGTTTACCCATGAATCTACTCCACATTCTCTACAATTTCTTTTACCACAATTTAGAGATTTGTCATCATTCAAATCAAAGTAACAGATAGTTTCTTTCATTGCAGTTTCTGCATTAGTTGACAATTTCATAGTTTTACTCATCTTATTTAGGCCATCTAGTAACATCTCAATTTTTTCATGGTGCATACACATGCATACTTCATGATCTCTTTGAGATACTGGAAATACTTCAGAAGGACAGAGTTCAGCAAATGTACTAAACCCTATGGATATTTTGGCTTCTTCTTTAAACAGTTGATATGCTTCTTTCAACTTCATTATTAAAATTTGTTTTTGATATTTTGTTCTTTTTCCTGTAACAGGATCCTTTACAGAAGCATATTCTTTCTTTCCTGGCAAGATAGGAAAGAAAGAATATATAGAATCTTGTTTGTAAAAGTCAATCACTTCCCTTTTTTGATCTCCCAAAAGGGCATCTACTCTTTTCTTCCGAGTTTCCTTCTCTTTATTTAATCCATCAGAAAGTTTTATATTAATTTCCTTTGAAAGAACCATAATTTTACCTGGTGACCAAGTTTTAACAACATTTTTAATAATAGGTATTTGTTTAGTTGGTGTTGATGGTAATGCATTTTTAACATGTTTTATAGCTTTTCCAAAAACTTGTGGTGTCATTTTGGAAGTTGATGGTTGCTCTTCAGGTATGATATCTTGACATTTCACGCTTCTTTCAATTTCTTTTTTCTTAGCTCTTTGGGCCCTTTTTCTTTCACTTTCATACTTTCTCTGTTGTTCTAACTCTTTATCATTCATACTTGACTTTTTCTTTTCCCTATATCTCTTAATCCTTTCTCTTTCTTTGACTTTATCAGCCATCCAAGTGTCATTTTTTTTTCAATCCATGTTTTCTCACTCTTTCTGTAGAAGTAGGAGCCATAATACTTCTTTTCATTTAGTATTTATTAATAATTTTTTACTTAAATATTGTATTCAAAACTAAAAATATGACTCAAAATGTATTTAAAATACTATTACAGAAAACATTATCAGAACATTATTCTTGATTTTTAATGAAAATCAATTGATTACTTCAGATGATATTTCAACATTCAAAGCATCTTATGAGTTAACTAATGGCATCTATAACTAAACACATGTATTTACTTGTACATTTTTTGTCAATAGTGCTGCCATTTGTGAAGGAAAATCATGTATAGTGTAAAAATTTTATGATTGTTAGGTTTGAAATCAAAATTCTGAATTTTGTCCCGTACGTAACACATTTTTATTTATCATGCACAGCTTCTAAATAAAAAGATATAATATTTTAATTGAATAATTTAAGAAGCTAGTTCACCAATTGAAGAGAAAACAAAAAACTGTTCAGCTGTCATCATTATTATTAGTTAAAAAATTAAAAATAAGTTCAAAATTGTTTCGTACGGGACAAAAAGAGAATAATCATTGAATTTTATTTATAAAATATTTTATTTATTTATTTATTTTTTTTTTTCATATAATACTCTTGTTAAAAGGTTTAATAAAACAAAGAAACTTTGAAATAAAATGAAATATTTTTTGAGTTACAGTTAAAAATATAATCTCCAGTATGTAACAAAATTTTCTATGTGGTTGCAAACAAAATGGTCTAACTTTTGTTTGGTTAAAAAATAAATAAAAATATGAGCAGATTTTAATAGAAAAGATTTAAAGCTATCAAATGATGTATTACACTTATTTTTTTATAAATTCTTTTTTTCAAACTTGTGAAGCCAAATACTGCGGAATGACCCAATTTTATATTCATTATAAAGATGAAATGTGTTTTTCCCAAATTATTCAATGAAACTTGCCTCATAAAGGTACGTTACTAATTCACGTCAGGATCATTAAAAAAAAAAAAAGCTTTATTTCAGGTTTAGCCAAATTTAATAACTAAAAAAGCTTGATTAATACATAAATATATTTGGTAAGATTGTGATTACCAATGATATCAGCAATATCTTCATTTTTTTTTTTCAAAAATAAATTACTCTTTCTTCATGAAAAAACATGAATTCAATAACCTTAACAAAACTTACAAATTAAGAAACACATGAAATTCATATAAAACTAAAATAGTCAAACTTTGCACCTACATCTAAATTGAATGTTTCATTGTTTACATCTGTAAATAATGTGTGGATTTTAGAGTTGTGGATTTGAGGGAGTCTACTGTATTTATTAAAAGTAACTAACAATCTTAAAATAGAAAGGAATATAACACATTGAAATAAAAGCAAATGCATATACTGCTCCAGAGTTTTATATTTTGAAAATTATCAAAAATCTCTGTTGTTAAAAGTGGGTTCATTTAGAATTTATAGTATATTTCTGATCAATAAAGTCTGTCATCAGTCTATGGAAAAACAAAAACCACCCCAATCTTTGATTTCTTCGGAAAGTTTATCTCATACATCTCATTCATTTCTAAGGACATGATTTTACAAATGAATTGATGCATTTTTCGATTTTCCCAAATACTCAACCCCCCCAGGGGGATACCTTCTTTAGGTATTCTCAGGCTTCACAACCCCGGGCACCTGAGTGATTTTTCTGCTTTCCTTTTCCTCTTACTCCTAGTCTTCCTTTCCTCTTTGTTTCACTCTCATTGGGGTTTCCTCTTCGGAGGTGAGGGCGATTCCGCATGAGCCAATATCATCCTGTATATCGACTCCTGGAGAATTGTAAACCTCCTACGTGTTGGCCGTGCGTGGCGATCCGTGTCCCTGGAAAGGGGGATCCTGGCAGTTGAGGGAAACCAACACAATGCTTTGGCCTCTGCTTCAGGTAGACGGGTGGTGCATATTGGTCCCGTATGTACCAATCGGCTGGTCAGCTGAAGTTTGTCACTGGCTTTACGAATCGAGCGAGCGAGCAAATACTAGTCATCTCGTTAAGGGTGGAGACTGACATGGGATTGTCTTGTGATCATATGGGCCCTGGTTAGCACTGGTGCACAAATGTGCATCCCCTTGTTGGGCTCTGTACCAGGTGGTGCGGCCGGGGTCTGAATTCTGTTTTTTCAATCATGGATGGAAAAAATTTATTTCCTTCTAACTCTCTCCCAAGTGGAGAGCAACAAATTGTTCTGAATAATTTTACTCATTTCTTTATAATTAAACGCACAGATAGCCACTCATATAGTTCTTTTAAGAAAACTTCTCCGTTCCTTATTGCAAAAACATTCCAGTCTTTTCTGGGGGATGAACATTCTCTCAAAAAATTGCAATCCGGTGATTTACTTGTTGAGGTTTCTTCGGCTAAACAGTCACAGCTCCTCTCTAATTGCTCTACAATAGGTACTTTCTCAGTAAATGTTCAGGTGCATAAAACTTTAAATACAAGCCGTGGTATTATTTCTGAGCCAGATCCATTATATTCTATTAAAGACAAATTGTTATAGAATTTAAAAGAACACAATATTATAGATGCATACCGTCATCACATGCATACCATCACCCATATCACAATCCGCTGAAATGGACAAGTCATTCCTACAAAACATGTTATTCTAACATTCAACAGCTCTGCTCTACCGACCAGAATTAAAGCTGCTTACCTGAACTGTCCTGTCCGTCCTTACATCCCTAACCCTATCCGCTGCTTTAAATGCCAGCGTTATGGGTACACTAAAATTAACTGCCGTAGTTCTCTTACCTGTGCTCGCTGTGCAGAAGTCGACCATGATAGTGATTCATGTGAAAAATCGGAATCTCTAAATTTTGTCTTTTGTTTTAAATTGTCTTTGTTGCTTTTTTAAGAGGTCTCCATACAATATATATATTTTTAATTGCTGGTGAAGCATGCTGACCTTTAACAAATTCTTATACTTATTTTTATTTTTTTTTTATTGCTGGAGTATCCAACCTTGCTATTTGTGATCTTTGTGCTCTTTTTGTACTTTTCCATCTTTTTATTAGATTCTTTAAGCTTGGCTTTTAACTTTAGAATCTCATTCTTCAAATTACACATTTTTTCTTCGTCTGTTTCCATACAAACTTTCTCTGCTTGTTGAAGGCACATTTTGCACCAATATTGCTAAACCTAGGCTTCTTGCTCTTTTCTCACCAATTTTTTCTAACATTCCTTTGTTCTTGTGGTGTCTTTTTATTAATGCTTTTAATTTTACCTTCTTTTCTCTTTGTAGCTCTCTCTTTCCTTCTCATATCTAAGTGAGCCATTTTTTATCGCTTCACATAGTCTCTGTATGTTCTTTCTTTTTTTGATTGCCAATACATTTTTTTCATCCTTTTATACTATTATGCTCACTTCTTTTTTTTGTCATAGTACTAAAAAAATTATGCAGTAGGCTCCCTCAAATCTGCAACCCTAAAATCTACAATTCTCTAAAATCCGCAGATAATTTACAGATGTAAACAATGAAACATTCAATTTTGGTTTAGGGACAAAATTTGATTTTTTTATTTTTATATCAATTCCATACATATTTTTAATTTGTAATTTTCATTAATATTACTGAATTCACGTGTTTTCATGAAGGAAGAATACATTTATTTTGGAATAAATTAAGATGTTGCTGATATCACTAGTAATCAAATCTTTTTACTAAATACATTTATGTATTAACCAAACTTTTTTGGTTATTAAGTCTGGCTAAACTTGAAATAAAACTTCCTCATTTTATGATTTTGATGTGAATTAGTAGTTATATTTTTATAAAGCAAATTTCATATGAAAAATGCACTTATCTTTATATTAAATATTTAATCATACATTATTAGCTTGACCTTTGCTTTTAATATTTTAACCATGTTAAAAATTATCTAAAGTTTTATTATTTTAGTTTATTACTTATTTTAATTTTAATGTTTTATCATATTGTAAGCCTTCATAAAAGTTTCAATTTCATTGTTAATTACATTCAAATTACTGTTTAAAAAAAAATGTGAACAAAGCAGTGGCCAGAAATTAGCAAAACCTCTTGTCCAAAGTTGTCTGGATTTGAGGGAGTCTATTGTACAGGATTTATTAAATTAAACTAACATTTTATTTTATGCTAGCTACCTTATATGTTTAATTTCACGCCACTAATAGAATATTATGACAAAAGTATTTAAAACACTTGAATTATGCTTGTCACTTATTACCCATTATTAGAATCTCATAATAGAAAATTATTTAAAAACATTTGAAATATAATAATCATTATGCCCTCTAATAAATCTTAAAACTATAATCAATTATCTAAAAAATTCTTAATTATGATAGTTTTTCTTGCACTTTTTTGCTTAGTTAGAGCAAAAAATCGATTAAATCAACAGAGATAAATTATTAAAACATATCTAGTGAAAGCCACGAAATAGTTGATAGCAACTAAATTAGAAATCTAGGCTACAGTTGATCAGTCCAATAACAGTCCCTTTAGCACCAAGCCACTTAGTATTGGGTAGTGAATCATGTGTAAGTGCAAAAACCTGCGGGACTAGTTTTTTAGGTACTACAAGTTTTACTGCATTATTTAAAACAGGAGATTCCCTCATATCCTGACATACTAAAATATCATCCCTAAAATTTAAGGCACTTAGGTGCAATTTCCACACTTTTATCTAATTTTCTGGCAATTTCGCAGCCTTTTTTGTCATATTTTTGTAACTCGTCAATTTTTCGAGTAAATTTGAATGTGGCATAAAAGTAACTTCCTTTTCTATCTGGATACAAAAATTGCAGTTGACAGTCTCACTGGGGGTGCTACTTTGTACATATCTTGAGAGAAAATCAGCGACACTGTTACACTTCCTTTTGATTTTAATTTTACTATCAAATTTGTTAGAGTGTGTGCAGATCCATTTCGCCATTCGTGAGGTAGGGTCTTGAATTTTGAGCATAAAAGTTAAGGGTAGATGGTCAGTGTAAATATAAGTGTGTATTTGCAATATAGCATTTAAAGTGGGCAGTAGCCCAAACTAATAGCCTGTTCACACCACAAACATAAGATATCTTAAGATCACAGTGTTTGAAGTGAACTCTCCCGGAATTGGATGCCTGTTCACATTGAAAAACTTACCTAAGCTATCTCAGCGAATGTCACTGTATCTCTGAACTGAACAAATGTAACGCATGCGCATGCACTCGAAATAAGGATGGTCACAACAGCCAATCAGTAAAAGCAAAGCTTTACAGCCAATGAGAGTCAGTGGTTGTTCCTGTATCTAGTCCGAGAGAGTTGAAACTCTCTGAGAGAGTTTGTGGAACTCTCTGAGAGAGTTCTAGGCCTGAGATATCTTAACTATCCATAGTGTGAACGGGGATTAGGCTAACAATTCTCTTTCAGTAGTTGAATAACACGTCTCTGCATCTTTCAATTTTCTGCTGGCAAAAAAGCAACATAATGGAGCATATTTTTATCATCTAATTGTGATAATACAGCTCCTAATGCTTCGCAGCTGGCATCAATGTATAAGTTTAAGTGAAATTCTTTATTAAAATCGGAAAGTGCAAGGCAGGGTTTAGAAATAAGGGCTTTTTTGAGATCCTCATTCTTCCTGTGCAGCCTGATTCCATGAAAATTTTCCTGTCTCCTTCGTTAAATTTATTAAATTTTTTCCCTTTTTGTAAAATCAGGTAAAAACCTTTTATAGAATGAAAGTGCCAATAAATGATCTTACAGCCTTGCGGGTCGTTGGGGGTTCAAATTTTCAATAACAGCAATATTTTTATTTATGGGTGAGACTTGGCCATTACAAATTTCAAAGCCTAAATATTGAATTTTATTTGAAAGGAAAGTGCACTTGCTGGGCTTAAGTTTTAATTTATATTGCCTTAATCTATCAAAAACCAATTTTAAATTATCAAAGTGGGAGTTTACATCAGAAGATGCAATAACAATATCATCTATATAGACTAAAATTCCTAGATTTCCCAAATCCCCAAAAAATGGCATTCATAAGCCTCTGAAAACTGTTACCTGAATTGGATAACCCGAAGCAATTTCTATTCCACTCAAAAAGACCTTTATGTGTAATAATGGCAGTCTTATGCCTGTCCTCAGGACGTATAACCTGTTGAAAAAATCCACTAGTTAAATTTAGTGTTGAAAAAAATTTAGCCCCACTTAAAGCATCGACTGGTACGAAAATCAACAGCTAGTCTATAGGAGCCATCTGCTTTTTCTACCAATATAACAGATGATGCAAATTCGGTCATAGATCAGTGATGCCGCTGAACTTGAAAAATCCTGGGTCCTGGAGACCCAGGACTTCTAAAATTCTGGGTCCCTTTTTCAAAAAAGCGGGTCCCCACTAATAAGTCATATTTTTATACGCAAAAATTGAACTTGTTCATTTGCAAAAGAAAAGTTAAATGCAATATTTATTGTTTTAATTAATGTATAAATAATTAAAGTCAATATTATTTTTTAAACTATTAAGAGATATTTACTTTTGCTTTTTTTAAAAAATAAATGTGCAAGATACAAATTATAAAATAATGCTTATTTGAGTGTAGAAGATAACAATTATCACTATTGTTCACATTTTTTTTTTAAAAAGGGGTAAAACTGATTTATTAAAAAAAAAAAAAATTCTACAAAAAAAAAAATAAAGTAAAATATTTTTCAAAATAATCAGAACAATCAAAAACAGATTGTGAAGCAGGAAAATCTGTTTTTAGAAAAAAAAAATAATTAAAAAAAAAAAACTTTTTGGAAGCAGAGAAGTTAGTTTTTGGAACAGAAAAATTCCATCCTGTCATTAACTTTTTTTTCGTACCCCTTTGACGAAAATTGCATTTTAAAGCTATTTTTTTTTCACGAAATTTGCCGTTTATTCTCGATTTTTTGACGAAATTTGCTGGGTTTTTTCGCGATCTTTTAACGAAATTTGCCGTTTTCTCGCGATCTTTTAACGAAATGAGCTAGTTTTTCACGATCTTTTGACGAAATGTGCTATTTTATCACGATTTTTTGATGAAAATTGCTGTTTTCGCGAATTTTTTGACAAAATTTGCCATTTTATCACGACTTTTGGATGAAATTTGCCTTTTTTTTGCGATTTTTTTTTTTTAGGAAATCTGTTTTTTATTCAAATATTCGAGATTTTGTTATAAAATTAGCCATTTTTGCGAATCTTTTGACGAAATTCGCTGGAAATTATTCGTTATTTCGCGATTTTTTTAACGAAATTTGTCTTTTTGCGATTTTTCTCATGAAATGCGCCGTTTTTCCGTGATCTTTTGACGAAATGTTCCGCTTTTTTCCAATCTTTAGACGAAAAGTGCCACTTTATTACGATTTTTTCATGAAAATTGGCCGTTTTTTTGGAATCTTTTTGTTACATTGAGAAGTTCGTTATTTTAAAATAAGTGATTGTATTGACTAATTAAAGTTATATAATGAATCATAAAAATAGTTCAAGATGAACACAATTGTCCTGCAGTATTGCTGATTGTTGTGGCTACGTCGTGCAAAGCAATAAGGTCCAGGTGAGGAGTAATCTTTCACTAATAGAATAAAAATAAGACATTACCCCCATGCTGTGAGAAAAAGACAGAAAACAACAGAGCTTGACTTAACAAACACTTTATTGGAAGTTCTAGGACAGGCAGGATCCTATGGCTTTTTTTTTATGATCTCTATCTGAGCAAACTTCTGTGTGGAACCCAAAAATGGCTAAGTTCTGTCCCTGAATACTATTGTGAAGGTAATGGCAGTAGGAATCTACGTAGGCATTATGGACATCTGGAGCGTGGCGATTTCTGCGATATGGAATTTAAATTTACAGGACGTGAAGATTCTTTAGACTTATCGTGACATAACAAAATGGCTATTCAGCTCTCAAAAGGAGTTCGTCACACCAGTCATAAAAGTCACTTCGTACGTCTGCTGAATTAGTGGAACACGATGATTAACGAAGAATATTACGAACATTATTTAATGTAAGACTGGGTGTGACTGTTAAAGGTAGAGGAAATTTAAAGTGTTGTCTGGAAGGCTATAGCAGGCACTGCTCGAGAGGCCATTGCAGGTGCTACACGAGAGGCCTCAGCCCCCAATGCGGGACGCGGAGCTTTACGCAAGAAAACCACTTATCTGTCCGACTGTTAACTGCGTACTGAAGAGAAGCGAGAGAGAGATTCGAAGCGCGCGGGAAAACGGGTTACCATAAGGTAGCGTCGAATTCACGCCAATAATACGCCAACGGAGAGGAAAGTGCGTGCGAACGCACGATAGCCAGAAAAGCAAGCGCTATTAAAGAAATGGAGACATAGACAAAGTTAATATTTTAAAGGATAGATACAGTTGATTAAGTAATTCGGATATGTCACACGACATATTCTCCGGCAGCAATACGAAGAAAACTGAAAAGTAAGCCTAAACAAGAAAAAATTAGCAATAAAATTAATTTTGAAAAGAATTTAGTCAACAGCTGCATAAGCTAAGGAATTGTCCAAAAAAAAAAACTTTCCGAAAACGAGGTAAACAACTATTATAAAACGACTTAGAAGCCTAAAAGGAATTACCAGAGATCATCAGATGTAGCCAGGAGTACATGGGAAACAAACGATACCCTACAGATGGGTAGCTTTAAAAAATACAATTAGTACATGTATATATATTAAAAGTTTAAGAATTAATTACAGATGTCTACAAAGACCTATTACTGAAATAATATTATTAAAAGAGTAAACAAAATAACTAATTTTATTAATATTAACTGTTCTGGGTGCAATTTCTGGCAAAGTGGTCTGGTAAGCTACATTTAAAACAAGTTAAAACTCTAGATTGGCTCCTTTCTTGCCCTTGGTTAAATTTATTTTGAACTTCTTTAGATTTAGACTTGATTAAGCTATCAATTTTAGCAGCGAGCAGGTCAATCTGGGCCTTTAAATTTTGAATTTGCCTGTTTTGAGAGTCACTATCATTTTCTTGAGAAAACACGGCAGCACAGGGTATATTTTGGGGTTATTGTTTACTCTTGACACTTACATAGGGGTTATAAAATGGATTGACACTCTTATATTGCCTTCTCTTCAAGCAGGGCGATTTGGAGGATTTCCTCAAGGAGTTTTAGGGTGACACCTTTTAGCAATGACACCTTTTCTAATTTCAGGAGAAAGATTATTAAGTAGCACTGAGTGAAGGAGTGCTTTCCTACTTTTTTCCACAACATCATCTTGCATACCCTCTATGACAAGAGGATTCAGTGATAGGTCACATGCCTTGTCATAAAAGTCCTGAACTGTTATTGATGGGATTTGTCTAAAGTTCATAAGTTTGTTGAACTGAAAATCTGAGGTTATGTGATGTATGTATCTATCTTTTAGAATGGAAACTAATTCAGCGCATGTTTTATTTTTATGAATTTTAGGCAATCTAGATGCTGCACCTGACAATCTCGACAATAAAACAATTTTTTTTTTCTCATCGTCCCAGCCAAACATACTAGCAAAACTATTTTAATTCTCATAAAAATCTCCAAAAGAAACAAAATTATTTTCTCCACTGAAAGGGGGAATATAATTGAGATTGTCAATTAACGCAGTCTTTCTCTGAATTTTTGCCATTTGTTTAGAAGGGTTGAGAGACATATTGCGTTTTAAAAGGCCATGTCACAAACCTATTTATTCCATGTAGTTCATGTTCGTCTTGTTCTTATGTAACTCTTACTCCCTTCTCTGTTGTGGAATTCTAATTAATTTTACACTGAAGTTTGTTACTTGTTTTGGTATGAGGGTGCCAAGGACAACTCAAGAATACAGGATATGCTGTTGCAACAAAAAGTTTTCTTCTTCATACTGCCAGGAAGAAACATAAGTAAATTTTATGCCTGTAGAGTTTGCTGTTGCCCATTCAAACAATTGGCCAGCTGTCATTATATGATCAGTGTATGAGCATTGCAAGCTAGCGACACTCCTTCACTATAAGCTATAGCAAAGAAATGCCATTCTGTTTGTATTCCAGTCTTTTTCATGTAACACAGGTTCAAAAAATTTCTTTGGTTTTCATAAGTCCCTGCACTATTAGAAAAACAATTTTTTTCTAGGGAATTCATTGAATTATTGCCCTAGAAATTGATTTAAATTATTTGATACAAATGAACAGCTATTGTATTATGACAAAGCGAATATTATCTGCACTTTGATTACTGTCTTCTTTATTACCCCGAGAGGCATACCTTCTTTAGTTATTCACATGCTTTACAACCCTGGGCACCTGAGTGATCTTTCTCCTTTCATGCCCCCAGGGGGGGACACCTTATTTAGGTATCCATGGCCTTCGCAACCCCGGGTACCTGAGTGATCGTTCTTTTTTCTATTACTCCTCTGGTCTTTCTTCTTTCTTTGTTTCTCTCTCATTGTGATTTCGTTTTCAGAGGTGAGTGCAAGTCTGTATGAGCCAATGTCATCCTGTATATCGACTCATGGAGAATTGTAAACAACCCACGTGTTTGCCGTGCTTAGCGACCTGTGTCCCTGGAAAGGGGGATCCTGGCAGTTGAGGGAAACCAACACAGTGATTTGGCCTCTGCTTCAGGTAGACGGGAGGTGAATATTGGTCCCGTATGTACCAATCGGCAGGTCAGCTGACTTTTGTCACTGGCTTTAGGGATCAAGTGATCGAGCAAATACTACTCATCTCGTTAAGGATGGAGAATGACATAGGTTTGTCTTGTAACCGTATGGGCCCTGGTTAGCACTGGTGCACGAATGTACATCCCATTGTTTGGCTCGGTAGTGGGTGGTGCGGCTGGGTACTGAATTACTTTTTCACTTAATATGGATGGAAAAACTTCTTTCATCTATTTTTCTCTCATGTGGAGAGCAACAAATGTGACAAAATACATCTGTTATTCGATTTTTCGTAATTAAACGCAAAGGTAGTTTCTCTGATAGTTCTTTCAAAAAAAACTTCACCATTTATTATTGCTAAAACCTTCCAATCTGTTCTTTGTGATGGCCACTCCCTCAATAAATTACAGTCTGGGGGATTTACTTGTTGAAGTTTCTACTGCTACCCAGTCACAATTTCTGTCCAATAGTAATGCAGTAGGCATTCCCTTATTGGGCTCGGTAGTGGGTGGTGCGGCCGGTCTCTGAATTGCATTTTTTCTAACTCTCTCATGTGGAGAGCAACAAAGTGCTGATAGCCTCTCTGATGGTTCTTATAAGAAAACTTAACCTTACCTTATTGCAAAAACATTTGTCTTTTTGTGGAGATAGTCATTCTCTCAAAAAATTACAGTATGGAGATTTACCAGTTGAAGTTTCTTCTGCTTAAATAGTCACAATTTCTCAAACTGCTCTACAATAAGATCTCTTTCAGTTTCTGTTCAGGTACTTAAAAGTATAAATACAAGCCGTGGTGTCATATCTGAACCAGACCTTTTATTCTTTTCTAGAGAAGCACGCTGTATCATTATCCGTCAGAATGGTCAAATAATTCCCATAAAACATAACCTTCAATAGCCCGACTTTACCAACCAGAATTAAAGCTGCTTACCTAAACTGCCCTATCCATCCTTATATTTCTAATCCTCTCTGTTGCTTAAACCCCCCAGATGGATACCTTCTTTAGATATTAACGGGCTTCACAACCCCGGGTACCTGAATGATCTTTCTCTTCTCCTTTTCCTCTTACTCCTCTTCTCTTCCTTTCATCTTTGTTTCACTCTCATTGAGGTTTCCTCTTTCTGAGGTGAGGGCAATTCTGCATGGGCCGATACATCCTGTATATCGACTCATGGAGAATTGTAAACAACCCACGTGTTTGCCGTGCTTAGCGACCTGTGTCCCTGGAAAGGGGGATCCTGGCAGTTGAGGGAAACCAACACAGTGATTTGGCCTCTGCTTCAGGTAGACGGGAGGTGAATATTGGTCCCGTATGTACCAATCGGCAGGTCAGCTGACTTTTGTCACTGGCTTTAGGGATCAAGTGATCGAGCAAATACTACTCATCTCGTTAAGGATGGAGAATGACATAGGTTTGTCTTGTAACCGTATGGGCCCTGGTTAGCACTGGTGCACGAATGTACATCCCATTGTTTGGCTCGGTAGTGGGTGGTGCGGCTGGGTACTGAATTACTTTTTCACTTAATATGGATGGAAAAACTTCTTTCATCTATTTTTCTCTCATGTGGAGAGCAACAAATGTGACAAAATACATCTGTTATTCGATTTTTCGTAATTAAACGCAAAGGTAGTTTCTCTGATAGTTCTTTCAAAAAAAACTTCACCATTTATTATTGCTAAAACCTTCCAATCTGTTCTTTGTGATGGCCACTCCCTCAATAAATTACAGTCTGGGGGATTTACTTGTTGAAGTTTCTACTGCTACCCAGTCACAATTTCTGTCCAATAGTAATGCAGTAGGCATTCCCTTATTGGGCTCGGTAGTGGGTGGTGCGGCCGGTCTCTGAATTGCATTTTTTCTAACTCTCTCATGTGGAGAGCAACAAAGTGCTGATAGCCTCTCTGATGGTTCTTATAAGAAAACTTAACCTTACCTTATTGCAAAAACATTTGTCTTTTTGTGGAGATAGTCATTCTCTCAAAAAATTACAGTATGGAGATTTACCAGTTGAAGTTTCTTCTGCTTAAATAGTCACAATTTCTCAAACTGCTCTACAATAAGATCTCTTTCAGTTTCTGTTCAGGTACTTAAAAGTATAAATACAAGCCGTGGTGTCATATCTGAACCAGACCTTTTATTCTTTTCTAGAGAAGCACGCTGTATCATTATCCGTCAGAATGGTCAAATAATTCCCATAAAACATAACCTTCAATAGCCCGACTTTACCAACCAGAATTAAAGCTGCTTACCTAAACTGCCCTATCCATCCTTATATTTCTAATCCTCTCTGTTGCTTAAACCCCCCAGATGGGATACCTTCTTTAGATATTAACGGGCTTCACAACCCCGGGTACCTGAATGATCTTTCTCTTCTCCTTTTCCTCTTACTCCTCTTCTCTTCCTTTCATCTTTGTTTCACTCTCATTGAGGTTTCCTCTTTCTGAGGTGAGGGCAATTCTGCATGGGCCGATACATCCTGTATATCGACTCATGGAGAATTGTAAACAACCCACGTGTTCACTGTGCATGGCGACCTGTGTCCCTGAAAAGAGGGATCCTGGCAGTTGAGGG
Source organism: Maratus speculifer (assembly GCA_964019185.1). NCBI lineage: Eukaryota > Metazoa > Arthropoda > Arachnida > Araneae > Salticidae > Maratus > Maratus speculifer. The sequence goes on from OZ025301.1 coordinate 249,127,045, forward strand.
AAACCAACACACCGCTTTGGCCTCTGCTGCTGGTAAACGGGAGGTTCATATTGGTCCCGTATGTACCAATCGGCTGGTAAGCTGACTTTTGTCACTGGCTTTAGGGATCAAGTGAGCGAGCAATTACTAGTCATCTCGTTAAGGATGGAGACTGACATAGGATTGTCTTGTGACCATACAGACCCTGGTTAGCACTGGTGCACGAATGTGCCTACCCTTGTTGGGCTCGATAGTGGGTGGTGCGGCCGGGGTCCGAATTACTTTTTCACTTAATATGGTTGGAAAAACTTCATTCATCTATTTCTCTCCCATGTGGTTAGCAACAAATGTCACAGAATTCCATTTTTATTCGATTTTTTGTGGTTAAACGCAATGATATCATGTCTGATAGTTCTTTCAAAAAAACTTCTCCTTTTCTCATAGCATGTGTCCTCATTGTCATTTTGATCACCTGACCATTCATCATCTTTTAACTGATTGTCCCGGCCTCCGGCACTTGTACAGAATGTATTTTAACTCGTCATCACCAATCTTGACCAACCTCATTGGAGAAACACCTCATGGGGCACTCTTTAACTTTTTGAAACATGCAGGTTTTTATATATAATCTTTCTCTATCTTATTTTGGATACCCTCTAATGGCGTTTGGATGAGATCTATTATAATTTTAAATATTTTATTTTTCTAAACCTATTTGCTTGACTATATCTGGATGGGATACCCCATCCAGATAGTTTGACTACTTTCTATTTTGTACATTTATACTTTTAGACTTTGTGTTGGCGCAGCATGTCCCTAAAGGGATTTTGTGCCATTAAACCCAATTCAACCAACCAACCAACCTTTTCTCATAGCTAAAACCTATCAATCTGCTCTTGGTGATGGCCACTCCCTCAAAAAATTACAATCTGGCGATTTACTGCTAGAAGTTTCTACAGCCAACCAGTCACAATTTCTGTCCAATAGTAATACAATAGGTACCTTTTCTGTGTCTGTTAATGCACTTCAAACTTTAAATTCTTGTCGTGGTGTTATTTCTGAACCAGATCTGTTATTTTCCACAAAAGAAGAACTAACTTAAAGGATCAAAATATCACTGATGTCTGCCGTATAACTATCCGTAGAAATGGGCACATAATTCCAACATATAATACTGACTTTCAATAGCCATATTTTACCTACTAGAATTAAAGCCGGCTATTTAAATTGTCCAGTTCGACCTTACATCCCTAATACCCATCCGTTATTTAAATGCCAGCGTTATGGCCATACCAATACCAATGGCCAAAGTCGTGGCAATGTTACATGTGCACATTGTGCAGAAGTTGGCCACGACAGTAAAACTTGTGAAAAGCCTCAACGCTGTGCAAATTGCAAAGGTGATCATGCATCATATTCCCGCTCCTGTACTATTTAGACCCGTGAAAAAGAAATCATTACTATCAAAATAATCCAAAAACTTCCTTATAATGAAGCCGGTAAAATTGTCGAATTGAGAACCCCATCTGTTGGAGTTTCTTACTCTAGCTTACTCAAGCAACAAACAAAACCTGTAAGGCACATTAGTACCCAGACTGAATCATCTTTTCCACCAAGCTGTTCACCTGAAAAAACATCTAACATCATAAAGAAGACCCGTGATGCCCACACTACTGCTGTTACAAGAATTCTGTCAAAATTAGTGTTTTGGAAACCTTCATCAGAGCCTGTAAAAATTGAATATTGGACTAGTCAATTGCAGAAATCAAATCAAGTAAAAAATATAACTAAATCTGAGAATGAAAAAACACCTGCTTCATCTGCATCAAATTCCCAGAAACCCAAAACTAGTCTAACAGTAAAACCTATCCAGAAAACAAAAGAGAATAAAACAATACGGGGTTCTTCGCGGTGGCAAACTGTGAAGAGTAAAGATAGGAAATCTAATCATAGCCCATCTGCTACCATATTAAAAACCCGAAACAGATGAGTAAGTATGTGGAAGAGGCTATGGAATCGACCTCTTACGATTCGAGTGAAGAGGAAGAGAATATTGTTTAGGAAGAATATACACCCAATTGATTTTAGCTTTTTAAAATTCTGTACTGCTTTGTTTTTATGTATTTTTTGTGCATTCTCTGAAGAATTGTTTACATTTTAACAAGTTATTTTAAATATATATTTTAACATTTCGTAATCTAGGGTCGCAGACTGTTTGGATCGTAGAGTTTTTAACTTGTTATATATTTTTTAAATTTTACATTCATTACATTCTTTTAATCTTGTTTTTATGTAATATTCACTCATCTTACTCATTTTTATATATTATCATTTATTACCAAATTCTACTGTTTTTTGTCATTTAGTGGGTTTTATTGTTTTTTTTTTATTTGGTATTTTACTTTACATATCATTGCTGTTTGTTTTTAATTTTTAATTAACCTTCTGCTTTCATTTCGTCTTTGTCTTGGTGCAGCTAGTCCCCAAAAAAACCTTACGCCATAAAACCCCATATTACCAACCAGCCTCTGTTGCTTAAAATGCCAGCATTATGGTCACACTGTAACTACCTGCCATGGTTCCATTACCCATGCATGCTGCACAGAAATTTGCCATGATGATAATGCATGTGAAAACTCTGAATGCAGCATTAATTGCAAGGGTGGTCATACAGCATATTCCCACTCCTGTCCTAATTTGATACGTGAAAAAAAAAATCCTTGTCATTATAACAACTCAATCTCTCCTATCCTGCTATCCTGAAGCCCATAAAATTGTTGAATCCAGAACTCCATCTGTTGGAGTATCTTACTCCAATTTATTTAGGTAGCTATCAAACTATTGGACACATAAATAGCCAGATTTCTCATATGCACCAAATTATTCAGTCAGAACATTTCAGTACAGTCTAATACCATTCTTACATCAGAAAAATGTTTAAAACATATAGGCATATTAGACAGTACTTCATCTTTGGAAGAGAACCTTATGGATCCTTTCAAAATGACAGCTAAAACTACCACAGTTTCAGTGAAAATGGTACTGATTGTTGTTGAAGTACAGCCAAAAAGAATTGCCAAGAATACAAAGCTTATATTTAACTTCATTTTCATTAATGTGAGAATGAGTCGCTCCATAACTGACAAATTTCTTTTTGGTTTGTTCTTCATTTCTTCTGTAAGAGCAATAACAAATTTGTCTAACAAAATTTGAGAAGGAACACCCATTAAAGAATCTAATTCTTTCATGCTCAAATTCTCTACATTTATCAGAACTCGTGATCGAAGACCCCAGAGCAAACTTGAACGCTTTTGTCAAGTTTGACAATACCTTCAGTTTCTAAATATAACTTTTCTATTACCTTATTGGGATCTATATTTTCTTGTTCGGGAATTAAAGGATCAGGATCAACATCAGCATCATTTTCACAATTGTTTCCACCATGCTGTTTTGGACAAAGACTCAAAAGGACATTGATGGCAACAATTTCATCTTCGTTACTACCAGTTATTTGGTCTTCTGGTTTTGCCTCCCGTTTCCTACAAAAAATTAAATAATTTTAAATATGAAATATTTTACAGTGCTACATACCAAATTCACAATGAAATATGCTTGAAACTCAAATAATTTTAGGGCATTTATTACAAATTACCTAGTAATTGAATCATATCTTTCATTACGTTCTTTAATGACAGCTTCCTTTTCAGTCAACTTTGTTTTTGTTTTCGTTGATAATATGGGTAAATAAAGGCTAGGAACTGCTATATTTTTTAGATGTGGCCTTTTCGTAGGCAAATCTAAAATAATATTAAATAAAAATTTTAATAATAATATTTTGTCAAAAACCTATTATGTGTTTTTAAAACAACATCTTACCAATGCATTAAATAAATCAATGTATTCTATAATTGTTTACTTTAAATTATAGCAAAGTGATAACTAATATACTTTTTAATCATTTATTGTGATAAAATACATTTTTTTTTTTTTTTTTTTTTTTTTTTTTTTTTTTTATCAAACAGATATAAAAACCAAAATAAGTGAAAAACTCTAAAGGGAGATTAAAAATGTGATTTTTAAGGTTTTATTTTATTAAATTTTACTTAAAGAAATTATACAGCATAAATCTTTCAGCTATTTCTGATCAGTTGCAAATTGTTCTTCATGAAATCTTAACACTTGATGTATATCTGTATATTGTTTCATGACATTCTAATATTCTTTATTACTGTTTTAATTTATTAGGACTTTTGAAAAATATTCAGCTCATGAAAACACTTCTAAATCTTGCAGTTACTTTAAAATAAAATACAATGTTATAAAAAATTTATTGGGAAAAAAAAAAAAAAAAAAAAAAAAAAAAACTTTAGAATAATACTTGTACATCAATGACAAAAAACTAGCAGTACAATAACAGTGACATTTTAAAAATTATATGTAATATACATGCAACAGTTAAAATGAAATTTTATATTTCAATATAATATTTGAGGTTTAAACAATAAAAAAAGTTCATATGTCAAAAACCTGCAACCCTGTGCAGAAAGTACAGGGTGATTATTTAGCTATAATAACTCTAACTATGACTACTTTATTGTGATTATTTAACTATAATATTCAAAATATTATTAATGAATACAATTTATTTACAAAACTTATTGATTTTAGGAAAATGAATAAATTGAATTGAAGAATTGAATGAAAAATACTAAGTTGTATTGATACTATATAATATTGTGTTAGAAAGAACTATTTACAATTGACTTTTACACAATTTAAAACAGCATAGAACATTGTATGATAACATTTGCACTTGGTAAAGAACATTTTTCTGCTTTCTTTTACAGAAGACAAAACACCAAACTGTATGTTATTTACAGTGTAATATAAATAGTGATGTAGGAAAAAAAGGCGATCTAGATAACCTCCCCTCATATACAAGCCAGCGTTTTGGTCATACTAACACTAACTGTCGTGGCAACGTTACCTGTCCTCGTTGTGCAGAAGTTGGCCATGATGGTAAATTGTGTGAAAAACCAGAATGCTGTGCGAATTGCAAAGGTAATGATACGTCAAACTCTCGCTCCTGTCCAATTTGGAACCGTGAAAAAAGAAATTCTTGCAGTAAAAACTAGTCAAAATCTTTCATACCCAGAAGCTCGAAAACTGGTTGAAACCAGAACCCCATCTATAGGTCTCTCTTATTCTAGTTTACTCAAGCAGCAATCAAAATCTGTAAGACATATAAGCACCCAGACAGAATCACCTAATTCACTTAGTACCCCAAAGAAACAAACACGAGATGTCAGTTGCCCTACTAAATGTTCTGCTAGCCCTAAATTAGAGCGTTGGTTACCATCTTCAGAGCCTGTTACAATAGTCCATCAACCTATTCAGCCACAAAAACCAAAAAAGTCCACTGAACCCCAGACAAGAACTAATATATTTACATCTACATCTAAAAAAAATCCTAATCGCTTTGCATCAAATTCCCAGAAACCTAATGCTAGTCAAAAGATTAAAGCAATTACACCCATTAAAAAAAAGTTGATCATTCTGTTTCTAACCACCAAAAGACCAATTCTGCTCAAGCCGTTAAACCAAACCAAAAGACAAAAGAAAATATTGCGCTTCGTAATTCTCACCAATGGCAAACTGTAACAAAAAAACAGCGAAAATCAAATAATGACCCATCTGTGCTTATTTGAAAAATCCCAAAAAGCTAAAGAACTACTTGGAAGAGGCTATGGAAGAATCATATGAGTCAAGTGAAGACGAAGGGAACATTGTTTATGAGGAGTATGTGCCCGACTGATCTTACCACTTACCTTTTTTAATTTCTGTGTTTTTTAAATGTTGTCGTCATTGTTTTTACATTTTACTATTTCTTGTCATGCATCACTACTTTCTGTTCGTATTGATTGTTCAGTTTTTATCCAGTCATATTTTCTTTTTTAAAACCTTCCTCTTCACTCTTTGATTAGTTATATGTATTTTTTACTCACATGTGTTACCAACATTGTATCCTTGTTTTTTTAAACCTGTTTTTATGTCAACTTATACAACTGTTTGTATTTTAACTTTTTACTATCAATTTTATGGTTTTAATTGACATAAGTGTTTTTTAGCTATGAATTTTAGCTTTTAATTGCATGTTTTATTTCCCTATTATTACTGATTTGATTGGTTGTTAACAGTATATAGTTATAGATGTATTTTCATTTTGACATTGTCTTGGCGCAGCATGTCCCAAGGGGGACCTTGCACCATTAAACCCAACTCAACCAACCAACCAACCATTAATCCAAGTTCATCTTATTTATTGGTATGCTGCAACAAGTTAAGGGAAAATTTATGAAAAGATGTTGCTATCTTTAAATATGAAACCCTCCAAAAATATTTTTCTTTTGATATTTATTCCTATAACATATTCTTATCTTATGGCAGTTGTTGCAATCAACAAAAGAAAGTCATAAAAATTTCCTTATAAAAGACTGTTCAGGTAACTATTTAAAGGGTTTCTCCCCCTCAATTGAACATGCTAAAATGAGAGGGGTTGTGACATATCCTCTTTGTTAAAAGCAAAGATGGGATTTACCACACCTTCATCTAACTCGAAAAGTTGGGGGTATTTAATACACTACATGGCCTTTGATGACCGTCCGAGATATTTTGTTAAATATCCTGAAAAATACATGAGGAATTATCCTAGTGTGTAAACATAATAGTACAGGTCATATTGTTACGTGAAGGTAGTTCCTCGAAACTTTATAGGGAACCGTCAACAAATTAAAAAAGAATATCTTTTGATAACTCTGTCAAAACTAATGTAGCAAAAGCACTCAAACTGTAGATTATGACCAAGTTGCTTATTGTAATAAACTGTGTTCATATTTATGTCGATAGCATGTATATTTGTAGAAAAATTAAGCTTTTTATAAAAACAGTACCAAAATTCTTCACGATTTTTTGCTTAAAATTTGCAGAGTTCTTAAGATAAAATAATATTCTTTCCTGAAAATATGACAAACAACATTGCACATTGAGGTGGCCATGTGGTTATTGCATATCACAGCTAACACAAATCTTAATGCATCCTTATGCATTCGACATTTGTACCAAAAACACAGTATATCGTTAAATATTAATCGAACATATTTAGTTAAACATAAATTTAATAAAACTTATAAAAGAATCAAATACTATCATATGTTAATTTAAGGAATTTTTATTAAAAATATTATTTAAAAAAAAGTTTTGTAAACAGAAAATGGTGCATGTTAGAAAATTTAGGAGGTATCGAAAATCTCTCGCTTCATAACTCAGACAAATGCATTGCTAAAATAATTTTTAAAACCGAGTGAAATGAATTAAATAGCTTTTGTTATAGAAAGTTTAGCATAAAAAGTATTCTTTACTAAAGTTTCACTAAATATTGCCTAAACTTGGATTGCCAATTATGATTCTAAAAACATGTTTGATAAAAATGAAAAATTTATCAAATGCATTTATTATTTAAGTGTCCCAAACATAGGCACATCCTATAAAGTTTTTTTTTTACTGAACCCATTAAACTTTAAACAGCTCTTAATTCTTAGATTTAACCTTCTGGCGGGTTTTTTTCTTTGAAACAAAATTCATGTCTGCTTTAATATGTTATAATAAAATAAATCTAAGTGTATTGTGGAATATTTTCATAAATAATGAATAGAGAAAACTTATATTTTTATGTTAAATTATTTGTAAAATTAAAACAAAACAGCAATGTTAAAACTGTTGTTAGCTTTCGTTTTTTCAAAAACTAAAACAAAATCACTTCACCTTTTTCATTCACGTATAAAAACATTTCATAATTATTTACTTAGAACAGGTGTCACAAATAAAAATTAAATTAAAAAGTTGACATGTTTCGGTTCATTCATAACATATAAAATCAGAAGAAAATTAAATGACACTGGATATAAATATAATTTAAAAATTAAAACAAAACATTGCGCCCCCTATGATCGTGAATAGCCATTGCCACCGCGGCATATAAATATAATAAATTTTGATCATACATTAAATTTAATATGTGTAAAATTAAAATTAATAAAAATAGAAAAACTGAATGACTGGATATAAAGGTAATTTAAAACCCAAAACACAAAATATTGCGCCCTCTATGATCGTAAATAGCCAATGCCACCGCGGCTCCTCCTATTAGACTCACCCTTTAAATATTTATTAAGTAATTCTGACCACAAACTCGGAATGTCATAAGAATAAGAATCATTACAAACCCTATCCCTCCTAGAATATATGATATTATATGTTACAGTAGACGCTCGTTTTTATGAACCTCTTTTTTGCGAACACTTGCGATTTTACAAACTAGAGCGTTGTCCCGAATACATTTCCATAGACGCTATGTAAATTTTCGCTCTCATTTACGAACTACAAATTATGAAAATCTCTTTTTTGCGAACTTAACTTTTATAATTCTGCATTTTTTTTTTTTTTAATACCGAAAAGAAATTCCAACGTCAATTATACTCTCCACAGGTGCATTTCAAGAATGTGTTATTTTCTCCACCTGCTTTTGGGAGGGAGGTGGCGTAGCAATAAGTTTATTTTGTTGTCCTTGAAAAATCAAGGACAAGTCTTAAAAATGACATTACATCAGCAGATATACGCAATGTGAAACTTTGCTGTGAAACTTGCCCATAGAGTTTAAGAAAAATGTAATGAGGAAAAATAACCAAACAGATTTATAAACAACAAACAACTTTTATTTAATTCTAAGATAAAACATATAAAATCAAATTAAAACCAAATTATATAAAAGTCAAATAAATGATCAAATTATATTATATGCTTAATTAAAACAATGAACCGGAGCACCAAAAGCAAACTATTGCATTTCGAAATTCTATCTTAAAAACTGTCAATAATAATTAACTTTAAATTCATCTTTAATTTAAACTTCAATTTCCAATCTAACCCATATTAAACTTTCAATTAAATTAAAATAAATTACATTAATGTTTTTCTCCTCTCGAAAGATTCTACTAATCCATACTGAATTACAAAACAACTTTCTCCGTAGCTAATTCTTACTGCCACTAAGAATACTAACCACAACACTAGCCACTGCCACTGGCGGTGTACTCCAAGAAATCCCGTATCTGCCACATGAGACTATACTTGGAGGGCGAGAAAGACAAAACTAAAGATTCCCCATATCGTAGCAAAACAGAATCTTAACAAAGACTCAGCAGCGAATTTCGTCTATTAGGGTCTTAAAAAGAAATTGACCTGGATCCCTTTAGGCCTGGTCACATTACCGCGATACGGGAAAAACCATTTAAGAAAGAAAAGAAGTTATCTTAAGGGAAGGAGAAAAAAAAAAAAAACAACTTTACAAATAAACCATTTCCAATTTAAAAGAAATATAAAAATGAAATACCAACTAATAAAAACATGTCGCTGGTGACGTGGCTGTTTTCGCCTATTTCGTGAAGATTAAAGTTCAAGACTTGACAAAATTCCGATGCATTTATTCAGAGAAACACTCTTCTTTATAATCCTGGTACTGACCAAAGTAAACAAAGTTCACTTATCATTTAATCAAAAAGACTTTCCAAAAACTTTCTTAACTCATTACATACATCGGTAACAATCTCCAGAACTTCACTATAAACAAAACACGACGACAAAACAAAACCATAACAACGGACATGCAGGCAAAAGCAAGCGTACTCACGGTCTCTCCGCTGAGCTATAAATAGCTCTCCCATCCTCAATCACCGCCCACTTACGTCATTTCCTATGACAACCTCCAAACGCCACCTCCGGCCTCTAGAACATACCTGAGAGGAAGAACCAATAGCGATCATTCACGACAGGTAGGCACGTGCATCCAGACAGGTAACGCCATCTACCTAAAACTGCCGTAACCCTACAGTTTACGATTTGCCGTGACGATGATCGCCGCTGTTCGTATTGACAGGATGGAAACAAAAATTACCGTGACACAAGTTAACAAGTGAAGGAAGACAGATATGAACGTAAGTTAAACAGATGTGACCAAGTTATATTTTATTTAAAATGAAACTATATTTAAATACTGAAATAAAGATAATAAAAGCATTTAAATTAGACTTACACTATTGAAACTTAAAGTGATTTAGCCAGAATTTATTTACTGATAAGTATAAAGGATAAACAGATCTATAGAATGTAAGTTGGATGAAATGGGGAAGAATGGAATGGGACAGAGTTTAAGTGGAGTGGTAAGAATAGGGGAAAATATAAATATATTTTCCTAACAATGCCCCCCCTCTTATCACCTCCATGAAAAACTCACAAAAATCCATATATCAACCCCCAAAGCACCGTAATAAAGGTTGCCTTACACAAGTGTTAACACAGACATTTACCCGTCGGTAAATCAAACACTATATATCCATCCAACCACTAAAAATTCTAAAAGAAATCCAACAACTATTCAAATTAGCCAAAAAAAATTCAGTCACAACTGCCTCATTAAACTGTTCAATCCATCGTGCACGATGTCTTCAGTACTGCCTCGTCACAAACCTACATAACACGTCACCAAAGTAATAAACCATAAAAATACTAAAAATGTTAAAACCTTTGGGCTCCAGTCCATACATACAAAGTGTAAAAATAAAAATAAATTATATCTAAAAACCATACCGATACATGCAATTATACATGTGGACACATTAAAACCTTAAAACCATCAGTCACATTAGGTCCACAAAAACACAGTCTAACACTAATGTTTGAACTAAAGTTCTTAAAAAAATTTCAATCATAAGGAGAGCAGATCCATCTTAAATACTTTATGATTCCTTCATTAACAGAGATATCCAGACTTCTAGCATGTTAACAATAAAACTTTCGATTCTAAAAAAAATTTCAACATTGAAAACCCTACATCTAGAAAATCTATATTGTAAAATTTCAAAAAAATTTAAGACACATTTCTATCTATCAAATCCTCAAAAATTTAAATTCTTTAAATCTCTTAACATTACAATTTTCAAAAATTTAAATATTTCTACAATTTTTACATCAAAGTCCTTTTATGTCCAAATATTTCTAAATTTTCATATCAAAAATCTATATTTAAATATCCTTAAATTTCAATACTCATATACATCAAACACAGTATCAATACTTTAATACCTGTATTATAACACTTTAACAATTCTTGATCATACCTTTGATTAATCAACATTAAACTTCAAAAATCTTAGTTTTTCACTTAAGATTAACCATTACTCTTTTATAAGTCAGACCGAAAACTGGCATGCCCCAGGCAAAATGAAACAAGCTCAACTTTTCTAACACAAAAATCATGACCCAAGAACCATTCCATCCAAGAATCAATCTATGCTCTATATACCATAAAATGGATATAAAAAAATCATTACTCCTTATCCAAGATATTCTGAATAAAAAAAAATTCCAAAAAAAAATTTGTTTATAACAATACATTTGCTCATCCCACTCAAACCATATCCTTACAGCACAATATGCAAAAATGCATGCATTCTTTCAAATCCATTGCCCTGGCCAGGGTCTTCATACAATCCTTTCACACTACATAAAAGACATAGATAAGGGTAGCAACTGATTAAGAATTTATTAGAAATTCCAATATATAAAAAAAAATTTCCCTCCAAATATATTTCTTCCTTCTAAAAATTTATCAAAGAAATAGAGCATGATTAACACGGATTACTAGAAAGTTCTCCCAAAAATCTCAGAAGAAAAATCTGGGCCTAAGACATGATCTTACACCATTACAGACAAGCCAATTACCTTACATATCCACTAACATCCAAATTGCCTTCTACACTTATTGCTAACCACAAGAAGAACCCATGTTGATCTAACACAATATCCATAAGCTCTCTTCAAAAGCAGGTCAAGCACTAGCAGAAGCAACTTCAGGAATTAACAGGATTAATTCTTTCTAACATTAATAAACTGCAGATATTCTTAAAACAGTAAATGGCTGTCCATTACCTAGATCGCTTAACCAAATCACCCCTGAAGCATGCCCTATCAGTCAAATTACTTAACCCTTATAAGATCACTATACAAAAGTTAAACTCTTGATTATAGCTTTAACATTCCTTAAATTCAAAAATTAAATGCAGCTATTTTTCTTAAACAAAATTTCAAGAAAAAGATCTTATAATCAAACTTTAATAACACTTAACCCAGATCGGCTATTCACTGAAAAACTTGCTTACACTCAAACATTACAGCCACAATGGTCCCTTAAAAATTTAACATTGAATAGGTGCCATTTATATCGCAAAACTAACAATTATTTTACACATTCTTAAAAATTTGCAATAATTCTCCCAATAAATGATAATTTAGTTAACAGATTAACTAGCCTTAAACTACTGTCGCCTTTTAACAGAAGGGATTTAAAAAAAACTTTAATTTCCCCCCTCAGTAGCTGACAGCTTAAAGTAGCATAGTTATCTAACCCGAACTTAAATTACCTGACATAGGGAAATATTTTTTAAAAAAATAGCACCTCTAAAAAAAATTTCTCAAGTTCAATAATTATATTTTAAATATCAATTAGAAACTCAACAATTTGATAATTCAAGAACTAAAATGATTACTTTAACTCTTTAATAATCAAAAAAAATATGAAAATCCACTATTTAAATCTGAACACACCGCAGTGTGGACCCTCATGAATCATTACAGGGCACTTAAAACAAGAATTTACCCATTAATATCAAAAGTCTTACAGATTCAAACTCCTGGACTTTCTGAAAAAAATTTAAAAATTCTATTACAACTAAAAATATTTTAAACGAGAAATGAATCCATTAAAAAAAATAGTCAAAAGAGAAAAATTCATTCAAAACAGGAGGCCAAAAGATCTAAATCACTGACAAAAACTTCAAATTTTTCACAACAACTATGAAATGGCTATGTACCCTCGCCATGACATAGAGTTAAAAAAAAAATTCTGCACAAAAATAGCAAACATTAATACGCAGAAAAATTTAAACAATATGTAAAAATTCCTTACAAAAATTTCATTACCATAATTTTTTTTTTTTACTTTTTCAAAAACTGCTAATATAGAAAAATAGCCCCCCTCACAATTTAACAAAAACTTATTCTAATTCCATAAAAAAACTTTATAATATCAAAGTCTTACCAATTTTATAAAAATTCTAAGCTTAAACAAGACAAAAAACTGTAAGCTACAAGTCATGTGAATATCTAGCCCTTGGGTATCTAACACTATCTTTACCTTAACTTTAACACTACAAAAAAAAATTTGCAAAAGTTAATAAAAATTCATTTAGAGTTAATATATACGTAAATATCACAGCTAAACCTCTATTCTTCATCCAAAAAATAGTTGAATATACCTAACATACCTTAATTTTCAATAAAGGGAACCTTTAAACTGTTCAAAAATTGGACTCTCACTGTAACTCAAAAAAAAAAATTTTAACTACTTACATCCGACATTACTCCACAAACATTCATCTTCTTACACCAACTAACATAACGCAGGTCATGCACTCAACCGACATCCACATCTGCACTTGCAACAAAGCAACTCAGATGCCATTAAAGCAAATTATAACAAAAAAAAAAAAAATTAATACCAAAAATATATATATATAAAAAATATTAAAAATTTATCAAAATTAAACTTTAAACTAATTTAAATATGACCACAATTTCAGGAAACTGGTACCTCCTAACCGACATCTGAAGTTGTGTCATTTAAAGAAAAAATGTCTAGCTTAAAACTCAAATATTAAATCTTAATCATTTACAAAAGAATTAAACATTAATACTTAAACCTTCAAATGCAAATCTCAAAAAAATTTAACTGAGAGTCCTTTAATTTATATTTCAAACATTTTACATATCCAATTCATCCAAAAAAAACTTTAACTATGTTTTCTAAACGAAAATTCGAACTGTTCAACAGTAATTATCCAAAAATTTTTCAAAATTTCCATTAAATAACAATAAAAAAATCTTTTAATTCATCAAAACTATCTTAAATTGAAATCTTAACTTTCATTTCCTCAAAAATTCTTATTAAACTTTAATTCGTTATGTTTTTCAAAAAAATATCTTAAATATTTAAATATAACATAAAAATACATTAAACTTATATTAAAAAAAATCACAGACGAATCCACAACTCCCTTGTTATAATCGTCTGTATTTTCCATAAGGACCACTAAAACGCTGATGTCCAAAAACTTTTAAAAAGTTTATTCAATATGTCCACAACAAAAGGGAAAGTCTCTTTCTCATCAGAAAAATATTCACTGCTATCATGAAAGGCACCATTGGAGAAGAACAGCAGACTATCACAAATAGTGGCCCAGTCACGGACCACTGCGCTCTCTGACGCTCCACATTGAAAAAGTCACAGGAAACTCTTTGGTTCAGCACTCATAGGAATTCTCAGTCAGTCTCCGACTTCAATCAAATTACACATAAGGAAGAAGATGCATATTAGCTCGTAGAGGCATCTCGTTGGCACATCAGAACTTATAGGAATTTCAGTTCATCTCAGATTTCTCTCAAATGCACACAGGAGCGGGAATACTTTTCAGCTCGTAGAGGCGATTCCATTAAAACCAAGCAGGATCCTCTTTAAAAATATGAATACTAATTCCATTTTTTTATTTTTGGCGTCAAACCAAGCCACCAGACGACATGTAAAAAATATATATATATATATATAACTAACAATTACTAAAAAAAAATTCCTCAAAAATTATAAAAAAAATCCTAATCCTCAAACTTATCCAAATTCCTTGAAAACCTTCAGAGTTGTCTAAAACATCAATGACATACTCCAACAGCCCCCCCATCTCAGAGTTCCCTTATAACTCCGGACCAGGAGAGACACACTATCAAGAATTCTCAAAGACAAAATAGACAAAGAATTCAGATCAGGATTTTCAATTAAAAACTCTACAAATGACCTCGGCCCATAACCGATTGTTGTCCTTGAAAAATCAAGGACAAGTCTTAAAAATGACATTACATCAGCAGATATACGCAATGTGAAACTTTGCTGTGAAACTTGCCCATAGAGTTTAAGAAAAATGTAATGAGGAAAAATAACCAAACAGATTTATAAACAACAAACAACTTTTATTTAATTCTAAGATAAAACATATAAAATCAAATTAAAACCAAATTATATAAAAGTCAAATAAATGATCTAATTATATTATATGCTTAATTAAAACAATGAACCGGAGCACCAAAAGCAAACTATTGCATTTCGAAATTCTATCTTAAAAACTGTCAATAATAATTAACTTTAAATTCATCTTTAAATTAAACTTCAATTTCCAATCTAACCCATATTAAACTTTCAATTAAATTAAAATAAATTACATTAATGTTTTTCTCCTCTCGAAAGATTCTACTAATCCATACTGAATTACAAAACAACTTTCTCCGTAGCTAATTCTTACTGCCACTAAGAATACTAACCACAACACTAGCCACTGCCACTGGCGGTGTACTCCAAGAAATCCCGTATCTGCCACATGAGACTATACTTGGAGGGCGAGAAAGACAAAACTAAAGATTCCCCATATCGTAGCAAAACAAAATCTTAACAAAGACTTAGCAGCGAATTTCGTCTATTAGGGTCTTAAAAAGAAATTGACCTGGATCCCTTTAGGCCTGGTCACATTTCCGCGATACGGGAAAAACCATTTAAGAAAGAAAAGTTATCTTAAGGGAAGGAGAAAAAAAAACAACTTTACAAATAAACCATTTCCAATTTAAAAGAAATATAAAAATGAAATACCAACTAATAAAAACATGTCGCTGGTGATGTGGCTGTTTTCGCCTATTTCGTGAAGATTAAAGTTCAAGATTTGACAAAATTTCGATGCATTTATTCAGAGAAACACTCTTCTTTATAATCCTGGTACTGACCAAAGTAAACAAAGTTCACTTATCATTTAATCAAAAAGACTTTCCAAAAACTTTCTCAACTCATTACATACATCGGTAACAATCTCCAGAACTTCACTATAAACAAAACACGACGACAAAACAAAACCATAACAACGGACATGCAGGCAAAAGCAAGCGTACTCACGGTCTCTCCGCTGAGCTATAAATAGCTCTCCCATCCTCAATCACCACCCACTTACGTCATTTCCTATGACGACCTCCAAACGCCACCTCCGGCCTCTAGAACATACATGAGCGGAAGAACCAATAGCGATCATTCACGACAGGTAGGCACGTGCATCCAGACAGGTAACGCCATCTACCTAAAACTGCCGTAACCCTACAGTTCACGATTTGCCGTGACGATGATCGCCGCTGTTCGTATTGACAGGATGGAAACAAAAATTACCGTGACACAAGTTAACAAGTGAAGGAAGACAGATATGAACGTAAGTTAAACAGATGTGACCAAGTTATATTTTATTTAAAATAAAACTATATTTAAATACTGAAATAAAGATAATAAAAGTATTTAAATTAGACTTACACTATTGAAACTTAAAGTGATTTAGCCAGAATTTATTTACTGATAAGTATAAAGGATAAACAGATCTATAGAATGTAAGTTGGATGAAATGGGGAAGAATGGAATGGGACAGAGTTTAAGTGGAGTGGTAAGAATAGGAGAAAATATAAATATATTTTCCTAACATATTTAGCATCATGTGGTTAATTAGGACTGATTTTAAAGGCACGTGTCTGGAAAGTTTGTGATTGGCGACTGAAACTTAAATGTACAAGCAGGTGTCATTACTGAAAGGGGAAACGAAATCTTTTAAAAGATTGCAATCTGTAATCGTCTATTTTCTCATAACTTCTTGACTATTCAATCTGTGGTCTCGTTAGTTGAGAGGGAGATTGGGACAAAACATTACAGAATTTCAGTATTTCGCCCAATTGGAGAAAGCTCTGATTTCTTGGATGAGGAAAATGAGAGAACTGAACAGTCCCATAAATAGTAATCTTTTTAAAGAGCAATCAAGCTTTTTTTGCTTTGAAACTGAACATCAAAGACTTCAAGGCCCCAGACGGTTGGTTTCAAAAATTTAAGTCCAGCCACAGTTTGAGCTTCAGAAAATTGTGCGGTGAAAGTGGAACAGCAAATACGACTTTGGCAAATGAATTGAAGGAAGCAATTTAAAAACATTGCTAACTGAATATGCTCCAGAGGATGTCTTAATGCGGATGAAGCAGACCTGTTTTTTAAGATGCTGTCGTAAAAAACACTTAGTTTCAAAGGGGAAAATGTAGCGGAGGCAAAAAGGCTAAGCAGAGAATCTCAATCTTGTTGGCAGCCAACATGAATGGAACACAAAATCTGCCCTTGCTTTCCAATGGAAAAAAATTGAAGCCTAGATGCTTCAGAAATGTTAACAAATTACCAGCTGCATACCATGCTAAGAAAAATGCATGGATGCCTGGGCACATTTATGAAAAATGTGATTAAAAGTTTCAAGTGCATATATCGAAGAGTGCTTTTGCAAAGAGTAGCCATGGGTTTGGAGCTAGATCAGCCATATGAAATTGATGTTCAAGGTGCGATGCATTTGTCAATACGTGCTTGGAATGATGTTCAATCGACTACAATATCTAAAGCATTTCAACACTCAGGCTTGTACCTTAATTGAAGAAAACCAAGAAAATGTAGCCGACGGCATCAATGGAGATGAGTTACTCATAAATAAACTCCGCAAGAGAAATCTGCTGTTGCCTGAAATTTCATTCCAGGACTTTTTGAACATGGATTCAGACGTGATTTGTACGGAAGATATATCGGATGAAAAAAACTTTGCTGACACTATAAAAGAAAAGGAAGAAGAACTTTCAGATTTTGAACAAGAAGAAAATGAAATAATCCGACGATCGACTGTCAAACAAGCAGCTCAATTGTTGTCAGGACTAAGGCACTTTTTTGGAGAGAACAGTAATTGTGAAATGATTTCAAGAATAGATAAAATGGAAACATGGATTTTCCAAAATGTGATTTTAAAACAAAAAGAAATAAGTGATTATTTCCATTCCTAATTTTTTATCTATGTATTTTATCCATTAAGTACTAATATAGTCTATGTTTTCACACGTAATGTTTTCAAAGCTTAATAACATATTCCTCTGAGTGCTGAAATTTATTTCTATACATAAATTTGCATTTTGCATTTTCTTATATATTTAAAAAATACAAGTATAACTTTTTTTCAGAATAAATAATCTTAAAATATTGCATCATGTATGAAGAAGGGGTGATTGATAAAAAAAGACATAAATAATGTACATTTTCATGTCATTTTTGATGATTTTCTATTTTACGAACTTTCTATTTTACGAACTATTTGAGTGTTCCCTACGAGTTCGCAAAAACGAGTGTCGACTGTATGAATACGGTTCTTATGAATGAACCGAAACATGTCAACTTTTTAATTTAATGTTTATTTGTGACACCTGTTCTAAGTAAATAAATATGAAATGTTTTTATACAAAACAGCAATAATTGAACGCTTTCTAGCTGTTGTACAATTTATAACGCACATGCTCAAATGATGAAAATTTGCATGCCCGTCGAAGGGCACATCTTGCTTCATCATGTTTATCAGATTTCTCTATAAAATTTATCAATTTTTATCTGCATAAAATTGGTTGAAAGGAACTTCCAGTTGGGAACGGAAAATAAATTATGACCCATAATACAAGTTAACACAAGTATAGGATATGGAGGGGAAAAATGGCTGTATTACAAGTGTTACTGATTAAACTTCATACAAAAGAAAAGATTTCAATTATGTAGACAAATATTAATATTTTAAAAATCTACATAGGTGGTATAAAAACAGTTAAACTTGATACTGCAATTAAACTTTAAAAATTAAAAATATCATTAAATTACAGATAAATACAGATATCCTTAATTGAAATATGTGTAGTGTTGTAAATATTTCAAGTTTTATTCAGTTAAAAGAAGTAAATATACAGGGTGAGTCATAAATATCGAAACAATAGGCTATCTCCTTAAATATTGCCCATAGACCCATACTTCCAATTGCAAAAATTCATAAAAAAAGGTGAATTTTTTGATAAGGTAAGTTGCGACTTCATGGGGGGTCTAGTAGAAAAAATACGAAAATTAAATTTTTATACGGCCCCCGTAGGATAAAATTTCCAATTAGAAAAATTTTCCTTATTCAGTCCTGAATAAGACACAAAAAGTTCCATCGTCTTATCTTTAAAACTCGCTAAGTTATAGCTGTTTAAAAAACTCATCAGGTTTTAAGGGATTAGACACAAATTGAAATGTGCGCAATTCAAAATACAAAGTTACATTAACAGTTCTAGGAAACGCTCAAAAATCTATTTTTTGTATTCGAATTTAGATTTTTTTTTTTTCTTTTTTTGTGATGGTTAGTGTTATAGTTTGCTAAGAAAATCACATTCTAACATTTCTCATATAATTTATAAAAATTTCATGTTGTTAGTACTGGTTTAATTAAAAATGGTATAATTAAATATCGTAATAACTCGTAACATTATTTATCGGATTTCAGTTTCTTTCCATTTAATTAAAGATGAAAATCTGATTTTAGTTTTGTTCCAAAGTTTTGTTTTTTAATATTAATTTAAAAAATATTAAAAATATTTATTGAAAAAGTAATATAACTTTTAAAAAAATCATATTTTCAAAAGTAAATAATTTTTCAAATTTGCCGAAAGAAAACTAATGTAAAAAATATAAAAAGACGTGTTTCAAGTTCTTTTTTCTTTAAAAATTCGTACCATTTAATTATTTAAAGACAAGAATTAATGGGGGGGGGGGAAATTCATTAATCAGAAAAACGAAGTGTACTGTTTAAATGTCTGTCATTTATTTAAAAGAATGCCTTTTCTAAGATGCAGATTAAGTCTTTTTTATAAATTTAGCTCTCACAACTTCAGGCCTTTTATCGTCCTGGAGAGGCTGTTAAAAAATCTGTATTTTTTCTGTATCCCGAGCCCAAGCCGGGCCAGGATCGAGGGGTTCCTTTTTTCTGAAGACATGCCAGGCCGGACCTAACGTACTTTTCATAAAGGAAAAGACTGCTATCTTCTTTCTAGGTGTACATTGGACGAAATTTTCAATCCCAGTCTCGACAAAACCCGTATTAAACTTAATACGTGCTTAAAATAAATAAAGTTCGGCTCAATCGAAATTTTTTCAAAAAACACATAGATTTTAAAATCTTTTTTTTTTTTTTTTTTTTTTTTTTTCAAAATAAATAAATAAATAAATAAATAAATAAATAAAATTCTTTTTTTTAAAGAATAGTATATTCAAAGGCTGAAAAATTAAACACAATAAAACCACTGAAAAAAAGTCTGCCTATGACGGAATTCTGTCTTAAACGGAAAATATGTTGATCCATGCAAAATAAATACAATGATACCCGAGGAAAAGATTAATCTCTAATTATACGTTCTAGGGAGGCATCCTTCTATACCGTATTTTTTCTTTTCTATGTGATTCCGTCTTAAAAGGTTTTACTGTATAACATTTTTCAAAGTCCATAGGATGCGTTGGAGATATAAGTGATACATTTATACATAAATAGAGATTCATTGATAAAATATAAATATTATAGCCTTTTGCACTTCTTTAATTATAAAAAGTATAAATAAAAAAAACTAAAAGCTATAAAAGAAATTTTTGGTCAGAAATTTTCCATACAAAACAATTTTTTCCCACACCGAAGTAAAAAACCATGTAGAAATTTGCGGCTGAACCGGGCTATGATTTAAACATTTTTCCAGACCGGTCCGGGTTATTATTTTAACATTTTTTCAGGCCGGGCCGAACTTTTTCCCCTATGGGTCGGTTTGGGACCGGATCAAGATATTTCGATCCAGGCAGACCTCAAGTACAGACTACCAACATATTTTGAAAAAAGCTTAGCTTTAATTCAATGCACTGCTTTGTTATGTCCAAATGAGAGGCACTGTCTTAAATCGATATTTAAAAATGGACAATATATGGATGACCCCTTACTTGCTTTGAAAAATTGCGAGGAATTCTTTGTTTCTAGGCATGGTAAAGTGGTGTAAGTCACGAATTTTGCAGAAATTCAGATTTTAATATCTCTGTCAGATTTTTAGATATTTAGATGAAATTTTTTTTGTTCATTTTAGGAATAGATAAGGAATAATTTCCTAATTGGGAATTTTGTCCTACGGGGGCCGTATAAAAATTTAATTTTCGTATTTTTTCAAATAGACCCCCCCATGGAGTTGCAACTTATCTTATCTGAAACTTCATCTTTTTTTATGAATTTTTGCAGTTGGAAGTATGGGTCTAGGAGCAATATTTAAGGAGATAGCCTATTGTTTCGATATTTATGACTCACCCTGTATATGCTGATAATGATTCAATATTCCAGTAAGCTTTTACAAAAAATAGTTCCTGACAAAAGTTAACAATACTAAAATTAATATATTAAAAATTATGAAGTTAAGTTTACATTTTAGAACAAGAGTATGCTTACTTGAATTATTTTAAATTCCAAATAAGTGCACAATTAATTTTACGAATGTACTCAAAAACATTCAGTTTAGTAAATAAAAGAAAAAAAGCACAAAATGGTCGGGGGGGGGGGGGGGGGGGGGGAGAGAGACTAAATACGAAATATTAGATTTTCATTCCTTATATGCAAATTAAATATTATGGCATGTACAACAAAACTATTGTTTCTTTCTTGGAAATTTTACTACAACACATTTGCAATGATAAATTAAAAAAACACAAACAGCAATTAATGGTACTCTGTGCACCTATGTTAGCAGAACATGCAGGACACACTACATTAATTTATTTTTTTATCTCGATAACGGATCTCAACATATTCCAACCATCTTGAGAGGAGAAAACATCTTATTAAATTTAGATCAACCATATCATTAAAAATAGCTAATGTTATTTTCTCTGGCCTGCTTTCAATGCTACTCTCTTCAACAATATAATTATATATTTTTATTTTTTCTAGACTTCTCCATCAAGAAATCATGTCAACATGATATCTCTTTTCTCAATATAACATTTTTTTTCAAAAGATATAAGTTTCAATTCTTTATTTTTCTTTTCAAACCTACTGCTGTAAGGGTTGCCTTCTTGGGACATCCTCCCATTTGAACCTTACAAGGCATTATAATTTTGTTTACATTGACAGTTCCATGAGATATAATATTTTCCTGAATAAATTTTGACACCAGGAATATCATTAGTATTTGTTAGTTCGTCATCTATGACATATCTGAAATCGGTTTGAGGTTGCTTGGTTTTTTCTACAACCGCTAATTTTTTACCTTGGCTCCAAAGCCTGTAAATATTCTCTAAGAAATCCATTCTATCATCAAAATTAACATTTGACTGTTTTGAATGCAATTGATGCCAATTTGTTAGTATCACAGCCTTTTGAAATTTTTCCTGAGTACTTTGAATTCTTTCTTTAGGCTCAACAACTGCTGCTTGCAACTGCAAATCTAGATGCTTATTTTCATTGGCTAATATTGCTGGACATTCTTCACAAGAATTCTTGTAAAAATAAGCCCTTGCAAGAAAAGCAGTAGTATAAGCCAATACATTATCTTAGATATTATTTCGACTGTGTTTACTATTATTTGCTCTAAGTCTTCATCGGTTCTTATTATAGAATTTTCTCTATCATTATTTATTCTCATGTCTGTGTCTCCATTTATACTTTGTTCCATTTTCTGCATCATTATCTTCAGTAGTTTCACTATTTGTAATATTAGATTCGGTGTTTCAGCATTATCCTTTTCACAATTTGAAGACTTGGTTTTTTTTTTTTTTTTTCGTAAAATTATAAACGATCACGTATCTTAAAGTTCTCTGAAACTCCTTGCAGTCTGAATTGTCCCAAAATCCTTCACGTCTTCTCACTGGTGAAAATATGTTCTCAGGACAATCTTGATTTAATCCGATTGTCAACAAAAAAAGGAATGCCTTCATTTTTGTAAAACTCAAAACTCGTAGAACTGCCTTGAGTGTGATAATGAGTCCCCACTGACAAGGTTTTGTCGATGTTCAGTGTTATCACCACAATTTAAAAACTTCCAGCTTAGACGCATTCACACATATCTCACCAAAATAACTACACTTAAAACTTGGTACAGAACAATAATAGAATGCATAATTTTATATGGAGTGTATATCGGGGGGGGGGGGGGGGGCAACCTTACACAATATGCTCTTATGAAATTAACATCAAAGAAAGAATTTTCCTTCTACGAATTTCTCATGGATACAAAACATATCCACTGCGAGTTCTCACGGGCATTCCACCCATCACACAACAATAAAGGTAACACAACAAATCATCCATTTTACAACTTAAAAATAGCGCATGCTCTCTTCCCAACATAGACATACAAGTCGTAGAAATGACCTAAGCCTCTGAGTTGCAAAAATAAGATTTCAGTACCATCTTGGTTTAATTTTGATGTCAAAATGTATTTTAAATTTTTGCTTTTCATATACCGTATTTTTGGGTGTATAGCCCGCACACCTAAATCGAGCTGTGCAGTAAAAAAAGTTCGTGTATAAGCCGCAGAGATGCATCGGTGTATAGTCTACACCAATTACGAACGTATATTTCAATCAGGGTTTGAAGTTAGAAGCCATTAAAGTATATACGCGCGTATAAGTAGAGAAATTTTAGACAAAAAAAGAATTTCAAAGTGGGGAGGGTCGACTTATACGCGAGACCTTTAAAAAAATCTATGAATAAAATATCGAAAAATAGTTTGCTAGCGAATCGGTGCTGCATCACCCCTTTGTGTTTGTAGAGTACAAAATCCAAAATCTGGAACCTTTCCTACCTTGACAATTCTGAATTTAAGATCATTTTTAGTTTATTTCTCAAAAAAAAAATAATCTACCCTGCCCTGTTGCAAAGAACAGAAAAAAAGTGTGATTTATGTCATTTCGGAACCATTCAGAGGTGTCGGTCTTTTTGGAACGATTCTGATAAATCTTTCCTTTTCAGAGTCGTTTCAAATTGGAACGAGTCAGAGGAACTGCTCCTTTTCGGAATGAGTCCGAGAATCGAACCTTTTCGGAGTTGTTTCATTTCGGAACGAGGCCGAGGATTTCGTCGATTCAGAATCGTTCCAAAAAGGATGGATTTTTTTTGCAGACTGGAATTGTTCCTTTAGTTCAACTGATGGAATCGCTCCTTTTGAATCGTTCCTCAACAAATGACGCATCTCTAATAAACTGATTAGTTTACGTTAAAATGACTTATTCAGAAAAAAGTAAGTTTAAAATAAGTAACATGTTATACTGTTGTTTTTACCTTCTCAAATCAAGAGCACACTGCGTTCGAGCGTCCTTATTTCTCGCTGCCGGTTAGTGCAATACTTGGCGATAGTTGCGACAGTTTTCCAAACCCAGAAATAACTGTATTTAAGCAGTAAAAAAAAAAAGCCTTTACAAACATGAGAGAACTCTCTATATTTCGCAGCATAGAGAAAAAAATTACAAATTTCGATGTTTTTTCAAATTTTTTGAGATTTAAAAATATCGTGATATAACGTGAACTTTACAGAGTAGCCTGCCTTTCTGGCGTCAAGGTGAGTGATCAGAGAATGTACACGCTGCATAATTTTCTAGCTTTGGGGATCTATTAAATTTGCCTTGCTGTGTAAAAAAAAAAAAAAAAAAAAAAAAAAGTCACGGCTTTGCGAATCTGAAAAAATTAATCTGCACTGCAGATTATCAGGGCTCTACTGTAGTTGTACTCTCATGTGATGATCTGTTTGTGTTCTCAATTAATCTGTTTTTTAAATTCGACACAAGACTGCTCACGATCTGAGATGGATTGATATCTGTAACTTTTGAGTAATTCTGCAATTCAAAATTGTTTATTAAGCAATAGCTTTAAATGACTTGTGGCGGAGCTATCTTTCACGGTCAGTAAAATGAGTTTTTGCAAGAGCTTTTGATCTAGCCTTTTGCTCGGCACTTTAGACCTCTCTTTCTGACCGTGGGTTCTCCATAATATCACATTATGACAGAAAATGGCTCATACTATTGTTTTTTGAAGCATTGCACATCAGATACATCTCCATCAGCAGGTCTTGTTCAGCATCAGTCAACAACTGAGGAAGCCTAATTATATTGGTGTTTCTCAAGATGGATATAAAATTTATTTTCATCTTCTCGTTATTCTAATGCATTTTCAAAATAAGTGCTAGGATAATATTTAACTAAGATTTAAACTAAGATTCCTTAACAAATATTTAATTGAAATTTACAAACAATAAAAATGAACCAATCAGTTGCCATGCAAAGTGTATGTTTTCGTCGTAACCAGAAAATGTTCTTTCGTAGAAAGTGTGCTACTCTCATGGTGATCGGTCGACAACTGTCTCGATTATCATCTCTCCAAAGCTTCCTTTTTGGAGTTGTGGATGTGGTGCCATCTGTCTCCCACTTGGTAAATTATCCCTATTATTTTGGAGCGGTTGGAAGCACCTCAGGCTCTTTCATATATTCACCAGGCAAATCACACATAGACTGTAAATCTTTGTTCATTTGATATTAATGTCTGCATCAGGCAGAGTATTTCTAGTCAAGTTGAAGTGTGAGAGAAAGTTTACTTAATTCATTAAGAGCATCATGCATGATACCTAAATTCATCATAAATTGAAATGAAGTAAAATGTATATAGAGCCCCACATATTTTGCTCTTTCTCTGGAATTTCTTAGTTAATCAGCTTTGTAACATTGAAGTGGGTTGCCAAACCTGAATAACCATCCCAAACAGATTTTACAGACCTAAGCTTGTTAAAATCCATCGTATGGTAAAAATTTACCAACCTGTTTCAATCTTTTGTCTAATTTAGCTGAGCATGCTATTAACTCTCACTGATTTTTAGGTAAAAGACTGTACAATGAATATAATTTGTCAAACAATATTTGAAAATGGTTGACATCTAACACTTCATTTCTTGTGTCATTTACTGCTAATTCTAATCTGTGCACATAAATCAAGCTGAAAATATTTTTTTCATTTCTGTTGCCACTCCTTCCTTTCTACCCAACATAACAGAAGCTCCATCACAAGCAAACGAAATTAAACACTTTTAAAAAAATTCTTCATTCACAATAGCTTGTGCTGTAATAAAAAGTTAATTAAATCCAATTGATTTTTTAAATCATCAGATTTTAAAATATTCACCTTTTATATAAACATTTTAATAACAATTTTAATTTTTCTTAAGAAAGGTGTTAAAGTAAAAATAAAATACATTGACATGTTTCGGAACCGTCAAATAAGTTCCATAGTCATAATATAAATAAAACAAAATTTCAAAATATTTCTCGGACAATACAAATGACACGCGACAATGAGATATAAATAACAAAAAACACATCTTAACTCCTCCACCAAAATTAACATGTTTACTTAATAAGCAAATGGATCCTATTGGACATGATGATCTTGCTGGAGTTTATGAAATACCTTATATTACTGAAAATGGTGACTTAAATTATTACATAGGCATGACTGGGAGAAAGTTTGGAATTAGAAAAGGGGAGCACGAATCTGATATTAAATTTGGACGTACTAACACTGCCTTATCAAGAACATATTTAAATGAGGAGATAAAAATATTGTTTAATCAAAGTAAATTATGTTTCATTTCTAATTGTAATCGTAAATCTGTTATAAGAGAGTCCATTGAAATTTATACACGTAATAATCTGGTTTGCAATGATACCGTTTCTTTTATTATTCCTAAGTTATGGTTAGAATTAATGAATAAATTCCTCGTGAGGGTTTGAATGGGATGAACCAAGTTGGAATTTCTTTTGATCATGGTCTATTTTTATTTTAATTTAATTTTTTACAATAGCGCGCGTGTTTTTTGGTATTTTTTATATCTCTTTGTCGCGTGTCATTTGTATTGACCGTGAAATAGTTTGAAAATTTTTATTTTTAGTTAAGTTTGAGATCATGGTCTATATTTTAATTTAATTTTTGCAATAGAGCGCGTGTTTTTTGTTATTTATATCTCATTGTCGCGTGTCATTTGTATTGTCCGAGAAATATTTTGAAATTTTGTTTTATTTATATTATGACTATGGAACTTATTTGACGGTTCCGAAACATGTCAATGTATTTTATTTTTACTTTAACACCTTTCTTAAGAAAAATTAAAATTGTTATTAAAAAGCTTGTGCTGTAGTTTTCAGGTTTAAGTGGTGCAGCCGCTATCTCACCACCATGCACGCCAACACGCAGACAAGTTTGGCTCAGGTTCGTGGGCGGAGCTATATCATTCTCAGAAGAATTGCCAAGTAGCACCTCAAAGGATATCGGTCCATCTTTGGAGGTGGCAGACACAGTCTTGACAATTTTTAGAATTATTAATAATATTGAAATCAACATTGATATTAATGGAATTATTGGTATCTGGGGTCGGGCCCCAGTATTGTCCACACTTTGAGAATTAGCACTATTTGCAATATTTTGAAGGTTGTTTTGCAGTTGATTATTGACTAGGCTCTTGCTTTGTGATTAAAGTTCGGGGTCGATGTAACTGTCTATAACTTCATAGTCATCAAAGTAGGTTGTAAGCAGTCGTTTCTGAAGAAGTTAATGTCCATATATGGTATGAAACAGGACCAGTTGTCATATTGCTTATGTTCAGTATAAATATCTCTGGAAGCACGTATGGTATCCGAGACAATTAACCATAAGGGTGGCATAATTTCTGTTGCAGAGCTTATATTTACTTTATTATTTTTTACTTTATTACTTTATTATTTTTCTTATACCTCGAACCTAAAGAGCCAACGATTATCGTATCAGACCGTAGTAGCAGCAGCGTCGGACTCGAATTCGGGATCTTTCGAAGACGGAGAATCCCCCAGGGGAATACCTTCTTTAGGTATTTACGGGCTTCGCGACCCCGGGATCCTGAGCGATCATTCTCCTTTCCTTTTTTCTTCTCTATTTTAGTTGTCTATCCTTTTCTCTTTGTTTCACACTTTTTAATCTTCTCTTTTCAGTTTGTTATCCCTCTCTGTTCTTGTTTGTTTCTTTACTAACTCTTTGTTCTTGTTTGTTTTCTTACTAACTCTTTGTTCTTGTTTGGGGTTTTTAGACTAACTTTTTGTTCACACAGTTCTTTGTTCTACTAACTTTGTTGCTGTTCTCTTGTTTAAAAAAAAAAAAAAAAAAGAAAAAAAAAATTAAAATAGACAAAAGACAAAAAAGACACCATTTTTTTAAGCTCCCTCTCGTATAACTCTTTTACAATAGTGGTTTTTTTTTATTCACATGAGACACCCTGGGTGTTGAGGTTTCTTTTAACCTCATCGACTCGTCTCTTCCTTTTAAGGTTGATATTGAGTCCCAGGGTGCAGGGCATCTCTGAGCTCTGGTTCCAAGTACGGGGGGCGCCATGCTTGCATGGTGATTGTTAGGAGTAACACCAGAAGACTGGTGCCTTTCGATGTAAGGGCCGGCTGTAGGTTGGACAGAGCTGTAAAGGCTTACCTACGGCTACCCATTCTACTTGGAAAAGAACCGGAGCTTCGGAGATGCTATCGAGTTTAACCCAATGTTCGAAAAACGTGGGGGTCTGTTGAAAATAGTTTTCGCCCTTTTGAGACCTGCACCAGACGTAACGGTAAGAAGAAGGGTCGGTGACCAGGCCCGATGCCTGGCGTTTTATTTACTCTTTCTCTCTACTATGGCGACAAATTTAGGAATTAAGACATGCGATGTGGTAGCCCCACAACCCCATAACTCACTTAACAATCAACCTGAAACTATAATGTCTCAGAGCTCATCAGAGATGGATGTATCTGCTTACGAAGTGGTAGCCCCACAACAAAATAAAGAGAATAAAGTATTGAACTATACCTCACAATCTACCTCATGGGCAGAACGGGTTGAAGAGTTTTCTTCCAAAATGGAAAGTAAAACTGTCAACTCCGATGCCAACAAAATCAAAGAAAGATTTTTTGTAATAAAACGTAAAGAAGGAACTTTTGAAAAGACATCACCTTTTTTAATACATAAAGCAATACAAGGTTTGGTTGGTGAACCCAAAACAATAAAAAAACTCCGGACAAGTGAACTACTAATAGAAGTCAGCAATAGCCAGCAAGCTTTAAATTTAAAAAAATGTACACATCTTGCTAACATTGCCGTCACCATATCGCCACATAGATCATTAAATACATCTCGCGGAGTAATCTCGGAGTCTGATCTTTTGTATGTCACTGAAGACGAAATATTAGAAAACCTTAAAGACCAAAACGTCATCGAAGTCAAACGAATAAAAATTTACCGTAAAGACGAGCAAACCTCTAATCAAGTCCAAATACCTACGAAGCACATCATCCTCACATTTAATACACCCAACTTAACTAAATATATAATTGCTGGGTATTTATCATGCTCAGTTAGAGCCTACATACCAAACCCATTGCGTTGCTTTAAATGTCAACGCTTTGGGCACTCAAAAATCTCTTGCCGAGGGAAACTCACATGCGGTCGGTACCGCGTAGCTGACCACGAAAGTATACAATGCCAAGCAACACCTTATTGTGTAAACTGTAAGAAAGACCACCCATCTTACTCAAAATCCTGCGAACAATGGAAGAAAGAAAAAGAAATACAAACCATACGTACTAAAGATAATATATCATATCCAGAAGCCAGAAAAATTGTTGAATCCAGGACTCCCAAAGTTGGTGTATCATATGCTACTGCCTTATCAAAAACTTCTCGCAGAACTTATCAAACCATTGCAACACAAACAGAACTCCCTACTGAAACTAATCATCAATCAAACCAAAAAGAAAACGGCTCCTCAAATAATTTAAATAAAACTAATAGAACTACACAATCTAGCTCATCTAAATTAGTCAATTCCGTTCCTCCTAAATCACCGCAAAATGGGACTTCAAAATCATCTCAATCTCTTTTTCCTAAAGCTCCACTCCATAAAAGAGGCACTCAAAATACAACCAAAATAACACCTTTAAAAACAAATCGTAAATCTGACACAGAAAAACACAGCCTTCCAATTATTAAAACTATTGTATCATCTGAAAACCTAGTCAAAAAGAAAAAAATAAAACACAGAAACATCAACTAGCTCCAAAGCAGGATACCAAAACTCATGAGACCACTGTGCATGATGATGATGCTCTTTACCTTCATCCTGAACAGGATGCAGAATTGGACGATGGAGATAGTAGCATGTCTACTACCTCCGAGCAAAACGACATAGATACTTATATCTAACTCACCCATTCATGGCAAATATTATCTCATGGAACTGCCGTGGCTTTCATAATAAATATGACGAGATCCGAAACATTCTTCATGACAATCAACCTTTATGTTTAGCTCTGCAAGAAACGCATCTTAAACCTACTGACAAAGCAAAATTGCGCAATTACTCTACATATAGAAAAGATTTTTCAGGTACTGACAGAGCTACTGGTGGAGTAGCTCTTTTTATCTCAAATAATTTACCTCATACTTATATCAATTTAAATACTAACTTACAAGCAGTTGCAGTTCGTGTTCATATTAATCGCTTAATAAGTCTGTACCATATATTTGCCACCAAATCTGCCAATACAATCTGCACAACTAGATAATCTTATTCTTCAACTCCCCATTCCTTTCATTATTCTCGGAGACTTTAACGCCCACAGTCAAATGTGGGGAAACCATGACTCTAATCAACGTGGTAGTATGATTGAGAAAATTATATCTGACAATGGCTTATGCCTGCTCAATAATGGAGATCATACTTACTTCCACGAGCCTACTCACTCCTTCCATGCCATAGATCTCACTATCTGTTCCCCATCCATTTATCCATATTGGAACTTCTGGGTTTCTGATGACCTCCACGGCAGTGACCATTTTCCTACTTTTATTTCGCAGACTACTCTCCACATGGACTCTAATAATTGTTTTAAACACTATGTTTATGACAGAGCCTATTGGCCAACTTTCACTGACCTTGCTAAAATTACAAATGATATGATAGAAGGTGACATAGACGATGCACTTGATAATATCACCCAGTGTATTATCAATGCTGCAGATTCTAGCATTCCAAAAACATCATCTACTCATAAACACAGGAAACCTTGGTGGAATAATGATTGCCAAAATGCAAAGAAGAAACAACAAAGGGCTTGGGGCCTCTTTCGGAGGTACCCTAATAATACTAATTATATGGCATATAAAAAAGCAAAGGCTGAAGCT
Source organism: Maratus speculifer (assembly GCA_964019185.1). Classification (NCBI taxonomy): domain Eukaryota; kingdom Metazoa; phylum Arthropoda; class Arachnida; order Araneae; family Salticidae; genus Maratus; species Maratus speculifer. The sequence goes on from OZ025301.1 coordinate 249,158,385, forward strand.
AGAAGAGTGCGACGCAAGAGCCAACGGGAGTCCTGGACTAACTACGTATCTAGCATAAACTCCAATATCTCAACCAAAGAACTGTGGCAAAAAGTGAAAAAATGTATGGGCCTTTACTCAGAAAATCATATTTCCATTTTAAATTACAATGGTCACACCATCTCATCTCCTAAGAACATAGCAGAGACCATAGCTAATACCCTTGCATCCATCTCAAAATCCGACGCATATCCTGAACCTTTCTTATCTTACAAAAGAAGAACTGAAATGAACAGGATTAATTTTAATACTCATAATTCGCTCTCATACAATCAACCATTCATTATATCAGAGCTTTTAAAATGTTTGAAAGACAGCCACATATCTGCACCTGGTCATGACGGCATTACATATATCATGCTCAAGCATCTCTCATCACTCTCCCTTAACAATCTACTCTCTTTTTTTAACAGAATATGGACTGAACAGACCTTCCCTAATGCATGGTGCAGAGCTATTGTTATACCTTTTCCCAAATTAGGAAAAGATGCTACTAATCCCAATAATTATAGGCCAGTTGCACTCTCTAGCTGCCTCTGCAAGCTTCTTGAACAGATGGTCAATTGTCGGTTCATTCATGTTTGGGAAACAAACAATCGCCTTGCCGCTTTTCAAAGTGGTTTTCGACGTAGTAGATCAACTATCGATAACCTAATCCACCTTGAACATTACATTCGTACTGCATTTCTCAAACGCAGCCATTTGGTGTCAGTTTTCTTTGACATGGCGAAAGCCTATGACAGAACATGGCGATATGGGATCCTACGTGACCTTTTTAATTTAGACTTTCGCGGAAACCTTCCTATTTTTATCAAGAACTTCCTCGCAGTTCGGCTCTTCCAAGTTCGAATTGGAGGAATCCTTTCCAGTTTTTATGTACAAGAGGAGGGTGTACCTCAGGGTAGTGTCCTGAGTGTCACCCTCTTTGCTATAAAAATAAATGATATACTTAATCAACTTCCAACCTCTGTGAAAGGTGACCTCTACGTGGACGACTTCCGTATTATGTGCATGGGGCAAGATATTCGCTTTATCGAGAGACAATTGCAAATTGCAATTAAAAGTATTCTTAGCTGGACAAATAAAAATGGTTTTGTAATATCTCAGGACAAAACTTCTTGTGTTCACTTCTGTAGACGAAGGAATCTGCATCCAGATCCTGAAATTTTTATCAACTCAACTAAAATTCCTGTTGTAGACAGTGTTCGGTACCTAGGCCTCCATTTTGACAAAAAGCTCACTTTTTTACCACACATTTTACAATTAAGGACAAAATGTGAAAAGTCGCTGAACTTGCTGAAAGTACTATCTAACACTTCTTGGGGAGCAGACCGTATTTCTCTAATTAAAATATATAGGGCTGCAATCCGTGCAAAAATTGAGTATGCCTGCCAGGTTTATGGTTCTGCCCGAAAATCTGTTTTAGAAAAACTTGACACTGTGCACCATAGTGCACTCCGTGTTTGCTCTGGTGCATTTCGTACTTCTCCAGTTTTAAGCCTTTACGTTGACTGTAATGAACCTTCATTGCATTATACTCGTGAAAAACTTTCACTGGAACTATTTTATCGTGTCCTTTCTCATCCTGGTCATCCACTTCATCCTTATGTTTTAAATACTGACAATGATACTCTTTATCAGCATCGCCCTTCTTGCATTCCATCTTTTGGAGTACGTATGAGAAACCTAATTAACAATAGCCCTTTGAATGACATTGAGGTGAGTACATGCTCTTTGCATGTATTCCCTCCTTGGAAGCCGCCCAGCATTATCTCTCTTCATCCTTTTAAAGGATTTGATAAAAATAACATGGCCCCTATTGTTTTTCAACAATTATTCTCTGCTCATCGTACAAATTATAATAGCTATACTGATATTTATACAGATGGTTCGAAATGTGGCGACATTGTTGGTTGTGGGGTTTTTTATGATAACACCTCGTTGAGTTATCAGCTTCACCCTTCCACTTCAATCTTTACAGCAGAATTAATTGCAATAGAAAGAGCCATGTTACACATTTCCCATCATCATAACACATCCTTCATTATTTACACAGATTCAAATAGCTCTATTGATGCTATTAAATCTTTTAATAATCATCCTTATGTGTTAGCCATCCTTAACATTTATAAAGATTTGACAAGGCGCGGCTATAGTATTTTGTTTTGCTGGGTACCTGGACACATGGGTATTCCTGGAAATGAAAAAGCAGATATGGCGGCAAAACTTGCTCGTGATCCCCTTCACCACAAAGTACCATTCTCAGACGTTAAACTAACTATTAAACGCCTTAGTTATAATAAATGGCAAGAAAGCTGGGATTTGACTTTCAATAATAAACTGCATAGTATCAAACCAACAATCGTGACCTGGCCTCCAATTTATCCAAGAAAAAAGGATGTTATTCTAACTCGTCTGAGAATTGGACATTCAAGGATCACACATAAACATCTGTTACTTAGGGAGGATGCACCCATGTGTCCAAAATGTCATTTTGATCACTTGACTATTCACCATATTTTAACTGACTGCCCAGGCCTCCGACACTTGTACAGGACATTTTTTAACTCATCATCTCCAACCTTGACAAATCTCATTGGGGAATTACCTCATGGGGCACTCTTTACTTTTTTAAAAAGTGCTGGATTTTATTTTGACATATGATCTTTTAATGTTTATTATTTATTTTATGACTTTGTTTCTCAGTTTGCCCTTTCTATTTATTTACTTTTATTTGTACATCCTAACCTTTTACTTTACTACCATTGCTTGACTGTATCTGGATGGGATACCCCATCCAGATATTTCTATATTTTGATTTTTTAATCTTTGTTTTGGCGCAGCATGTCCCTGAAGGGATTTTGTGCCATTAAACCATATACAACCAACCAACCAACCGAAGACGGAGAAAGTCGTCGTCTGCATAAAACTTTGTCCCGAAAATCACATAAGATTGCCGGCCATACGAAAGATTTCAGTAGACGCTGATGGGTCCATTTTTGGTGACACGGTTTTTCGAAAAGCGACAGGAAGGGATAGAATTTTTTTCTTAATTCAGCTACCACTGTTTGATATTTGCTTAATTTTTCCAGTTTGGCAGCATCAAAGACGGCTCTACCATTTTCAAAAAGGTCTCTTACGTCATTAATTAGAGCTACTTTTTAGGTGCGTTCGTAATTATGTAAATACGTAGCACCTATTGTTGTCGCTCAGTCCGTCCGTCTGTCTGTCCGTCTGTCTGTCTGTCCGTCTGTCTGTCTGTCTGTCCGTCTGTCTGTCTGTCTGTCTGTCCGCATATAACAACGCAAAAACTACCCAACCGAATCGTTTGAAATTTAAAATACATAATTATTACATAATTTTGTCGAGTCATTTCAAATTTTATGAAAATCGGATGGATAGATCAATTACAGGGACAATCAAAAGGATTCCGTTACATTACGGTCAATGGGGAAAAAGTTTCAAATGCATTTTAATCGTTTGAAATTTAAAACGTATATTTATTGCATAATTTTGTCGAGTCATTTCAAATTTTATGAAAATCGTATGGATAGATCAATTACAGGGACAATCAAAAGAATTCCGTTACATTACGGTCAATGGGGAAAAAAGTTTCAAATGCATTTTAATGGTGTTACACTCATTTGAATATAATAGAATCGACATGAATCTATGAAATATGTACTAAAAATACATTTTGTATAATCTGTGATGCAAAGAATATTTATTATTAAATTAAAGGGCCACACAAATGTATTCCACTAAATAATGTTATACGGGGAAACATTGTTTGGGGGGTGTTTTAATTATATTAAACTACTTCACATTTTATGAATAAGTTATACGTTAATGTTGTATAATAAGAATTACTCCCTGCATATTTACAGGAACACAAAGATTTCGACCACTATACTGTATCGAAAGTACGCTCTACTATATTAGCAAGATCTGAATATTTTAAAACTTCGTTATCAACGAACGCACCTCATTTGCTACGCTTTACGTGCAATTTCCAACTTGTTTCTCATTTGTGAGAATAAATCTGGTTGTAAGTTGGAATCATCATTAAGTTTTGTGTTCACGAAGAAACGATAATTCGAATTTTCATGAGTGGCCTTTTTTTTATTCTGGCAACTATATGATCGTAAAGTTGCGTGATCTTATCAGAAAGCTGTGTGTTACAGTTGTTCAGAATGTGGGGAAGAGTTTCTTCTTTATATCTGCATCTACTACATAATTAAATAAGATTTCTTTAGTTGGAAGCATTAAGGGGAACTATACTGAGGCGTGCCATTTGGGTAAACTTCTAATAAGTGAAGCGTATTAAGTCCCTGGTATGATTGAAGTAGAATGAGGGATTGAAGATGAATGAATGATTTGGAGAAGCAATCATATAGTATATCATCCTATTCAATCATATTCTTATAATGTATCAACTCTACAGTATATCAATCGCCTTAGTTCAACCGAAAAAGGTGCCTGAACTCCAGACAAAGAGTAATGCATCTACATCTAATAAAAAAAAAAAAATCTTAATCCATCTGCATTAAGTTTCCAAAAAGCTCATATAAGTGAAAAGCCTAAAATAGTTATTTTTTAAATACAGTAGAGTCCCTCAAATCTGCATTCCTAAAATTCACAACTCTCTAAAATCCACACATAATTTATAGATGTAAACAATGAAACATTCAGTTCAGATGCAGGTGCACAATTTGACTTTTTTAGTTTTATATCAATTCCATACATTTTTTTAATTTGTAATTTTTGTTAAGGTTATTGAATTCATGTTTTTTCATGAAGAAAGAATAATTTATCTCTGAAAAAATCAAGATATTGCTGATATCATTGGTAATCACAATCTTACCAAATATATTTATGTATTAATCAAGCTTTTTTAGTTATTAAGTCTGGCTAAACCTGGAATAAAGCTTCGTTATTTTATGATCCTGATGTGAATTAGATATGTACCTTTATGAGGCTAGTTTCATTGAATAATTTAGGAAAAACACATTTCATCTTTATAATGAATATTTAATCATACATTATTGATTATTAACTTGACCTTTGTTTTTAGTATTTTAATCATTTTCAAAATTTTAATATTTTAGTAAATTGTGGGCATTCATTATACTTTTGATTTCATTAATAATTACATACAAATTATTTAAAAAAAAATTATATATAAACAAAACAATGACCAGAAATCTGCAAAATCTCTGGTCCCAAGCTGTGCAGATTTGAGGGAGTCTACTGTATTGTTTAATGCGGGAACGGTGATACAAGAAATTATTATTAATCCCAGTATTTCACAATGTCACTAAGTATAAAGATGAATTAGATCCTACCTGATCACAGTAGATAGAAAAGAGACAGAAATGGTTGCAGATACACCATGTACTTGTGCAGAAGACGGCACAAGAAATCAAATTGGAAATTCATATAATACACACTGCAAACTTTATTCTGGATTATCTTATCACTAAAAAACAAACAAAAATAAAACACAGTTAGATAAATATTAAAGGTGGTTATATTAAGTTTTAAGGCAGGTCCTCTCAGTATAATAACGTTAGGAAGCTATGTAAACTTTCCTTTTTTAGACAATAGAAAATTACAGAAAGGGAAGACACATCTTTCCCTTAGAGGACATATGATGAAACTGAGGGTCCTTCAAAAATGTTCGAAAGTTCTCAACTTTTGGAAACAAAGGTAAAACAGCTGAGCTTGCATTTCAATTCGTACATATGGAGATTTTAATGTTCGATGCTGCCATCTGGTGCTAGTCTCCAGACTTACTGTCTCTTGCTTAAGTTTTTCTATCATGGTTGCATGAACAGTTGTATGGAACAGCTGTAGTGCTGCCCTGTAGTGAAATGATTATGAAGGAAAAAAATCAGAGCAATATTTCACAAATTGCATGCCTCACGAAGAAAACTCACAATGTTTGTCTATTTGCTGAGAAATTGCATATATGTTGCCCTATATTCCTACAATTATAAAGTACGAACAATAAAACAATGAACCAAAATTAATAAAAATGTACAACAAAAAACTTTGTCTTCTTTCAGTTTTACTATAAGCTTTTCTCACTGTATTTAGAAATAAAAATGTAATTAAAAACTTACTAGCAGAAAAAAAGTCATGCTGCCTGAAAGATCTTCATGAGGCGAGGTCTTTCATCTTTTGATACTTCTTCAGGACATGATAATAGAGCCATTCAGCTTGAACGTCATAAAAATGACATAATTGCAAGCTGTTAGGCCATGCTGATCTCAAAGCACCTTTTTCTGCTGAAGAATCATCAATCATGAAGATTTCAGGATGCTAAAAGCATTGTTAAAACAAAATTCATATAATGTTCTTGATAATTTAAAAATGTAACAAAAATTGAGTTCCACTCAATATATTTGATAATTATATGTAAAATATTTTAAATATATAATTATTATTTAGCCCACTATGCTAGCTAGAACTCATTCTACTTCTTTCTGAATTGAAAAGCTTCAAAAAACTGTTGAAACATGTACAATTGTGTTGATTTTGGGTTATCTTAACTTTTTCAATGCAATGCATGTGCAGCAGGTCACTCTAAAGGCAGACTTGTACCTACACTTGCACCAAAACTCTGCGTGCAGGTGATCATATTTAAAGCTCATGCTAAAATTACTATCATAATCTTGCTTGGGAAAATTTACATACTTCTCACTGATTCTTCAAGATTACCTTATAAAAAAAAAAAAAAAAAAAAAAAATCTTACCTTAACATAAAATAAAGAAGAATGACCGCCAAAGAATCACCAACTATCCCCGCCAAAACATATTGTATACTTATAAAATAGTTTTTAAAGACTTTCTATTGTGAGATAATTGTGTCAATTTTAGTTTTTTCAAGTAATTGTAGGTTTTTACTACGATTTATGTAGGATTTGAGATTTTGAATGTTAATTTAGTTCCATGGTAGGCAACAGAAAGGAAATCAATGCTGTTGAAAGACAGATCCTCGTAGATCTTTGGAAAAGGAAAAAACTCTTCATTTAATTGGTGCACTTTTAATAGGAAACATGTATCAGCTCAAAAAGTGATATTGAACTAAAAATCAACTGGACTTTTAAAAACCCAACTTAAAATACGGCCGGCCGTCTGCACTTTTACCTCGAGAATTAAGCTTTGTAATACACTCTATGAAAATAAATTCAGGACTATCAGTTTCGCATGTAGCTAAAAGTGTTTCTGAGAGATTCCAACAAAATATAAGTTTAACCACAACTTGAAGAGAACTGAAAAAGCATGACTATCTAGGCCAGGTTGCATGTAAGAACCCATTCATCTCTCAAGTAAACAGAGCTAAAAGAATAGCCTTTGCCAAAAAACATCTATATAAAACACATAGCTTTTGGAAACAGATAATATATTCAGCTGAAAGTAAATTTTTTATTTTCGACATTAAAGAATGGAAATATATCTTGAGAAATCCTGGTACAGAGCAAAAAAAGATAATTTCTTTCTGACTACCAAACATGGAGGAGGAGGCGTTATGGTTTAAGGGTGCATGGGAAGCAATCGGGTTCATAATCTTGAGTTTATTTTTTAGAAAATTTTGATATAATTTCACCAACCCAGTTAAACAACATAGTTGAAATATAATAAACCAAAATATGTCTAAATAAAGTAAATATTCAGCTTTAAGTTATTACACAATTATAAAATAACAATTAATTCAAAATAAATTATTTTTTAATTATAATTTTAAATTATTTCTTCTCCTCCAAAACACTTTGGGAAGCTTCTTTTTTGTAATTTGAATGCGCTCTGATACCTTTCCATGGTTTGCACTGTGTGTATTAATACAGCTAGCGGCAAAGTTCCAACTTTGACAGAAGAAAATAACATTGTGATGCTACTTGATGTTGCCTCACATCTGCTTGTAGTATCCACATATATCATTTCCTTGCAAGTTAAAAAAGAATGGAGACACTCCATAACTTTAGTTACTATAACCACAGACCATGGCTCAGTGTCACTTATTCTGATTGTGGCTCCTGAAATAAATTCAGTTGCTATAAAACATACCAGATTTCTAATGCAATAAAAGGATAAGAATACACATAGGAATTGTGCTGGCACCGTTTGCACTCGCATCCCATATGACCAAAATACGTGACAGCACTGTTGGCAGCAACATCTCGAGCGACTTGTTTTTTGTGGCATTAGTTTTAAACATTTTAATTAAAAGAATATTGATAGGAATTATCAATCATTATTTGTATTTCAGGTCCAATAGGGCGTTTGTTAAAACCTACAAATTCCACTTAAAATCCATCCTTAACCAGACTAACACTGAAAAAATATTCTAAGCTTTCTGCAACCCTATCTAAATATACATTTTCAAAAGCTCTGATGTTCTAAAGAGGTTTTTTTTTTTTTTTTAAATTGACTCTTATTAAAGAACAGATTATCACATTTTCTATTTTTCACAATGTTGACAGGTTAAAACAAACTTTGCATTTTATTTTATTTTATTTTATTTATATATATATATATTTTTTTGGGGGGGGGGAGGGGGTGGTAAATTTAGTTATGCTTTCACATGCACCAGTGGTTGATCCAATGTTAATATTCAATTTATTTCTAATTTATAAATGATTAAGTACTTGCAGTTTGGTCCTCAATAGCATTGGGAATGCTTTAACTATAACACACAATGTTGATTTTAGAAGGTGGTCTTTGGTAGAAGGGGAGACAGAGAGCGACATCCTTCTCTAAAAATTTCAGGTTTTGTGTTCTCAATGGTGAAAAAGTGCAATCCCCCCCACAACTCTAGAATGTCTTCCCCAGAAGCACTAAATTTCCTCCGTGAAAAAATGTCTGAATTCAACACTGATAACACTTTTATTTTTAATTAAAAACTGAACAAAACTATAACAAATAAAATGCGAATGTCTACAGAATTATGAATTTAACTTATCTTTTGTTATATGTAAGTCTAATTTATTTTGCAACATTTCCAGTGGATTGATAAATGAACCAAAATTGTTTAGTTTCCAAACTTTATATAGATGAGACCTGCCTCCTAGTTTGATTTAACAATGAATTACCTACATCCTCATATTTTTCATTTAACAAAAGTGCACTTTCATAATAATGCATTGCTTCAGCAGGGCCCAAATCAATTATTGAAATATTCACTGAAGGATTCTTTAACCTAAAAATACATAAATATAAATATAACTAAAATAGAAAGCTATTTTAGAATTAAACCTTTTTGTTAACTCTAAGCATTTTCGGTGCATCTGCTGCCATTGCAGTATGCTTGTTTTATTTCACCTGTCAATGGTGGATTCAAAGTCAAAAATTTGTCTGTTGTACATGTAATATTAGTTTTTTTTTTTTAATCACTACTCTTAATTTTGCAAGAAATTCTGCATCTCTCTTGGAATTAATTTTGGATTTATTTTCTTACTATGATGACATGCCCAAGTTTTGCTGAAAATTACTCTGGAATAAATTTTTTTAAAATTATTATTAACATTGAAAATCATCGGTTGATGTTTGCTAAAAGTGATAAAAATACATTTACAAGGCAAAAAAAATAAAATAAACCTTCATTCTTCTCGGCATTTTTCATTGCTTTCAAAAACTATAATTGTACTCTTAACACTCTTGAGTTTCACTGGGTATTCATCAAAAGCAACACTGTAAAGCATGTGTTTTGCTTGTAGAACAAGACTTTGTTTAATCAAATGTTATGGTTAAAGAGTTTGTCAAAAATTCCAAAGATAGTAAATCACTTTTTTGGATGCCAAACGTGCAGTCATCAACAGAAAAAGATAGATGTAACAAGGTCCCAGTAACATGAAAAGTCAAAGATATGCTGGAAAGTTAAGGCGTTTCAAAGTTGTCATGAAATTGTATATGTCAGGTTGCAATTTTTCTTCTTTTTATTAAATGTTCCAAGTAGTTTGTTCAATATTAATCTTTTGTGACTCCAATTTGGAAAATATTTACTTACATTTCAATACAAAAAAATAAAAAAAATTATTAATAATAAACATGAATAAATAAATATATAAATAAATAAAATAATAAATATGTAAAATAAAAATATATAAATAAAATAATATAAATTTATAAATAATAAATAAATAATACAAAGATATAAAATAAATAGAATAAATAAATAAAAATTATGTATTGACCCTTAAAGAGAATCATTTTGATGTACGACTCACGAATCCTTATTTTATCTTGGTCAAATTTTTTAGTGAATGCCCTGATTTGAATGTTAAAATATTTATTAGAAGTAGCACGAATTAGTTGAATTGCATGGTTTTCAAGAGGCGAGGTATCATCCATGTGAACATTTAAAGAAGAAAAAATTTCTTAATTTTGAAAACTTTTTAACTCTTGCCGATAAAAATTGAACCATCAGGTTTTTGTTACTTTTTGAAGTACTTTTTCCTTCAAATCTAAAAAATTTCTCACACCTCTTGCATATTTTGAATGCAGTGTCTGATGGATATTTCAGACCACCTTTTCTTTTATTCTTATAAGGGAAGTCTGATAGATTGAAGTGGTACTTGCAAGTGCTGAGACACACTGCATACATTTCAAAACATCTGTCAGCTGTTTTACCACATAGCCAGCGATGGATTCAACGATTGTGGATGAAAATTCACTTAAATTTCCAGGGCAATAAACATAATCATGGTCTCTACTATCAGGACTAGCTTCTAATTCAACTAAATCATGGCTTCCATCATACAGAATTCTGTCATCTGATGAAGCATTTATTATCAACAGAGTCTGTACATTTTTCTATACTACTTGGAACACTTAGAATTTGAATATCTTCAAGAGATAAACAATTAGCTGGATTTGATTCTTTTAATTCCCTTTTTACAAGCAATTTCCTGTACGCTGATCTAAACTGCCTGGCCGTTGGATTATTGTTGCATCCACATTGATATCTTATAAATGAAAAAAAATATTTCTAAATGGCTGAATTAGTACATGGGTAAAAATTTTAATTTAGGGGTATCACTTTTTACTAAAATTATCTACGAGTGTATCATACTTTTGATACAAATCATAAGACCTAAAAATCCAGTTTTTTGGGTTGATTTTGTTATTAAATTTCCATTTTTTTATTATTTTAATTTAGATATATAATCAAACATGTAATTTAAACTTTGGATGATTTTATCTTCATTATGTGCATTAATTGGTTGTTTGAAACCAAAATGTTTCAAGTTTCTAGAATTGAGCATATCAAATAATTCATTAAAGTTTATGATAAATTCAACTGTTCCTCCCAATCCTCTAATTCTTCCAATTCCAAATCCTCATAGCAAAATTCTATAGCATCAGCAACAGATGAACTCAGTGTTTGGGATGCAAGCTTTACTTTCATCTTCTGTGAGTAATAATTTACATGGTGATTTGACAATTTGTCGGCTAATTTAAGGCCCTCATTTACCTGAAATTCATTTAATTTAGTAATATAATTCCAACTAATCAAATTGTCATTGCAATTTACAGCTGATCCCTTTTCTTTTAATGTATTACGAACAAGTTTTAACATATGACAAGGATCTAACAAAAATGCAACAGGTTCCTTTATAACTGGATGTTCAAAAGTAGTTTTAAAATTTTCTAGATTAAAATCACATCCCAAGTGTCATACTGCACTTAAATTTGATGATAAACCATCACATGTAAACGAAACATTTTAATGCCTGTTCCATGTAAAAGTGTAAGACATTGATTTATCAAATTACATTTCTGATCGGTGTTGAGGGAATTAATCAAAAAATAACCTACAGGAATTTTCCAACTGCAATTAATACTAACAATCATTAACGTTAAAGCATTATTTGCTACAGGAAGATTGTCATCCATCATTTCCAACCCATATTTATGTAGCCATACTACTTTTTCCCATCCCGTTCAATATCCTCTCTTATCGCCATTTAATCCACAAACTATGGTCTGGGGGGGTATTTTCAACAATTTTAGTAAGTAAATTAATAGATTCAGTGGTAAATCCTGGTTCAGCATCAATGTGTTGTTACCATCTATATATAGTAGATTTGTGAGGTAGGCATGATTTAAATGTTTCCCTAACATACCAATATCCAGTAGGGGAATAAAAATGAAGAGTTAATGCAAATCGCCTTAAATCTGCAGAATAGCTCTTTGGACAGGTGATGTCAGAGTCAGGGACAGATAGCTCTCTCTGAAGAAATTCTTTATTGACAGCTGCTACTGAATTCAGGTGATCTTAAGCATCATGGTCAAGGAATTGCCTTTGTTCTAGATCTTCAATTAAAGAAGTGAGATCTTCTATGGTCCTTTTTTATCTTTCTATGACACGACTTTGATTAATAAGTTTTTTTTATACTGCCTATTTGTTTCTAAACTTGCTTCCAGTTTCCTTTTTAGCTGGACATTCTCAATAGACAATAAAGCAGTGTCCTTGAAATAATTCCATTCGGGCACATTTTCATGGGAATTTTCCTTTGAAAAAAAGGGATTAAACAATGTACAGGGTGAGCAAAAAGTCCGTAAAAACTTCAAAAATTCATAAAAACCGAAAAAATAACCGAAATGAAAAACAGTTTGAAGGGTTAGTATCGAAAGGTCATGGGGATTTTTTTAAAACATAAAAAAACAGCCAATAGGTGGCGCTGACGTACCCAAATCAAAGAAAAGATACCCAAATAAAGAATAGAATGTTTCCAAATCGTTTATTTGACCTGTATGTGTTTCACATGACCTGTTAGACAATTGCTTCTTTTTGTACTAAAATCTACCGCCAGATGGCAGCACCAGACATTATTCTGTTTTCACTGGAAGAAAACTTTAGAACAGTTTAGTTGATGTAGTGACTCAGTTGGCTTAGGCAGCAAAATGCTGTCAGGGATTAAGAATCCATTATTATACATTTTCATTCCAAAGGAATAATAACTGTTCATCAAGAACTGCTTCAAACTGAAGCTAATATATGTTTACAAGTTATTTTTCTTTATTTGTTGTGTTTTTTGTAAATATTGTGAAGACTGTGCATCTGTTCTTTTGTGTTGTGAAGTGTTTCCAAGTAATGTGCTCATCATTATTCTACTTTATTTCTTCAAATAAATGTGTGTCAACTAAAAGGTAAAGCTTTTAATTCTTTTTTATTATTGAGGAACTTACTTACTCACGCCTTATGGAATAACATTCCAACATTGTTGATTATGAGACTGAGATGTCTCAAAAATTTAAATATAATAATATCAAAACAGAAAATATAATACTTAAATTCAAAAGAAATAATTTGAAATGACTATTTTCTGAATATTGTATTTTTTAGAAGTGAATGATAGTAAAGAAAATTCAAAGAATTGTTCTTGTTTTGAAACCAAAACTATTATTTGTTGATATGAAAAGAAGTTATTTTGCTTGTTTCTTATTGAAATTCATTATTTATTAGTTGAAAATACAAATATATGTTTTAAACAAAGAATTTAGAATATTTAAGAAAAATTTCTGAAACCAGAAGTAACCTTTAAAAGTTGTTCTCAAGAATTCTATTATGTTCTTATTTCATCATTAGCATTATATATGAGTTTATAATATTTTATTGTTGTAAATTAATAAGATAAACACACTTTTATTTTCTGTGAATTAAGCGTATAATATTATATAATGATGTCTAGTCTTAAAGAATCTCATTATATTGATAAGTTAACTGATGATAATTATTCAGTATGGAAGTTCAAAATTGAACAATTGTTAATCAAAGAAGGTTTATATGATGTTGTATTTGAACCTAAAAAAGAAAATGATGACAATTGGGTGAAAAATGATAGAAATGCTAGAGCATTAATTTGTTTAAATATCTCAGATTCTCAAATTGTTCATGTTAGACATGCTAAAAGTGCTAAAGAAACATATGATCAATTGAAATCTGTGCAGGAAAGGGTAAATCTTACAAATAAACTTTATCTTCTTAGAAAGTTGTATTCCATTAAATATAATGAAAGTATTAAAATGCAGGAACATATAAATTCTGTCTTAGAATTGGCAGAAAAATTAAGAAGTATAGGTGAAGTAATACAAGATGATAATTTAATAGCTATTTTGCTTTGTTCTTTGCCAAATTCTTATAGTACCTTTATAACTGCTATTGAAAGCAAATATGAAACGGATTTATCATTAAAATATGTTCAAAACAAGTTAATTGATGAATATCTTAGAAGAGTTGAAACTAAACAAATTTCAACAAAATTTGAATCTATTGCTTTAAAGGGTAATAGGGATAAACCAAAACATTTGAATAAACAAAAATTTTGTTCTCATTGTAAAAGAACCAATCACAACCGTGAAGATTGTTTTCACTTAAAGAATAACAACAATAACAAAACAAAAACAAATTTTACTCAAGATAGATCACGTCAACAGTTTAAAAAAACAAATAATTTCTCTGCTTCTACTGCTAGTCAAAATGAAAATCCACCAAATTCTCATAACTATCATGAATTAATGAAAGAATCAAATTCTTCAGGTTTTGTTATGAAATCTCAACGAAATGGAAATCAAAACAAAAAGTTAACCTTTGTTATTGATTCAGGCGCGTCTGTTCATTTAGCTAATTCTTTAGAATTTTTCTCAGAATTAAAGAATTCAAATAAAGATACAATTACAATTGCTAATGGAACTAAATTAACTGCAAAAGGAAAGGGTAAATGTACTTTTAATATTGAAACAGTTAATGGTCAAACAAATAAAATTACATTAGATCATGTGCTTTATGTTCCCGAGTTAGACAGTAATTTATTGTCTGTACAGTCTTGCACCGAGAAAGGTTTTGTTGTAACATTTAAAGATGATATGTGTTTAATTAAAAAGGGTAACATATTAGTTGCAGATGCAAAAGCTGATGAGGGGTTATACAGATTAAAAATAATACCCACAAATGAAAAAGTATACAGCGCTTCAGAAATATTACCTGTATGTTCTAATGTCAATTGCATTCTAAAATGGCATCAAAGGCTGGGTCATAGAAATTTGGAATCCATCAAGAAAATTCGAAAGGATGATTTAGCTTTAGGTATTACTGTGAACAATTGTTCTCATAATACTGAATGTTCAAGTTGTATAAAAGCTAAGCTAACAGAAAAATCATTTCCAAAAGAAACGCAATATAGAAGTAGAAAACCACTTGATCTGATATATAGCGATGTTTGCGGTCCTGCTGAAACAAATAGTATGGGATCAAAAAGATATTTTGTAACATTTATCGATGATTATTCTCGTTATACACAGGTATATTTTATTTCCTCTAAAGATGAAGTATTTGATAAATTAAAGGAGTATGTTGCATCAACAACAAACAAATTTAGAATGAAGATTAAATCCTTGCGTACTGACAATGGAGCAGAATATTGCAATGAATATGTTAGTAAATACCTAAAGAGCTTAGGAATGCATCATGAAACAACAACGCCATATTCGCCGTCTCAAAATGGAGTTGCGGAAAGAAAGAATCGCTCTCTAATTGAAATGTGTAAAGCCATGCTTATAAATGCCAAATTACCAAAAACATTCTGGGCAGAAGCCGTAGCTACAGCAGCTTATTTGCAAAATCGATTACCCACAAAATCAACTGAAAAGACACCATATGAACTGTGGAATGGGCATAAGCCAAATTTGAGTCACCTTAAAGTATTTGGATGCAAAGCATATGTGTATGTTCATAAACAGAAGAGGCAAAAATTTGATGAAAAAGCCACTGAAGGAATCTTTGTTGGTTATGATTTAAGAAGCAAGGGATATCGAATTTATACAGGCGGAAGAAAAATTGTGATAAGTAGAACAGTAAAGTTTTTTGAAAATATGAACGGTGAAAATTTTTTCCCAGAAAATGTTGAAGAGCAAACTTCTGATTTAATTCATTTCAATTTTTCAGAAGAAAATCTTGAAAATGATAGTGAATCTATTCCAATAGAAAATGTTGCAGAAGAAATAGAAACTGATGGCAAATCAGTAGATATCCCAACCACAGAAGAAAGTGAAGAAAATTCACAGAGAAGAATTTCTAACAGAGAAACAAAAGGAATTCCACCAGAAAGATTTTCTTACAAAACTGAAGACAGTTATTCTAAAAATCAAGATCCTGAAACTTTTAAAGATATTTTAAAATTACCACTAAAAGATCAACAGAAATGGTTTCAAGCTATGAAAGAAGAATTTAACTCTTTAAAGGAAAATGAAGTATTTGAGCTTGTTACTTTACCAAAAGGTAAGCGCGCAATTGGCTGTAAATGGGTTTATAAAACAAAATGTGATGAAAATGGTGAAGAAATAAAATGCAAAGCCCGACTAGTTGCCAAGGGTTTCACTCAACAACTAGGCACTGATTATGATGAAACCTTCTCTCCTGTCGTCAAGCATACAACTATTAGAGCTTTTCTGACCTGTGCAGCTTATCGTAAAGCCAAAGTATTCCAAGTAGATGTTAAAACAGCCTTTCTACATGGTAAATTAGATAATGAAGAATTATACATGCTTCAACCAGAAGGCTTTCAAGATCAAGAAAACAAAGACAAAGTCTATAAATTAAAAAAGGCCATATATGGTCTCAAGCAAGCCGCCAAGTGTTGGAATGAAGAAATAGAAAATACTCTAAAGGCATATGGATTTAAACAAAGTGAAGCAGATCCATGTTTGTTTACGAAAGAAAAATCAAAGAAGACAATTCATCTCATACTATATGTAGATGATATGTTGATAAGCTCAGAAGATGAAGATGAAGTCAATGAAGTAATAAACTATTTAAAGAAGTCTTATCCCATAACATCATTAGGAGAAGCAAAGTACTTCTTAGGTATAGAGATTCATAGAAAAGAAGATGGAAGTTATCTGCTGTCACAAACGAATAAAATAAATCAACTAGTTAAAGATTTTCAGCTTGAAGAAGCCAAACCAACTTATACCCCAATGGAAACAAACTATTATAGTTTAGACAAAGAAGAAAATCTTTTATCATCAAATGATAACTATAGACAAGCTATCGGAAGTCTTTTATATATTTCTTCATGCACAAGACCTGACATTACAGCTCCTACACATATTCTAAGTCGAAGATGCAATAATCCAAGACAAAAGGACTGGAATGCTGTTAAGAGGGTAATAAGGTACCTAAACACCACAAAAGATCTTGCACTTCATATTTCTTCAAAAGATTATCCTAATATAGTTGCATACTCAGATGCTGACTGGGGTCAAGATATTACAGATAGAAAATCTACCTCAGGAAATGTAATCTTCTTAGGCAATAGCTGCATTTCTTGGTTCTCAAGAAAACAAACATGTGTTACATTATCGTCAGCCGAGTCGGAATATGTGGCACTGTCACAAGGAACTCAAGAAGTGTTGTGGATTTTAAAACTATGTAAAGATCTCAAATTACAACAACATTACCCAATTAAAATTTTTGAAGATAATCAATCAACAATTAAATTGGTTGAAAGTGAAAAATTCAAGTCGCGAACTAAACACATCGATACAAAGTATCACTACATACGAGATTTGAAAATGAAAAATGTAATAGATGTCAAATATCTGTCAACAAATGAAATGATAGCAGATATAATGACAAAGCCATTGCCAAAGGTCAAATTTGAGCATTTCAGAAACCTTATCCATCTGGTGTCAGATTCTATCACAAAACGGGAGAGATGTTAGACAATTGCTTCTTTTTGTACTAAAATCTACCGCCAGATGGCAGCACCAGACATTATTCTGTTTTCACTGGAAGAGAACTTTAGAACAGTTTAGTTGATGTAGTGACTCAGTTGGCTTAGGCAGCAAAATGCTGTCAGGGATTAAGAATCCATTATTATACATTTTCATTCCAAAGGAATAATAACTGTTCATCAAGAACTGCTTCAAACTGAAGCTAATATATGTTTAAAGTTATTTTTTCTCTAATTTTAATATTTGTGTAAATAGTGTGAAGATTGTGCATCTGTTCCTTTGTTTTGTGAAATATTCAAAGTATTTGTTCTTTTGTGTTGTGAAGTGTTTCCAAGTAATGTGCTCATCATTATTCTACTTTAATTTCATCAAATAAATGTGTGTCAACTAAAAGGTAAAGCTTTTAATTCTTTTTTATTATTGAGGAACTTACTTACTCACGCCTTATGGAATAACATTCCAACATGACCACCACCACAGGCGATGACACATTGGAGTCGAGTCACAAATCCAGCAACTGCAGAGTGTAGCAGGTCTGGATGTATACATGAAACTTCTCGCCGGATTGCATCTTTCAGCTCCAACAGATTAGACGGACTAGATCGATACACTTGGGATTTCAAATACCCCTATAACCAGAAATTTGCCGGAGTCAAATCTGGAGACCGAGGAGGCCATGGGAACTTGCAACCCCTGCTGATGATATTGTCTTCCCCAAACGTCTGTATCAGGATTTCCTTGACAGATATACCAATGTGACAAGGTGCTCCATCTTGCATGAATGTGACAGTAGAAAGCGCATCTTTTTCACGCAAACATGGCATGACCTTCTCGCGCAGAAGCATTAAATAACGCTGAGCGTTTACTGTAATTGTTTTCCACCCATTTATGTGTCAAGGTGTTTCAAAGAAGAAAGGTCCTATGATAAATGAACTTGTGAATCCACACCACACAGTAATTTTTGGGGAATGCAATGGTTTCTGAGTGTATTCATGTGGGTTAGATGTCGACCAGATTCGACAGTTATGGGTATTAACGTCTCCATGAAGCGAAAAATAAGCTTCATCTGTCCAAAAAATATTAAAGACCCATGTGGGATTCTGATCAATTTTAGTGAAAGCCCACCTCGCAAATGCTTTTCTCTGTGCAGTATCTGCTGGTAAAAGTTCATGGCATGACTGTAATCTGTATGGGTAAAGATTGAGTATTCCATGAAGAATATTATGGACAGATGATTGGGGTAAGCCTAAGCGTCTGGCTGCTTCACGAGCACTGCTGGTCCCCGCAGCTGAATCGGACGCTAACACTTCCATTTCGGCTGCAACACGTGGCGAGCGGACCTTCATTAAAGATGGTCGTCCGGATCTTACACGATCCTCCAACGTTCCTGTTTCCTCAAACCGCTGAACAAGCTTTATGAGGCCTGCCGCTGTTAAAGGCCCCTTTCCCGTCCTCAAATCCTTTTGAAATCGGAATTTACACAAAACAATATTCGCTGATTCCTTGTTCATGTAAAATAACTTCACCAACAAAGCTTTGTCCTTCACAGTGAGCATCCTTGATCAAGTTCACGGCTCACAACGGTGAACTAGTTGTGGATTAGGAGCGCAAGCTCTTATAACTGGTTCATTTGCATATTTCCGCGGAAATCGCAAGTACCAGTGCCATCTATCGGCTGTTTTTTGAATTATTTTTTATTTCTGTCTTAAAAAAATCCCCGTGACCTATGGATGCTAACCCTGCAAACAGTTTTTCATTTCGGTTATTTTTTCGGTTTTTATGAATTTTTAAAGTTTTTACGGACTTTTTGCTCTCCCGGTATGTCAATGTTTGTATATATATATATATAGTGTTACAAATTTTGTAAATAGTTAGTGTTTGTACTGCAAAATAATGTAAATAATCTTATTAAGCTCCATTCCTTTACTAATATTAGTTTTTGTTACACTATCTCTGTTATCAAGCAAACTTGTCCATTATTTTCAGTGTATGTCTACGGCAGATTTGCGAAATATTAGAGATATCGCCAAGTTGGCGTCACTTTTGGCGACTAATTTTGGTTGCCAAATTTGGCGATATATCGCCAAGTTGGCGACGAACTTGGCGATTGTTGGCGATGGTAACCCTTCCCTATTTATGGTAACCCCCCTCCTTAGGTCTACTGATACATTGAATGTTGTTCCGTGGTTTTCCAGTTTTTTCTAGTAGGTTCTAGAAACTTCGGCGCATGCTACGAGCCTATATATAGGAGAGCCGATACGAGCTGCTGTTGTTATTATTTACCAGTCAGTCATAGAGTGAACTTCTAGGTTTAAGCAAGTTTGCTTGAGCTTTATTTACGTTATTTCGAATGTGATTTAGTGTTGAGACGTTGTATAAAGAGTCTCTGGAACCTATATCTGCACTTATACGATAGATTTCAACAATTATTTTTGAATATCTAGAAATATTTGTGAGTTTCGAAGACTCTGTTGTTCTGAAGTTCTGTAAATAAATTATTTTCTACTTTTCTATAAGCAAGAGTTTGAAGTTGTCTAACCATAAGATCAAAAGAACTATATATACGCAACATTTGGTGTCAGGAGTGGGGTATATTTCTTTGAGCTGGTGGAGGAGCAGGAGCGTGTCTAACTCCTAGTCTATTTTCCAGCGCAGCCAATAATTGCAGGAATCTATCCTCCCTGAGGTTCTCTCTGGGAACGGTCAGTCTCTTTGCCCTCAGGACGCAATTTACAAGGACATCATCTTGTGCACCTTCTAGTGTGGTTTCGAGGTTTGTTTTCATAAGGTCGTCGAGTATCTTGGTACTAACTTTAGTTGGTTTATTTGCCTGGAAGTCTGCGAGACTGACTTCGTTTTTGTCAAGACCTCTTTTCTTGGCACAATACAATATATCGGGGTAGTTGGCTGCATCCCACACTTCATGGTTATAGCCTAGAAGCCTAGCAAAAGGAGCCATCTCCCCGAATCTGCACAGGTCATCCCAGGCATTTTTAACATGTTCTTCTTCCTCTGCGACAGTTCTATTTTCCAGACGGTGGATGTATCTCCTTCATAAAATTCATGAGAAAGCCTTAGAGCTTGTAAGCCAGAATAGGTAAGGAGCAGGCGAGCTTGACCGTAAAGGGCGTGTCTCCACCTGTTGTTTTGGCCCAGCTGATCGTCATTTGATTGATGGATTACGTAGGCTGTTATAATGGGTTCTAGCTGATGTGAGATGATTGAGGTCTTTATAACAGTATAGACGGTTGGAGAGAAGTTGATGACAGGTGGGGATGCCGCATGCAACATCCCCCACATTGTTGCTAATCGCTTATTGAATGCCCTATTGGCAACATTATCTGTAGATTTGCCTGCGATGCCCAAAAAGATTAGGAGCATGGCCCAGAATTGTGACTCCGCAACTTGAGGTGTTTGGTCGTTGGGAGGGGGCATGTTCCACATGGCTACAAACTCAGTTTCGGGAATGATTCTGAAAGCGTTGGGGCGGGCATTGATGAGGGCTTGAAATAAGGCGGGGTCTACCAAGCTTCCGAATGCTAAAAAGCTACCACAAGCCAGATCTGGATCCGCTGGAACAGTTAGTCCAAGACATTGAAGCATTAAACTAGCAAGTTTGCGAGCTTGTGTTACGTTTGTTAACCAAATTACAGGTATTGGATTGACAATTTCTCTTTGTTGTACTACAGGCTTTGCACCATAAAAATGGCTGGCTATTGCACATATGTCATTGTTTGCAACAAGTGTATATATATATATATATATATATACACAGTCAACTGTGAGAAATTCACACACTTAGGGTCAGAAGGTTTTGCTGATTGTTCATTTTGGAGGATTATCAATAAGGGTGATTCCATTGTGACTAACGTAACTTCAGAGAGATTTTCAAAAGTTATATTATGATATAATGTCTTTAAATTAACTCTCATGAAGATGAATGACCTTAGATATTATGTAATGCAAGTCAGTTTATCATATTTATGCAGAATTTTTTTTTTTAATTAAAGT
The DNA here is from genome assembly GCA_964019185.1 of Maratus speculifer. NCBI lineage: Eukaryota > Metazoa > Arthropoda > Arachnida > Araneae > Salticidae > Maratus > Maratus speculifer. The sequence continues at coordinate 249,180,174 of OZ025301.1, forward strand.
TTGTAATTAATTAAAATTAATTTGTTCTGTGTGACTAACGTAACAACTTTTGTACCTCCTAAAAGATAGCTTAGTTTTATTTTTTAAATTTTCTAAATTTTGTGAATGGAAAAATCTGGAATTAATTTTAGAAATACACATGAATATAAGGTTTAAAAAAATACCTGTTTTAGTTTGATTAATAATCAGTAACCATTATTTTTTAACAATATTTTTATTCCAGTAGTGTGACTAACGTAACGTGACTAACGTAACAAATGGGTTATCAATATAAATTCATATGAAAACAAAGATTTTTTGTACAAATTTAAGTTCAGTTATGTCCTTTTTTGTATTTTTTATACAATGAAACTATTTCTTTCCTTATTTCATAATTAATATGAAAAGGCAGGTTACCACTTAATTCAATAGGGCCTGATAAAATAAATTTTCTGTTAACCATTTGAAGGTCTTCAGATGTTGGCCATTTGAAACCATAATCAGTTTCATGTAAAAATTTAATCTTGCACATATCTGATGCATTTTCATAGGCAGTTATTCTTCCAATGTACCAGTTATCATCATAATACACACTGTAGTATTTTTCTAGCTCAACAGAAGCAATGTTGTTTTGAACAGAATCTGTTTTATTTGAATTTATGAGGTTGATGTGTTCTTTAAATGGAATGTCATCACCAGTATTAATATACATATTGATATTTGCAGAACCAGTTTTCTTTATGCTGTGACAAGACTTTATTCCTTTCAGTTCATTTATTTTATCAAAATTCTTTTCAAATTTCTTCCACTTCTCGAATAATTTCTTGTGCATCTACAAAAATGCATTTAATATTAATGTCTGCAGTGTTTACTTCATTAAAAAATTCTTCAGCATTTTTAACAATTTTTTGTCCTTGTAATACCTTTTTCCATACGTGACGTTTTAAAACAGCACCAACTCCATCATGGGGACCTTTGCCATGGTATGAAGCAGTAAAATTCCATTCACTGAATCCTCCCAACACTGAATTTGACAACATTAAAGCCATACTATAGCGATTTTTGAAATGGGCTGATGCACCATCTGACCAAATGATTGCTTTTTTAATTTGAAACTTATGATTTTCTAGAATATCTTTAATAATTCGTTGATTAAATATTTTTACAACAGAGGAAGTATGTTGGTTGCTATCGGATATTACTGCATAGGATTTGGTTTCTAGATCATCATTCTCAGCTCGTCTAAAGTACACGACAGCAGTGTATATTGTAACTGATAAATCTTGATCTGTTTTCCAATGGGCCGCCATAACTTCATTTTGGTGTTTAATTTGGTAATTTTGAGAAAAATCAATCTGCATTAACATTTGGCCTGGTTGTAAACCATCTTTTTGCTTTCTTAACTCTTTACTTTGCCTGGAGACATTATAAATATGTTTGAAAACATTCGTTGTTTGAAGAATCATTTCTTCAGTGAAATTTTTAGGATCAAAAGTAATTTCTTCCAGTATTCCTTTTTTCCACTGATTTACATAAATTTCTTCATTTATATCTAATTCCTTTTCAATGAAGCTTTTGATTTGTGATGGACAATTTGTGCAATCTTGCCTCATACATTTTTTCTCATTTTTGTCACAAACAATTAATTCAATTAAATCATTTACATTTTTAATGTTATTCTTTTTCCATTTGCATACTTTCAACATAAAATCGAAATTTTCACAATATGGGCAGCAACAAACTTGTTGATCTTTAGAACCAACTAATTCAACTTCTAAGGGACGAAGTTCACAAAATTTGGAGAGTCCAATTTCTATCTCAGGGTTATCTATTTTGAATAGATTAAATGCATCTTTTAAATTATACATTAAAAGTCGTTTCTGCAAGAGTACTCGCTTATTAGTTTCCAAATTTTTAATGGATTTGACATCTTTTTTGCCTGGTAGCTGCCTGGAAATATCATCTCTATAATAAAAGGCTTTCACACATTCTGTGACATCTTTTGACAGGCCATTCTTTTTTTCAGGTTTAGTGGATGGATTTATGATTCCAAAATCAGAAGCTAATTTCTCCACAACTGCTTGCTTTTTTCTTGGACTAGATGGCAAAGATTTCTTAATTCTACTTACTGCTTTTCCAAATGTTTGAGGCCTTGAATACGGATTTGTACTGGTATTGGGCAGTTTACTCATAGAAGATTCTAACTTTCTCTTTTCTCTCATCTTTCTCATTCTCAATTTAGCTGCTTCAGCTTCTTTTTTTTTAATTTTTTTATCTCCTTTCCTTTTTAGTCTTAAAATTCTCATTCCATTTTTGGATTTGATTTTATCTTCAAGCTTCTTTGTTTCAGATTGAGAAGCACGGCTCTTTCTCTTTCTTTCTGCTGCACTTGTTCTTGCCATTTTAATTTCTGACTGAAAGATAATCAAGTGATTTACTTTTTTGTTTCCTCATAATACTTGCAGTATATCTTAAAATTATGTAAAAATTAAGGATAATTATATTTCAAAGCATTTTAAATAATGTGACAAACGTAACAAATACATTAGTTACGTTAGTCACATTTTACATGTTACATTAGTCACATCTCTAAATACTACAAAAGTTGGCAAAAATTAAAAATTTTGATTAATTTATATTACTTAGGTAAAAAGTAAAGAAAATTAAAAAAATAAAAATTCAAACATATTTTTCTGCTTTTTAAGAAAGAAAATATACTATTTTGTGACTAACGTAACAAAGATGCACCTTCACAAAAATTTGCAAAAGAATAAATATTTACCTCTTCAAATATCCAGAAAATGTCTTCTTTATAAACAGCAAACAGAACAATCTTCCATATAACGTATTTAATGTACAGGAAAAATGAAGATAACTTTACAAAAAAGTTGTGAACTTATTGGGAAAAAATAAGCTTAAAATTTTCACATACAGGCAGGTGTTCTTTTCAGAATAAAAATAAAGTTAGCCATTTTATTGAAAAACTGTTGCCAGATCCTAAAACTTAAAATTCTGCAGAACAAAATGATATATCACAGTTATGGTTACAGAGAAATTTTTTTTTTGAGGTATTAGGTACCTTTTCCCATGGAATAGCCCATAATCTCTTTGTTTACATTTTATTTTTTAAAGTCTCACTCTAAATTAGGAACAACTACTCAATAATTACTTTGGAAAAGAACAAATAATGCAGCACTAATATGACATATTTAATAATTTAAATTATGTATATTAGTCATTTAATTTATTATTCCTTATTTTAAACATTATCACAACACAATGGCAGTTTCAGTTTTGGTTTGTTGTCAATAACTTTTTTTTTTCTGTTGTGTATGAACATTCATTGCTTCTTGCTCCAAGATAATATTTTGTTACTCAAGGAAATTTAAATATTTATATCCCATTTGCACTTAAATATTTATTCATTGATAAAAAAAAAAATAAATGTACCAAGTTTAACTTTGTGTTTAACTGTTAATGACAATTTTCGATCTTTACATTCCAACAAGTAGTGTGGATAATAGAGAATTGAAGATTACACATCAGCGAATTTCAAAGAGTTGACGGTGTGTGTGCATATGTATATGTACAAATCCCATTTGTATTCATTTTAATTATTTATTTTTTCCCTCCATGTTCAATGTGATACAAGTTATTAAATTCAGTGATACAGTCGGCTCTCGTTAATTCAAACTCGTCGGGACCACAAGAAATGGTTTGAATTATGGAAAATATGGAATGAAAACATGCTTAAAATGGTACTATTACAAAGCAATAAATGTTATAGTGTTTTTTTAATTTATTTTGTCTGTTATCATCTGAATATGACTTAATATTAAATTAGAATGTATAAATACATAAACCAATTAAAAGATTAGAATCAAGCACAATCAAAGAAAAATTTAAAGCGTCACTGATGGACAGGCAAGGCACTAAGAAAGTGGATATCAAATGCATGGAGTTTATATGCATGCTCATTCGGAACAATTTTCACAAAAATCGAAGAAAGAAAGTTATTCAATTATCTGAAATCCGTGAGTAAGAAAGGAAGAATGAAAAACCGGAATTCTCGTTAGTTTGAATTAAACGAAGTCAAGATAAAATGAATTCGAATTAATGAAAATGTTTAACGTTATCCTGCGGGACTGCGGTAAAATTTCGGGACTTCATGTTTAGTTTGAATTAAGTGAAGATTCGAATTATCCGATTTCGAATTAACGAGAGTCAACTGTATATTGTAAATACAATTAATAGTTTTATATTGTATATATATATAAAACCGTTTTATAATACTACAATGAATATTAAATAACCCATTATATAACAAACTTAAAGATGACAAGATGGAGTTAGCAATATTGGAACAGTTACAAATAATATTGAAGATTGTGGTACGTTTCTCAGTACTAGTGATACTATAATCTATCTATGATCTATAATCTATCATCTAGTAATTCTTATAACTAGTACTGAGTGAAATGGTACGATCACGGTTGAAAAAACAACTCACCCCAAGGCACGAAGAAGCCTGACGAGCAAGGGTAAAGAGGAATATGGATTCATGCCAGGCATTTGTCTTCCTGACAGAAAGGCAGCAAGGGAGTCTAGGGTGACTGCTGGTGGAGTGGTATTAGAGTTACGATGCCCAGTTCTCAAGCGGTAAGACACATTCGCAGATAAATCCTTCCATGCCATGGTTAATACGTTTTCATCATTAGAAATGAGTAATTTGAATGCTCCATCTATATGGGCAATATCAGAATCCTCAGCAGCTAGAGGTATTCCAAACAAGTTATCATTAGCGCTGCCATAAAGATATTCATTAGCAGCCCTAGGAGGAAGGAAAAGGATGTGCTTCTTTACCAAGGCACGAATTGCAACATCTAAATCATCCAACCTTAGGAATTTGTTCAGTTCTTTGAGCATACATTAAGGTTGGGTAGAAAAAGGATTTAAGGGCATCAATTTTTTACCAAGGGATGAGAGCAGAGGAGATGATTATTTCAGCTTTTTCATGGTACTCTTTTATCTGTGTATGATCATTGATTATTTGAAATCCAATAAGCTTTCCCAAAAATTTTATATGTTCATGATCAAGGATTGGAGTAAGTATTTCATTATTGATGACAAATTCAGTAGGCAGACAAGTCCGAGGATAGGAAGTCAGATGGAATGAGAAGCTCTTCTTGGTGTTAATATTGAGTCCAAGCTTTGCACATTGAACATCAAAAATATCTAATGCTTGCTGGAGTGCTTCAGGACTGTGGGCAATAATCAGAACGTCATCTGCAAAAACCAGAATGGTGACGCCCTTGAGCTTGTGAATGGCTCGAATAACTGGATCGAAAGCAAAATTGAACAATATTCCACTCAAGGGGTCACCCTGTCGAACGCCACTGCGGATGGGTATCGGCCTAGCAGTTCCAGCAGAAGTTGAAATATTGGTTGTCGAGTTTAGGATGAGGCTGCGAATTAATTTAGTGAATTTCTTCCCAGCACCAGATTTTTCAATTGTTGACAACAAAGAAGAATGTGCTATTGAACAAATGCATTAGTGAGGTCAATGGATGCAGCACAAATGTCTGTCGAATTTTTCTTGGCATTAAGTAATTTTTGACTGAAAACATAATTATTTTCAAAGGCGCCATCATATGGCATAAAGCCTTTTTGAGCTGGACAGAGAACATTTTCATTAGTTGCCCAGTTGATGAGTCTTTTAGTTAAGCAGCCTGTGAAGAGTTAGCTATTGTATTACATAAAGAAATAGGTCTCCAGTGCGAGAGGGAAGAGCATACCTCTCTTTTAGGGATGAAGACAGTTATGGAAGTTTTCCAGTCCGCTGGAACTTGTTGAAGTGTAGCGCAAAGTTGGTTGGTTGGTTGGTTGATTGGGGTTTACTGGCGCAAAGTCACACTAGGGACATGCTGCACTAAGAACAGGATGAAGTAAAAACTGTAAAGTTTTTTTTTTTTTCTAAATTGTTAAAAATTTGTAAAAATATAATGGATAAAAAGCAAAGTTAATATGAAAGCATTAAGGTGATAGATGTAAGTATAACAAGTACATGAAACTAAAACACAATTCAGGTTGGTTGGTTCAATTGAGTTTTATGGCACAAGGTCCCCTGTGGGACATGCTATGCCAAGAACAAGGTAGGCGTAAAATAAAGTTAAATTTTAAAGAGTGAATACAACATTAAAAACCTCTCATGGATATGAATTAAATAGAAAATGGAAATGCGGTTACATATGAAATTAAAAACAATAAAAACCAGTCACAAACATTTAAACAGGTAAAAAGTTAAAATTCCAAAAATAGTTAAAATTCTAAAGTAATTAACAACAACATAAAAAGAAATACAAAAGGCCAAATACAACAGAAAATCTAAAATCTAAAACCAAAAGCCAATAAAAAACTAATCGAGTTCAACCAGGCACATATTCCTCAAATACAGTGTTTTCCTTGGAATCCGAGCCACTGCCGTAAGCTTCGGATTCCATAACCTCTTGAACATAATGCTGGAGTTGCCTGGGATCTTTAAAATTCCTAATACATGGGCTTAGAGATGAGCTTTTCTTTCTTTTACCAACAGTCTGCCACTTGGGAGATGCTGGAGATGGGGTTTTCTTGCTATCTGTTTGTTTTTTAAGTATATTTGATTTCTGTGGTGTTTTTGAGTTTGTAACAGTTTTGGTCCCAGTCTTTGTCCCTTCTTTTTGAATGGAAGTTTTCACTGTGACTAGAATTGGGTTTTTTCATGTTTAGAGCAGATGAACTTGGGGCATTTTTTGGAGAAGTAGCAGGAGCATTGGATGATCCACTAGATAGAGATTTCTGTCGATGTTTTTCTAGATGAATTATTTTTACAGGTTCTTTGGATGGTAGCCAGCGTTCTAATAGTGGTTTTACAAGACATTTAGTAGGGAGACAGATATCACATCTTTCTTTAATTGGTGTGCTAGTTGATTGTGTTATAGTAGATTTATTTGGTAGATATGTGGAATCAGTTTGAGTACTTATATGTCTTACTGTTGTTGATTGCTGCTTGAGTATACTGGAGTAGGAAATTCCAACGGATGGTGTTCTGGATTCAACAGCTTTACGGGCATCGGGGTAAGATAGATTTTGAGAGTAAGAATTTCTTTTTCCCGATTCCAGTTAGGACAAGTTCGAGAATAAGATGTGTGATCACCTTTACAATTTGCGCAGCGTTCGCGTTTTTCACAAGATTTATTGTCGTGGCCGACTTCTGCACAACGTGCGCAGGTAACAGATCTACGACAATGTATGTTTGTATGGCCGTAACGCTGACATTTAAAACATCGGAGAGGGTTTGGTATATATGGTCGGACTAGGCAGCTTAGATAACCAGCTTTAATTTTAGTTGGTAAATTGGGACTATTGAATGTTAGTATGATATGTTTTGTAGGCAGCACTTGTTCATTGCGACGGACCGGCCTTTTTAAAGAACAGAGTAGTGGTTGATTTTGTTTAAGCAGCGACCAGGAGCCAGATGAAGCTTTAAGGAGCCGAGCCACTATATTATTATGACGGGCAGTTATGTCTTGCATGTGTGACTTGCAGTGGCATAACACATGTGGAAGTCCTTCGAACGGGTCATCGCCCCGCCTGCACGCTTGTTTAGGTTTGGGGTTGCCGGGCTTGCAGCCATTCAGAAGAAGATTCAAGCGGGCCTTATGAATGAATCGCCAATCACAAAAGCAAATAAAATCACCCGTTCAAAGGTAGTGACCTGAGACCTTTGACTTTTCAAAACAGGGCTGGGTTTTACCCTGGTCGGGCATGCACTTTAATTTGTAAGATCGAGATTTTCTTAAGTTGTCACGCATAGAGTGGAAGATTTTAGACCGATCATGGATCGTAACACCTCGTCGTGTGACAGAAATTGTTTTATCAGGATTGAAGTTCCACCTCATCCCGAGGCGGCTTGAAGCTTGGCGAGCCATTATGAATAAGGTGGAATTCTGGTTCATTCCTAAGAATCGATCACCCGAGAGATAACAAGCGAGGTGATTGTAGGAAAGTGTCGGAACAGAAGTATTGGAAATGCGATGTACGGAGCGCAATCTGAATTGAACCGAAGAGCAGAGCTCTCCCCACGCCTCTTCAACTACATGTGGATCATTGGAGGTGAAAACCTTGAAGGCTCCGTCTATGATGGCAATATCAGAGTCCTCTGCGGCAATGGCGAGGCCAATAAGACAGTCCGCCGTACTTCCGTAGATATAACAATTGGAGGCTCTATTAGGAAGATATAAGACATCTTTTTTGACAATTGATCTTGTGGCGTTATCCAATTCTGTCCAATCCCTTTTTGGCAACTGATGGGTGCACTGGGCGTATAGTAGAGATGGATAAAAGAATGTCTTCATCGCATCCAACTTCTGCCAAGGGGTGAGGAAGGAGTTAAAGATTTTTAGGGCCTTCTCGTAAAATTCTTTCACCTGACTGTGGTCATTAATTAATTGGAAGCGAACAGGCTTTCCCAAGAAGATGATGGGGTCCATATCGAGTATATAAGAAATCGGTGTTTGGTTGAACGTGAATACATTGGGCGAACAAGTTCTAGGATTTGAATTCAAATGTAACATTTTACATTTATGTTGATTTTCAGGTTGATTTTTGTGCATTCAACAAGAACATCTAGGGCAGCCTACAGAGCATCAGGAGAATCCGCTAGTATAAGAACATTGTCTGCATAGACAATACAGTTATTCCGGGAAGAGCGTTAAGAGCTCTGATGATGGCATCAAAACCAATGTTGAAGAGAATTCCACTAAGCGGATCTCCTTGACGTACACCATTTACAATAGGGACAGGTCCCATGGTCCCAGCGGCAGATTCAATAATAGTTGAGAGATCTTTTAGTAATTGGGAAATAATCTTAAGAGACTTGCCACCGATTTTAGATTTCTCAAGAGCTTTTATAATGGCCGCATGCTGCATGGAGCCAAAAGCATTAGCTAGATCAATTGACGCGATACATAGCTGTTTATCCGGTGATCTTCTGGTGGCTTGAAATTTCTTCATGAAAATATAGTTGTTTTCGAAAGCCCCGTCAAAAGGAAGGAATCCCTTCTGAGCGGGGCAAAGGACACCATTTGAGGAGATCCAGTCAATTAATTGTTTGGCAAGACATCCAGTGAATAGCTTAGATATTGTGTTGACGAGGGAGATTGGTTGCCAATCTTTCACAGACGAACAGTCCTTCTTTTTAGGAATGAAAACGGTTCTGGAGAGGCGCCATTCATCTGGAATTCTTTCAAACTTGGCGCACAAAGAGAAAATTAGAGCCAACGTGTGGGCTTCTGGATCGACCAACCTCCAATGGTCGTAAGTGAGTCGATCCAGACCCGGAGCAGTGTTCTCAACGGATGATAGGCGAGATCAAACTTCAGAGGGTGTGAATTTATCGATCACTAGATCTTGAGCTATGGATTCCCAGCTGTCATAAATAGATAAGTCCACTTCAGGGATATTTGAGTTGAAATAATGATTCGCTAATTCATTTGGATCGACGTCACACATCTTCGTGTTTTCGTCAATGACTTTACTTAAAGCCCGTCTGCAGTTCCTACGATACAGGGCTTGTATGAACTTTGAATTCTCGACATTTTCTTGTTTATAGATAGTAGCTGGTTGTGGAGGATCTTTAATATTAACATAGTCTTTTGAGAAATTAATAAAATCAGTGAGTAATGTAGAAAAAGTTTCCCAGGGGGGAAGTTGTTCGGCTTCTAACATGCTTTTGAATTTGTTATAGAAATCTGCAGACGGGAGAGGATTATCAGGGTGAGGAATATTCTGTGAACCAGTTCTAATATTTTCAGAGGAAGCCAGTTGTATAGGAGACTGACGCCCCAAGTTTTCAGGTTGAGAAATGCCAGTATCTGGAATCGGAGAACACGGCGTAGATGTTGGAGGAGAGGGCGAATGATTATTGTTGTCATCATCTTCAAAATCTGAGGTTGGAGGGATGTAGACATCAGAGACTAACTTAGACGAGTTTATTTGTTGCTTGAGAGTTGATGCATAGATCTTTATATCTTTTAGATTTTGAATGTGCAGTGAGATGACTTCTTAGGCTTGTAACTGATGGAAAAGATAAGTTGCATTGATTGCATTTATGTTGAAACGAGTGCGTGCTTATATATTCTTCGGATACTTTGAAGTAGTTACGATTTCTAAAATAGGGATGGCGAGAAATGATAGGAGTGACAGGTACGTTGCAGTGACCACACCAGCACATTATTTTAGGTTCTGGTATTTTATGAATGGTGACTAGATGACGAGTAAGTGAGTGCAAGGCATGAGACTAATTCGGTTGTGCTAATACTGCGTTACAACCTTCTTCGGTGCATCTTAGATATCGAGCAATAGGGAAAACGAAATGAAGGGTGTTCGTGTCTTCAAATCTACTTAAAGTTCCCAAGTTGGAAGGAGCACTAAGAGAGGAGAGATTAGAGCTTTGGGAGTCATACTCCTGCTCCATGGAGACATGAGAAGGGAGCGAGCTAGCAGCTGAGAGATGCTGAGATGGAGTCGAAGACTGTGCCGTTAGGGGCACATTGTTTTGTGATAGTTGAGAATCAGGAGCTGGTCCATTGTCCTGGAAATGATATGCGGTGGCGTTTGATCTGGTGTGTCACTAGGAAAGGGACGATGCCTAGGAGTATAATAATGTTTGTCCATGTATGACTTGATGTTAGAGGCAAAAGGACAGTTAGTGCACTTATATTGGAATGAATACTTATTGAAATCGACATTGTACATCTGAATGTCTTTGAAGCATGAGTGAATCTTCAGGTTATTAAACATATACTTGTTACATAGGGAGCACCAATATTCAGTAGTGGAGGTGATCTTGTTATGGACAAAATTTATGTGTTTTAAGAGCATATGAATAGCCTTCGAAAAAGTTTGGCCAAAGAACTTCACAGAGCAATTTTCTTCAGTACAGGAGAGAAAGTCAGAGAATGGCACAATTATTTGCAGTAGCCCTCTCGAGAGGTTGTTTCTCTTAGGAAATGACTTTGGCGGAATTTCGATTACAGCAGAGACTATAGTTTGATTTCTAGAAGGACCAAATGTAGCAGTAGAAGTTTCAATTTCAAGTGTGAGCTCAATGGTATTTAGGGGTACTTGAGACTGAATTTGTGTTTCTGGAATTGAGAATTCAGAATCTGGAATGTCAAGTCCAGTATAATCTTCTGGCTGTGTGTCTAACACAAGCACATCTTCAGATTGAGTGGCATTGACTTTTTGAGAAGCATCATCAGGATCATCCCCATGTATTATTTCATTGTGGATAATTTTGTTAATGAAGTCCGTGGCGGACGTTAAAGAGAGAGATTCTACAGGGGTATCCGCATTTTCATCGAGATCGCTTTGAGAAGCAGAGGAAGTAGATGTATTCTCTTTATCACGTCGACTAGGACTAGATTGCAATTTGTTGTACCATCTTGCTATTGAATGTGTAGAGGGGACGCTGCTCAAGGATATTAATTTTTCCTTTAGACTGATTGGAGAAGGGGAGGCAACTACACAAGCAGGAGAGCTGTCAATAATCGGAGTCAATGCATTCACTGAAGAAGTAACAGACAATACTTTAGAAGGAGTAGAAGGTTGTGATTTCGTTGGAGTTTTTAATTTCTCCATGACCATAATTTTCCTTTAAATAGGTTTGTTATCTTGAAGCTCTTTATCAATATTGCGTGTCAAGTAAGGTGGATGTATGCTAATCCACTTTTTTGCGGCAGTCCCCAATCTGGTATAGTTGCTAGGTGGGGAGATGTCTTCTATAGCAACATCATTAGTAGGAAATCTCACAAGCCTAGAACGCCTGGGACTGACTATTTGAATTGGTATGTGAGGTTTAATGGGTTTTCTAGAGCTAGAACGAGACCTTTTGGTGCGAGTGGGGCACCATCTTATTTACATCATCAATCAATTTGTCAATTAACTTCCTTACTTCATCATTGACAGGAATTATTGAAACAAAATTTTTAAAGTGACTAATATTTGCAGACATAGCCTTAGGTGAAAGAGAACGATGTCGTTTCGATTTAGGAGATTGAGTTGACAGACTGTCCAGATCAGATTGTTTAAAAGGAGTTTTAGATAAGTGAACCTGAGAGGAAATAGAAGTTGAAACTTTATTTTGCGTTGTTTCATCATAATTATTTATTTCTGGTGTGATTTCAGTGTTGTCCCCATTAGAGATAGCAAGTGACTGTATACCCTCTACCATATCACTAGATCTAGAAGTGCCCGAAGCCTCGACGATAGGGGTGCAGGAGGAAGGTGATTTATCCTTAGTAGTAGGCTCAGTATGTTTAGAAGGAGTTTCGGGTGAGTGAACCAGAGAAATTACAGGAGATAGATCCTTATTTTGTGTTATCTCTTCATACTTATTTACTTCTGATGTAATTTCAGCTATGTTTCCATTAGAAGTAGAATCTGTCTGTATACCCTCTACTGTATCACAAAAATTGGACATACCCGAAGCCTTGACGGTAGGGGTACTGGAAGGAAGTGAATTATCTTTAATAGGAGAATCAGGTTGTATCAAGGGAGTTTTGAGTGAGTAATTCCGACAGTAAGCAACAGTAATTAGATCTTTATTTCGTGTTATTTCATCATAGTTATATAAATCTGATGTGTTTTCATTGAAAACTCTACTGGAAATGATAAGTGGCTGTATACCCCTACCCTACCGTATCACCAGAAATTGAAGTGCCCGAAGCCTTGACGGTAGGAGAGTCGGGAGGAAGTAAGATGTCCTTAGTTGTGGACTCAGCTTGTCTAAAAGAAGTTTTAGGTGTGTTAACCAGTGAGGAAATAGTAGCTAGATCTTTTCTTCTAGTTATTTCATCATAATTTTTAAGTTCTGATGTGATTTTAGTTATGTTTTCATCGGAAATAGCAACTTGCTGTATACCCTCTACTGTAGGCAAAGCATCATGAGTTCCCGGGAGGGTGACGGTATACAGTGGGAGAGAGACTGAAGATTCATCCGAGTCAAATCCATGTTCAATAGAGACTTTATTGTCCATGGGTGGTAATGTAAGACATATTTCTTCATTTTTAGTTAAATTCTGCGAGCTGATTTCGTTTTTATCTTCAAGTTCGGGAATATTGTCTGATTCTATATTATACAGTTTCTGTTTTCAGCACAGAATCGTTGGGCATGGTTAAGTAGTGCAAACTGAACTATGTTCAGAAGTTGAAATTTGAACCCCCTTCCCTCGCTACTGAACCACGCTCAGCAATTCAGTTTTGAGCTGAAAATTTATGTTTAAGTCTAAGCTTTAGAAAGCATTTAATGAGACACAAAAAATAACGGTATAAAATAGTTGTTCGTTACTCCAAAGTCTAAAGTGCCCTTTATCGGAATTTTTTGAAAATTTTCTTTAAAATTTATTTTTAAGAAAATACTGACATAAAGAATAATTTTAGCAAAACGCGGCAGTAGTTAGAGCCTAATCTACGACACAAAGATCGGGAATAACTGATTTTTGTTCTGGGGGGAGAAGGGTTTCAAATTTCAGTTTACGCTACTTAACTACTCGTTAGGACTCGGATTTTTAGATCAAAATTTAAGTTTAAGTATAAGCTTTCGAAATCATTTAAAGAAATACAAAAAATAACGTTAAAAAATAGTTGTTTGTTACTCCAAAGTCTAAAGCGCCCCCTATCGGCATTTTTTGAAATTGAACTTTAAAATTTTATTTCAAGAAAATACTGGCATAAAGAAAATTTTTTGCAAAAACGCAAACGAATCGACCAATTTTTCCATTTTTTATAATCATTTGAAATTTCGGACCCTAAACTTTAATGCCCCCTATCTCCTTGGGAATACGTCTGGGACCCTTAGTCTCCTATTTAATATTATTTGTCTTTAAGTGTACTATAACCCCTTAAAGTTCTGCCCATCTTTTATGAATCACCCTGTATCTATTTGCATATATTTAACTTAGTTTAAATACAATGGTGCAAAAATATTTATTTAAATGTTACTTTTGATTTTGGATAGCATAGCACAAAAGATAAACCAATTTGTTCAAATAAAACATTTCAGTGCATTATATATATTCAGTGAAAGTGATGTATTTAACAGTGTACTGGAAAATGAAAAGTATTGTTTAGATATGTAAATGTATTTAGATAATAAATAAATAAATAAATGGAATTTTAAAACATCGTTTAAAGTCTCATCAAGGCGTCACTTAAATTTTGATATCATAACTTTTAAGATTCATATTTCGAAATTATGAAAGATGTAAATGATAAAACATTAATGAATAAATTTTAATATATATATATTAATAGCATAGCGTCGCATAAATTTTGATATCATTAGTTGTAAGTCCCAAATTTAAAATTCTTAGAGATGTAAGATAAAGTGCTGCGTCACAAGCTTTTAACCCGTTCAGGGTTTTTTGTATTGATAGTTTTTCCAACGCTACGGAGACTTGAACAATATTTTGGTGTCGATTTATGTAGTTCTGCCTCAAGTATCGTCTTGAAAAAGTATATGTGAAAAAGTACAAGTATTATTGTGAATGAATTATTTTATAAAATTACATGTACTGATATTAGAAGTAAATATTTTAGTAATTTACGAGTAACCAAAGAGAAAAAATGATGAAAAAATTAAAATTTCGAGAAAACACCCCTATAGCCCGCCCGTACGCTAAAGAAAATGTGCGCAAAGATCCCATTCCCACGCCGTGAGCCAAAGTCCCCGGTCTGTGGTGGTATCACATAATTTTGGAAATGGGATTTAAATTTTGAAAATGCGTAATTTCCGTTCACTGTACACACCAACTGGCTTCGATCTCTCTACACTTTGATCTTAGCCAAAAGGGGATCAGAGAGCATGTTGATTCACTATATCAAACAGCAAATCATCGCTTCATCACTTCCCCTCAAAAATAAAAAGAAAACAGGAAGGTAGGAAAGAGTAGCAGTTGCCAAAGCGCTACTCAATCCTACTTAAAAAATAAAAAACTAGATAGGATAGAGTGTGAAAAGAAAAAATTTTAATGTTACTAGTATAGGAAAGCAAAAATAAAAAATTGCATAGAGCAGTTCAAACCTGACTACCCCATAAAAATTTATAATTTTGAAAAAATAAAAGTTGATTTCTTAAATCAACACTATAATGGTTGTTCTTAAACAACCGATAAAAGATACTTTCTCAAAGTATCACTAACACTGAAGAGGGATAGATTGAAGAGAGATGCGCACCCTACTAAAAATAAAAAAAGACATATAATAATACAATTATAACTAAATTACAACTAGAACTAACTAAACTAAAATTAATATACAAAAATGCTAACTAAGATATAAAAACTAAGATAAACATAATAATACCCTAGAAAATACTACATACAAAATTATAAAATAATACAGTATAAAACAATTTAAAGAGCAAATAATATGATAAAGTTAAGTATTAATGAAAAATATAAAAATATGTACAGATGGAGAGATGCTCTGGTACAAAACAGATTTAGTCATCATGAGGAACCACCCGCTCCGGCAATAAAGCGCAAGAGTCCGGGATGGGAGAAGCATTAAGCAGCTCGGGCAATGTAGCTCCAGAGTCCCGCATAAGCAAATTATTACAAGATGGCTCAGGCGGACGAGAGTTCATCTTTTGAATATGAGGAACACATTGCAGCTCGGGCAATGCAGCACCAGAGTCCCACAATGGAGGGTGAACCGATGACGCAGGCGAACGAGAGTTCATCGAGTTCACAGGAAGATTCACAAGAGCAAGATTACCAGGAACATCTTCAAAATGAGGACCCGACAAGTGGGTCAGATTAAGAGCATCCGC
The DNA here is from genome assembly GCA_964019185.1 of Maratus speculifer. Lineage (NCBI taxonomy): Eukaryota > Metazoa > Arthropoda > Arachnida > Araneae > Salticidae > Maratus > Maratus speculifer. The sequence goes on from OZ025301.1 coordinate 249,196,024, forward strand.
GGGAAGAGCATTGTTCATTGTCAGTTCAATGTCAAAGTTAATATTAACAGAAGGAGAAGCAAGGCCAGAGGAAGGAGGACCAGAAGAGGGACCAGCAGCAGCTGCAACAGAGGAGGAAATATCAGGTAAAAATTGACGGAACCTGGGAGGTTGGGAGGAGGCTGAACCAATTATATGAGAAGAATATATATCACGAGAGAAGCGAAGGGTATGAGATACGATTAGCTTGCGCATTAAACTTGTATATTTTTTAGAGCAAAGTCTATGACAAATCCTATTGTTCTTGGGATCCCAACTCCCCAGGGCACCAACAACTATAGCTTCTATGGAGACATCCTCATACGAGGCACGTAGTTTCTTAGCAATGTCAGCATATTTTTGAGTTTTTTGGAGACTAATTTTATCAAAAGCTGCTGGCCCATCCTCAAAAGTGCAAGCAACATCAATTATAAGTGCTGCGTTTTCAGTATTGTGAGTGAGGACAATATCAGGCCGTTTAAGAGAGCCTAGCAGAGGTTGATTTTTCTTATAGACCGACCAGGTCCCAGCAGGATAAGGATATATTACACAAATTGCACTTATGCTGAAAAGAATGTGAATTGATGTATTCATCCGGAATCTTAAAATAATCACCCTTTCGGAAGCAAGGGTGACGTGATATGACAGGTGAGATGGGTACTTTACAAATTCCACACCATCTCATAACTCTCGGTTCAGGAAGCTTATGAATTGTGACTAGATGCCTTGATAATGAATGTAGTGCTCTAGACCAAAGAGGTTGGGCCATAACGGCACTGCATCCTTCTTCTGTACATCGGAGATACCGTGAAATGGGAAAGACAAAATGCAAAGTATTAGTATCTTCAAAGCAACAGAAAGTTCCACGATTTGTGAGAGCACTCAAAGACGAAAGATTAGAACTCTGTGAGTCATATTCTTGCTCTACAGAAACATGCGAGGGAAGAGAGCTGGCAGCAGAAGGCTGTTGTGAAGGAATTGAAGATTGGGCTGTCAGTGGCAAAACTTCAGTGGCATCTTGAGAGCCATGAGCTGGAATATTGTTACGGAAAATTACATGTGGAGGAGTCTGGTTTGGAGTATCACTGGGAAAGGCTCTGTGCTTCGGAGTGTAAATGCAGTAGTGCTTATCCATATAAGACTTAATGTTAGATCCGAATGGACATTTAATACATTTATATTGAAATGAGTATTTGTCAAAATCCACATTATACATCTGTACGTCCCTGAAGCAAGAATGAGCTTTAGGATTAGTGAACATATATACTTATTGCAGAGAGCACACCAGTATTCAGTTGAAGAAATAAGTTTGTTGTGGAAGTGGTGGAGATTGTTCAGTAACATATGGATTGCTTTAGAGAAGGTCTGACCAAAGAATTTAACAAAGCAGTTATCTTCAGTGCAAGCCAAAAAATCAGAAAAAGGAACTATGATTTGTAACAGCCCTCTAGAGCAATTATTCTTGGTAGGGAATGACTTCACGGGAACTTCAACGATAGCAGAGGCCAACACAGGAGTTCTAGCTTCCGTGACGGTAGTACTAGAGAGTTCAACCCGAGGTTCCACATCTTGAGACTGCATAAGATTTTGTGGAGAGATTTGAGACTCAGGAACCATAAACTCAGTCAGGAATATCCAAACCATCATAGTCTTCTGGCTGTGTACTAAGAACCACAGTATCATCAGGATTGGTTTCTCTATCATTTGAAGGAATGGGATCAGGGTCTTCTCCATGTATTAATTCAGAATGTACGACTTTGTTAATGAAGTCCGTAGCTGAAGGTAGTGATAAGGGAGCATCAGCTGCAGTAGAAGGCATAGAATTTTCTTCATTGAAATCAGACGAGGTTTGAGTACAACTTTTCTCAACTCTCTAACTTGTAGCTTATGTAACCATTTCTTCATTGACGGAGTAGTAGGAACATGACTAAGAGATTTGAATTTTCCTGACAATTTACTAGGCGTAGGTGAGGCAATCACACTTGAAGGGGAGCAATCAACAATAGGAGTCAATGTCATAACAGAAGGAATAGCGATAGAAGTCTTGGGCGAGGTAGACGGCTGAGATTTAGTAGGCGTTTTCAACTTCTCCATCGCGATCAATTTTCTCTGAATAGGTTTATTTTCTTGTAATTCCTTTTCTAAATTTCTGGTTAAATAAGGGGGATTTTGACTAATCCATTTCTTCGCAGCAGCCCCAAGTCTTGTGTAATTGCAGGGTGGAGAGATGTCTTCCAAAGAATCAGAACTGATAGGAAGTCTAATAGGATTTGGTTTTCTAGGGCTAACCATCCTAACTGGAATATGCGGCCGAGAGGAGGTGCTAGAAATACCTGATGGTAACCCAGTAGAAGATTTCAAATGAAGACGACGGTGCGAATAGGGCACCATAATGCTAATATCTTCCACCAACTTATCAATCAGTTTCTTAATTTCATCTTTTTCTGAATTTACAGTCACTTGATTATCAACTGTAGAAAGGCTGTCATTCAAACAATCTTGTGAATTATTTACACTATTACCATCAGCTTCTGGAGTTTCATCAGTGATAATGTTATGAGAAATTTCAGAAGATTGATTAATTTCCAAATTAACATTTTCAGAAAGTATAGTTGCATGTGCATTGTCTTCTAAAGCTGAGATTGGGGTATTATTGGAAGTGGTTTCATCTATGATTAGTGATTCAGAATCAGAATCTTCCATTAAATCACATTTTGGCGGAAGAGTCTTGGAAACCATATTATCAAAGTTTGTAGCTATAACATCTATTTCTTCATTAGAGTTAACACTTTGATACGTTATTTTGTGAGTAATTTCATCTTCTTTTCTAATTAGTAGGTAATTTTCGTCAGAAATCTCATTTGATTGAAGACCCTCTATCGAGGAACCAGAAAAACTGCAAGCCGTATGCTTGACGAAGGGAGACGGGGAAAAATGGAGTTGTTATTTCAGAGTTTTCTACTTCAGGACATAAGATTATCGCAGGATTAGAACCTTGATGCATTAAAACATCACAAATATCATCTTCATTTCCAGAAAACATGATTTTTCCATCAGAAACAGTGTTAGGCAAGAGACCCTCTACCAGGGGTTCAGATTCATTATTGGCCGAATGCTTAACCGTAAGATTTAGAGGAGTCTTGTTCAATTTTTCCTTATCAAAAATTTCTTCCTCAATAACTCTATAGTCTTGATGTGTAATATCATCAATATTTCACTATTTATTTCAGAAACTAGGATATTCTTATTAGCAGAAGTTGATGAAAGACCCTCTTTCGAAATAACAATTTCGTCATCAGCCGGATGATTAGCAGTGGAGGGCGGAAGAGAGCTAACCAGAGTTATTTTATCAGGGATTTTAGCTTCAAAATCATGATTTTCAGACGAAATATTTTTCTGATTGATGATTTTACCAGTAAACTCACTCTCTTTTTCAGAAATTGAACTGTTATCTTCATAAACTATAATTTGCTGAAGACCTTCTACCGAGGGATCAGAATTATCATATGCCGAGGGCTTGACGGAAGAGGACAAGAGCGAATTTTCGGGATCTGTTTCTTCAAAGTTTTTCTCTTCAGAACTTAAATTTTCAGGAGAAATACTATTATGACATGTCATTTTAAGATTTTTCACCCTCTAAACCACAGGATGACTTGTTTTCTTCATAAGCGGAGATTGGATAAAGACCCTCTACCGAAATCGAGGGATTTGACTTCCCGGCAGAGTGGACGGATGAATTAAGATCAACAAAGACATTAGTAGGTAATTCAGACATACCTTTTTCTATTATTTTCTCTTCCAAATGAGGAAAATCAGGTAAGAATTTGGTATTTTTATCACATTTTTTCTCTAAATTCATCGACTCAACCTCAGTATTACAACACTTTTTGGAAATATCGGATTCTTGAAATTCTTTCACTGTATGTGATTTTTTCTTCTTTTTCTTCTTTTTCTTAGATGAAAGAGGCAATATATCAGGTGTTTCTGGAAATTCTTCTTCCTTAAATAATTTTCTGGTAACAGAAGAAGTGGTTGGCTCAGTTAGAGCAAATTCCTGATTTCTATTGCATTTCCGTTTTTTCTTATTCTTTTTCTTTTTTGAATTAATGTTGTCTACATCAGCATTTATTGATGTTGTGTCCGTAGATGCATTTCTACTTGAAGATCTAGATAATTCATGTCTTTTTTCACTAATTTTCATTTTAAATTCATCATTAGAGAATTTCTTCTGGAGATCCTCTACTGAGTGAAAGGGACCAGGCAATGCCGACCGGCTACCGAACGAAGTGCCGGGAGAAGATGAAGGTATACGCTTTTTCAATTTTTTCTTAGATTTCGTCGAATTATTATCGGATTCTTTTGAAACAGGGTTTAAAACATGCAAAATTCTTTTTCTAAACCCAGCATATAACTTTTCTTCATCAGATGATGAATCTTCAGATTTCGGGATAAGTTTCTTGTTTTTTGGAGGCATGTTTATTTTAGCATAAAAATTAAGTTATTTTTCCAAACTTTTTCGAGTGTTCACTGTCAAACAGTTAGTTATCAGTTATTTATCACTTCAAAACTTTTTCAGATTAATAGAATTCCGTTGGAAGTAAAATAATGCAAATTGCAAATAAACTTTCGAAAAAACTAACGGAAGAAGGCCAGCAAGAACTCAGCAGGCAAGACGACAACGCGAAAAACAAGAAAAGAAAGGCGGGACAGACAAACTGGTACGAAAAAGAGGAAAGCCAGAAGAATAAAACACGAAAAACCGTTCAGATAGAAAAATAACTAAAACCTAACCAATTCCGAGAAGAGAAGCTAAAAATCTATGCCCTATGGCAGGGAACAATTATTCCTGGGAAAAAAAAACAAGTATTGATAACACAAAATTAGACAACCAGGAATGCCAAAAGGCCAAAAAGCAAAGTACCAGTTTGAAAAACAAACAAAACCAAAAACCAAAGAAGCGGATAGAATGAAACGAAATTTCCAGAGGGGGGGGGGATACCCAGTCCTACAAACGTGGCGGGAAGCATAACATAGGCATTATACTCCCCAAAATTGTCCATGGTGCATTTTCCAGATGTACAATTACAAAGCTGAAAAAACAGATTGCCCCTGCACATCTGCGCATCCCCGGCCGCCAGGTATCCCGAAGCAATGGGTCATACTTACCCGCAAGAGCTCCAACCAGCCAGGCCTCCAAACAGGAACAAGTTACATCCTGCAAATAAAAATCACATACATATTAATAAATTATAGCTGCCAAATAAGAATTTTAGAGAAAACCCACACGATACTTCCAATGGAATCTGTTTTAATTAAAATAGCTGCCTAAATACTTCAAATTTGATCTTAATTTCAATTATTTACAAGTAAAAATACGCAAAATGGCACAAAATCAAAAGTTTCTGAAGACCCTCTATCGGGCAGTCAAATACTCAATATGCCGTACGGTCTACGGTCGAACTGCGGCAGCAGAATCAAGACTTATTCTTTTCCACGTAAAAGTCTTCCAATCTTCTCAAAATACTCAAATTGAACATAAAATAAGCAGTTGAGAGTCACTTTCCAAGTAAACTAATACGAAAATGTCAATTTTCCATAAAAAAATACTCAAAATAGCGAATATTTAATTTTTGTCCAAAGACCCTCTACCGGGCCAAAGAAGAATCGCTATGCCGCCGGGATGACGGAAGGGTAACCGCATGAAACTTGAAAATCTTCAAAACTTCAAAATCTTCAAAAATTTCGTCGAAAAAACTGCCATAGATCCAGTGGCAACTGCTAAACCGCGGGGAAAAGTTCTAGAACAGGTAAGAAAGTCCCAGAGTGTTCTCCCCCCAGGGGGATACCTTCTTTAGGTATTCACGGGCTTCACAACCCCAGGGCACCTGAGTGATCCTTCTCCCTTCCTTTTCCTCTTACTCCTCTTGTCTTCCTTTAATCTTTGTTTCACTCTCACTGTGGTTTCCTTTTCGAAGGTGAGGGCAATTCTGTATGAGTCGATATCATCCTGTATATCGACTCATAGAGAATTGTAAACCACCCAAGTGTTGGCTGTGCGTGGCGACCCGTGTCCCTGGAAAGGGGGATCCTGGTAGTTGAGGGAAACCAACACACTGCTTTGGCCTCTGCTTCAGGTAGATGGGAGGTGCATATTGGTACCGTATGCATCAATCGGCTGGTCTGCTGACTTTGGTCACTGGCTTTAGGGATCAAGTGAGCGAGCAATTACTAGTCATCTCGTTAAGGGTGGAGACTGACATAGGATTGTCTTGTGACCGTATAGACCCTGGTTAGCATTGGTGCACGAATGTGCATCCCCTTGTTGGGCTCAAGAGTGGGTGGTGCGGCTGGGGTCCGAATTTTATTGTTTTTATCATGGATAGAGAAACTTCATTTCCTTCTATCTCTCTTCCTAGTAAAGAGCAACAAACTGTACAGACTTCTTCCTTTACTCGCTTTTTTATCATTAAACGTACTGATAGTCACTCCGATTGCTCCTTTAAAAAAACTTCACCTTTTCTCATTGCCAAAACATTCCAGTCTGTCTTGGGAGATGGTCATTCTCTCAAAAAACTACAATCTGGGGATTTGCTAAGAGAGGTTTTTGAAGCCAAACAATCATAATTTCTCTCTAATTGCTCCACAATAGGCACATTTTCTGTTTCTGTACAAACTCATAAAACATTAAATACGAGCTGCGGTGTAATATCTGAACCTGACCTTTTATACTCCACCAAAGATGAACTCCTTCAAAATTTAAAAGACCAAGATATCATTGATGTTCGCCGTATCACCATCCGTAGAAATCAGCAGATAATTCCTACTAAACACATCATTCTAACTTTCAATAGTCGAACATTGCCAACAAGAATTAGAGCTGGATATCTAAACTGCCCAGTCCGACCATATATACCAAACCCTCTCAGATGTTTTAAATGCCAGCGTTATGGCCATACCAATAACAATGGCCAATGTCGTGGCAATGTTACCTGTGCACATTGTGCAGAAGTCGGCCACAATGATAAATCATGCAAAAATTCTGAACGCTGCGCTAATTGTATGGGTGACCATACAGCATACTCTCGCTCTTGTCCTAATTGGATCCGTGAAAAGGAAATTCTTGCAGTGAAAATTACCCAAAAACTCTCTTATCCTGAAGCCCGTAAACTTGTCGAATCTAGAACCCCATCTGTCGGCGTTACTTACTCTAGCTTAGCTAAACCTGTAAGACAATTAAGTACTCAAACTGAATCATCTTCTCCACCAAGCTGTTCACCTGAAAAAACATCTAACATTACAAAGAAAAAGACCCGTGTGCCCACGCTACCGCTGTTACCAGAGTTTGTCCAAAATTAGTGCTTTAGAAACCTTCATCAGAGTCTGTAAAAATCGAATACTGGACTAGTCAATCGCAGAAATCAAGTCAAGTAAAAAAGCTAACCAAACCTGAAAATGAGAAAACACCTGCTTCATCTGCTTCTAATTCCCAGAAACCCAAAACTAGTCTAACAGTAAAACCTATCCAGAAAACTAAAGAGAATAAAACTAAGAAAAAACAGAGAAAATCATGTCATAGCCCATCTACCACTAATCTCAAAGATCCAAGACAATTGAATACATTCGTGGAAGAGGCTATGGAGTCGGCATCATTCGACTCGAGTGAAGACAAAGAAAGTGTCGTATTCGAAGAATACAAGTCTCAATGATATAACTTTTTTAACTTTCTGTGTGCTTCAAATTGTTTTATGTATTTTTTAGGCATCATCTTATACATGGTTTATATTTTAACAATCATCACTTTGACGTTTACACATTTTAATTATAACTTTATTTTTCAACTATGGTCTGGGGACTGTTTTAAACAATTTTATTTATTTATGTCATTATTTTGTACACTTACATTGTTTTTATCCGTGACTTGCTAGTATTATTTATACTTTCAATATTAGTTCTCATAATGATGTCGCATTTTTAAATTATACTCATTCATAAACACATTTTTTAACTTTGTCTTTGTCTTGGAGCAGCATGTCCCCAAAGGGACCTTGTGCCATAAAACCCTATATAACCAACCAACCGAGAATGTTCTAGAACAATCAGAACACGAACCACAACGTACCGTACAATGTGACTTTTATTAATGAAGCAATTAAAATGCTTAAAAGCACTTAAATTGTGTTTTCACTCTCGATCTTTGGCGTGATCCAGCTCGAATGAGCTAAACAACGTCGAATGACTACACTTTGATCTTAGCCAAAAGGCCGAGAAGCGATCTCAGGATACAGGTGCAGGTGCAATTCGACCTCAACAGAGGGGTTCAGAGAGCATGTTTATTTGCATTATCATTCTGCAAACAATTGCCTCAAGGACCCTCAAGGAAAAAATAGAAAAATGAAATACATAAGTTTATGTAACAATAGCCAATGCGTTACATAATTTATATACAAAATAAAAAACTAGATAGGACAGATCAGAAAGGGAAAAAACTTGTTTAAGATAGGAAAGCAAAAATAAAAAATTATTATGAGAGATTCAAATCCGATCTCCCATTTATTTATATAATTTTGAAAAAATAAAGTGGTGTTGTTAAACACCTATAAAGAGTTTTGTCATTTTAAGAATGACATTTGATAAGTTTAATTACTGATTACAGTAATACTAATATTCTGGAGAAGGGACAGACAAAAGGGAGATGTGCGTGCCTAGCAAAAATAAAATAACTTAAATCTAGAACTAAAACTAAAATAAACTAAAACAATACATTATAATAGCAAATTACAATTAAGTAAACTAAATAATACTAAACTAAACTTACAATTAATTACTCACATAATAATATAAGATATATATTTACACAATTTTATAACACATAAAAAAGATAAAATGAATAATGATAAATAAAAATGTACAGATGAATAGAAGACTTGATATAATACAAAATCCAGATCCCCAATGCTGATGCCTAAGCGACGTGGCTGAAAGGTCCATCAGAGGAGGAAGGTGCAGGAAGTCCATCTGCATCGTTAGGCAATTGAGACAGGGCACAAGTACCATCTGCAGGAGGTCCATCTGCAGGTTGGCTAGAATGAACAACAGTATGTGGTATGTTGGGATCAGAATCAATACACGGGTGATTCTACGATAAGAGGTAATTTGCATGGCAATCCGTTTAAAACAGATTTTTTATTCTATATGTTGCTATTTTTTGCAATGAATCGCATCATCTTAATATACTTTATTAAGTAACATCACGATTGAATGCCTAATGAAAACACATTTTTCTGAAATTTCTTACAAAGTCTAAAAAAGTCTCTCCGCTGGCTTGTCCCCTTGCCGGTTTCAATTTAACTTTCAAACAATACATATATTTTTTCCGTCAGATGCTTAGCTAAAGTATGTTTAATTGGAATTTAAGTAATTATTCTTACGTATTATAAAATAAAAAATAAAATAATTTTGTTAATTTCAAATAATTTTTAAAATTAACTTTTGTCCCGCTTTTTTTGTGTATCTACCCTGTCAAATTTCGTTCCGCTGAAACAAATATAAATTCAAGGATGGCTATATCGGAACTAGCGTTTAAGGACATCTATTGACTTGAAGTTAGCAATACTAAACGCGCAAGCCTTATAAGCGTCGAAATTTTTAGTTGTTGAGATTTGACCGTGCGGTGTAGTGGTTTCGCACAGTGATTTTGTATCTACCCTGTTGTAAGTCATAAAACTTATAATATTCATTTAATTCAATTGCATTTACTGCCCTAAATAAACAATACGGTAATAATTAAAGTGAAATACACAATTAACTCAAAAACTAATTCAGTCAGTTAAAAAATTTTAATTTACATGAAAATGTCTCTCCCCTGCCGTATTTCCCCTGGCAAGATAACTGCCAGGGGAGCGAGTCACTGACCAGAAAAAGTTATAAAATATGTATAAAGTGACTTGCCCTTACATGAAAAAGTAAATAAACGGGAAAAAAATCATAATTTAAAGGATTTTGATCAAACTTTTCTCTTTGGCCGAATTCTCTGTTTTTTAACCTCTTATCGTAGAATCACCCACACACATCTTCGGAAGAGCCCTGAGAGATAGAAGGAGGATCTGGTAAGCAGTTCTCAGCAAGAGAAGCAGTACAAGCAAGGCTAATTTCAAAGTTTGCTTGCTGAGAAGAAGTGAAATTATTATCTGTGGGAGGCAGCGCATTCCCAAATGCAGAGAGAGGCGGAGAGGAAGGAATGGGCAGTGACGCCGGAGCATGTGCGACAGAAGAAGCAGAAGGCGGAATTTTGTTAGTTTAACATTACGAAGACGTAATGTATTGGGGTTTAAAAATATATAGCAGAGTGCTAAAATACAGTGGAAAGCGTTATTACTGATTTTATCACACCCCCCAAAATTAAATTATGTTAACTATGATAAATAAAGATATTGTTAATTTAAATTAATGTTTAAATTAAATGTAAATACTTTAAACAAAAATAAAGATAACATATTTAAAAATAAATATCCATTTATTAAATTTCAATATATATTCAACAGAAACATATTTAATCTATATCATAATAAAACAACAATTAAATCCATTAAAATCTTTAAATAATATAACATTTACCCATAGAATTAATTTATTTATAGAGGAGAATATTAAAAACGAAAAAGACTTGACTCACGACATGATTGCTTTTATACATATTAACAGCCTCGATCCAGGATATTGATGCAAAGGTTTGATCCATTCCCAGGAAGATCTTACTACCTCATTAAAGGAAGTGCTTTACCTTATAAATGGTCTGACACAATATAATACACCTGCCCTTATCATCGGCATACTTAAGCCTTTATGGAAATTACAGAACAGCAAGTCTCTACTTGAGAATCTGACGATTACCAGTTCAGTCGGGGAAAGAGGTTTACATAAACTCCGATGTTACTCCTCCCAATAAACTCTTTAAATCGCCCTCAAGGCATTTAAAATCAAAAACAAGGCTCGTCAATTCACCTCAGGAGACATCAGCCAAAGCTCTTTATCACATCAAGATGACTCACACTAAAAGTCCTTTAATAAGGATGACAAAATTAAAAGCAGGAACTCAGCTGAACTATAATCATTTTAAATGTTTTCCATACTGACCAGACATCTGATAAAACTTTACTTAAAACATTAGAACAGTCGAACTAACAGCGGCGGATAGAAAGCATGAATGAACTGACAAGAACCTGCCCGCTATTCTATTTATATCTTACCGGCAGTCTAAAACGAAACTCTACGCATGACAGCTCATCCTTCTACCAGTTTCTAGAACATCATATGCAAAACTAAAGATGACGTACGATCTACAATCGCTATGCAATCTGTTATTGCTTCTATGAATTACTTAATTAAACAACTGGGATTAGACTTGGACGTACGTTTGAGAGTTCGATATTTTGCCAGTGTTTTCAAAGTACAGACAGGTGGTTTTAGAAACAAGTTTTCTTTAAATTTATTAACTATAGAATTATACTTTATGAGAAAATGACTATGTTTTAAAAAGGTAAGTTAAATTTATTCAATTACTTTAATAAAGTTATTTTAAATAAATTATTGAAATGACTTTTATTTTTAAAAGGTTTTATGATAGCTATGGCAAGTTAAATAGAAGTAATTAACATATGGAGATAATATAAGAACTTAAGAAATGAATTAATAAAGATATTTAATTTGAAAAGTATTATAAATTATTGCAAGGGTGATAAGAAAAAGGTCCTAATATTTCTGACAAATGCCCCCCCCCCCTCTTATCAACCCGAGCACTATATAAAAAAAAAACTATAGAAACCAAACGTCGGCCTAAAAAGTTAAGACTTCATGATTCATTCAATTGCCAGTAATCCTTCAAACCACCTGCATAAAGAAACAACCTACAAAAGCTTCCAAATAAAAATTACATTCAGCCCCCCAAAAGTCAAAAAAATCTATATTCTTTAAATCCAAAGACCCATGCATCAAGTCCTAGAATGCTGAAGACAAGAAAAATTACCTTTTATGATTCTCCTCTAATTATCACATTAAAACAAACATACACATTTAAAAACAATTAAAACTAAAAATATCACAGATAAGGTATTCATCACAGTTCAAATCTAATACAAAACAATGCTGCTTAATGCTAGAATATTATGTCACATATTTTGTCATTTAAAGTTAAAGTCTGTTTAGCAGAAGTTCTCATAACATCCATTATACATTTATAATTAACATACAAAATTCCTGTTAATCAACTCAATTTAACAATATACCCAAAAATCTCTACATGTGACATCTAACAAATCTTTATATATATCCGTACACCCATCTAAAAAAATGAATAGAAGACTATTAAAATAAAACTCTTTTATAATTTCCCATACTTGCTTATCTATTACACTTTAAATATTTCTCCAGGGTCAATGCCGAATTAACAGATAACACTCAAAATTTAACCTTCCATTTAGCCTAAGTACTCAACACGTTGTCTGTTCCAAACATGAAAAACCTTTCTTAACGACGGAAGAGACTCACGAATCCATGTCGACCTAGACCATAAGCCCCCTTACAAAAAGTTTTTAATTTCAAAAAAATTTCCATACTGTCATCCTAACATCTCCCATGTCTTAAGATTCCTCACACACTGTACAGCACAAAACTAAACCTAATGTCCCATATCTAGGACAACCAAAAATATTACAAATGAAGTGGTACATAATACTCATTCATCACTCACCATACTGAATCCAAAGGGTCAATCCCGAGACCCTAGGTAAATTTCACCCAGAATTGGCCCAACGGTTCCAGTATTCCCTAACAGCACTAATGCAAATGCACGCACGTATTCATCTACATTGCTTCGGGCCCGAAGACTCCACACCAAGCACTCACAAAAACAGACGTAGACATAGGCTGTACAGGAGACCAAAACTGCAATTCCAAAGAATTCTCTTAATTATGTACTCAATGACTACATCAAGTCATACCCAAAAAAATTTTCTAACAGACAACTCACATACTTATCCGGCTACTTAACACACAATACAACTCAACCTCTAACAACAAAAATGTTTTTCAGGGAAGTTGCTGTTGCATGTCGGGACTAAAACTGCCAAGGATTCTAGCTTCAAGCACATCCTCAAGGCCTGACAATCCCCAAATTAAAAAACAATATGAGACAAAAATTCTTTTGTTCTTTCATATTGAAAACACTTTACCAGCTATCCTTCATCAGCATTATCCTTCATAAACCCAAATTAATCTTTAAACTATTTTCTTAAAAATCACTACAAACTCAAAAAATTCAATTTTCTAAATTACTACAAGCCAAACAGAATTCAATTTCTCAAACTTTAATTTTTCAAAATTTTCTAAAAATCCTCTATCCTTAAACAAGAAGAGACCAGCTCACTAAAATCTTTAAAATCCAACAAATTCTAGATCAATTAAAACTAAGCTAGTCCAGCAGCTGACTAAATCCAATTGTTAACTACAATTAGCTGTTCCCCCTCTTAATTTTACAAGAGTTCCTCCATATTACAAATTCAATTCTTACCAATCAGGAACCATTCAATTTTAATTTACCAAATGAACTGCAGAGCTCTCCTTACCAACTACTTTCAAACCTTCCTCAGCAAGACAAATTTAATGCCACACTTAAGCCATATACGATCCTTAGATAAATTTATATTAAAAATTAAAAGAATTTCAAATTATCAATAAAAATTCAATTTCTTCACCCATGAATCATCTATGTCAAAAATAGGAAGAAAATGCAAGAACTACTTAATGTATTTGTAACATCTGTCCCGTCGCCCCAATTAATAAGTACATGTAGACTCATATTTCATGGATGACCACATTAGGAACTTGATCTCCTCGCAATCTTCACCCCGTTATATTCTCCTATAAACAACCCTTTATAAATTCAGGTCAAAAGTAAATAAAACTCAAAACCAGATTTACTAACTACCCAAAATGCAAATATTTTTCAGGCAGAAAGCATCTACTGTCAAAATGAGATTTAACTAAAAAGGATAAGAAAAACAAAGAGGAAAAATGCGATGGTATAACCACCACCAAAGAGACCACCCTCCAGTTTCAATACTATCGATTAAGGCGACACAAGCACTATTTCCTAATAGAAAATATTTTACTTAAAAACATTCTGTCCGACAGTGAGCAAAAGAGAACATCTGAACTGCAATCCCCACTGCCGAACAGAAATGTTAAAAACTGCAATTACTTAATAAATGTTTTAAACTGAAATTGCTTGAAAATTACTTTTAATTAAAAATTACTTTATTTGAAAACTATTTTACTTATAAATTACCTTACTTAAAAAAATTAATTTACAATTCCTTAATCAAATTATCTTTAAAGTTCCAAGATTCATGAGCAATTATATAAAAATACATGAACATTTACTTTCAAGAATTTCAATTGGAAGTCACTTCAATAAGGATATGCATTGAAATTTGCAATTTGGTTGAAGAAAGAGGTGTACCTTGGGGGTTGCGACTTGGGAGCATTAGGATTGATGTGTTGGTAATAGATGTCACGAGAGGAGCGTAGAGTGTCCGCAACTATGAGTTTTCACATCAATGAAGTGTACTTTCTTGTACATAGTCGGTGGCAAACTCTGTCATTCCTAGGATCCCAACTTCCCAAGGCACCCACTACAACAGCTTCGACTGTGGCCTCATCATATTGTTTTCCTAACTTTTCAGCTAGGGTGGCATACTTTCTCAGTTTTTCATTTCTGATTTTATCGAAGGCCAAAGGGCCATTTTCAAATGTCACTGCCACATCCAATATCATAACACAATTGTTTTTAACGAGAACTGAATCCGGTCGGAGCGAAGAGCCTACTAATGGCTGATTCTTCTTCAGCACCGTCCAGGATCCGGCAGAGGCACGCTGCAGACGTTCAACAATTAGGTTATGTCGATTCGTAATTTTGACCATATTTTTCTGGCAGTTACACAGTTCATGCGGTAACCCCTCAAACTTATGGTTGCACTGACGACAAGATAGATTACGATTTGGATCATTCTTCTGAACAGGCTCAACCGCGTTTAAAGTTAATAAGTTGAGTCTGGCCTTATGAATGAAGCGCCAGTCAGTAAATCGAATAAAATCACCAGTACGATTGTAGTGTGCGCTAACTTTAGATTTAGAGAAACAGGGAAGAGTTTTGCCTTGATCAGGTTACATCGAAGAGCATAAGATCTCAAAGCACGGAAAAATTCACGTAGAGATCTGAAAACTTTGGCACGATTAGTTATGATAACACCTCTTCTGGTGCTAAGTGAGATAGTGCGATCACGGTTGAAAAACCAGGTCACCCCGAAGCGAGTCGAAGCTTCACGTGCAAGAGTGAATATGGGTTAATTCCAAGCATCTGTCTTTCTGATAAAAATGCAGCAAGGGAGTCAAGTGTGACTGCTGGAGGAGAGGAATTAGAGTTACGGTGCCCAGTTCTAAGGCGGTAAGACACATTTGCAGACAGCTCCTTCCAAGCCATAGTTAACACATTTTCATCGTTGGAAGTGAGTAATTTAAAAGCTCCATCAATGTGAGCGATATCAGAGTCCTCAGCTGCTAGAGGAATGCCAAACAAATTGTCATTAGTACTTCCGTAGACATATTCATTCGCAGCTCTAGGAGGGAGAAATAGGATGTGCTTCTTTACCAGGGCACGAATCGCAATATCTAGATCGTTCCAGTCAGTCTTAGGAATTTGTTGAGTTCTTTGAGCGTACATAAGAGTTGGATAGAAAAAAGATTTCAAAGCATAAATTTTTTGCCAAGGGGTGAGAGCAGATGAGATAATAATTTCAGCTTTTTCATGGTACTCTTTTATCTGTGAGTGGTCGTTGATAATTTTAAACCCAATGGGCTTTCCCAAGAATTTAATATGTTCATGGTCAAGGATAGGAATAAGTACTTCATTGTTGATGATGAATTTGGTGGGCAGGCAAGTTCGAGGATTGGAAGTCAAATGGAATGAGAAGCTCTTCTTAGTATTAATATGAAGACCTAGCTTAGCACATTGAACAGTGAAAATATCTAATGCTTGCTGGAGTGCTTCAGGACTTTGGCGATTATCAGGACGTCGTCAGCAAAAACCAAGATGGTGATACCCTTGAGCTTGTGGATGGCACGAATAACTGGATCAAATGCAAAATTAAACAGAATTCCACTCAAGGGGTCACCCTGACGTACACCACTGCGAATGGGAATTGGCCCGGCAGTACCAGCAGAAGTAGATATATTGGTTGTTGAATTAAGAATTAGGCCTTGGATTAATTTAGTAAACTTCTTCCTAGCACCTGACTTTTCAATTGCAGACAGTAAAGAAGAATGTGCTATGGAACCAAAAGCATTAGTTAGATCTATAGATGCTGCACAAATATCTGTTGAGTTTTTCTTTGCATTTAGTAGCTTTTGACTGAAAACATAATTATTCTCAAAGGCACAGTCATATGGCATAAAACCTTTTTGAGCTGGACATAGTACGTTTTCATTAGTGGCCCAGTCAATGAGTCTTTTAGTTAAGCAGCCTGTGAAAAGTTTAGCTATTGTGTTGCATAAGGAGATAGGTCTCCAGTCTGATAGAGAGGATCATTCTTCTTTTTTAGGAATAAATACAGTTTTTGAGGTTTTCGAATCTTCCGGTACTTTTTGAAGTTTAGCACATGAGAAAAATATGGCAGCAAGAGTGCTCCCATCTGGATCAATGGACCTCCAGTGTTGGAAAGTCAATCTACCGAGACCTGGAGCAGTGTTTTCGGTTGAAAAGTATCAATAGGTAAGTTTAAATCTCTGCCGAAAAATAAATTAGCTGGAGTGAAGTTAGTTACTGAATGTTTAGAGTTATTGTAGTGCAAAACAAAGAATTTTAATCTGTCAGACCATTCTATAACTTGATCAGATAATGCTGCAACAGATTCTTTAAGGGATCTGTGTATACGTTCTAAAAGACCGTTGGATCTTGGAAAATAAATAGACGAATTTCTACGTTTTATGTTAAGACTTTTAAGAAAAGATTTGAAAATATCAGAGGTAAAATTTTTTGCATTATCAAACAAAATAAATTTGGGAAGACCATATCTAGAAAAATAATCATTTAGTGCTTTAATGATTGATGTAGAAGTAGCATTAGTAAGTGGAACAGCTTCCAGAAAGCGTGAATAGTGGTCAACGATGGTAAGAATAAAGAATTTTCCATCATGTGACCTGGGGAGCGGACCCACAATATCTATCGCAACCATTTCCCCGGGAGCCAATTCACACTTAGTAATGAATGAAGGTTTAGTATTGGTCTGTTTACTTTTATATGGCAGACATTTCTCACAACTATTGACAAAATTCTGAATATCTTGAACCATGCTGTGCCAAAAATAGTGTCTAGAAATAGCATCTACAGTCTTTGTTATTCCAAAATGAGCTTGATGACCAAGAGCAATACAACTATTTATTAAAGTTTTAGGAATTAGAATTTTGTGAGATCTATTGACATTTTTAGCTTTTTTCCTAGCAAACATTAAAAGGTTGTTTTCTGGATTGATAGAATAATTAGGATTGGAACAGGTTTTATTGATTATTTTTTCTCTGATTTCTTTTAATTTTTGATCATTTAGTTGTTCTCTTAAAATATTATCTGTGCTTAAAGAATCATTGGTTGGTATAAAAATATTTAATGCATTTACATATAAATTAGGGTTATTGGGAAGATCAATGACACGGGATAAAAAATCAGCAGGATTAACAAGTCCAGGAATATGTTCAACCTTAAAATTAAAACCTTGTAGAAATAAAAGCCATCTAGTTATGATCTCGGGTTGTTTTTCCAAATTTAAATGATAAGTTAAAGCTTTAGCATCTGTTAAAATTTTGAATTGTCTTCCGTACAGGTATTCAGAAAAATGTTTTACAGAAGAATAAATAGCAAAAAATTCACGTTTAATTGAAGGATATTTTGATTCTGCTTCGTTTAACTATTTCGAATAAAATTCAATTGGATAAAATTTATTGTCATGTTTTTGCATTAAAATTCCGCAGATAGCAACCATAGATGCATCAGTAACCAGAAAAACTTCTTTAGTGTCGTCAAAATTTTTGACAGTGGGATTAGTTAGCAAAATATCTTGAATTTTAAGAAAAGCCTCCTGACATTCCTTGCTCCAAACAAATTTAACTTTCTTTTTTGTTAAGTTAACAATAGGCTGAACAATTTTAGCAAAATCAAAAATTAGATGTCTGAAGTAGTTAATCATGCCTAAATAGCTCTGAACCTGTTTAATATTGGTAGGAACTGGAAATTTATAAATTTTATTTACATTGTCAGTGGAGGGAGAGTGACCATTTTTATTTAATTTAAAACCTAAATATGTGATTTCTTCTTTGCATATTTGAAGTTTAGCAGGATCTAAAGTTAAGTTCTTTAAGCTTATCAAAAACTTTTTGGAGCCAGACTAACATTTCTTCAATAGAATCCGCAGCAATAATAATATCATCGAGGAAGTACTGTACATTTTACCTCTTAATGAACTCAGACAATTATTAATTAAGGTGTGAAAGTAACTAGTACTATTGATTAATCCGAAAGGTAAACGTTTTGGCATAAAATTCCCAAACTCAGTTGCAAAAGCCAGTTTAGACCTATCTTTTTCTTGAAGAAGAATTTGAAAAAATGCTGCTTTGAGATCTAACACTGTATACAATTTTTACCCAGAAATATTTTGCATTATGTCATTAATTTTTGGCAAACAAATTTTGTAAGGTTCTGTTATTGCATTAAGTAGTCTGTAATCTATTACCATGCGAAATTTAAGTTTATTTGGATCATCAGTGGAAAGGTTTTTCTTTTTAACAAAAATAACAGGAAAACAATAATTAGATGTAGAATTTTCAATTATGCCTGCATTTAGAAGTTCAGAAATTTCATTGCGTGCGAATTCTTTCGCAATTCTCAGTATAAGGTATGGTTTGGTTTGAAGAGCAAAGTCATGCAATAAATTAAATTGAGGTACTACTTTATCTGTACAACCCAAAGTTTTGTAGGAAGAAGAAAAAACAGCTGAGTTTTGCATCAAAAGTTTAAGAAGAATTTTCCTATCTGCATCAGGTAAGTGATCTAGATTGAAATTATTAACATTTAACTCTTTCTTTCTTAATTCTAAAATATCCTCAGAAGCCAAAGAATTTACCTGATACGTTTTAGTATTTTCATGAGAAGAAATTTGATCATCAGAAATGTATTTCAAATAACCGAATTTGGTGTTTTTATTTAGAATTACTTTTTGATCATTATTGTTGTAGACATATAATAAAATAGAATTATTTACATTTGGAGTATGAAGACTGAAATTTAAAGGTAATTTATTTGTAGAAGGACAAAATAGATAGTTAGCTGAATTCTGAATTTTATGAAGTGCTTTTAGACGAATAATTCTGCCTTGATTCGGTCTTAGAATAATTTTATGTGAAGGTGTGACAGAATTTTTTAAATTATCATCCTCTGTTTGTTCATCAATATCTGAAGTAATAGAAGTAGAAGAATTATCAGATATATTATTATCAGAATTTAAATCTCTATTGTTGATATTTTGTGTAGAATCAGGATTTTTGTTTTCAAAAGGGAATGACAAATTGCCCATCAATAGTTTAGAGTTTGCTGAATCTAAAATTAGTTTGTTTCTGTTTAAAAAATCATACCCTAAAATCATTTCATAGTTTGAATTCCAATTGTTATGAGTGACAAAAAATGCATTTTTAAACCATTTATTTTGAATTTGGAAATTTAGTTGAACTGTCGAAGTGTATGGGATATTTGTATTGTTGATAGTTTTAATGTTAACAGATCTGGATAAAAAATTAAGTTTGTTATTGATTTTGAGCTTTTCTATTGTTTTAGGTTGAATTAACGATAAATTAGCCCCCGTATCTAACAATGCCTGAAGATTATGTTTATGAAATTTAACTGAAATGATCGGTAGATGTGATTCTTCAGCATAACAAGACATAAGATTTTTAGAATCAGAAAAATAAAAAAAAGAATCATTACCCTCACTCGAAAATTTATTAGATTGGGTTGTGTGAGATTGAGGGAATTTTTGAGAAAAATCTTCAGAACCCTTTAAAAGTTTAAATTGCGCCTGGGTCTCTGATTGTAGGGTCTAAAATTATTCCTACCTCTACCCCTGCCTCTTTGAAATCTCGGAATATTGTTATCACTACCTCTGTTGCTATGACTCATTGCATTACTGTTTGTACCATCAAAAAATCTATCTTGATTCTGCGAATTTTTATGAGGACTTGAAAAATTGTAACCCTGACCTGAAAAATTGTGGGGCGGGTTTGAAAAATTATTCTGCATAGGAAAAACATTCTGGTTCGCAGAGGGAAAATACCAGCAATCACGTGTATTATGTGGTTTTCCACAAATATGGCATGCAGCTTTCTCCTCTTTTAACTTTTTTAGTTGCTCTGCCATTTCAGTTAATAGTTTGTTGGAGTCATTTTGTTGTTTAATTAAAAGTCTAATTAAAGATTCCTGGTTATTAGAAGTACTCGATTGTGTAGCATTTAAGGTGTTGACTGAGAAAGATTGTAAATCAAGTGCATTTTCGATGTCAATAGCACGGGCAACCAAATCCTAAAAATTTTGCTTACCAAATTTTAGAACTTCGAGTTTTATATCTGATCTTAAGGCATCTAATAATTTATTGAACATCATATTGGCTTTAACTGTATTAATTTGTGGTAACTCCTCAGCATTGGGTATCATCCTATTTACAACCGATTTGATTTCCTTAGCAAAGTTTTTTACATTTTGTTTAGGTTTCTGAGAAATTTTCTGAAAATCACTAGAAGCGGATTGAAAGTTATCAGATTTAGTAAATTTTCTTCTAAAAAGTCTCACTACCCCCTCAAAAGTTTCTTCATTTACAACCTCTGAATCCCCAGAAAGATATTCTAAAGCCTTGTCCCTGCATAAAAGACGCAATACTATGATTCTGATGTGGTCCGGCCAGGCCTCAAGATTGCACACATCAGAAACGTTTTTGATGAAAAAATCTACATTCTCCTCATCCTTTCCATGGAAAGTGGGGATGGAAGAAATTAAGGAATTTAAAAGTATCTGATTAGACATTGCTAATTCCCTGGTAAATTCAAAAAATTAAAATTTCAAGGGAAAAAGAAAGGAAAACTAATCAAAATACCAATGTAAATAATAAAAATATATGTACTTCAAAATTTGTAAAAGAAAAAAAAGATATAAAATATGATATCAAAATACACTAAAAACTCATAAAAATAAAAATGAAAATAAGCACCTAAATATTCATATGAGAGTGAACCAAAAAAAAATATATGCATAAAAATATGATCAATGAAAAATATATATCTCCCTAAAATGCACTCAAACTAAAAAAAATTTTTTAAAGAATACATAGGAAAAAAAATTTTCTCATTTGCGTGACTATATCCCCCAAAAATAAATAAATGAATGCACAGTAAATAAATAAAATTACTAAAATATTTGCATTTGTAACACAAAAAAAATATATATATATAGTCAAAGTCAGCACATGAACCATAAAAAAAAAAAAAAATAGTGCATTAAAATTTATTAAATCATATTTATTTATTGAAAATTTAGCTATGAAAGAAAGAAAAAAAAAAAAATACTAAAATTAGCAAAGTACCCAAAGCAAGATCGCTAACGTCAGGGCACCAAAATGTTACATGTAGACTTCGGATGCCGAAAAATTCAATGCAAAACTATTAAAAATGTTTCATAATCATGGATAATTGTATAAATTCAATATAGGAGCATCAAAAATCCCAACATCCAAAGCGCACACATAATCGGCCGAATCGCATAGTGGGAAAAATAATAAAAATAAAATAAAACAAATTAAAATTAATCAAAAATAAAGAAAATTAAATTTATCAAAAATAAAACACCGTTTACCTATGATGATAAAAAAAATTAAAATAAAATGAAAGGAAAGAACTCACCCATCTTGTGTATGGAAATCAGGAATCACACCATAAAGCTCATCAAATTATTTTATTTTTTGTAACTATATATGTATATGATAAGTTGCATTCTAGATATTGGAAGTAAATTTTACTTAATTTCTATTCTAAAAAAGGGTTAAGTCCTGATTCATAAAGTTCGTAAAAGAAGAAATTTAACAATTGTTCATGTTAATAAGTCCTTGATAGTCTGTATAACTGATCATTCCTTAGGGATATATTTTGTGTAGGTCGATTTTTTGAAGCCTTTATAATATCGAAGAGATTTATCGGAATCTGTCTGAATCGGGGAAAATTGGAAGATGGCAATGTTGTTGTAGACACATCAGAAATATTCTTGCTAACAATAAAAGATAGCTGCGGCAATATTTCCTCAGAATCCTTCTAAATCAAATAAAATTGGATAATGGCAATGCTGTTGTAGACACATCAGAAATATTCTTGCTCACATTAAAAGGTGGCTGCTGCAATATTTCCTCCAGATCCGAATCCGTCTGGATCGGTGAAAATTGGAAAATGGCAATGCTGTTGTAGACACTTTCAAAGAAAAATATTGATGATACTCTGCTGCTTCTGATTTTCCATATGAACAAGGTTAGCACATAAAAAAAAAATTTTTTAATTCTTCATTAGATTTCGGGATCAATATTCTAAAGGACTTTCTTCACCGCCGTCCTTCTGTCACTCTGCCCCAACGCTACGGGAAAAAATTCCCGAGCGAGGGAGAAAAAAAGCCGCGTCCTACATAGCAGGTGGAAAAGAGTAGAATGATGAGTTTTCCAGACGCTAGCCTCGCACACCAGCCTCGGCTCAGCCAATCAGAGACGATCCTGAGCGTACACGTTTCTAGCGTGTTCTCGTAAATTCTGTGATGATTCATCCTTAACACCACTGACCTACACATGACGAAAAATGGCGTCTATTTTGAAGGGAAGAACACATTTTTTCACTGTCATGGCGGACCGATTTACAGCGGGAATATTCAAAATATAAAAACATTACAACATACAAAATAACATATTTCAGCAAATATATGGTTGTTTTAGGAGTTACTTATGTCAAAATAACCAGAAAAATTTTATCTATCTATTGAATATAGATAGTATTAAAAAAAATCGGAAATAAAAATATTTTATTTCTTGCAAAATAAAACAAAGAAAAAAAATGGTGCACGTCATGTATAGCGAAATATTTAGTTTTTTCATATTAAAGATTACGCTATAAGATCGATTTATTATTTTTATTATTAAATTAAAAAGTGAGAAATAGATGATATCTAGAATTTATATTATATAAAACTTTTAATTTTAAAAGACTTAATTTTAAAAGATCGTTATTTAAACTGATAAGACTGAGAATTGAAATACTGTTAAATGTTACGGATTTTAGAAATAAAGTAAAAACATTACGAAAGTTATTAAATTGTTATTATGAAAAAGCAACTATTTTCGAAGGATGTTTAAAAAGACTTAAAACTTAAGTAATTAAATTTATGAAAGATCGTTCTATTTGCTAAATAAAATTTTGAAAAGGAATATGTTAATTTAAATTTTAAAAACGGAAATAATTTTTATTTTAATTTATTTATTTCTTTTAATTATTTAATATGATGTAACAAAGATAATTAACTATTTTACATAATTCTGCAGTGGACCATTTACAAACATAAAGTACGTTGCAAAGCAACAGTCTACTATATATAATGAAAGTATATTCTCACGTACACCGTACTCTCAGAGACTGACGGCAGACACGGGAAGCATCCCTTCCAATAAAAAACTATACATATAAGCCATAGCCCGGCCAAAATAACTCACTTACATATATACAGTAACAGCAATACTGCTGAAAGTCATAAAAAATTACTTTAAAACGTATAAATCCGGTAAATTACTAAACTGTCAATAAGGACATTAAAAACAGCTAAAAACTCTCAACACAGTTAAAAGACATTAAAGATATTAAAAGTATTTAAAAGCACTATCAGAAGATCGGTAAAAGACGTTAAAAATTATATAACAAGACTTTAAAAAAAGTCTCAAAAGTCCTCAAATCCAACAATAGTCCACACAACACAAAAAAATTCAAAATGTCCGCCTAACAGCCACATAAGCAGAAGTTCAATTTACAAAATGGCGAAGTAGAAGGAGCAAAAAAGGAAACTTCGAAATCAAAGCTTCAGCAGCAGGGACCACCGACTGCAGCTCCAGAATAGGCGGAAAGAATCGTCCTCGGCCTCGGCTAAGTCAGAAGCAGGCTCCGGTAACTGGTCTACGAGCAAGGATATCAGCAATTTCGGCAAAATAAACTCAGAAATACCTGTAAAAAAGAAAAAATATATGTATATAATCTGCCATTAAGCTGATAAGAACAGACCCTACCGAAAAATGTTAAAAAGGTGTGGATAGGTGAGTCAGGTAAAAGTGTGAGTCCATGTGGAACTTATGTCTTAATTTATCTGTGGTTGATTTCTCAACCTTAGTCAACAAACTTTATTTACAAAAACTATATACATATATTTACAATAAAAACTTTATTTTATAATACAACACAATTAAAATCACATAAAATACATTAGTAAAAACTGGGAACAGGTAGACATTTGTCACCAGAGGTTACTGCGGGACCCGGTTTACGTGCTCATAATAAATATCTCTGGAGTAAGCGATGGTTTCGCTGACCATAATTTTCTTCATCAGCTTCAGATATCTCCGAGAGCAAATCCTTCTAAGGGCTCTATCATTCGCCGGGTCCCACGACCCCAATGCCCCGACGATCACAGCCTCCACAACAGCAGTATTCCCATTGACAGAAAGCTCACGAGCAAGCTGTTCATACTTGTCTATCTTTTCTTTTCTTGCAGTCTCGAAAGCGGAAGGGCCGTTCTCGAACGGGACAGTGGCGTCAAAGATGATAATTTCGTTACCTTTCTTTGGATGACAAGGTCAGGTCTTAGTTTCTCGGTGCCCTACACACGATCCACTCCCAGTATGGTCCACCTTTCACTTGCAGCCATTTTAATTCTATTTAATATGACATTATGCCTTTTTCTATATAAGGTGCTGTGAACCACCATACAATGGTCAAGGACGTGTGGTAAAGTTTCGACTTTTAAGCACCGCCGGCACATCATATTGACCGGGCCAGGATTTCTTCTTGTAGGTCTATTATACCCATTGAGCTTCACCAGGCCAAGTCGTGCACGGTGAATAAATCGCCAATCTTTAAACCTGGTGAAGGCTCCATCGATGATAAAATGGGTGGATTCCTTGGCCGCGGCAACACAATAGTTGGTCTTACCTTGGTGCTTATGGTTCCTAAGTGAAGAAGTGCGATCCTTTCTAAATTTCTCTCTCAGTGTAGAAAAAAACCTTCCTCCTATCACTTATCACCGCATCACCCACCAGTAGATCAACCTCCTCATTCTCAGTAATTTCCTATTTTAATTTAAGTCTTTCAGTAGCCTGTCTGGTCTTAGTCCAAGTTGTGGTGTACCGATTAGAGCTACGATAGTCAGAGGAGGCCACCGAGTTCAAGAAATCTTGCATGTTTTGGACTCTGGTGGAGTTACATCTATAATTGGCATCATCTCTCAACTCCTCCCACGCCATATCTTTCACAATTAAGTCTTTCGATGTAAGTAGTTTATACCCCCCGTCAATTATGGCTATATCAGAATCTTCGGCAGCCAACGGTACCCCCATAAGACCATCATCTCTTGCACCATAGAGGTACTCGTTGGCTGCATTCGGGGGGAGACCTAAAGTTCTTTTAATTAAAGGTCTAATACAATCATCAATACTCCGCCAATCAGTTTTGCTAAGTTGGTCAGTGCGCATCATGAACAATAACGAAGGATAGAAGAAAGTCTTGAGGGCATCAAGCCTCTGCCACGGACCGAGCTTAGACTGAAGGATGGTAATGGCCCTCTGCTTAAGATTATCAATGGTGACGGTGTCCTTAGGAAGAAAGGCTCCGATGGGTTTTCCAAGGAAGATCGCCGGGACACCGTCTTGGATGCAGGGAATAGGCGAGCGATTAATATTAAGATGGTATCCCTGCACCCAGCAGGGGCCGCATTACTGTAGTGCATAGTACAACATTTATTATTATTTAATTTTAAGCCAATTTTATTAGCAAGATTGTTAACTTTGTTTAAAAGGGCCTGCAGGGTGCGGACATCCTTAGCTAGGATCAACATATCGTCCGCATATGCTGAAATATAATGAAATATACCTCTATTAGAGGGATTCCTGCAAGACCCAAGTTTCTGGATATTACGGAGGATAAAGTCTATTGTAAGGATAAACAGGACGCCACTTAAAGGTTCACCCTGTCTAACCCCAGTGGTTGCCACACGCGGAGTAGATAGCCCAGCCGAGGTCTTATAACTAGTTGCTGCTTCCCAATACAAGTTCTTGATTATAGAAATCAGCTCCTCTCCCGCACCGGCACGTCTAAGGGCTTCAAAAATAGCCCAGTGCGGAAGGGAGCCGAAAGCATTAGATAGATCAAGGGAAGCAAGCAACAAGTCTTTTTTCTGCTTTTTAAATTTTCTAAAGACCTGGCTGAGCACATAATTGTTCTTCAGATTGCGTGAATGGGGTAGTATTAACAGGAGTATTCGCAGGGTCAATTTCTTGCATAAAATTAGTATCATCTGGCTGATCAATTGATTGGGTGGCATAATGGTTAGCAACGAGCTCCGGATCCAGTGGGCAAAAGTCGGATTCTTCATCAAAAATTGCTATTGCTCTAAGCGCTTTTTTCCGGTTTTTTCTATAGATTTTTTGTAACTCAGTAGGATTACTATTGTCAATGGGTTTATGTGGACGGACTGCCCCGTCCCCGGAAGAGGATTTAAAATTAAGTTCATTCTTCATCTGGGCAATAAAATCATCACAATTAGCCTGAAATTCATCGAAATTGGGATTATCATCATTAAGCATGTCATTAAAACGGGTGGCAAATCGACTAAGGAACCCAGGCTCGGCCTGAATATCCCTGGGAATAGGAATGCCGGCGCCTGTACCACTGGGGTCTAGGTCATCAGCATCATTACCAGAAATAACTTCCTCGTCAAAGATCTGCTCATCAACTATCTCATTAGGAGTATCAGGAACGGCAGATAAACCATCATTAAAAGGATCATTGTCGATATTATGCGACTGGTTTAGAGATGTGTTACTACCATCATTGTCACTAGTACCATGGGAATCAGTGCCGATGACCCGATTATTCGCAACAGGGTGACTGCCAGTGCCCTCATTGTTCCCAACACTAACATTATCCGCGTCAATAATAGTTCTTTCGATTTCATCATTCAAATTAACAACCTGTTCGTTGGTACAATTAAGGGCACCGGTATTGATATTATTGTCGGGGTCCTGAGCTTGAACTCCGCCCTCGAACAACCGACGTCCAGCACCATTAATACTAAGATTGTGATTCTCAACATTAAATAAAACTCGAGAGTTAAAAACTTCACCGGGATTAGATGAAGGTGTAAAGGGGCTTCTAAGATCATCGTTGTTAAAATCATTAAAAGCTCTAAGGCTAAAATCAGGATTAAAATTGTTAAAATCTCTAGGATTATCAGAAGAATTAAAAACACCAAATTGCACATTCCCCCCATGCTCACCAATCGCCGTAGAATGAGCAACATCCACAGCAGAACTATCCTTGGTCTCATCAAAAATAGCCGGACTGCTGAACGTCGGAACGAGAGGCCGGATGATAGAAATATTGTGGGACGGGCCCGGCCGTGGCGATGCAGCACTGCCAATATTAGGCGGAGCACGAGGCGGGGGGAGTCGAGAATTAGACAAGGTATTAGTTGCCATACTCACATCAACATCACTATCATTTAATTGAGCTAAAACACCCGCTGTAGAGGGGCAGGGTGGTGTAGAAGCTAAAATATCACTAGATAAACTCTGTATAAAATCATCAACAGTAACTCCAAAAGAAGAGAGCTGTTCATCAAGCTCCCTCTCAGCTCGTGAAATGCTCGCACCAGAGTCAGAGTCGGGAGTCATGCCCGCAACAGGGAGCCCATGTTTTTTATTATACTTTCTCTGTATCTTCTCACTACGATGCTTGCGTTTGTGCCCCGTAAGACCACGCCAGTTTGCAAATGAATCCCTGCAAACAGAGCACTTAAATGGCAAATTATCGTTAGCTTTTATGAATAACGGAGCTTCCCTGAAACAGGCATGACTAGCTACTCGGGCCCCAAGCTCTATGTGACAAATGGTACACCGATAGATAGCTGATAAGAACAGATGTGTTACAGAGTCAATGTTAATTACAGCCTGTCCCCCAGATTCACAAGATGGTCCTCAATGTACTATCAGAGTGTGAATGGTCTATGATCCAGAGGATCTTGGTTTTACAATTTTTATTTCAACACATCATATAAAACATACAATACAATAACACAAAATTACAAAAAATACATGGTTCACAAATATATAAAAATATAAAATTACATTAGCAGAAGGCTTTATTTACAATCATCATTAAAATAAAAAGTACAAAGTTACAAAAGCATCATAATTAAGGCATCTGCCGGCTTCCCGAGTCCTGGGGCACCTGACGCGTGTGCTCAAAAAAGACATCGCACGAGTATGCAATCGTCTCACTTATGCAGATTTGACGCATCTTCTTGGCATACTTCTTGGAACAAATACGTCTAAGCAGCCTATCATTTTTAGGGTCCCAGGATCCGAGAGAGCCGACAATAAAGGCCTCCACTTTAGCTTTCTTGCCTTCTCTACTTAGCTCAATAGCAAGCTCATTATACTTAGTTTCTTTGACTTCTCTAGCATTATCGAAGGCCACCATCCCATTTTCAAATGGTACAGTAACATCAATAATAATTATATCTCTGTCTTTCTGGATTACTAAATCAGGCCTAAGATTTTGGGTACCAACCACCTGATTCTCCCCCAGCACAGTCCACCAACCTGCTGCAGCCTTCTTTATCCTACTAACTAAAGCGTCATGCCTCTTACGATATATTGTACTATGGCACATACAGCAGTTGAGGACGTGCGGGAGAGTCTCATCTTTCCCACACTTCCGGCACCTCTTGTCCACTCTACCAGCACCAGATCACGGATACGCATTAAGTTTTACCACACCTAACCGAGCCTTATGTATGAACCTCCACTCCTTAAATTGAGTGTAAAGGCCAGTAGACAAAAAGTGAGAGCTTGCCTTAGCGGCAGCATAACAGTCATTTGTTTTTCCTTGGTGTCTATGATTTCGTAGCGATGCCGTGCGAGCTTCTCTCAAATGTTTTCTAAGGGAAGAGAATACTGCGCGCCGATCACTAATAGAATCATCACCAATCCTCAACAAGACTTCATCATCATTAATTACCCAACTAACACCTAAACTCTTGGTCGCTCTCCTGGCCTTCGACCAGTTAGAACTATAACGGTCAGAATTCCTAGCAGAAGGAACAGAATTAATATAATCCTGCTTGTTCTCAACCGTGTTATTCATATATCTAAATTCAGCAACCTCACTCAACTCAGTCCATGCAAGGTCTCTAACCAACGGGTCTTTTGACGTAAGAAGCTTTAGAGCTCCATCAATATGAGCAATGTCCGAATCCTCCGCGGCAACAGGAATAGCAAGCAATCCATCATCCCTATTTCCATAGAGATATTCCGTTGCCGCGAAGGTCGGCAGACCCAAAGTGTTTTTCAAAAGAGGCCTAATAGCATTAT
The DNA here is from genome assembly GCA_964019185.1 of Maratus speculifer. NCBI lineage: Eukaryota > Metazoa > Arthropoda > Arachnida > Araneae > Salticidae > Maratus > Maratus speculifer. The sequence goes on from OZ025301.1 coordinate 249,225,843, forward strand.
CAATTACCTCCCACTCTTTTTTTTAAATGTTGATCAGTGCGCATTTTATAAAGCAACGAGGGGAAAAAGAATGTTTTTATACAATTTATGCGCTGCCATGGCGTAAGCTTAGATGTAAGAATTCTCACAGCCTTATCTTTCATTTGATCAATCGTCATGGTATCAGAGGGCAACATGTACCCGATTGGCTTACCAAGAAAATTAATAGGGGTTCCATCCAAGATAAATGGGATACCAGCTCCATTCAACTTAAATTGAGTTGGACGACAACCAGCCGGAGCCCTACTAGAAAAGTGCATAGTTTTACATTTATTGGTATTAAAACGCAAGTGGATCAATCTCGCTAGTTTTTCAACTAGCTTCAACAACGCTTGCAAGTCGGCCGCGTCTTTGGCCATGATGACGAGGTCGTCGGCATATGCTAGAACATAGTGAAACCAAGACCTAGGAGACGCATTCCTTCGCACACCCTCCTTCTGCAATCTACGTAAGATAAAATCGATCGCTAAAATAAACAAGATACCGCTTAAGGGGTCCCCTGCTTAACCCCAGTGTTGGCCGCACGAGGGGCAGATGTGCCAGAGGAGGTCCTATAAGTGGTCTTAGCATCAAGATAACAGTCACGGACAATTGCAATAAAGTCCTCCCCTGCACCAGCAAGCTTTAGGGCCTCAAATATCACCCAGTGCGGGAGAGAACCAAATGCATTCGATATGTCCAATGATGCAAGAAAAAATTCTTTTTTCTTAATCTTCACTTTTCTAAGGGCCTCCCCCAGCACATAGTTATTCTTATAAACCCCATCGTGCGGGAGGAAGCCTTTCTGATTCGTAAAAGTAATATGACCATCAACCCATTTGTAAAGCCTCTTGGCCAAACAACCAGCGTAAAGTTTATAGATCGTGTTGCCCAGGGCGATTGGGCGCCAATTACCAGGGTCTGACCTCTCCCCCTTTTTATAAAGGAGAATTGTGGAAGTTTCCTTCCAATTTCCAGGAATCCTTTTATATTTCAAACAAATGTTATAAATAACAGTAAGGACATCTGCATCAGGATCAACATATTTTAAATGATGGTAAGTTAGACCATCAGGACCCGGGGCGGTGTTCTCGCAAGACTTTAACTTTTTAGCAACTTCCCTCCTGGTAAACCACGAGGTATCCATCGCTTGCTGTGCAAGTTTCACCTCCTTCATGAACTTAGTGTCATGAGGGGGTTCTTCACCATGCGTACAAAAATGGTCTGCCACCACCTCCGGGTCCAGGTCACAGAACTCAGAGCTATCCCCATAAATTAACCTCAAAGCTTTACGTCTATTCTGACGATACACCTTCTGTATAGAAGTGGGATCTTCAGCATCTATCTCCTTAGGTTTCCTATCAGCCCCACTCCTACCACTATCTTTAAACCCAAGGTGTTTCTTACAACTCAACATAAAGTCACATAACACATTCTCAAATTCATCAAAAATATCATTATCATCATTAAATAACTCGTTAAACCTCTGCAAAAACCTCCTCAAGAAGTCAGGCTCAGCCTCAATCTCCCTGGGCAACGGAATCCCAGCTCCCTCACCACCAGGGTCAGCTTCTTCAGGGGGGGGGGCCCACGGATCGTCCACATAGGCCGCAGGATCAGTGCCCTCAGGACAATCCACCTGCTCCTCACCAAACGAGGGGTCATTACTTACTCCACTACTACTTTGGTTTTCCTCATTGCCAACGACCCCGTCATCCTCAAAACAATGTCGAACATTAAGTTCGTCATCCACTGCATCACTCACTCCAAACACAACCGACTCGTTATAACATTGGTTCGTATTTCTATTTAACAAATTCATAATATCCATCACTCCTCCACTTACATTCGGACCACTTACATCAGGCTCACCAGCTGCAGGCTGACTTATCCTATCCGAATAAACAGTTTTCACAGCAGTCTCACCCCCATCACTAATAATCATACAATCATCCCCAATCTCACTCCTATTATCACTTGGGGTCTTATTCTCACTCATAGACTGTCTCAACTTATTACCAGACTCACCACCGCCATATAAGTTCACGTTTTTATTCGGCTCAACATCAACCGAATTATCAACTAACTTTGGTATTGTAGACACATTACAAACACCATTCACCCCCTCATTTATTCCAACATTAGCCTCACGGGCTTCCATGAATGACTCAGTAAATAACCTCTTAGGGCACACTATCCCACTGCCAATATATTCACGTAAAAGCTGAAGTCTATTAATGGACACCCCCAGGGGGATACCTTCTTTAGGTATTCACGGGCTTCACAACCCCGGGGCACCTGAGTGATCTTTCTCCTTTCCTTTTCCTCACTCCTCTGGTCTTCCTTTCCTCTTTGTTTCACTCTCGTTGTGGTTTCCTCTTCGGAGGTGAGGGCAATTCTGTATGAGCCGATGTCATCCTGCATATCGACTCATGGAGAATTGTAAACCACCCACGTGTTGGCCGTGCGTGGCGACCCGTGTCCCTGGAAAGGGGGATCCTGGTAGTTGAGGGAAACCAACACACTACTTTGGCCTCTGCTTCAGGTAGACGGGAGGTGCATTTGGTCCCGTATGCATCAATCGGCTGGTCAGCTGACTTTCGTCACTGGCTCTAGGGATCAAGTGATCGAGCAACTACTAGTCATCTCGTTAAGGGTGGAGACTGACATAGGGTTGTCTTGTGACCGTATGGGCCCTGGTTAGCACTGGTGCACGAATGTGCATCCCTTGTAGGGCTCGGGAGAGGGTGGTGCGGCCGGGGTCTGAATTTTATTCTTTTAAATATGGATGGAAACACTTCTTTTCCTTCTACTTCTCTCCCTAGCGGAGAGCAACAAACTGTACTGTCTTCGAAGAATACTCGCTTTTTCGTTGTGAAACGTACTGATAGTCACTCTGATTGCTCGTTTAAAAAAACTTCACCATTTCTCATAGCAAAAACTTTCCAGTCTGTTTTAGGAGATGGTCACACTCTCAAAAAACTACAATCTGGTGATGTGCTGGTTGAAGTTTCTACAACCAAACAATCACAATTTCTCTCAAACTGCATTACAATAGGCACATTTTCCGTTTCTGTACAAGCACATAAAACTTTAAATACAAGCCGCGGAGTAATATCTGAACCAGATCTTTTATACTCCACCAAAGATGAAATTTTAGAAAATTTAAAAGACCAAAATATCATAGATGTACGCCGTATCACCATCCGTAAAAATGAGCAGGTAATTCCCACTAAACACATTATTCTGTCCTTCAATAGCACTACTTTACCACCTAGAATTAAAGCAGGATATCTTAACTAAAGTCAGACCGTATATACCAAACCCTACCCGCTGTTTTAAATGCCAGCGTTTCGGTCATACTAAAACAAATTGTCGTGGATCCCTTACCTGTGCACGTTGTGCAGAAGTGGGCCATGACAATAATTTATGTGAAAAATCCAAACGCTGCGCTAACTGCAAAGGAAATCATACAGCATATTCCCGCAAGTGTCCTAACTGGAACCGTGAAAAAGAAATAGTTACCATAAAAATTACCCAAAACTTATCTTATCCTGAAGCCCGCACCCCCCAGGGGGATACCTTCTTTAGGTATTCACGGGCTTCACAACCCCGGGGCACCTGAGTGATCTTTCTCCTTTCCTTTTCCTCTTACTCCTCTGGTCTTCCTTTCCTCTTTGTTTCACTCTCGTTGTGGTTTCCTCTTCGGAGGTGAGGGCAATTCTGCATGGGCCGATACATCCTGTATATCGACTCATGGAGAATTGTAAACCACCCACGTGTTGGCCGTGCGTGGCGACCCGTGTCCCTGGAAAGGGGGATCCTGGTAGTTGAGGGAAACCAACACACTACTTTGGCCTCTGCTTCAGGTAGACGGGAGGTGCATTTGGTCCCGTATGCATCAATCGGCTGGTCAGCTGACTTTCGTCACTGGCTCTAGGGATCAAGTGATCGAGCAACTACTAGTCATCTCGTTAAGGGTGGAGACTGACATAGGGTTGTCTTGTGACCGTATGGGCCCTGGTTAGCACTGATGCACGAATGTGCATCCCCTTGTAGGGCTCGGGAGAGGGTGGTGCGGCCGGGGTCTGAATTCTATTTTTTTTAAATATGGATGGAAACACTTCTTTTCCTTCTACTTCTCTCCCTAGCGGAGAGCAACAAACTGTACTGTCTTCGAAGAATACTCGCTTTTTCATTGTGAAACGTACCGATAGCGACTCTGATTGCTCGTTTAAAAAAACTTCACCATTTCTCATAGCAAAAACTTTCCAGTCTGTTTTAGGAGATGGTCACACTCTCAAAAAACTACAATCCGGTGATTTGCTCGTTAAGGTTTCTACAACCAAACAATCACAATTTCTCTCAAACTGCATTACAATAGGCACATTTTCTGTTTCTGTACAAGCACATAAAACTTTAAATACAAGCCGCGGAGTAATATCTGAACCAGATCTTTTATACTCCACCAAAGATGAACTTTTAGAAAATTTAAAAGACCAAAATATCATAGATGTACGCCGTATCACCATCCGTAAAAATGAGCAGGTAATTCCCACTAAACACATTATTCTGACCTTCAATAGCACTACTTTACCACCTAGAATTAAAGCAGGATATCTAAACTGTAAAGTCAGACCCTATATACCAAACCCTACTCGCTGTTTTAAATGCCAGCGTTTCGGTCATACTAAAACAAATTGTCATGGATCCCTTACCTGTGCACGTTGTGCAGAAGTGGGCCATGACAATAATTTATGTGAAAAATCCGAACGCTGCGCTAACTGCAAAGGAAATCATACTGCATATTCCCGCAAGTGCCCTAACTGGAACCGTGAAAAAGAAATTGTTACCATAAAAATTACTCAAAACTTATCTTATCCTGAAGCCCGCAAACTTGTTGAAAATAGAACCCCATCTGTTGGAATTACCTACTCCAGCTTACTCAAGAAACAATCAACAGCCGTAAGACACACGGCTACACAAACTGATGTAACATATCCGCAAGATGAATCAACCGTAACGCAATTTACTAACACCACATCCTTTGAACCAGTAAAAATAACTGACTTGGAGAAGAAACAGCAGAAAATTACAGCCCTATCCAATAAGTCACCTCAACCCCAAAATAAAACAAAAGCTGCCACGAATACCATAATACCACAGAAACCTGATATCCCCAGAAAACAGAACCAAAAAAAACCCGCTCTACAAACGACTAAACAGAAAACCTCAACTCCAGTTTCTCTACAGTGGAAGACTGTGGGGAAGGGGAAGCAAAAATCTGGCATCAGTTCAGTAATCAAAAACATTAAAGATCCAAAACAACTGAAGCGTTACGCGGATGAGGTTATGGATGCAGAGTTATACTGCAGTGACTCGGATGCTGATGAAAATATTGTATTTGAAGAATCTGCGCCTGACCAAACTGTCTCTCCAAAATCTGTACACTCTAAACTTCCCCAAATTCCACTAGATAAAAAGAACACAAAAATTGCTATCAAAAATTCATCTTTAAAACAAAGTCGTAGATCAGATTCTGCAAACCATAATCTTCAAACTGTTAAATCCACTACAGTATCTGAAACTCCTGCAAAAAAGAATAAAATAGAAAAAAATGAAACAAATCTAGGCAAAGATAATAAAATAAATCAAATAATTGTGGAGGATGAATACACTATGGAAATTCATCCTGAACCGGATGCTGAATTGGACGATGGAGATAGTATGTCTACTACCTCCGAACAAAATGACATAGATACATTTATCTAACTTTCCTTTTTATGACTAATGTTATATCGTGGAACTGCCGTGGATATCACAATAAATACGACGAAATCCGTTATATTCTCTCGGACCATCAACCATTAATCTTAGCTTTACAGGAAACTCATCTAAAGCCCACTGACAAAGCAAAATTACGCAGCTATACAACCTACCGGAAAGATATGACAGCTAATGGAAAGGCCATTGGTGGTGTGGCTCTTTTTATTTCCAATAATTTACCCCATTCTCCTATTTCTTTAAATACTAACCTTCAAACTGTCGCAGTCCGTGTCCATATTAAACAACTCATAACAATATGCACCATTTATTTACCTCCAAATCAATATATTCAACCAGCAGATCTGGATTCTCTTCTTCTCCAACTCCCCATGCCTTTAATTATGGTAGGAGATTTTAATGCCCATAGCCAACTGTGGGGTAACTCTGATAATAACCGACGTGGAGATATAATAGAGAAATTAATTTCTGACAATGGCTTATGCCTACTTAATAATGGTGATTATACTTATTTTCATGAACCGAGCCGTACTTTCCATGCCATAGACCTTTCCATTTGCTCCCCATCACTCTATCCATTATGGAACTTCTGGGTTTCAGACGACTTGCACGGCAGTGACCACTTCCCTATTTTTACTACATTGACTAATCCTGATGGAGATTCTAGTGACTATCCAAAAAGATATGTATATGACTGAGCTAATTGGCAAACTTTTACTGCTCTTGCAAATATTACTGATAACATGATAGCTGATGATATTGACAAAGCACTTGATAACATAACTCAATGTATTATCAGTGCTGCTGATGCTAGCATTCCAAAAACTTCTTCCTTTCATAAACACAGAAAATCATGGTGGAATAGTGACTGCCAGGTGGCAAAAAAGAAACAACAAAAAGCTTGGGGTCTTTTTCGGAGGTACCCAAATAACAATAACTACATATTATATAAAAAAGCAAAAGCTGAAGCTAGAAGAGTGCGACGTAAAAGCCAACGTGAATCTTGGGTTAACTATGTATCAAGCATAAACTCAAATACCTCCAAGAACTGTGGGCTAAAGTGAAAAAATGTATGGGCATTTACTCTGAAAATCACATTTCTATTTTAAAACATAATGGTCAAACTATCACCTCTCTTAACCCGGGAGTACTCGCGCCCTTTTTTAGAACGTTAGTAGTCGCGCTCGGTCTATTCGCCGCCGTTCCCGTTAGACCGAAGAAACAGAGGGAAATTGTCGAAGATCGAAAACGGGGGAAATAAGGCGTAAACATTGCTTGTATGCGAAATAATATATAATATAGCAATTAATACAAATTTACGTTAAGTTTTTATTTATTTAACATTTAAATTTTTTTATATTTTTTTGACAAAATTTGTCACTGAACAAATTGGTGAGATCTCTACCAATTATCTCACTTAATTGGTAGAGATATAATAAACAGCAAATAAAAAGATTGTTTTCAGCTACAAATTTGAAACCATAATATATATTTTTTTAAAGAACAGAAAAGTAGTAAGACTAGTTTTGATGATGGTCCATCGTTAGTAACCAATTGAACTTAAAAAATACATCTTTAATATTTTTTTCTTGTGATATCTATATAGATAATTAAAGAAATAAATAAAATAGCCCTGCTTTGGAAAAAAGAACTTCTTTCAACGAAGTTATTAATATAAAAGCAGTAGCTAATTTTCATTTCTTTATCATTTCTTTTCGTTGATTCACTTTTGAATGCGTAATTTTAAATGTTTTATAGTTCAGTACTTTTTCTAAAATGAATGCACATATATATGCACAAAGTGGAAACATATGATAATATAAAAATATGATAATATGAAAATATAAAAAAAAGGAAAATAGATAATAATTTTTTTTTTTTTTTTTTTTTTACAAATTTGGAAAAGCTAATAAATATTTTTTGACAGGATAGGAAATCAGTCAGTTTGTTTTTGAAGGTGGTCTGGCACTAGGAGCCAATTGAACTTAAAAAATACGTACTTTGTTTACCATATCTGTCTAGGTATCAAAAGAAAGAGATAAAAATTAACCATTTCTACGAAATAAATAATATAAAAGCATTTGCTACTTTTAATTTCTTTGGGTTTTTTTTTTTTTTTTTTTAACGTATTTGAAGTCTAGTTCTTTTACTTAAATGTATATATATATATACATATATGCACCAAAATAAAATATATAAAAAATATAAAATAATAAACAAATAATAAATGTTATAAAAACTTTTTTTTTTTTTTTTTTTTTTTTTTTTACAAAGTTTGAAAAATGATAAGTATTATTACATAATGTGACTGAATTTGTAACAGCACAATAAATAACGAATTAAAAGAAGTTTTCACTTATAAATACTCATTATATATATATATATACTAGCTGATCCGCCCGGCGTTGCTCGGGACCATTGATGTTTTCAAACAAAATTGCAAATATTTAAAATCTCCATTCATGTTAAAATAGAAAAATATATCCAAAAATAAATCTTTGAAAAGGGGCTTCTGCTGTCAGAAGCAAGGTAGGCAGATGTACATATCTGAATATATTAATTCTTGTTTAAATGATTGAACTCATGCTCTTAAAGTATAGATTTAAAAAGAAGAAAAAATTTATTTTTACCAAAATAATATCATTCACTGTTTTATGAAAATTATATTCTAAAATATTAAATTGATGAGACTCTCTTCAATAAAAGAAAATATAAATTTTCACTATAAGTTGGCCAATCCTGTTTCACAATATATTCATCATTTGCATGGTACCATCCATCTTCCAATCGATGATAACTGGAATAATGTCCTCTATGCGATGAATCACCATAATGAAAAATACCAGACATAACTTCATACACACCATCATGAATATTAAGACATGCTGTCGGAACACCTAATAATTTGTAATCTGTAATTTTACCTTGGGTGGTAAATATCATCATTTGAATAATTAAATAATTAGGTGGTGACATTAGTTTATCTTCTTTTCTAGTTCTAGAGAGGCCGCAAAAATCACATGAATGTTCAAAATATTCTACAGATGATACACTTTCTGTAACCAGATCTTTAAAATTAAAGCAATTACCACATGTAGGTATATGAATTCTAATTACAGAATCCATATCATGAAGGACGACTTCATGAAAACAATTCAAACATTGTAATTTTGTGTGCCTTGTATAAGAAAATTCATATAATAGAAATGGCAGTGCTTGAGCAAGATAGTTTAAAAATTCAAATACATCTTCTTGACTGCCATCAGTAAAAAGTACATCATCACATGGATTGACAGTATCTAAATAACACCGTCTTGCCAATTGCCGAAATATTTTGGTATTAACCGATTTATCGTTTGCATATGCTAAGACATGAATCTGGATTTCAGTGTTAAAATTGAAGAACTTGCTCTTTAAGTCATCGCATTGATACAAACATTGGATCAAACTATTTGCATAGCACTCAAAATGATCATTTGTAAATCCTCTAATTGTAGAGAATTTGTTTTTACTGTTTTCTCCAGTTAAGTTATCAATTTTTCTGACTGCTGAATTGCAGACTACTCCATTTTGAAGTAAAATATCACATGCTGCAGTCTGTTTGATATTCTCTTCACAGGGCGTTTCTCTTGCATTTTCCATTTCTTCATTATGTTTCTCAACACACACATTTTCAACATTTTGATAAATGACTGCAACTTTTTCATGAATGGACTTCCTTTGCTTAACATCAATGACATTTTCAGCAGACATAGATCTTAGGACCTCTTGATATACCACATTTTTCGTTTTTCCATTAGGAGCTAAAAGGAATAAATTTTTCTTATTGCCAACTCTGGAACATCCAACATACAGTTGACCATGTGAAAAGCAAGGAGATTGCAAGTCGAGTCCAACTACTTTTAAAGACTGGCCTTGTGCCTTATTAATACTCATAGCAAAACTGAGACGGACAGGAAATTGGATTCGTTTAAATTGGATTGGGAGATCTGATGGGATAATCGGTATTCGTGGTATAAATACATCCTTCCCTACATCATGACCAGCCATAATGGTGGCTTCGATAACATTCGGAAACAATTTCTTCACAATAAGTCGTGTTCCATTGCAAAGTGTAGGGGGGTCAAGATTCCTAAGAAGCATAATTGGAGCCCCAACTTTAAGTTCTAATCTATGAGGTGGAACTCCTGAAAGCTCTAATTTATTTAATATCTCTGGTGGATAGTGAACAGAATCATTCACATCGATTACTGAATCTATTGATCTATACAATTGAAGGGAGCCAGGTAATTTGGCTAACAGATTCTTGTTAGTGACATCAACAGAATCATTTCTGGGAGCAAGTATTGCCCTTTCACATAACCATTTAGGGTTTCTAAAATGTTGAGTAATGTTGGGGAACACCTTATCTATGAGTTGTTGTAATGTGTCAACATTCATTCCTACATTTTCCAAAGAAATCATGCCATCTGTTGTGTCATAATGCATCTCTCCGTTTCCTATTTGTAGGAGTAACTCCGCAAATTCTTGACCTTCAGTATCTCCATATAAATACACCCTCATATTAGTTGTAAGTTGAAAATGTTGAATATCCTTCCAAAGATAAGATCTTTGTATACAGGCGTGTATTTCATCAGCTTTGGTCCCACGTGTAATGACTGGAAGAGTTTGTCTGAAATCACCAGAAAGAACCAGAACTGCTCCCCCCATTATCCTATTATTATGCCGAAGATCCTGCATCGTGACATCAAGCGCTTCAAATGCAGCCTTGTGTGACATTGTGCACTCATCCCAGACTATCAGCTTGCATTCCTGCATGACTTTAGCTTTTAGAGAATCTCTAGAAATATTGCACGTGGGAGATTCTATATTCGCAAGATTCAGAGGAAGTTTGAAAACAGAGTGTGCTGTCCTACCACCTGTCAAGAGAGTAGCAGCAATACCAGAAGATGCAACAGCAAGAGCAACTAATTTTCTCTGTCTCACTTTAGCAAGAAGGAGATTAATCAGGAATGTCTTGCCTGTACCACCTGGAGCATCAATGAAGAAAATACCACCAGTATCATCAAAAACGCAAGATGTAATTTTCCTGTATGCAACCTGTTGGTCTGCTACCAGATTTGGTTCATTTGATTCAATGAATGAAGTAAGCTCACATACATTATAGCTCGTCTCCCTCATTAGGTCATAGTTCAGGCTAACACTTTCTCGTGTAGTCTGAGGAAGTCCAAATACTTTTAGTTCAGATCCCCCCAAAACCCTAACCTTATCCTCAATCAATATCAGAGCTGTATTGTCATCATCATAGCTTAAATCTATGTTACCAGATACAATTCTAGCTCTGTATAATAAACTCTCTATATGCAAACCACAACTCCAGTGGATTGGACATGGCACATGTCTGCAACATAACTGCAAAAAGACATCTCAACATTCCTGGTGATCTGGTCGTAGCTGCCTCTTTTAATGTTCTGTGCCACTGAGCATCATCTTCAAGAAGTCCCCTGAGTTGGCAAGCCTGTTTGAAAGTTTCAGCAACAACTCCATCAACAGTTTTCAAAGCGTCAAATGAAGTTGGCCCTATCACCTCATGGAGCAGCATTCTAAGGTGAAAACACTCTGAGTTATTTGGATGCACTGTGTAAATACGACCAAGGGCATCTGTTGATCTAATACCTGGAAACTCGGGAACAATCTGACCTTTTATGCGTCGATTCCATTTTTTTCTACTGGCATCCCAGGTATAAAATTTCGGTAATTGGTCATAAAGTAATCTGCGAGCGAATTCGTCATTTCTCCAGAGATCAAAAAAGGCAGTAAGTGTTGTGTTTTGTGGAGCAATAGCACGCTGAACAGCATTCTCTGTTGTAAAGTATACTCTCTGACCATTTTCTAAGTGAACATTTAAATGTACAACAGTTGGGTGACGTTCATGAATAGGAAAACTGAAAATTCTCCAAATGGCTTCATTGGAACTTATGTAGCGTCCAATTTCATATTTTTGCACCTCATCAAGTTCATTTTGGTCTGTTTCAATAGTGAACATGGCCATGTCAGAACCTTTGTTGACATATTTACATATATATTTGATGCTCTTAACGCTACTGCAAAATTCGAGATTGATATGGGCATTAAAAGCTTTTGATAACAAAGGACAATAAGGTACAACCCATCTGTTATCAACCTGTACATCCATACCCTTAACCTTGATGATTGTTGTGTATCCACCATTATCTGGACTTCTTCGGCGGTAAAGTGGATACCCATCAGTGTCTGTGCGTGTCTCTTGCAAAAGCTGTCTTGGATATCTTTTGGTGCATTTTCCATTCTTCATGCATGAAGATAGAGGGTTGATACTTCCACAGGGGCCATGGATCATCTGCTTTGTGATAATATCATGCAAATGTGGATCCGTCTCTGCATTTGGTATTTCTGCTCTAATTAAATGATCTACTCTATCTACATGAATTTTCTCTTTCAGCCAGACCAAGATGTGCACATGTGGCAGACCTCTCTTCTGCCACTCAACAGTATACATATAACATCCAACAGCACCAAAAATTTTTCCTTTGTTAATGAGATCAAGAAGCATCTTCAATTTTTGTCTGAAAACTCTAGCTACTATGTCATGTCGATCATGTGATTTCTGTCCCTGTAATAATTCCACGTTGATTTCTTCCCATTTCGGATTGCATGTGAAGGTAATGAAGAGATCAGGCTTTCCAAAGTTCTTTACGTATGTGAGTGCATCTTGTGTGCACTCATGCATATAACGTGGTCCGCCTGTGAAACTGGAAGGCAAGATAATTAATTGTCCAAGGTCTGATACATTTGCGTCATTATTAATTGCATCTTTCAAATGTATATATTCTTCAGCTCTGAGCTGTTTCTGGTTGAACCGAATGTACCTTAGGCGCTCAGATTCAATTTTGGCATACATATCCACTGCAAATTGTTGAAAAAGCTCTTTAAATCTTAGAATAATGTTGAAATTGGATGCTCTGAACATCATCCTGTATGAATAAAAGTTCATAGCAGAAATTTTCTTTGTAGTTGGAAGTCTAGTTTTTGGATTAATCTGTTTTATATTAAAATTGTAACCATCTTCTCCTTGCCAGAAAATCAAAGGATATTGCAGAGCATCATAAGATCGATGGCTATCTGCAATTTTCTTAACAATATTGCTCCTCATCTCCAAAGATATGTCTCTGTTGCCTGTTTGTTCTCCAGCAAGTACAACTGCTACTTCAGATGAAATGGGTGCATTAAAACGCCTTTCATGCTCTCCTACAGGTATCTTGTCCGCATGTATGACAATCTTCATTTCGGGAGTCATCTTCTCCATTGCACATTTAAAGCTTCGGACATAGCTGTTCACTTCGTGAAACATTTCCTGCAACTGTTTGACTATCTGTGGATCTACATTTATAACCTTTCTACAACGCTGCTCTGTTTGGTATTCCTTGTTGGCAACAAAATATATTTGGAGAAATTTTGGCTCTTCATCTGGAAGTGGCTGTAAACTACCAATTTGGTGGTATACTTGTCCTTGGATTTTGAAGGTGGGCATGAAACCTCTTTCTTTGATTTGCTTTGTAGATCCGAATGAAGTCATCTGGAAGCATGAATTATATTTTCTTACATTGCTTTGAAAGTGTCTTCCTTCTGTTGAGTTAGCTGTAAGTAATGTCATCAGTGGCTCTGGGGGATCAATCAACGGGGGCAACTGAACTTTCCCATTGCTGCAGCACATCCCAGGTGTTTCACCTTTCCATTTAAGTGCTTGGCAGAAATTACAGGTCACAGTCATTCTTCCAATATTGATTAGTGGATCTTCACTATAATGGATGATTTCATCATATGCAAATGCTGAATTTTCTTTACAGACCCAATCACCAAGTATTCTTCGCTGGCGGCTTTCTTCACATTCCCTGCCTCTGGCTTTTGATCGTCTAATAGCATCAGCAGCAACTCTTGCTTTACGTTTTTCCTCAGATTGGCTGGCTCTCCTAACAACATCAGCAGCAAGTCTTGCTTTATGTTGCTCTTTCGATTGGCTGGCTCTTCTAGAAGCATCAGCAGCAAGTCTTCTTTCACGTTGTTCGTCAGATTCATTCGCCCTTCTGTTTCTTCGTTGTTTCTTAATGTTACGTAAACATTTTTTCTTCCGTGGTGGTGCCATATAATAAGGAGTGAGACAGGTGTTAAGAATTTACTGAAATTAAAATATTAAATTTTAAAATCAAACTAATGCAACTGTTATAGTAAACAATGTAATATAAATATTTCTTAAACATTAAGAGTTTTGTCAGAAATTAAGATGTTCAATGAAGTGTAAAATGCAAGTTTCAATAAAAACAATTTAAGGGAAAAAAAAAATCTGCTTTCTGACATATTTTATAAGAAAAGAAACATTAAGTAAATAATAATGATTTGTGAAGCTGTTAATGTCTATTTAGTCAATAAAATCAATTAAAAACACCCCCCCCCCCAAAAAAAAATAAATAAATGCAAAGAATAAGTATTAGTCTTAAAAAATACAAAAATCAGTGTGATTTCCAGCCAAGTATTTTTTAAATATTAGTTCAATACTTCAATTAGGAAAATTTTTATCCTGCCAAAACTGGAAATAGACTATTATTTACAGAGTGTTTTCATTTCATATACAACTCTCCCTTTCATGGGCAAAAAATTGTAATGTAAATATTTTTTAAATATGAGTTTTGTCATAAATAAAAACACTCAATGAAGTGTAAGATGCAGGGGTATTTACGTATTAATGCCACCGCAGCTGCAGATTTGGTGGTTTTTAAGTACTGCCAATCTACACTTAAGATTTTTGCAACAAATCATAAAATTTAATTACACTTTATTTAAAATTAAAACACTTTATTTAAAAATGAAGAAGTAAATCGGATTTCAGTGGAAAATGGGGCGATATAGATTCACTTCCGCTGTGGTCATGTTAATACATAAGTGCCGATGCAAGTTTTAATAAAAATAATTTAAGTTTGAGGGGAGGGGAGGAATCATTTTCTGACATATGAGTTTAATAAAAAAAAAAAGTGATACATTAAATATATAATGATATGTCAAGGTGTTTACACCTATTTGGTCAATAAAATCGATAAAAAATCCCATCGCTTCCTCAAAAAAGTTTTTAAAAATACAAAAATCAATTCTTTTTCCAGCCAGGTTTTTTTTCCCCCCTTTAATAGATATGAGCTTGATACTTTAATTAGAAAAATGTTTATCTCGCCAAATCCAGATAACAATGTAAATATTTCTTCAATATTATGAGTTTGCCCAGAAATGAACTTTTAAAATAAAACTAATGCAATTGCTGTCGAAAACAAATGTAAATATTTCTTAAATATTATGAATTTGCACAGAAATGAAAACATTCAATGAAGTGTAAGATGCATGTTTCAATGAACACAACTGAAGTTTGAGTGGGAGGAGGAGGGGGGGGGGTAGCGAGAATATCTATTTCCTGACATATGACTTTTATAAAAAAGTAGTGTTGACTCTAGTAAAAAAAAAGGGCCAGAATTTTTTGTAAGGGGCACATTTATATTTTGTTGACAAAAATTATTTTGAACTGCATTTTTTTTTTTTTTTTTTAATTTCCTCAGATCAACTGAACTGCCATCGGACACATAAGAGAAATAAAAAGGGCTACTTGGGCTTTGCACCCTTCTAAAATGGCTAAGAGTCAACATTAAGAAAGTGAAACATTGAATAAATAATGTTTTTCAAAGCTGTTTATAACTGGGCATAAAAGTAAATGACTATTATTTATTGAATGTTTTCATTTCATGTGCAATTCTCCATTCTTGGGCAAAAATAATGTATTTGAAACATTTCCTTTTTATAAATATGATCAAAAATAAATATTAATGATTTAGAAAGTTATCTCAAAAATGGAAATCAGGCCTTTATTTATTGAATGTTTTCATTTCAAATACAACTTACAATTTTTGGGCCAAAACAATACAATGTACATATTTCTTAAATAATATAAGTTTACCAGAAATGAAAACATTCAATTATGTGTAAGATGCAAGTTTGAGGAGGAAATAAAATAACCGTTTTCTGACATACTATGAATTTTATCAGAAATCGGTGTTGACCCTAGAAAAAAAAGGCTGTGCGTCAGTAAATTTTCAAATCGGGATCAGTATTCTAAGAAAGGGACACTTTTTTTTTCAAAGAGAAAACACTATTCTAAAAAAAAAAGTGCATTTTTTTTCTTACAAATGAAAAGGGCTACTGGGTTTTGTGTCCTAAAATGGCTTAGGGTCAATGCTAAAAAAGTGAAACCTTAAACAAATATTCATGATTTACAAAGCAGTTTATAACTGGGTAAAAATGGAAATAAAGTGTTACCAAGTGTTTTCATTTCATATGTGACACTCCTTTCATGGGTGAAAGATTGTAATGTAAATATTTTTAAAATATGAGTTTTGTCAGAAATGAAAACACTCAATGAAGTGTAAGATACAGGGGTACTTACATATTAACGCCCCCGCAGCTGCAGATTTGCAGTTTTTAAGTACCGCTGATCTGCACTTAAAATTTTTGCAACAAATCATAAAATTAGACACTATTTAAAATCAAAACACTTTCAAAATTGAAAACACTTTATTTAAAAACGAAGTAGTAAATCGGATTTTAGTGGAAAATGGGGCAATATATAGATTTATTTCAGCTGTGGTGGCATTAATACATAAGTACCGATGCAGATTTTAATCAAAATTATTTAACTTTGAGGGAAAAAAATATTAATTTTCTGACATGAGTTTTATAAAGAAAAAGTGAAACATTAAATATATAATGATTTGCAAAGCTGTTTATACCTATTTAGTCAACACAATCGATAAAAAGAAAAGAATAATTTCCTGACACATTATGAATTTTATAAGAAATCTGTGTTGACTCTAGAAAAAAAAAGGCTGCGTGTCAGGAATTTTTCAGAACGGTAAAAGTTAAAATTCAACATTTATATTAGTAGCCAGTGGAGGCTGAATGTTTAGTAGCCACTACTGTCAAGTTAGTGGCCACAAATTACTATCAGGGATGCCACTGAAAAAAAAAAAATATTGTGTAACGGAAAAATTTGACCTTTTCCACAACATTTATGCTTAGATTTTGTGAATTACATTGTATTGGATATTGCATTGACATATTTTTTATTTTAAATGATCACAGTGCCTTGAAATCAGTCAAAATATAGATTCTTTTATTAATATTAACTGAAAACTTCTCTAATTGCAGAGGACCATAACTTCGCTCAAACCTATGATTTTTCCCCCATCACCAATTATGAAAATGTTCATTTACTGTTACAAAATTTGCTGTATAATAGTGATTTTTTGACGAAATTTGCTGTTTGTGATATTTTGGCAAAATTTGCCATTTTTCACGTTTTTCTTTTTTAATGGAATTTGCAGCTTTTTGTCAAAATCTGCTGTTTTTTGCGATTTTTAGACTAAATCTGCAGTTTTTTTTGCAAACTTTTGGAGGTTTGCCTTTTTTGTTATCTTTTGGGGAAGTTTGCCTTTTTTTTTTTTTTTTTTTTTTTGAGAAGTTTGCTGTTTTTTTGCGATCTTTTAAAAAAGTTTGGCTTTTTTTCACGATATATTCATAAAATTTGTCATATTTTCGCAATATTTTGATGAAATTTGCCGTATTTTTATCATTTTTTGGCGAAATTTGCTTATTTCTGCGATTTTTTTACAAAATTTGTCGAAATCATGAGATTTAATTTGCGTTTTCCCGCAATCTTTTGGTAAAATTAGCAATTTATCATCAAACAGTTAGCGAAAATGGATATTTTTGCGACCATTTGTCAAAATTTGCAATATATTTTACGTCCTAATTTTTGAATTTATGACCATTTTTTTAATCTTCAGAAATGATTGATCGTCATTTTGGCAATTAGATGCATAACATAAAATCACCAATTTTTTACATTTAGTCGCCCATTGGCCGGTGGCGACCGGCAATTTTAACCTTTACAAAACAGGATCAGTATTCTAAAAAAAGGGCATTTTTTTTTTTTAATTTTCAAAGAAAGAACACTATTCTAAAAAAAAAAAAAAAAAAAAAAAAAGAGGTGCATTTTTTCTTAAAGGAAATTCTATTATAAAAAGGTACACTTTATAAAAAGGAACTGGTTTCCTTTCCAGATCAATTGAAATTGTCATGGAGCAAATAGAGAATGTTAAAAAGGAGCTGCCGAACATACAAACAAATGAAAAGGGCTACTGGATTTTGCATCCTTCTAAAATGGCTTAGGGTCAATGCTAGAATGTGAAACATTAAATAAATATTCATGATTTACAAAGCAGTTTATAACTGGGTAAAAATAGATAAAAGACTTATTTACCGAGTGTTTTCATTTCATAAACAACTCTCCTTTCATGGGCGGAAAATTGTAAATATTTTTAAAATATGAGTTTGTCAGAAATGAAAACACTCAATGAAGTATAAGATGCAAGGGTACTTACGTATTAATGCCACCTTAGCTGCAGATTTGGCGGTTTTTATGTACCGTTAATCTACACTTAAAATTTCTGCAACAAATCATAAAATTAGACACTATTTAAAATCAAAACACTTTCAAAATTGAAAACACTTAATGGGGCGATATAGATTCAGTTCCGTTGGGGTGGCTTTAATACATAAGTACCGATGGAGGTTTTAATCAAAATAATTTAAGTTTGAGGGGGAAAAAATCATTTTATGACATATGAGTTTTATAAAGAAAAATTGAAACTTTAAATATATAATGATTTGCAAAGCTGCTTATACCTATTTAGTCAACAAAATGAGTTTTATAAAGAAAAATTGAAACTTTAAATATATAATGATTTGCAAAGCTGCTTATACCTATTTAGTCAAAAAAATGGAAAAAAGTCCAATCGCTTTCTCCCCAAAAAAAAGTAGTTTTTAAAAATACGAAAATCAATACTTTTTCCAGCCAGGTTTTTTTCCCTTCTTTTAAAAGATATGAACTTGAAACTTTAATTAGGAAAATGTTTATCTGGCCAAATGCAGATAACAATGTAAATATTTCTTCAATATTATGCGTTTGCTCAGAAATGAATACATTCAATGAAGTGTAAGATGCATGTTTTAATTAAACTTTTAGTATGAGGGGGGGGTGGGGAACACTGTTTTCTGACATGAGTTTTGTAAGAAAGTGTCAGATTATCAGAAGTCAATTCGAAAATTCCCGCTCCCCTCCTAAAAACAAACAAACGAAAAAATGACAATATGATTTCAAGCCAGGTTTTTTTTATACATATACAATGTGAATTTGAAAAAGAAATAGACTTTATTCATAACCTATTTACCGTTTCAATTTGATATGAAACTCTTCATAAAAAAGAAAAATTCTCTTCGCTGAAATAGGCCTAAACTTGCCGGCTATGTACCTGACATTATACGTTTAACATGAAAAAAGAAAAAATTGGAAAAAAAAACTTACGTAGTTAAAAACTAAGTTTTTTAAAAAACATGAAGAATTTAATAAAACTAAGAAAATAAATCATCAAAAGGAGCAATATTTATAAATACGCGTGTTTATACAGATGTTGATCATGGAGGAAGAAGATAGGTGGAGGTGAACTAAGCCTCAAAAAAGGTATGCAATGTGAATCCATTTATCGCTCAAATTTTAGTGTACCAAACAAAAGCACGTGGAAAGTTGGAAAGCTTCCAAAAAAGGAAGGGATTTTGTATTAATAAGACGAATTGAAAGAAATGAATTACAGCTGGAGCATTTTTTAAGAAGAAATAGGAAATTTTAAAAATGGTCTTTGTTCTATTATTATTTATTAAAAGAAATGTTTACTTTTAAAATAATTGAAATTGGGAAATTATTATTATTATTAAATGTCATTATTATTATTAAATTTCAAATTAAAAATAAATAAGAAATTGAAAACGTTTGATACGAACTAAAAATTGTATTATTAAAAGTTTTCTTTTTACAGTAATTTTTATTAACACTTTTCAACAAAATTGAAAAATGTTTATGCATTCGGTTTGTATGTCCGTCTGTCCGCGCTCTAACTCTCGTAAATATACTCGGAATGCAATGAAATTTTATTATGTTATTGAAGTTTACACAAGCACAAACCCTATTAAAAATGAAGTTTCAACCACGATTAGTTTATTTACAGGGACAGTCAAAAGTTTTCGATTATATTAGGGCCAATGGGGAAAAATCGTTTCAAATTAATTTTAAAGATGTTGCGCCCGGACAAACGTATTCACATTTATTTGCATCTACGAAAAGCACTAAAATATGCAGCTAAAAGAATAGTTATTCATTTACAGGGTCACACAAAATAATTCTAATACATGATAATAAAGGAGGAAATTGTTTGCGACATATTTTAACGATGGTAAAAGGTATCATGTATAATCAAATTGATATACGTCGCTGAGACTTAATATGAGTTATTTCACGCATAATAGGAAGTGCATAGCATTTACAGGGACACACAAAAGATTTCAAAAAGCATATTCTATTCGAAGTACTGTATATTACGCATGATCACTGTGTCCATGGATGAAATGCATTTTTAAGTATGATATGAGCTTTTAAGTGTCACTAAATGTATTCACATTATATGGTGTGCATAAATGCTAATAGTTACACAATTAAGATATACAGATTTACTCAAAAGAACCCGGAAAAGTTACTGAATATAAGTGTAATTTATTTAAAAGTTTTTTTTTTTTTTTTTTTTTTTTTTTTTTTTTTTTTTTAGTTTTGCATTTTTACGTCGAATCGCATTTAGTTTATCGTGAAATGTTTGTAGAATATAGACTAAATGATATACAGGGTCACGCAAAGAACTGGATACAGGTTTGTTTAAGGATGATAATTTCTGGAAATATGATTTAAATAGTTTAAAGAGTATTGTTGTTTGATTAACATTATTTATTTATTTTTTTATATAATAAATTTTAGCAAAATACTTTCGTGTAATAAAGGTACTAGCTGCAGGGCTGAACAAAAGTATTGAAGTATGTTTTACATCTATTCGTATAAACTGCCAAAAAAAAATTTCATCCAGCAAGGCATTTTTTTGCTAAACTAAATTTCTCCATGATATTGTCTATATATCAACCGACAAATCAAATACAGAGCTGTTCAAAAGTATTGGAATACATATTTGGTTATGGGCAGTAACACCTATTTCCCTGAATAACGAAGTTTTTTAAAAGAATTAAGGAAATTTGGATAGTGTTTTATAATCTATGCTTAACGCAGGATTTTTTTTTTTTTTTTTTTACTGGTTAATACTTTATAACGTAGATGAAAAATGTTTATGACTGACTCCGATTTGTGTGGCCGAGTTCTAACTCTTGTAAATAAACTCTGATGCTCGTAGCATTTTTTATATGTTACTGACGTGTACTACACCGTAATCGCTATTGAAAAGGAAATGTGTAGAATTTATAGTTCATTTGTATAGACAGTCTAAAGTATTCTATTACATTATGGTCAATGAGAAAAATCGTTTCAAGTTCATTTCAATGACGTTAGACCATTTAAAATATAAAGAAATTGATATGCATTTATAAACGGCAGTATAACAAGCATTTTGTAGAATATGGGGCTTGCAAAACATTTATTATTTATTTAAAGAGCCACACAAAAGAATTCCGTTTATGGGGATAATGATAATGATATATGGTTGGGAGCTTTTAGAGGCCAAAATATGTTACTAAATTATAGTGAAATAGACATAAATTACTCAGAATTTTTACAATGTTCTTTCTGTGAAATGTGATGAGCATAGCATTTACCGTTTATTTACAAGGACACACAAAAGATTTGGATACAATGCAGTATCTAAAGTACTCTATATTATTGATAATAGCTGGAAGGGCAATGTTATTTATCGTAAATCTGTTTAAGCTTAGAAAAGTTTTTACTTGTTATATGATGTATATAAATGCAATAGATCATATCCAGGACTAAGTAAAAAATTAATAAATATGAAGAAATATCAGAGTGAATGGTCAGACGGTTTTAATTAGACCTATGCACGTTCTAATTGATATACATTTAGTATACTAAAAAAATATTTGCATAACATAAATAAAATCATATACACGGCCACGCAAAAAACTGGATACTGGAAATGTGAAAGTTTACTCTGAGTAGTTTAAACAATTTCTTAACAATTAAGAAAATCTGTTGGTAATATGCAAGTTTATACAAAAAAAAAAAAAAAAAAAAAAAAAAAAATGCATGTTGCTTATACAAGGTATTTTTGACAGATTGGTTGAAAATTTCGAAGGTGAACACACATGGAGCCACATATATGAAATGAATGTCGGCAAGCTGTAACGACGCATGTTTCGCGAAATCAGTATGCAGAGGGACGATTTAATTCAGCGAAATTTTTTTATTCACTGATTCTCCTCAACGCTACATTTCCGCACCCACATTCCTATACAGAATCTGCTCATTAAGGTTCTCGCTAATTGCCTTTACATTTCTGATGCATAACTTTGAAACATCCTGTATAGGCATATTCGAAATGTGAAGAGTGTAGCTCAATATAGTTTAAAACTGGGCTTTTTCAATATTTTTCGTGATGATATACACTCTCAAAAAAAATTCCGTCTTTTTACAGAAAATGTACTGGCAGCACTGCTGCCAGAAATTGTCTGTATATTGACGACTTTCCGTTTATTTTTTTCTCCGTCAAAAGAGGAAAAATATCCGTCACTTGAAAAAATCAATGCGGAAGAGGTGGGGATCGAACCAAGGACCCCAGGATTACAAGGCCAACACGCATCCACTGCGCCAGGATTGCTTGTGAAGAATTTGCTTTAAAAAGAAGTGTTCATCTCATATGGGTGTGGTTGGTGTATTTCGTTAAAAAGCTTTTAATTTTGCAGTTAATCTCGGAAAGACTTCATCTTTAATGAAACTGTGGCTGGGTTTTTTTTTACTTTAATATTAATATAGTATAAAAATGTGAATTTTAAATATATTACGTAGATTGTTAGAGAAAAAACATGGATGTTTTATTTTTATTCGATAAGATTTTTTTTAATAATATCAATTTTTTTTTGCATTTTATTTTTTAATTAAAATATTTTTTAAATGTGTTCACTTAAAGTATATTTTATATGCGAATATTTATCATAGAAATAACTTAGTATATTGAACTTTATTCAACTTATCCAACTTTGAATAACAGATTGTGAGAATTTTTGAACGAATAAAGAAAGTAATTGTTATTTATTTTTAAATTCGAAAACATTTTTGTCTTTTAAAACTAAATTAAACATTTTAATCGATAGAATACTTTTGTTTTTCATTTTAAAAATAAATTCGAATTTATTACTAACAGATCCAATGCGCATGCGTACTAGATATAAACGGAAACGTTTCCTCATTTTTCGACTTTCGGAATGAACTCACAGAACAAATTTGTCTTTTGGGAAAACAGAAGTTATTTGTGAAAAAATAACGATAACTTAGTGTATATTGACGAATTTTTCTGACAGTGTAAAATTTCACGCAAAAGAAAGTAAGAGTGTTTAAAATGATATAATGTTGCTTAAATTGTAATGTTGAAAAATTATAATATTGCAACATTATAAAAAAATGATATTATAATTTTGCTTATTTACGCAACTCTTAAAGCTGCACAAATAAAAATGTATATTAAATTTGCAGCGAGACTAGATCCTTGAATGGGTCGGGTTGTATTTTACCTGAACACGAAAGTTCTATTCAAATCGGAATCCAACATAAATGTTTCTTATCGATCTGAACCGGTAATATTTGAATTCGAATCCGATACATAAACAGTATTCCGCCTGAAACAGAGCTTATTTTAATACTTACAATGTTAGTAAAATATTCCAAAACATGTTTTAAAACAAATATTGTTAGCATATAGTCATGCCTTACATTAATAAGAACAGTTTTTGACAAATATAAAAATTTTACTTCTTCAAAATAACATTATCAATAAAAAAATTTGAGAAACAATTAATAAACAAGTTGGAAATTACACGTGAAGCGTAGCAAATGCGGTGCGTTCGTACGATAACGAATTTTTTAAAATATTCAGATCTTGCTGATATAGTAGACAGTACTTCGGTTACATTATAGTAGTAGAAATCTTTGTGTTCCTGTAAATATACAGGAAGTAATTTTTATTACACCTCCGCAACGTATATCATATTCATACAATGCGAAATAGTTTAATGTAATTAAAACACGCCCCACAAACAATGTTTCTCCGTATAGCTTTATGTAGTGGAATACTTTTGTGTACCCCAGTAATTTAAAAATAAATATTCTTTGCATCACAGATTGTATAGAATGTATATTTTAGTATATATATACTTCATAGGTTCATGTCAGTTTTATTATGTTTGAATTAGTTTAACACCATTAAAATGCATTTGACTTTTTTTTCCCATTGATCGTAATGGCATGGAATATTTTTTATTGTTCCTGTAATTGATTTATGCATCCAATTTCTATAAAATTTGAAATGACACGACAAAATTATGTAATAATTATTTGTTTTAAATTTCAAATGATTAAAATGCATTTGAAACTTCCCCCCCCCCTTGACCGTAATGTAACGGAATACTTTTGATAATTGATCAAAAGATATGATTATGATAGATCAATTTTCATAATTGATCTATCATAAAATTTGAACTAACTTGACAAAATTATGTATTAATTATGTATTTTAAACTTCAAACGATTCGGTTGGGTAGTTTTTGCGTTGTTATATGCGAATGGACAGACAGGCGGATGGACTGAGCGACAACTAAGGTGCTACATATTTTCATAATTACGAAAGCACCTAAAAACAACAGATATAAAGCATGATAAAATTTGAGAGCTGTAAAATAAATGAACTGATTTTCACGCAATAAAAATGTCGTTTCTTATCATGTTTTTAAAATTATTAGAAAATAAATTACACATATTTTAAGATTAATCGCATTTAAATGCGAAAAATGAAGCATAAATACAGGGTTTCGATATCACAAATAGATTTATTCTAAATAAATAATTCAGGGGTAAAAAAAATCAAGAGGAATATTATATATATATATATATTTCATTCAAGAATTTTAAAACAATTTACTAGAAGTCAAAGGATGATATATATAATATCTAAAGGTAACTGCTTTTTTACTATAGAGAGCAATACAGATTGGATTTTCTTTTTATCAAAATGCAGAATGCTTAAATTTTAAATATAAAGCTAATGTTGATCAGCGGCTTCATCCTCCATGATAGGCGCTGAATACAAGAATTTTGTGAAAATAAAATTTTGTATCGTAAGATCAAAAGCAATTATTCAAATGTGAACCAAGCATTTATTGATAATAATTTCAGTCTTGCAGCAAAATTTTCCAATCTGATGAACTCATTTTATTTGCAAATAACAATACGCAAAAATAATTCAAATATTTCAAAAAAACTAATAAATATTCTCTTTTACGGAATGAAATTTTTAAATAGATCTCCATTAACCTACGTCAATCGCTGCTAATTTACTTAAACATCTTCATTTCTTTTTGTTAAAAAGAAATTTGTTTTGGTACATATTAATAACTGCATTTAAATAATATTTAAAATATAATAATGAAAACATTCTTTTAAAATCATGTATGAAAACATAAGTAATAAATATTAATCTAAAATACAGATTTCTGATTGCAAACGATTTTCAGATATTAACAAAATAATGTTATCTTTTCCAGCAAAATGTCAAAAGATTTTCTATTTTAATATTTAAAACACATATAATTAAATAATCAAAGAAATTTTTACCTGTGAAGTGATAAATTTGTTCCTACTACCTACCTGCACATACGAAATTTTAAGTCGCTGTCTAATAAAAAATTCGACGATAAAAAACAAGAGCAATCAAATTCGGATTTTAACCGGTTTGAATTGATAGGCGAATCAAAGCACGTGGTTTTGTTTGGACTTAATGTGACTTAATGTAGGGTTACATTTTTGGCATCACCCAAATCATTATAGTTCACCTCCAGTATATTCTTCCTCCATGGATGTTGATAGCATTCAATGATTCAATATTCAATTCAGCCGCGCCGCGATAATGCAGCCCTTCAATCCTGTATTTACCGCTTGCTCTTATTGGCTGGCTTCTTCGTTGCTGCGTATTGGCGATGAGCAGCAAGTAGCCTCAAACCAGATTGCTTCGTTGAGTTGGGTTAGTGGAAAGCTGCAAATATCCTCTTGCCCAGTACGTTTTAATTTTTAAAAAAAGTTCTAGATTGAAATTTAAAAATTCGGCTGCGAGGTGCACTTTCTGGTGGCCGCATCCACTCATGACAAAAATTTCAGAGATCTGAGTGTTACAATTTCGGCGTTATCCGCGATCAGGCAGACAGACATCTCTTATTTTATATATATAGATATTTGCAACGCCAGCAACGCAGTCAGGTAAATTTTGTCGGCACTAGGAGCAAATTGAATTTAAAATATACATTCTTTAATATATATGCATTTTTTACCATTTCTATATAGATAATAAAAGATGCAGGTAAATCAAGCCTATTTTGAAAAACCTTCTTTCATCGAAATTATTATTATAAAAGCAGCAGTTAGTTTTTATTTCTTTATTTTTTCTTTTCTTTGATGCGTTTTTGAATGTGTAACTTTAGATATTTGATAAATCAGAACTTTTCCGAAATGAATATACATATATATGATCCAAATGAAAAATATGAATAATATAAAGTAAGAAAATTTATAATGAATATTTTAATACATTATTATTATTATTATTATTATTATTATTTGCAAAATTTTCAAAAATGATCAATATTGGCATATAATTTGACTGAATTTGAAGAGATATAATGAATAACGAATTAAAAGATATTTCCAATTATAAATTTGAGTCCATGATAAATATTTTTTTAAAGAACAGTAACGTAGCGAAGCTTGTGATGGTGGTCCGGCACTCGGAGCCATTTGAACTTTAAAAAATACATCTTTAATATTTTTTGTTGCCATAAATAATAATGAAAGAAGATAAATTCACCCTGTTTTGAAAAAATCCTTTATTCGAAATTATTAATATAAAAGAAGTAGCTACTTTTAATTTGTGTTTTTTTTCTTTTTGTTGATTTGTTTTTGAACGTGTAACTTTAGATATTTGATAGTTCAGTACTTTTTCACAAAATATATACATATAAATATGCACCAAATAAAAATATATGCATAATATAAAGTAAAAAAAAAAAAAAAATGCATAATAAATATTTTAATAAGTTTTTTTTTTTTTTTCAAAATTTATAAATAATATTATGCAATTTGACTTAATTTGTAAAAATACATTAAATAATAAATTGAAAGATATTTTTAGTTATAAATTTGAAACCATTACGGATACTTTTTCGAAGGACAACAATGTAGTGAAGCTAGTTGCTAGTTTGGACGGTGGTCCGGCACTAGGAGCCATTTAAGCTTAAAAAATACATTTTTTTGCCATATGTATTTTGATATATGAAGCAAATGATAAATAATTTATCTTTTTCTTTTTCTAATTAAATATTTTATTTTAAAAATTTCCATCCTAGATTTTAATCAACAGTTACAGATAATTCTAAAAAACTGAACTGCCGAAAGATTAATTTTAATTATACTTTTTCACTTAATTAATGTAAATATATATTTGCTTATTTACATTTTTTCAAAATTCACTAATATTTGTTTCTTACGATACATATCAAAATATAAAAAAAACAGGAATACAACAAATTTTCTTGAAAATTATAAACATACAGTAATAATGTAATTTGAATGAATTTTCACATGTAGACATTAAATTTAAATATTGTTATTTTTTTTTATTCCTAACATTGATTTTGATAATGTTTTATATTCAATTCCAACCAAAGTTAAAATGATGCAATTATTTAATTAAAATAAATATTAAATTGTAGTTTTTAATAATATTTATTAAAGTATATTTTAATTTAAATGAATTTTACTTTTGTAATTAAAATTTAAAATAATAAAAAATGGTTTATCCAATTAAATATTATTGACTAAAGTTAATTTTGTTAGATCTCGGCACTAAGAATTCTTTGAAATTTGATTTTAAAAAAAGAATTGCTGCGGCGCTGTTAAATAAAGTATTCAATGTCAATCAAAGTAGACATTTTAAAAGTAAATAAATTTTAGAAAAGTACTTACCCATTTCTTCTAATTACAGTATAAACATCAACTGAATTATCCAAAAAAAAAAAAAAAAAGATTTTTATTAGCATACGTACTAATCTACATTAGAAACAGCGTATTATTTAGCACATTCGACACACAAATTATAAGTATGTTCTTTGCAGATATAGAGACTACAGTGTCTACAAAATTGTTTTGTTTTTCGATTTTGTTTTGTCGTGCAAAAGCTACATCTTTCTCTTTTGGGAGATCGGACAACTTTTTCTTCTGGTTCTCCACAAAATTCTCTTATCTTCCTTTTTAAAGGATTTGGCAATGATGTTGTTTGTTTCCTTTCATGTATATAGTCCCTTATTAAGTCGAAAGCAAGTTCTTTCAAAAAATATCGACGAACAACCTTTTTTCCCGTATTTTTCTGAAAAATAATTTGCGCGTTTATTCCCGCGATATTCATCAGGGAAAAAAATAAAGTAAGTGGCCATCTGTTGCTTTTTCTTGCCACAGAATATGATCCTTTCATTTCATCAACCACATCAACACCTCCTTTTGTAGCATTATATTGCTTTATTATGTCTGGCTTCATTTGTTGTGATTCGTCTATCGCTGTGTCGTGATGCATTGACGAAATCAGTAATACGGATGCATTTTTTTTTGGCACATATGATACTAGAGTTAAGTCTCCATTAAATCCAAAAGTGCTTGAAAACACTGGTCTGCTTTTAGATGGCAGAAAATCTTTGGGTATTTCTCTTTTATTTTTTCTCAATGTCCCAATCATTGTAAGATTATTATCCTCTAAAAGAGATTTTGCTAGTGGAACTGACGTGAACCAGTTGTCCATAGTGACATTTCTTCCTGTTCCTGATATGGGTGTTACAAGACGTTTTACCACATCATGTGGTGAATTACTTAAATCAAAAACTCCTTTAGGTTGCTGACCAGCATAAATTTCTAATTTCGATACATAAAAGTTAATAGCATCAACCAATGCATACATTTTGATTCCATATTTTGCAGGTTTCAATTTCATATATACACGAAATGAACAGCGTCCGCGAAATTGTTCCAGCATTTCATCAATCGTCACGTACTCACTCAAAGTAAAGTGATTTTCAAAAGCAGTATTTATTTCGGAAAATATTTCCCTGATTGGAGCTAACTTATCTAATTCACGCCTTTCTTTTCTGCTGTTCTTGTCATCAAAGCGTAAACATTTTAATAAAAATCTAAACCTTCCTAAAGACATTGTTGTTTTAAAAACATCAACGCCCGTGCCATCTTCGCTCCATAAATCACTTAAATTTTGATGTGAGGATCTCATAACGCCAGCAATATAAAGAAGTCCCAATACTGCTTTCAGTTCCGTCAAGGAAGTTAACTTACAGTCTCTTTCCCTAGAGAAGTTAGGTTGTTGAGTTTCTATATAAATATTTGTATATTTCACAATTTTCTTTAAAACAGAATCATTGAAAAATAATTTCCAAGCATCGAATACCGTTAATGCACCTTTTGCGCTTTCGCGCACTCCTGGTGTTTCAGAAACAATATTGTGTTGCCTCCGACGTACATTTGATCTCGGTGGACTCTTTTCCCATTTCGTAATGTTATCTTTGCCAATAAAAAAATTGGACGGTGATGCAAAACATTCGTTTTCTATATCTTCATTTTCCGATTCTTGGCTATCAATTTCCTCATCTTCATTTAGAACTGCATTATTTTCTTCATCCGATGAACTTGCATCATCACTAATACAGTCTTCTTCTAAATTATCAAAAAGATTCAAAGCTTCTTGAATAGTTAAAAATTTTTTACGAGACATTGTAAAAATAATAAGCACTCTAGCAGCTAAATATCAGAAAGAGAAAAAGAAGCAAGAGAGAGAGAGGAGAAACGGAGAGATCCCTAGAAGAGAGATCACCCCTCCCCCTCTTCTGAGAATTTCGGTGTAGCGGGAAAAAGAAGAATGCTTGGGAGAAATACTCGAGCGACGTCATTGGTCGCGTCGCGGTCATTCAGACCGAAATTCAACTTTAAAAAGCAATAAAATCATGAGAAAACACAGGAATGACTTGCAATTTCTGTAGACAGAAGGTCGAACAGTGAAGGTCAGTTACACGGCGTTTCACCATTGTATCTTTAAGGGGAGGTGGGTTAATAGGAAGCTAACGAATTTCGGCGGCGAATCGACCGACGCGCGAGTATTCCCGGGTTAAGAACATAGCCGAGACTATAGGGTCTACCCTAGCTTCTATTTCAAAATCAGACGCATATCCAGAACCTTTTTTATCATACAAAAGACGAACTGAAAAGACCAGGATTGATTTTAATTCTCATAACTCTTTTTCATATAATGTACCATTTACTATGTCAGAACTTTTAAAATGTTTGCAAGATAGTCGCTTATCTGCCCCAGGTCACGATGGCATCACCTATATCATGATCAAGCATTTGTCTGCACCTTCTCTTGACGCTCTGCTTTCTTTTTATAATAGAATTTGGATGGAACAGATTTTTCCTCGAGCGTGGTGTAGAGCTATTGTGATTCCTTTTCCTAAACCTGGAAAAGATGCTTCCAATCCAAGTAATTATAGGCCTATCGCACTCTCTAGCAACCTTTGTAAATTACTTGAAAAAATGGTCAGTTGCCGCCTCGTGTATGTTTTAGAGACTAACCATATGCTAACTGCTTTTCAAAGTGGTTTTCGACGAGGTAGGTCAACTATCGATAACTTACTCCATCTTGAACACTATATTCGAACAGCCTTTCTCAAACGCAACCATTTGGTGTCAGTTTTCTTTGACATGGCGAAAGCCTATGACAGAACATGGCGATACGGAATTCTCAGAGATCTTTTTAACATGCACTTCCGCGGGAACCTGCCAATTTTTATCAAAAATTTTCTTGCCATTCGACTTTTTCAAGTCCGAATTGGGGGCACTTTGTCTAGCTTTTATGAACAAGAGGAGGGTGTACCCCAGGGAAGTGTCCTGAGTGTCACCCTCTTTGCTATTAAA
Organism: Maratus speculifer; assembly: GCA_964019185.1. Lineage (NCBI taxonomy): Eukaryota > Metazoa > Arthropoda > Arachnida > Araneae > Salticidae > Maratus > Maratus speculifer. Next base: position 249,256,900 of record OZ025301.1, read on the forward strand.
ATAAATGACATCCTTAAGCAGCTTCCTCCCTCAGTGAAAGGAGATTTATATGTAGATGACTTCCGTATCATGTGTATGGGACAGGATATCCGTTTTATTGAAAGACAGTTGCAAATTGCAATCACTCATATTATTAATTGGACTAATAAAAATGGTTTTATTATATCTCATGACAAAACTTCTTGTGTGCATTTTTGTAGACGTAGGGATCTACATCCAGATCCTGAAATTTCTATTGGTTCAACCCAAATACCTGTTGCGGACAGTGTTCGCTATTTGGGTTTAATTTTTGACAAGAAACTTACTTTTTTACCTCATATTTTAAACTTACGGACGAAATGTGAAAAATCACTGAATATACTTAAAGTACTTTCTAACACTTCTTGGGGAGCAGACCGTACTTCTCTTATTAAAATATACAGGGCTGAGATCCGGTCAAAGATCGACTATGCCTGCCAGGTCTATGGCTCAGCTAGAAAATCTGTTCTTGAAAAACTTGACACAGTGCACCATAGCGCACTTCGTGTTTGCTCTGGTGCATTTCGTACATCACCTGTTTTAAGCTTATATGTTGACTGTAATGAACCTTCATTACATTATACCCGTGAAAAACTTTCTTTGGGGTTGTTTTACCGTCTCCTTTCACATCCTAGTCATCCACTTCATACATACATTTTAAACTCTGACAATGATATTCTTTATCAAAATCGTCCATCTTGCGTCCCGTCTTTAGGAGTCAGAATGAGAACCATAATCAGCAATAGCCCTTTGAATAACATTGAGGTGAGCACATATCCATTGCATATGTATCCTCCCTGGAATCCACCTGTTATCACAACCCTCCATTCTTTTAAAAATTCCCCCCAGGGGGATACCTTCTTTAGGTATTCACGGGCTTCACAACCCCGGGGCACCTGAGTGATCTTTCTCCTTTCCTTTTCCTCTTACTTCTTTGGTCTTCCTTTCCCCTTTGTTTCACTCTCATTGTGGTTTCCTCTTCGGAGGTGAGGGCAATTCTGCATGAGCCGATACATCCTGTATATCGACTCATGGAGAATTGTAAACCACCCACGTGTTGGCCGTGCGTGGCGACCCGTGTCCCTGGAAAGGGGGATCCTGGCAGTTGAGGAAAACCAACACACTGCTTTGGCCTCTGCTTCAGGTAGACGGGAGGTGCATTTGGTCCCGTATGCATCAATCGGCTGGTCAGCTGGTTTTTGTCACTGGCTTTAGGGATCAAGTGATCGAGCAACTACTAGTCATCTCGTTAAGGGTGGAGACTGACATAGGGTTGTCTTGTGACCGTATGGGCCCAGGTTAGCACTGGTGCACGAATGTGCATCCCCTTGTAGGGCTCGGGAGTGGGTGGTGCGGCCGGGGTCTGAATTTTATTTTATCTACTATGGATGGAAATACTTCACTTCCTCCTTCTCTCTCTTGTAGAGAGCAACAAATGTCACAGAATTCTGCTTTCACTCGATATTTCATAATTAAACGCACTGATAGCCACTCTGATAGTTCCTTTGGAAAAACATCGCCATTTCTCATTGCAAAAACGTTCCAGTCTGTCTTAGGGGATGGCCACACTCTCAAAAAATTACAATCAGGAGATTTACTAGTAAAAGTATCTACAGCTAAACAATCGCAGTTTCTCACTAATTGCTCTACAATAGGCACATTTTCCGTTTCTGTACAAACACATAAATCTCTAAATACAAGCCGAGGTGTCATCTCTGAACCAGACCTATTATTCTCTACAAAAGATGAACTCTTAGAAAATTTAAAAGATCAAAATGTCCTTGATGCACGTCGTATCACTATCCGTCGGAATGGACAAATCCTTCCTACAAAGCATGTCATTCTCACTTTCAATAGTCCTACTTTACCAACTAGAATCAAAGCCGCTTACCTGAATTGTCCTGTCAGACCTTACATTCCTAACCCTCTCCGTTGCTTTAAATGCCAACGTTACGGCCATACTAATGGTACATGTCGTGGATCTCTTACCTGCGCACGTTGTGCAGAAGTGGGCCATGACAATAAAGATTGTAAAAAAACCGAACGTTGTGCAAACTGTAAGGGAGATCATACTGCATATTCCCGTACTTGTCCTAATTGGAACCGAGAAAAAGAAATTATCACAGTTAAAATTACTCAAAATTTGTCTTATCCTGAAGCTCGCAAACTTGTAGAAACCAGAACCCCATCTGTCGGAATTTCTTACTCCAGCTTACTTAAAAACCAATCAAAATCTGTTAGACATGTAAGCACCCAAACTGATTCCTCATATCCACCTAATAGATCTACTAAATCACAATCAACTAGCACACCAATTAAAGAAACACGTGATGTCTGTCTCCCTACTAAATTGTCTGGAACCCCTAAATTAGAACGCTGGCTACCATCCACAGAACCGGTTAAAATAATTGGTGTAGAAAAAAGAGAACAGAAATTAAATTCTCCATCCAAAAAATCATCTGATCCCCAAACTAATATCAAAGCTGGAACCTGTACAAAAATATCGCCTAAGTCCAACACGGTCCGACCCAACTCTAGTCAAATAGTGAAAACTGGTGTTCAGAAAGAAGGAACCAAGGCTGGGATCCAAACTGCTACAAAATCAAAAACATTACAAAAATCACATATGCTTAAAAAACAATCAGATACGATAAAAACCCCAACTCCAGCAACCCCACGGCGGAAGACTGTCGTTAAAAGATTGCAAAATTCATCGCTCAGCCCATGCAAAAGAAATTTTAAAGATCCCAGACAACTGCAGCATTATGTCCAAGAAGCTATGGAATCCGAGTCTTACGGCAGTGGCTCGGATTCAGACGAAAACACAATTTTTGAAGAGCATGTGCCTGGTTAAATTAATTTTTTTATTGGTCTTTGTTGTAGTTGTATTTTAGGTTTTCTGTAGTACTTTTCCAATTTGGTCATCGTGTCATTATCTTACTGTTTTAGAATTTTAACTAGTTTTAGCATTTTATTGTTTTTACAATTTTAAATATATTTGTCAGGTTTTGATTGGTTTTTAATTTCATGTATCACCGCCTTGCCTTTATCAACTTAACTCATATCTACAACATATTTTTATTTCAACTTTCACTTTTTACATTTTATTTTAAAATTTAACCTTGTCTTATTCATACCATGTTCTTGGCGCAGCATGTCCCACAGGGGACCTTGCGCCAGAAAACTCCATTCAACCAACCAACCATCCTTTTAAAAATTACGATAAAAAGAATTTACCTGCTGCTGCTTTTCAACAATTATTTGCTGCACACCGTGCAGATTATAAAAATTTTATCGAGATTTATACAGATGGCTCAAAGAGTGGAAATGGTGTTGGCTGTGGCGTTTTTTGTAATAATATTTCTTTAAGTTATCAGCTTCATCCTTCTGTTTCTATATTTACAGCTAAATTAATTGCAATAGAGAGAGCCATGGTTCACATATCTAATCATAATAATACATCCTTCATCATATATACTGACTCAAATAGTTCTATTGACGCACTTAAATCTTTTAAAAGACATGCTTATGTCACTACCATCCTGGATTTTTATATTAAATTGACTAGACGAGGTTATAATATTTTATTTTGTTGGATACCTGGACACATGGGTATTCCTGGTAATGAAAAAGCAGATGCGGCAGCAAGGCTTGCTCTTAACCCTTTACACCATAAAGTACCATTCTCAGACACTAAACTAATTATAAATCACTTTATTCATAATAACTGGCAAGAAAGTTGGAATTTAGAAATCAATAATAAACTACATTATATCAAACCAATTATCTTGACCTGGCCTCCAAACTATCCAAGAAAAACAGATGTTCTTCTGACTCGTCTGAGAATTGGACACTCTAGGATGACCCATAAACATCTTTTATTGAGGGAGGATGCACCCATGTGTCCACACTGTCATTTTGATTATCTTACCATTCATCATATTTTGACGGACTGTCCGGGTCTCCGGCACCTTTATAGACTCTATTTTAAAACTTCATCACCACTATTGACAAACCTCATTGGGGAAACACCCCATGGGGCACTCTTTGCTTTTTTAAAACATGCGGGCTTTTATTTTATGATTTAAGACCTCTTTAAACTTTAACTTTGACATTCCTTTTTTGGCAATCTGGATGGAAACCCCATCCAGATGCCTTTCTTGATACTAGCACCTTTACAAAATACTTGTCTTTAATTTTTTAAATGTTTTTTATAGTTTTTCGACTATATCTGGATGGGATATCCCATCCAGATAGCCTTTTCTATTTCGGTTGTTTAACCCCATGTTTTTTATATTTATGTCTTTGTTTGGCGCAGCATGTCCCTAAAGGGATTTTGCGCCATTAAACTCTATACAACCAACCAACCGACCAACCAAAAACTTCTTCCTCTCATAAACACAGAAAATCATGGTGGAATAGTGACTGCCAGGCGGCAAAAAAGAAACAACAAAAAGCTTGGGGTCTTTTTCGGAGGTACCCAAATAACAATAACTACATATTATATAAAAAAGCAAAAGCTGAAGCTAGAAGAGTGCGACGTAAAAGCCAACGTGAATCCTGGGTTAACTATGTATCAAGCATAAACTCAAATACCTCCAGTAAAGAACTGTGGGCTAAAGTGAAAAAATGTATGGGCATTTATTCAGAAAATCACATTTCTATTTTAAAACATAATGGTCAAACTATCACCTCTCCTAAGAACATAGCCGAGACAATAGGGTCTACCCTAGCTTCTATTTCTAAATCGGACGCATATCCTGAACCTTTTTTATCATACAAAAGACGAACTGAAAAGACCAGGATTGATTTTAATTCTCATAACTCTTTTTCATATAATGAACCTTTTATTATGTCAGAACTTTTAAAATGTTTGCAAGATAGTCGCTTATCTGCCCCAGGTCACGATGGCATCACCTATATTATGATCAAGCATTTGTCTGCACCCTCTCTTGACGCTCTCCTTTCTTTTTACAATAGAGTTTGGATGGAACAGATTTTTCCTCGAGCATGGTGTAGAGCTATTGTGATTCCTTTTCCTAAACCTGGAAAAGATGCTTCCAATCCAAATAATTATAGGCCTATCGCACTCTCTAGCAGCCTTTGTAAATTACTTTAAAAAATGGTCAATTGCCGCCTCGTGTATATTTTAGACTAACCATATGCTCACTGCTTTTCAAAGTGGTTTCCGACGTGGTAGGTCAACTATCGATAACTTACTCCATCTTGAACATTATATTCGAACAGCCTTTCTCAAACGCAACTATTTGGTGTCAGTTTTCTTTGACATGGCGAAAGCCTATGACAGAACATGGCGATACGGAATTCTCAGAGATCTTTTTAACATGCACTTCCGCGGGAACCTGCCAATTTTTATCAAAAATTTTCTTGCCATTCGACTTTTTCAAGTCCGAATTGGGGGCACTTTGTCTAGCTTTTATGAACAAGAGGAGGGTGTACCCCAGGGAAGTGTTCTGAGTGTCACCCTCTTTGCTATTAAAATAAATGACATCCTTAAGAGCTTCCTCCCTCTGTGAAAGGAGATTTATATGTAGATGACTTCCGTATCATGTGTATGGGACAGGATATCCGTTTTATTGAAAGACAGTTGCAAATTGCAATCACTCATATTATTAATTGGACTAATAAAAATGGTTTTATTATATCTCATGACAAAACTTCTTGTGTGCATTTTTGTAGACGTAGGGATCTGCATCCACATCCTGAAATTTTTATTGGTTCAACCCAAATACCTGTTGCGGACAGTGTTCGCTATTTGGGTTTAATTTTTGACAAGAAACTTACTTTTTTACCTCATATTTTAAACTTACGAACGAAATGTGAAAAATCACTGAATATACTTATAGTACTTTCTAACACTTCCTGGGGAGCAGACCGTACTTTTCTTATTAAAATATACTGGGCTGTGATCCGGTCAAAGATCGACTATGCCTGCCAGGTCTATGGCTCAGCTAGAAAATCTGTTCTTGAAAAACTTGACTCAGTGCACCATAGCGCACTTCGTGTTTGCTCTGGTGCATTTCGTACATCACCTGTTTTAAGCTTATATGTTGACTGTAATGAACCTTCATTACATTATACCCGTGAAAAACTTTCTTTGGGGTTGTTTTACCGTCTCCTTTCACATCCTAGTCATCCTCTTCATACATACATTTTAAACTCTGACAATGATATTCTTTATCAAAATCGTCCATCTTGCGTCCCGTCTTTTGGAGTCAGAATGAGAACCATAATCAGCAATAGCCCTCTGAGTAACATTGAGGTGAGTACTTGTCCACTGCATATTTATCCTCCTTGGTACCCACCTGATATTAAAACCCTTCATCCTTTTAAAAATTACGATAAAAAGAATTTACCTGCTGCTGCTTTTCAACAATTATTTGCTGCACACCGTGCAGATTATAAAAATTTTATCGACATTTATACAGATGGCTCAAAGAGTGGAAATGGTGTTGGCTGTGGCGTTTTTTGTAATAATATTTCTTTAAGTTATCAGCTTCATCCTTCTGTTTCTATATTTACAGCTGAATTAATTGCAATAGAGAGAGCTATGGTTCACATATCTAATCATAATAACACATCCTTCATCATATATACTGACTCAAATAGTTCTATTGACGCACTTAAATCTTTTAAAAGACATGCTTATGTCACTACCATCCTGGATTTTTATACTAAATTGACTAGACGAGGTTATAATATTTTATTTTGTTGGATACCTGGACACATGGGTATTCCTGGTAATGAAAAAGCAGATGAGGCGGCAAGGCTTGCTCTTAACCCTTTACACCATAAAGTACCATTCTCAGACACTAAACTAATTATAAATCTCTTTATTCATAACTAGCTGACCCGCCCGGCGTTGCCCGGGTCCGTATTAACAATATTAAACGAACTTGAAATTTGTATGATTTTATCATTAACACGAAACATGCAGAAATGCATTGTCGAAATACGTGGCCACTGACTGTGTGAAAAATCGGTTTAAAAAACAGCCAATGTTAAGTTCTAAAAATACTCAAAATGTATCCAACGACTGCGTGATTTTCGTGTTAAAGTGTTGATATTTATCAAAAATCACTGTTAAGTCACGTAACTAATTATTTTTTTTTTCACATAGAAATTCCAAGTGAAATATTTTGAATTTCAAACTAATTATATCACTCTTAATTCCGACTATACCATGAATGAAATCGATACTCGCTGGTAGCTAAAATGTTGGTATGTAGTATTATAATTTCAAAGCCATTTAACAAAAGTAAGTGTTATTTTTAATCAAATCATGCGTAATGTTCACTCTTTGGATAAATTCCTAACCGTAAACTTTTGTACCGTAACCATAACATGCCTGTAACCTAACTTTGACTTAACAGTACTTTACCGTAAATTAAATATAACATAAATGTAACCTAGCCTTCACTTTATTGTAACATATCCTTATTCTAACCGTAAAACAAATGCAATTTAACTTTAACATAACTTTAACTTAATCGTGACCTAACTGTAACCTAACGGGATATTAAATATAATCAAAGATTTACCGTAATGTAATTTCAACCTAAATGTTACCAAACCATATTTTGGTTTCATGTCCATGGAAATTATTTTGTCTTCTTCGGATCTGGTTATGATTCATTAGAACACTTTTATCGGGTTCAGATTTCGTTCGGTTCAGATTTTAGGTATTTTTTGATATTGAGTTATAATGTTCGGGTCGTATTCATGTCCATGGAAATTATTTTGCCTTGATCGGATACAGTTATGGTTCTTTGGAATATTTTTGTCGGGAAATTTGTTTAAATTCAGATTTCGGCTTTTCTTCAAATGGAATTTTTGGGTTCGGGTTTTCTTGCGTGTTCACGGAAATTATGCTGGCTTGTTCGAATAAGAACATGCTTCACTGGAATATTTTTTTCAAGTTCAGATTTGGTTCTGTTCAGATTTCGAGATTTTTTCAAAGAATTCTTTTAGGTTCAAATTCGGTTCATGAGAATGTAAATTTTTTGTCTTATTCAGATCCGGTTACGATTCTTTGGAATATTTTTTATCATGTTCCGATTTGGTTCGATTCAAATTTCAGGTATTTTTTCAAATAGAATTTTTAGGTTCGGATCTCGTTCATGTCCACGGAAATTATTTTGTCATACTCGAATCCAGTTATGATTCTTTCGAATATTTTGGTCGAATTTAGATGTGGTTTGGGTCAAATTTCAGTTTTTTTTTCAAATCGAATTTTTTAGGTTCGAGTTGAATTTATGTCCATAGAAATTATTTCGTCTTGCTTGGATTGGGTTATAGTTCTTTGGAATATTTTTGTCAGGTCCAGATTTGGTTCAATTCAGATTTCAGGTTTTTTTCTTCAAATATAACTGTTGAGTTCGGGTCTTCTTGCATGTTCACGGAAATAATTCTGTCTTGTTCGAGTAAGGACATGCTTCACTGGAATATTTTTGCCAAGTTCAGATTTCGTTCAGTTCGCGATTTTTTCAAAGAAATTTTTTGGGTTCGGATTGTGTTCATGTCCATGGAAATATTTTGTCTTGTTTGGATCCGGTTGCGTTTCTTTGAAATAGTTTTGTCAGATTCAGATTTGGTTCGATTCATATTTCGGGTTTTTTCTTCAAATATAACTGTTGAGTTCGGGTCTTTTTGCATGTTCACGGAAATAATTCTGTCTTATTCCAATAAGGACATGTTTCACTGGAATGTTTTTGCCAAGTTCAGATTTGGTTCAGTTCACATTTCGTGATTTTTTTCAAAGAAATTTTTTGGGTTCGGACTGGGTTCATGTGCATCGAAATATTTTGTCTTGTTCGGTTCCGGTTGCGGTTCTTTGAAAGAGTTTTGTCAGATTCAGATTTGGTTCAATTCAAATTTCAGGTATTTTTTTGAATGGGAGTTTTAGGTTCGTATCGGGTTCGTGTCCACGGAAATTATTTTGTCTTACTCGAATCCGGTTATGGTTCTTTAGAAAACTTTGGTCAGATTTAGATGTGGTTTCTGTTAAAGTTCAGGATTTTTCAAACGGAGTTTTTTAGGTTTGAGTCGGGTTTATGACCATGGAAAGTAGTTTGTCTTGCAGGGATCGGGTTATAGTTCTCTGGAATATTTTTATCGGTTTCAGATTTCGTTCGAGTCATATTTCGTGTTTTTTTCAAGAAAATATTTAGGTTCGGAGTCAGATTTAATGCCCACGAAAATTATTTTTCCTCGTTTGAATCGGGTTATGCTTCACTTGAACATTTTTGCGGGATTCAGATTTGGTTCGGGTCAGTTATCATATCCATAGTCTTTTTCCAAACAGAATTTTTAGGTCAGGGTCGGGTTTATACTCACGGAAATTTTGTGTATCACGGATCGGAGTGTGGTCTGTTTTATTTTCTGGTTGGTATCGGGTTATGTTTAAATTAGTCTAAACATTAAGGTTATAATCAGTTTTGCTACTATTCTTTTTATAGCTACTAGCATACCCAGCCCGCTTCGCCGGGCTTAATTTGAAGGTTTATTTAATAATTTATGTGTATGGTACGCTTCCCGGACCATCGGCACTCCACGTGCGTCGGGTGAGCGTCAGAACAAACTTTCAGCATATACATATGGGTGGTTGTACTTGAATGCACAGACCTGCGCGTTTTTTTCTATCTTGCTTTTATACCTCTGGACCGAGTTGGCGCATTGCCAAGATTTGCTTCCTCTGGACCGAGTTGGCGCATTGCCAAGATTTGCTTTCCCCTGTGCCTCAATTAATTAATTAATTAATTATCCTCGGAATTCCTTTTATTTATAGAGATTTCTGAAATTGTCTTGGGGTGACGCAAAAAATGTAACTCTAAAATCCGCGACAGTAAGTCCCAATAAGCACCAACAAAACCATGTGCTTTGAAACTCCGATCAATTCAAACTGGTTTAAACCAGTATTTCTTTGTTTTTGTTTTTTATCTTTTAAACTGTTATTGAATAGATGACTAAAATTTCGTTTAAAAAATAACGTTTTGTGTCATTATTGCCTGCAATACACGATCAGAATGCATGAAAGATACAATTAGATCAATCATAGGCAAGAATTATTTGATTATTTTTATCATATTACATTGAAATATCAATATAGAAGAATCATTTAAGACTTTGCTTTAAAAATCAACATTCTTTCGTTAATGTCTTAAAATCGTCTGCACTCTGAAATCTAGATTTTAGATTAATATTATTATTTAAGTGTTCATACATGATTTTAAAAGAATCTTTTCATCACTATATTTTATATATTGACATGGAATTATAAATATGTTGTTAAGTCATAAACATTTTTCATCTACGTTATAAAGCATTAAAAATTTCTGAAAAAAAAAAAAGAGAAAATTTTTAGCAATACAATTTTTTACTTCAAATCATATGTTTTCAATATTTTATTTAATTTTGATTTGACATTTAATTAATTTTCCAATTTCAATTATTTTAAAAGCAAATATTTATTTTAATAAATAATATAATAGAAAAAAAAATCTAAAAAAATTACTATTTCTTCATAAAATATGCTTCAGCTGTAATTCATTTCTTCTAATTCGTCTTATTAATACAAAATTCCTTCCTCGTGCTTTATTTTGAGACATTAAAATTTCAGCGATAAATGGTTTCATATTGCAAACCCTTTTTTTCGGTTTACTTCGCCACCACCTATCTTTTTCCTCCATGGCGTACAGCAGAATTAAAAAAAATAAAGAGAATATTGCCCAGTTAAACTGATGGCATTGAGCTCACAGGCTACGCATACTAATTGTACATGACAGCCTTATATTTTCAAAGGTTAATTCCGTTCGGAAAACAAATTAAGAGGGGGAAACAGCTCTCCCCGTTTCCCTTTTTAGCACTTTCCAACAAAGTTGAAAAGTGCTTATGCATTCGGTTTGTCTGTCCGTCTGGCCGGATGGCCGTCTGTCCGTCTGTCCGCGATCTAACTCCCGTAAATATACTCGGATTGCTATGAAATTTTTATACGTTATTGAGTTTTACCCTAGCACAAACCCTATTGAAAATGAAGTATCTACCATGATTAGTTTATCTACAGAGAGAATCAAAAGTTTCCCATTACATTACGGCCTATGGGGAAAAATCGTTAATATACTCAAATTGCCATGAAATTTTAGGACGTTTTTGACGTTTACCCTAGCACAAGTCCTATTGAAAATGAAGTTTCTACCATGATTAGTTTGTCTACAGGGCGAATCCAAAGTTTCCCATTACATTACGGCCTATGGGGAAAAATCGTTAATATACGCGGATTGCCATGAAATTTTAGGACGTTATTGAAGTTTATCCTAGCACGAACCCTACTGAAAATGAAGTTTCTACCATGATTAGTTTGTCTACAGGGCGAATCAAAAATTTCCCATTGCATTGCGGCCTATGGGGAAAAATCGTTAATATACTCGGATTGCCATGAAATTTTAGGACGTTATTAATGTTTACCCTAGCACAAGTCCTATCGAAAATGAAGTTTCTACCATGATTAGTTTATCTACAGGGCGAATCAAAAGTTTCCTATTACATTAAAGGCCTATGGAAAAAAATCGTTTCAAAGGAATTTTAAAGATGTTATACCCTGTCAAACATATTAAAATATGCATTCTATAAAATATAAGGTGAAAATGTAGCTATTATTCATTTGCAGGGCCACACAAAAGAATTCCATTAGATAATGGTAAAAGGGGGAATTGTGTGACATATTTTAAAGATTTTAAGCTTTTTCATGTATAATAAAATTGATATATGTCACTGAAGCTTAATATAAATTATACGCTACTGTCTTGCATAATATGAAGTACATAGCATTTACAGGGCCATACAAAAGATTTCAAATTGTATATTCTTTCCGAAGTACCGTATATGTGTCTGATGATGGCTGATGGAGGGATGAAATGCATTTTAATTATTATATTTGCGTTTATATTTCGTTAAATATATGCACATTATATGGTGTGTATAAATGTTATAGTTGATATACAGGGCTACCCAAAAGAGCTAACCAACGTTACTGAATATGAGCGTAAATTATTTAAACGTGGTTCTTAAATAAGCTATGCATTTTTACGCTGAGCTGCATTCAATTTACTGAAAAATGTTTGCAGAATATAGATAAAGGGATATACAGGGCCACGCAAAGAATTCGGTACATGGACGCTTATGAATGATGATTTATGAGAATGTGATTTCAGTTGTTTTAAAAGTGTTTTAGTTTACAATAAATTTTAGCCTAATGCTGACTTGTAATAAAGGTACAATGTAAACTACAGGGCTGAACAAAAGTATTCAAGTATGTTTCCATCTAATAGTATGAATTGCTGAAAAAGAAATTTCAAGCTACTGGGTATTTTCTTGCTAAGCTAAATTTTCCCATTATATGAACTGACATATGAAATACTGGCTGTTCTAATGTACTGGAATACATATTTGGGTATATTTGGCTATACACTATTATTTCCCTAAATAACAAAGTTTTGTTAAAGATTTCATTAAGTGTTGGAAAGTGCTTCATAATCTATGCTTAACGCATGATTTTTCTTACTTGTTATACTTAATCATTGAACCCTGTAAACTGATCATCAGGGACATGCTTTATCATATTAAAAATCTATATACAAAATTCAGAGCAAATCGGATAATTCTTAATAAAAACCCATTTAGCATTTATATAATCTAAGAGGAGTCATCCCTCTCTTTTATACTTAACCATTAAACTTCCAAAACTATTCAGAGATTTGAACCAAATATGACAATTCTGCGTGAAAAACCCATTTATATAAATTAAGGGGAGGGGCATTAGAACCCCCGTTCCCCCTGTTTATACTTATTCAATGAACACCTAATAATAGTCACGGAATCGCTCCATCAGAATGTTCCTATATCTAAATTTTGAACGAAAACTTAATTCTGCATGAAAAACCCATTCATATCAATTAGGGGGAGGGGTATGAGCTCCCCGTTCCCCCTCTTATACATATCGAATGAACTCCAAAAACTAATCAGGGAAGCGTCTTGTCAGGATATACCTATGTACAAAATTTCAAGTGGATCGGATATTTTTATCATGAGTTATCGCGTTACGCACGAACGAACATACATACAGAACGGGCGGGCACATAAGCTCACAGGCTATGATAGCCTGTGAGCTAAAAACCCTTATTTAAACTGACAGTTTGCCAGTCTATGAATTTTAAAGGTCAGTCCCAGTTTTTAAAATTATTTCTGCGAAAATTTTATGCAACCAACCAATCATAAGAGAATGAAAAGGAAATAAGCTAAAAAAAGCGATTTTTTATGAGAGTGAGGTTTGGAATTTAATTAATTACTCAGTTAATAAATAGAATTTTGAAATTCTGAGCGTCAGGTGCATCAGGAGAGATATTGGGTATCATGCTTCGTACGTACCGTAGTTTTTGCTAACTATCGCAGACACACACACACACACACACACACACACACACACACACACACACACACACAGAGAGAGAGAGCGATTTGTTATTTTATTAATATAGATAACTGGCAAGAAAGTTGGAATTTAGAAATCAATAATAAACTACATTATATCAAACACACTATCATGACCTGGCTTCCAAACTATCCAAGAAAAACAGATGTTCTTCTGACTCGTCTGAGAATTGGACACTCTAGGATGACCCATAAACATCTTTTATTGAGGGAGGATGCACCCATGTGTCCACACTGTCATTTTGATCATCTTACCATTCATCATATTTTGACGGACTGTCCGGGTCTCCGGCATCTTTATAGACTCTATTTTAAAACTTCATCACCACTATTGACAAACCTCATTGGGGAAACACCCCATGGGGCACTCTTTGCTTTTTTAAAACATGCGGGCTTTTATTTTATGATTTAAGACCTCTTTAAACTTTAACTTTGACATTCCTTTTTTGGCAATCTGGATGGAAACCCCATCCAGATGCCTTTCTTGATACTAGCACCTTTACAAAATACTTGTCTTTAATTTTTTAAATGTTTTTTTATAGTTTTTCGACTATATCTGGATGGGATATCCCATCCAGATAGCCTTTTCTATTTCGTTTTGTTTAACCCCATGTTTTTTAATATTTATGTCTTTGTTTGGCGCAGCATGTCCCTAAAGGGATCTTGTGCCATTAAACCCTATACAACCAACCAACCAACTATTAATGGACACATCCAAACCACTATTATTGACATTTACAGTTGGAATCACTATATCTCTATGTCCATCTCTAGAGGTAACAATTACCGGCTCACACCGAGACAGCGCATCCCCCTCATTCCTATCAAGAGTAGCATTTATAATATCGTTAACCACATGCGGATGCATGGGCTCTTCATCAAAAATATCCACCTCAGAATCGCTCTCATTCTCATAACACACTTTCCTTCTCTTTATAACCACAGGGCTTTCATCAGCCCCGTCCTCACCAGAACTAAAATCATTATACCTAGCTAAAATCTTCTCAATCGCACCACCATCACTGCTACTCGATGAATTAAAACCATGGATATCATTTAGCGCATCATCACTACAAGTATCAGATATATTAAGATCGTTATTTTGATTAAAAACAGAAGTGGAAGACAAAACATTATTAACATTAAAAGAATCACCGGACAAAGTCACCGGGTTATTAGAAAAAAGTCCAGAAGGACCAGCCGTCTGAACATTCACCGGGTTATCCTCATGAGCCTCAACCACAGTTGGAAGACCATTATCGTCATTATACTTTCTCTGTATATCTTTTTTCCTATGAACCTGCTTATGGTTCGACAATCCACGATAAGTTGGATAAGAATCACCACAAATGTCACATACAAATTTACAAACCTCATCCGATTTGATAAATATAGGAACATTCTTAAAACAAGCATGATCATTGGCACGCTTACCCAAGTCTATATTGCATATACCACACCAAAAAATACTATCTTTGGGAACAAACTTATGAATAGATTTCATGTGCCTTAATAGGCCACCCTTAGCAGAGCGCCAGGTGCCAGACTTGATCTCAATGGCACATTTGCCCAACATGCATTTGAAGGGACATTTTATAGGAATGGTTCGACAATCCACGATAAGTTGGATAAGAATCACCACAAATGTCACATACAAATTTACAAACCTCATCCGATTTGATAAATATAGGAACATTCTTAAAACAAGCATGATCATTGGCACGCTTACCCAAGTCTATATTGCATATACCACACCAAAAAATACTATCTTTGGGAACAAACTTATGAATAGATTTCATGTGCCTTAATAGGCCACCCTTAGCAGAGCGCCAGGTGTCAAACTTGATCTCAATGGCACATTTGCCCAACATGCATTTGAAGGGACATTTTATAGGAAAAGTGAACTTAACATTATCACCCTCCAAAACTGGAACAAAATATTCAACTCTCTCAACCCCATCATTATTCTCGCACCGGCATCACTACGTGAGGCGCCGGAACGGCGGTTGGTACGAGAAGCCAATATGATAAAAACATAATCAAATACAAAAAGAAGTGAACCATGTTTAACAGAAACACCTCTCTATCAATATAGCTGAAAGTTTGTACACGCGTTCATCGAACGCTCAGCTGCCGACGCAGCGAGAGGGTACTGATACGGGAAACACCGCAACTCTACATAAAATCAAACAGACAAAAGCAAATTAAACAGTATAAAAGCCTACACAGTAGGAAGTTACTATAAACTAACATAAATCAGCTTTCAATGCCGATAGTCGAACAACAAACAAGACAAGAAAAAACCACTAAAATACAAATAAAACCAGATAAAAACTTTAAGTCCAATAAAATCGATAAAAGAGGCTAAAAACAAGTATAATAAAATCTAAAAGAGGTTAAAAGCTAACTCAAATAGTCAAAACTATTAAAATAAGTCCTAAAAGACGACGCAAAAAGCGAGTAGAGTCCGAAAAGAGAAAAAAAGTCCAATATGGCGTCCAACTCGCCACGTCAACACAGGAGAAGCACGGGAACAGCAAAATGGCGGACAGAACTCAGAGCCATACAACACTCCACCACGGAACAGGTACCACCAGCTGTCTCCAAGGCTCCGTCAGGCTCCACCAGTCGATGTTCCCACGATCACCGGCTTCTCAGGAATCGCCCTCGGCCTCCGGTAAGTCAGGATCAGCTCAGCGGTATCTGGTCACCAGCACAGTCCAGAGATTAAAATCAGGAAAATAACGAGAAAAATCACCTAAAAAAGAAAAAATAATGTTAAAATTCTACTTATTAAGCTGATAAGAACAGACCCTACGAGATAATATTAAAAAGGTGTGGATTTGTCGTTAAAACATAAAAACTTATTTTAAAAAAAAATGTGTCCATGTGGATTCACTTTGGTGAGAGACTCACCTTAGTCTGTGGTGATTCGAGATCACCTTTGTTCAGTTTAAAAACTTTATTTAAAAACACACATATATACATACAATATAATAGAAATACAAACAGAATAGAGAACAGGCAGTAAGAAGAATCGGTTGGCAGAAGGTTACTGAGGGATCCCGCTTATATGCTCATGATAGATGTCCCTGGAGAATCCAATAGTTTCGCTCACCATTATTTTTTTCATTAATTTAAGATATTTTTTAGAGCAGATTCTCCTAAGGACTCTATCATTAGCAGGATCCCATGAGCCAAGGGCCCCGACGACAACAGCCTCGACAATGACATTCCGGCCTCCTTCTGATAATTCATTAGCCAGCTGCGAATACTTCTCTTGTTTAGCTCTTCTGGCATCAGTAAAGGCGTCAAGACCGTTCTCAAAGGGGACCGTGGCATCAAAAATGATAATGTCATTCCCTTTCTGCACAACCAAATCAGGACGTAGATTTTGAGTCCCCAGTATTTGGTCCTCTCCCAGCACGGTCCACCTCTCACTAGCAGCCTTCTTGATTCTTGCTACTATAGCATTATGTCTTCTTCTGTAGAGGGTACTGTGGACCATGCAATGGTCGAGGACATGGGGCAAAGTCTCAGGTCTGGGGCATCTTCGGCACATCTTGTTAACCGGTCCAGGGTTACGAGCAGTTGGACGATTGTATGCATTAAGTTTCACCAGGCCAAGTCTGGCACGATGGATGAAACGCCAGTCCTTGAACCTGGTGAAAGCCCCATCAGTAAAAAAATGTGAAGATTCCCTGGACGCGGCAACACATACATTTGTTTTACCTTGGTGCGGATGGTTCCTGAGCGAGAGGGTTCGGTCTTTTCTAAATTTGTTCCGTAATACTGAAAAAACCTTCTGCCTGTCACCCACGACCTCCTCACCAACCAGCAGGTCAACCTCACGATTTTCTCCAATGTTCCATTTAATCTTCAATCTATCAGTGGCTTGGCGAGCTCTAGTCCAAGTCGTCGTATATTTATTCGAAGTACACATTTCAGCGAGGGGCACAGAGTTAAAAAATCTTGTTTATTTTGGACCCTGGTGCAATTATACCTATAGTCCGCATCCTCACTCAGCTCCCCCCAAGCCATATCACGGATAATAAAATCTTTCGCCAGCACAGTCCAGAGACCCTACGGTACAATTTACAATGTGTGGCAGTCTGTGGCTAAACCCCCCAACACTAAGCCCAATGGGTGTGTCCATGTGGATTCTATGGTCTAAAACTAGACCTTGTCTTTAGGCCTTATCTCGACCTTTACAAACTTTATTTAACAGGGAACTTTATTTACAATAAAAGAGACAAATACAAATATAAAATACAATATATAACATTAAAATACAATATAAAACAATACACTGCAGACATCGACCAGGAATGAGCACTAGACCCGGCGACCACCAGAGCTCTGTGGGATCCTCCGAATGTGCTCGTCGTAGGCATCTCTAGAATGGGCAATAGTTTCACTAACTATAATCTTCTTCATAATTTTAGAGTACCTACGCGAGCAAATCCTCCTTATTACTTTATCATTCTCGGGATCCCACGAGCCAAGTGCCCCCACGACAATGGCCTGTACAGAGGCAACCTTTCCCTCACGGGATAACTCCACAGCAAGGTTATTGTACTTATTTTCCTTAATTCTTCTGGCCTCCACAAATGCTTCCAGACCATTCTCGAAGGGCACAGTAATGTCTAATATGAGAATTTCATTGTTTCTCTGGATCACCAGGTCAGGACGAACGTTTTCAGTTCCTACCACCCTGTCCTCTCCCAGCACGACCCATCTATCCAAAGCAGCTATCTTTATTCTTTTAACAATATCGTTATGCCTTCTTTTATAGATAGTGGAATGGACCATGCAATGGTCAAGGACATGGGGCAGGGTCTCTGGCTTCCCACATCTTCTGCACCGTTTATCAACCGCGCCGGGGTTTTGGTTAGTGGGGTGCTTATAAGCATTCAGGTCAACAAGACCCAAACGAGCTCTATGAACGAATCTCCAGTCTTTAAAATGTGTGTAAGCGCCCTCACTAAAAAAGTGCGAACTTTCCCCAGCCGCGGCAATACACTCATTAGTTTTACCCTGATGTGGGTGACTTCTCAGCGCCAGGGTCCTACGTTTTCTGAAGATTTTTCTTAGAGTACTGAAAACGAGATTCCTCTTGCTAATCGTCTCCCCATCAGCAGCAATTTCAATTGCAGAGTTAAGGTCTATACTCCAACTAATATTGAGTCTACTCGCAGCCTGCCGAGCGCGGGTCCACTGCGAAGTGTATCTATTTGAAGACGTACCACCAGGGACCGAATTGAGAAAATTCTGCATGTTGTTAAAATCAGTTGTTTGATACCTATAATTAGCCTCTTCAGCGAGCTCCTCCCACGCAATGTCACTGACGATCTGATCTTTGGATGAGAGCAACTTAAACCCCCCATCAACAATAGCTATATCTGAATCCTCTGCAGCCAACGGTACCGCGAAGAGACCATCATCTCTATGACCATATATGTACTCGTTGGCTGCATTGGGAGGGAGGCCAAGTGCCCTCTTGATCGCAGGACGAATGCATTTATCAATACTGTGCCAGTCTTTCTTGGAAAGCTGATCAGTACGCATAAGAAATAACAGTGAAGGAAAAAAGAAAGTCTTTAGACAATCAATACGTTGCCACGGCGCGAGTTTCGACAGCATGATCTTCATAGCCCTAGTTTTCAAATTCTCGACCGTAACTAAGTCACGAGGGACAAAAGCCCCAACCGGTTTACCTAAAAATATAGCTGGAGTTGATGGAATATAAAACAAGAATTCCATCGGGGTTGAATGTTTAGCAGAGTCGCGTTAAAAACAGTGTCAGCGTTTGCTGATTTTTAACCCCATAAGTAATTAAATTTAATTTTAACGTAATGCCCAAATGAATATCTAATTAAATGTTTAGTCAAGAATAAACTTAAATCAAATGAAATAATGACATGCAAAATTAAAACTTAACAATCAACATTTATTAGTTCGTAAAATAAAATAAACATAAAATATAAAAACACAAATATAAGTAAAAATATATTGCATCTCTAATCAAATCATATTTAAAACAAAATATATTTTCTTTCTATTAAATCAATAAACCAAATATATAAATAAGTATATTGTAAATTAAAATATATCAAGATAAACAAAATTGAACTTATCTGTAAGCAAAATAAGTAAAGATTTAAATAACATTTTATAAGTCCTCTATTGTCTTGATTAAGTGAACTGGAGCTTGCTAAATTAAAAACTGGAAAATGGTTTCAGTTCCAAAAGAAAAATACATCTAAGTCAAATTCATCCGTCGATAAAGTTCCAAAAATTCCATGTACAAAAACCGAAGTGGAAAACAACAGTACTTCCTTACGAGATAATAGCCAAAACTTTCCTGAAGAAGGCGAGGGTCAAAAGTCCAAGGCACGAAATCTCAGGGTCCCTTCTACCCGAACATCTCTTGACATCTCATCATTCCAGGTCAATGATCTCTCGTCAATGTCGGACATCTCCCTCTAGCCTCCAGATGAAATTAGAAATATAGTTTCACATAGCCGAATATCTTCCGTAAGTTTAAATGAAAACGTGAAAGCATAATGAAATGCCATTACCAGATGAAAGTTCTACTTCAACTGATGACTTAAACTACTGTATTGAACGATGTATTAAACGAATTAAATAAATGACTTGACCGACGACACATATGACTTCCAGATAACATAACACAACATTCAATAGACGAAACTAAAACAGAAACAATAAAAAAATACGAAGCTGATAAAAACTACGAAGCTGCTTTACGCCGGCAAGACTGAAGTATATATACTTCTCAGACGGATTGAACACCAGCTTTCTCCCCGCCGAGAGACACACCCACCAATCACTGAAAGATGAATGGCTGATGAGATCGTTACGTCTGATCGCGTAAGCGATTACGTCATCGACTCTCATCGCTACGCCTCCACATGGCGATATGGGGAACTATGTCAAAAGGCGGTGTTTACTATTGAAAGGTGTGTGAAAAATATAAATCTGCCGGGAAATATAAATTAATATAAAACCAAAGTTTAATTATACAATTTATAGATAACAATTAACCAGAAATGAGACTTCTATTATAAAAAGGTAAGTGTACTTTAAATTATATTTAATTATAAATAAAGGTGATTATTGTAATTATTTACTGTAAATTTAAGTCTTATATGAATGAAATATGTAATGATTAATGGCTGGATGAAATGGCCTGACTCTCACACTAAAGGACATTTCTTACAGTAAATGTCAACCAAAAGATAGTTACTACAGTGGCAAGAACACAGGGTCTATTTCCTATCAGGAGTGCCGTCCTGTATAGTGGGAAGCGACACCCCATCAAGAGAAAATACTGTATTCCTGCAACCCGCCGGTGCCTTACAAGAGTAATGCATCGTCGCGCATTTTTTCGGGTTAAAATTGAGTCCTACCTTCTTGGCAAGAAGATTTAGCAGCCTGAGAAGGGCCTGCAGGGTCCGCGTATCTTTAGCAATGACTAACATATCGTCCGCGTAGGCGAGTATGTAATGGAACAAATTCCTACTCGGCGGATCCCCACAGGACCCCTCTTTTTGAATGCGGCGCAATAAAAAATCAATAGCAATAATAAATAAAATGCCGCTCAGAGGATCGCCCTGTTTGACCCCGGTGGCTGCCGCACGCGGGGTCGAGAGCCCAGCAGAAGTCTTATACTCAGTATACGCATTATTATAGAGATCTTTGATAATATTGATGAAGTCCTCCCCCGCACCACAAAGCTTTAAAGCTTCAAAGATCACCCAGTGCGGGAGAGAACCAAAAGCATTGGATAGATCCAATGACGCAAAAAATATATCCCTTCTCTTCTTCTTGAACTTTCGAATCACATTATCAAGTATAAAGTTATTCTCGAAGACCCCGTCATGCGGCAAAAAGCCTTTCTGATTAAAAGATAGAATGTCGTGATCTTCAATCCACTTGTACATACGACGAGAAAGGCAGCTGGCATACAATTTATAAATAGTATTCCCAAGTGCTATCGGGCGCCAATTGCCGGGGTCTTCCTTGTCCCCCTTTTTATAAATGCCGATTGTGGTTGTTTTCTTCCAAGTGGCGGGGACAGCTTGGAATTTCAAACATAAGTTGTATAGCGGAGTCAATATTTTAGCCTTCGGGTCTAACTGTTTTAAATGGTTGTATGTTATACCATCAGGACCCGGAGCAGTGTTTTCGCAGGCTCTCAACCTCTTCGAAATTTCTTTTGCAGTAAACATTTCAGTGTTCATGGGAATTGGTGCAGGCTCACTTTCTTTCATAAATGAGGTATCTTCTGGAGCACTGCAACTTTCAGCATTATAGTGGTCCGCAACCCGCTCCGGGTCGAGATGGCAAAAATCAGATTGTTCATCATATATTATTCTTAAAGCCTTTCTTCTGTTTCTACGGTATAATCTTTGTATACCTTTCGCATCATCAGCAGTAATCTGTTTGGATGGACGGGCTGCCCCGCCACCGGTCTCGGATTTAAAATTCAATTCTCTCTTCATCGATATCATCAAATCTTCCACAACAGCCTCAAATTCAACAAAGTTTGGGCTATTTTGATTCAACAGTTCATTAAACCTGCTTGAGAAACGATCAATAAACCCCGGCTCAGCCGGAATAGCCTCGGGAATAGGTATGCCAGCTCCTATGCCACCAGGGTCAAAATCCCCGGCACCCCCATCCTCCTCAACATCACCATCAACTTGCTCCAATGGGTCATCATTTAGAGTCTGACTCCCAATGTCTAGACTACTCTCGTCATTAATATCAACTACATTATTGGCTTGATCACTGGAGGTGCCATTACTAATCTCGTTAACAACAGGGCGATCATGAGACTCATCCAAATTCGTAGAGGGCACGCCCAAATTATCAACACCATTATTACCCAGTAAATTTTCAGAGTTAAAAAGTACAGCTTGATTAAAAACACCACCTACACCATTAAAATTATTATCATTTAAAACCTGACCCCCCAAATTACCATTAAAAGAATTCAAGTTAAAATCAGAATCATGATTAAAATCATTTTGTATAACGTTAAAATCATTAGTCGGCACGTCGCCTAATTCACCGGGATTCTTCACATCACTACATTCATCACTAAGGTCACTTACATTGACCTCCATATTACTCGAGGGCGCAGCCTCAACATCAGCCTGCACATCATTCAGCACCTCAACAGGCCGTCTATCCTCCTTAACCTCACTATTAGGAACATTAACCGAACTCCCACTCGTGACATTAAAAATGGATATACTCTTATCATAAAACGAAACACCAGGGATCTTACTATCCCCGTTGCTATCATCCAAACTCGGCCGGGCACGCCGTACTGTCAGCTTACTGGACACAGCAGCAGCGCGGGGGAGTCGAGAAGGGCCGGGAGCAGGAGCATTAATATTAACATTAAAATCATGAATAATATTAGAGTCATTAAAAGTCTGATTTAATGAAAATGACGATGGAGTATATACAGATGAATCGTTTCGAGAAGGCCTATTAATAGGCGAATGATCATTAATAAAAACATATGAATTATGAGATGAACTATTTACATTAGATGAATTAAAATCTTTTGTAGAGGTTAAAATATTTACCAACTGATCAACATCACTGTCGCTCACAGAAACCCCCAAACTTTCCAATTGCCTGTCCACATTCTCAATTTCATCCTTAATAGCATTCCCATCATAGGGTAACCCATTTCTCTTATTGTATTTATTTTGTAATTCTTTATTCTTATGGGCAGTTTTGTGATTACTCAACCCCCTCCAAGTAGCGAACGACTCGCTACACTTGTCACAAGGATAGGGGAGAGGTGCACTCGAACAAAGAAAAAAGGGCCTATCCCTAAAACAGGCGTGAGTCGCAACAACACGGCCTAGTTCGATATTGCAAAGACTACACCAATTAGTACGCGTAGGGGTCCCAACTTTATGGATGTCCCTCATATGTCTAACCAAACTATTAACGGTGGCAGTCCAAGAGCTATTTTTAATTTTCAGTTTGCAATTGCCTATCATGCATTCAATCGGCACTCGCAGTGGAAAGTACACAGTTAGGTTATTCCCACGCATTGTAGGATTACGAAAAGTTTCGCTATCACTGGCATTACCTGGGTCGCTAAGAAGCCCCCCGGTGCTAGAAGAAGCCATGGCCACATTCCTTTTGGCCATTTACAGTCTGCACTAGAATACAAAGTACAATTATCAGTATCAAATATATTCAAAGTTATAATCATATTCAATTAAAAAGCACATCTAAAAACATTAAAACCGTGGTTGTAAATGACCACTTGTACAGAATAAAAACTTTAAAAACTTTAACATTATCGTTAAAATCACAACTAACACAACAATTAATTAAAAACAGCAATAATGATTTACAGTGTTTAAAGTAACACCGATCTCATATATATGATGAAAGTTAGTTCCCTCTATCATCGAACTCTCACCAAGGTACGATAGCCTTCGGCCACAGACCGCTTTGTACCGCAGGGACCGCGTCACTATTACAAAATCTAACATTCACTAACAAAAGAGATAAAATAATTTACAATTTTAATTGAATTAACATTCACATACATTAAAACAACAAAATAAATTAACTTTAAAACCCTTCAACTAAAGCGCAAGAAAACTTCAAAACAAGCGCAAAATCACTACAGAAGTTAAAGTCCCAATAAGGGCATATAAAATACAAAATATTAAAGTCCAAAAAGGAAAGTTCTATAGATATCAATAATTAGTCCAACATATTTCAATTTTATGCATCAAAATGCAGCAAAAGAGTCTCAAAAGACTAATAAATCACAAAAGTACTCCAGAAAAGCAAGATGTCTGCCGGAGGGTGGAATGTGTCATCACTACAAGGGTAGTGATGACGGGGTTTTTAAAGAAAGCTTAGTAAATATAGCAGAGGCATAAAATGCAGTGTGGAAACGTTACTGATTTTTGAAACCCCAGAAGTTTAAAAACTAATTATATGAAATAAATTAAATGAAAAAGATAAATGTGGAATCTTAAATAAAGATGACAGATTAAAAACAATAAGCATTTATTTAAATAATTAAAAAGGCATTGATATACATAGTAATAGGTTTATAAAATTCATCAAGTTATATTTCATATTAAAAAAAAAGGATATAACTAACAATTACTTATCTTAATATGTAAAATCCCCATGACACATTGTTTCTCCAATAAAAAGTAAATATAAAGTTGACCATTTAGCAAAGTATCAGAGCTCATCAACATAATCATTAAACTAGCTGGGCCTTGACATTCGGAAGAAAAATAGCGAAAACTTTAAAAGACTATTACGTCATTTATTATTCATCAATCGTCCCCTGCACGACGTCTATTACTCGAACCATAATATCTTTCTTTCACCCAACAGTTCATGAAGAAAAGTTCATCGGAGTTCTAACACATCACCACAGTATGTCGTCAATAAACTTGAAAAAAAACGATGAAAAAGCGAATTCGACTTAAAAACAGAAACTCCATTTCTCTATTATTTAAAAGACGACATCAAGCCATCACTTATTACCACATGAACTGAACTTAACATTGAGAGAACATCTGCTGTACTTGACTAACACCAACAACAACTGGGACGATGAACACCACAAGAGTTAAAGAGAACAGAAAGTCGAACTATTTATCTCCCGCCGATACTAAAATATCCGGCAGTACGCATGTCCGTACTCTCGTCCTCCAATTCCCAAAGCTCAATGTGCCAATACGAAATAAGGGGATGTGAATCGTGGAAGTACATCACGATTACGTCACATCCGAACGCCCTCTAGCAGTATTGGCTGAAACCACTCAAAAGAGCATGAGCTAAGCTAGACATGTGGTCAATGATACGGCAGGTTATTAATTTCAATTATTGTGAACCGAAAATAAAAATAAAAAGAACTATTTTATTTATTAATAAAGTAAAAACAGAAAAGGAGTTATCTATTGTAAAAAGGTAAGTTTTTATGTTTCTTTAAGAATAGAAATAAAAATCCTGTTAAATTTAAATAAATTAAGTATATGTTCACCAGAGGAAATATTTATGTGGAAGTAGGAAAACAAGCATGTATATTAAACATGATTCTAATGTTATTTATGCAAGGTGATAAGAAACTAGGGTTCCAATTCCTGACAGAATGGGGCAAGATGGACGCCCAACAACAACCTAGGAGCAATTCTCGAGGAAGAAGACAAAAATGGCGAAGTAGAGAAAACACGGGTAGCCAGCCACTTCAAGAACCAGAAGACAACCCAAGCCACGCCTCCAACCTCAAGCACTTGAATCACAAAGAGGCTCCCAGGCAGTTATAGTGCACACGATCACCGGCCTCTGGAGAATCGCCCTCGACCTTCCGCCGCGCTCGGTATCCGGTCTCACAGCCAAATTAAAACCAGGATAAAATCAGCAAATCAACAAAATACCTGTAAAATAAAAAAGATAATGTTAAAATTGAATAAGAATTAAGCTGATAAGAACAGATCTCAGGGAGAGCATGATGCCGGTACTTATATTAGGTGTACACGACCAAACTCCACATCATAGACCTGCTCACACACACCATACACACAAACCACACACGCGATTATCACTTATTACGTGATAATCATAAAAAATAAACAAAAACTCCCAACGCTCAGGCCACGCCCCCAGCATCTCCTCCGTCCGAGGAGGGAGGAGGTGCCAAGGCCGTGCTCCGAGCAGAGGGAGGAAAGGACGGACCAAGTGGAAGAGCCGAGGCTGTTCCGCATCCGTCAGAGAAGAAGCCCGTCTTGGCTCCGCCCTCCGAAGCTGTCTCATCCGCGAATTTAACAGCAGGGGAGGACGTTTCCAAGCCAGGTGAACACGCGGCCGGGCCAAGTGACGCCACCGAAGCGGGGTCGCACCCGGCAGAAGAGATGGGAAGTTGTGAAGCCCCATTGCGGCGACCATGCGCCCCAACAGACAGACAGGGGTCCTGTGAGTTGCCTAATACAATTTCAAAGTTTATTTCACTTGAAGGCGTGGCTTCGTTTGATATAGATGAGAGTGGGTGTGGGGGCCCAGAATTGTCCACTGAAGTAGATTTAAGCCTCAACGAGGTCTTAGCACGTCTAGAAGCAGTATTTGTTGATAGAGAATTGTTATTCAAATTAGGAGGAGTGTCCATAAAGTCCGCACTCGTGGAGGCAGTAGGAATAACACGTGAGTTTGTTTCAGAGATTTCATCAACAATAATTGGCTCAACAAGACGATCGAGGACATTATTATCAAAGCCATCAGAAATGTCATCGATGGGTATATTACGAGCTCTACTAGGGTACGCATCACAAGTAGAGTTCCAATCAGAAATTTGGGATGGATAAATATTTCTTTTTTGGAACACCTGTCTAGAGCGCATGTCAAACTGCACAATACCTGTTCGATGCTCTTCATAAATATCTCGAGAGGCCCGGATGGTGTCGGATACTATTAGTTTTTTCATCATCCGAGCATATTTTTTAGAACATAATTTAGCAATGACATTATCATTCTTTGGGTCCCAGGACCCAAGGGACCCAACAACAACAGCATGAGAGGAGACCTTTTTATATTTCTTCTTCAGCTCTTTGGCAACAATTTCATATTTTTTGATTTTGGCATCTCTAGCTTTATTGAATGCCTCAAGGCCATTATCAAATGGGACAGTAACGTCAATAATAAGTGCTTCGTCGTTGCTTTGTGTGAGAATTAAATCAGGGCGAAGGTTTCGTTTAGTCCCGTACGGCTGATTTTCTTTAAAGACATGCCACTTGTCACCAGCGGCTAACTTAAGTCTATGTACGATGCGATCGTGTCTGTCAGTAATTTTGGTGGCGAGGTGTTGGTCGCAGTTGTTCAACACATGTGGCAAAGTTTCAAAATATTTGTTACACCATCTACATAGCTTCTCCGAGTTGTCGCGGTCGCCAGGAATGGTGGCATTGAGAAGTAAGGTGTTAGTTCTGGCAGCATGAATGAAACGCCAGTCGGCAAAGCGCAGGTAATCACCAGTTCGATTAAAGTGGTTGGAAGCTTTGTCCGCTGCGAAACATTCTAAAGTTTTACCTTGTGATTTTTTAGACTTGAGAATATTAGATTGGTCTTTTCTTATGAGATTGCGGAAGGTACTGAAGATTTTCTTTTTGTTGGTTATCGAGATATCATCTTTCAGTAGGGTGACTTTTTTGTCATTGGAAAAATGCCATATACGTTAAGGCGGTTTTCTCTTGAAGCGATCCTTGCATTAGACCAAATCGTGGCCACTTTATTGGTTGTTCGCTAAATCTCTCATTAGAGAGGAAGTCTTGGACGTCTTGAATAGAGGGTTTGCGGTTGATTCTATCTTTTGTAGCTTGTACTAAGTCGTCCCAAGCAAGCTCCCTTACTTCTTTGTCATTCGACATAAGAAGTTTGAATGCAGAATCAATTTTTGATACGTCGGAGTCATAGCCGGCGAGGGGGATTCCAAAGAGGCCATCTTCAGTGTTACCATATAGGTATGCATTGCATGCGTAAGACGGGAGGCCGAGAACTTCTTTTATGAGTGGACGCAGTAGGTCGTCGAGCTTGCGCCAGGACTCTTTTCTATATTGCGCGTTACGCATAGAGTGTGACAGAGATGGATAGAAGAACGTTTTTAGGGAGTCAATCTTCTGCCACGGGGCAAGGGTGGAGTTGAGAATCTCTTGGGCCGTGTGGAGGAATCCTTCAAATGAGGTGCCATCTTCGCAGAGGCGGTAGCCAATGGATTTGCCAAGATATTTGGTGCGAGAGAAGGTTTTTAGGTAAGGTATTTTTTCCTCATTAATCTTGAAGATCGTGGGCTTGCAGGCAGCCGAGCTAGGTGAGATATGAATAGATTTACATTTACTCGGGTTGAGCTGCAGCCCAAGTTTATCGAGGAAACTGACAATACGGTTGATAGTATCTTGCATTTCTTCTTCAGAATATTCAACTACTGCAGTATCATCCGCATATCCAAGGGCGTGAAGGATGGCTCTCGCTAATTGAATAATATCAAACAGGGGATTGATGGTTATGTTAAATGCAAGTCCACTGAGTGGGCAACCCTGTTTAACACCACTTTGGATTGGAATCTCGTCTGATAATCCTTCATCGGTAAGTAGCTGGGTAGTATTGCCAGTGTAAATCTCATTAAGTAGTTCCAGATATCCAGGGCCAATGCCAGTGGCTTCGAAAGCAGCAAGAATAGCTGGATGGGCTATGCTACCGAAAGCGTCTCGGAGGTCTAATAATAGTATGAATAGGTCAATTTTCTTACGGCGAGCATCTTTGATACGGGCATCCATTATGAAATTGTTTTCTAGAGTGCCGTCAAATGGTCGGAAACCTTTTTGGCATCTGGAAAGTAATTGATTCCGTTCGAGCCAGTTGGAAATTCGTCGTGCGAGTAAGCAGGCGAAGAGCTTGTATAGGGTAGAGGACAAGGCGATCGGACGCCAATTTTGGGCACGCAGAGGATCACCTTCTTTTGGGATGAATATCGTCTTGCTCTTTTTCCAAGCAGGCGGAATTTTCTTGGCCTTGAGGCAAACATTGTAGATAGCAGTGAGGCACTTGGCGTAGGGGTCAAAACTCTTGAGGTGATTGTATGTGATAGAGTCTGGCCCGGGAGCGGTGTTCTCACTATCATACAACTTCTTCTTTACTTCAATAGTTGAGAATAATGCAGCGTTAAGCGGGCGGTCAGCCTTTTTGGCGTTGCTGTAAATTGACAGATCGGGTGCAGGGATATTCTTTTTGAAGAATTTGTCTTCAAGATCAGATATTGGAACCGTGCAATTGGAGTTCTGCTCGCCTTTGATTAGACGCATTGCGCGCCGGCGATTTCGACGGTAAAGCCGTTGAGTAGCAGTGGGATCTTTGGGATCGATGGAGCTTCTTTTGAAAGTGGAATTATCAATTTCGTCAATTTTGACGAATTTCCTAATTGCAGTTGTAAAGTCTTCAACTAGAGAAACAAACTGGTCCCATTTATCGTTAGAGTAGTTGATCATTAGCTCACGGAATTGAGGGAAGAACGCGTCAGATTGAGTGTCTTCTTGTATTTCGGGGTTGATAGAGAACAACAACTCATTCTGCGCTTCTTCAGCAGTCGGCAGCTCATCCGGGTCTTCGTTGGAGATATTATGAACATCAGCGAGGCCCAGGAGTTGCGAGTTGGGATCTCGATTTTCAGGTGCGGTAGTGCGAGATAGTTGAGAAGTGCTAGGGTCATCTTCATCATCAGCATCGTTATCCGTATTATTAGGAGCAGGAGTGGGTCTTGTTACAGACTGATTACTTCTATTGTTGTGGATGCGCTTGTGAGAATTGAGAGCTCTGATGTTATTGGTCGCGAAGTTCGGACATCGTGGGCATTTAAAGGCCATTTTATCATATTGGTCGCGAGTTAGAGTTGTGTAGTTGACCTCACGGCCCATCCGTTCTTTAATATTCCGCATACAGTGGTGGGTTGTAACTTTGTTGTGGTTAATAGAAGATTGGCAGATGATGTACCATCTCTCAATATTTTTTAGTTCGTCCGAGAAGGCTAGGCCATGGACATTTTCCAAATGTTTAAGGAGGCTATGCTTCTTCCTGAACCAGGGACCTTGTATAGTGCTGAAGTTGCATCCTTTTTCAGTGCAGGCAATCGGTCCAAGAATCGGGAATAAAAGCTTGAGTTTCCCCTCACTGCGCATCGTTTCAGTAGGACAGTTATCGTTTAGTGGAACTTGCGGAGTGAAGGAATTCTCTTCGCCACTTGGAGGTACGATATTGTCGTAGGATGTTTTCTTCTTAATATTGGCGAACGGTTTTTTATTACCAGTTTCTGGGCTAGATTCTTCACTAGAGCGATTTGAGTTTCCATTTGGTTCGAAATTTGGGTCATTATCAGAATCATCAATTTCAGAATAGACTGATTCGTATACAGACTCTTCATCAGAGGCCACGATTGCCGGAGTGATAATGTTTGGTAAAGTAGGAGCAGTGCTCTTCTGAATAGTGGAGTCGTTAGCAATATCGGCTCTTGAGGTCTTATTTACAGTAGGAGTAGGCAAGTTTTCTAGATTCTTAGAGTTAGACTTTTTCTTCGCTGCTTTTTTCCTGGGTCTACGCTCCAGGGGACTTTTAAAACCTTGGAAGGCGGGTTTCTTAGTACTTCTTCTAGTTACAATGGGTGATTGCCTGACGAATGGCTGAGGTTTTTTCTTATTGGTAGTAGTACCGTCAATTACATTAGTTGGAGTCTGGCTGTCAGCTTCGAGGTCCGACTCAAAGACATGAACGGAAATTATTGGTGGCTTGGAGGGACCAGCAGCTGGAGTAATCGTATTTTTAGCAGACTTTAAGCTTCTAAGTTTGTCAGGCTTTGCGCGTTGTTTAAGAGCGAAAGAACTTGCCCTGTTGTATTGTAAGTAGTTGCTAGTTAGACATGCACTTGAAAAATGGCTACTGCGAAGTGGCTGACTGTTGGTAGAGTAATTGAAGTTTTTTGGAGTTCTCTTCTCAGTGGGTGGAACTATGCTGGGCTCAGAGGTTTTCGGTTCTTCTTGTGAATAATTAGCATTTGTAATATTTTCCTGTGATAAGTGAGTGCAGCCAGTTATTTCTTCGGGGTCATTTTCTTCAGTATTGGTATTAGTTGTAGGTGTTTCTTGCGGACTAGTCACCGTTGGCTGACGAGGCTGCAATTCGACTGGTGAGAGTCGAATATTCTGAATGTTGGGATTTTTCACCTCCGCTTTTTCCGTTTTGAATGCTTTATTACGGGTGAAAGGAGGAGAGAGCGAGTCATCTTTCCATTTTTCGAATGAGTTTTCAAGCTGTTGTTGTGGTACATATTTTTTGGTCTTACCACTGTTATAGTACCATCTCGTTTGAATTGGCGTGTTCTCAGCCGCTTCAATTTTGACACTTTTCTTGCGGTGAATATCAGCCGTGGGCATGAGTTCTTTCATTATTTTGATGTCAGTGCCCGGCTTCTTGTCAGTAACCCCTATTTCGGGTGTTAATGCTTGTGAATTTTCAGAGTTGGATCTTATAGGAAAATGCTGTTTGGTGTTGATCGCTTCCGGTACTTTTTCATAAACAAGTTCCTTGAGAAGTACTTGAATTTGTTTTTCGATATCTTCTGCGCTTGTTTCGATTGGAATAACATGGTACGATTCTATTTCGCGGCCTATCTGCGATAGGGCAATTAATTTTGCTTCGTACGTTGCCTGTTCAAGAGTTGAGACTTTTTTGTAATATACATTGCCATTTTTGGCAGTAATTTGCAGATTGTACATCATCCGAGCTTCAGGTTTTACGTGGTGAACGTTAACTTCCATGATTGATGATGAATTTTAATAATAACTCTTTAATATCAGTGATTTAAGTGCTTTTTCGGAGATATAAATAGTATTCCAATTTTTTAGTATAATAAGAAGCAAATTATTGCAAAATTCGTAGAGTTTCTAGATACCCTCTACCGTGGTGAAGGTTGATTGTGATGCCGTGAGAGGTGATAGTTTGTGCGGCATGAGGGAGTAAGGATTACCGAACGTGCAGAATTATTTATTAAAATACAGTTTATAATTAAATAATTCTCAAATTCGTAGAAGGTAATTAGGAAATTCTCTGGTAGAATAATAATATTTCAATATTTCTACGATGTTCGTAGACGTAGAATTGCTTTAGAACAGATTTCTAAGTAAAATTAGAAATTGTTTGGCTCGACTAAAATTTCGCAAGTAGAAAGACTTGAATTCGTAGGAGGCAGTATGTTGATTGGAAATTTTTTCAAATAATTATCAATTATTCATTGTTTCAACTTGAGTATGAAGATATTT
Organism: Maratus speculifer; assembly: GCA_964019185.1. NCBI lineage: Eukaryota > Metazoa > Arthropoda > Arachnida > Araneae > Salticidae > Maratus > Maratus speculifer. The sequence goes on from OZ025301.1 coordinate 249,289,311, forward strand.
ATTTTTCTGTAAATGCAATATTTTAACTTTATAATAAAGACTTGAAAAATAACTTTTTTCTACTTGAATCTGCTTGTAAAAATTTATTCAACTTTCGAAATTTACTTTCTAATCTTCGTAAATACAGTTATAAGTATAAAGTTCTTGCTGTATAAATATTCATACGTAAATGATGAAGAATGTAGAAATATTTGTTCAGGTTAGGTGATAAACTGCTTTAATATAGCAATTTTTTGTATGAAATCTTTAAGTTATCTTTAATAGAAGTAATATTATTTTTAAATCAGTAATTACATTGAAGTAGCACTGGTAACACCCATGTAGAACAGGATAAGACGATAAAAACGAAAAGAGGGCGGGCTAACGTGAATACCCAGAGACCCTCTATCGAAGTGGGCAGAGAAACAGGCGGGCGGATGGAGACGGGGGCGGAGCTACGCCCAAAGCGAGGTAAGTACCGCCTACCCGAAGTCCTACGATCAGCGAACGTTGTTGTCGGTACGTACATCAGCCTATGGTTGTTGGTACTTACACCGGACTCTCAAGGGTCGACGCAGAAGGTGCCGCTAAGATGCAAAGTTGGAGAATAGCGGTAAATTATGTATCGATGAGCATGTCTCGATGTAATTAGATGAGTTTTAATGATTTAAAAGCAAAATTAGCCAAAAATTGATAAAAGTGCAAAATGGCCAAAAAATAAGCTGAAAATTAAAATAAACTCAGGGGGCTAACAAATTTTGAAGAGGGCAGCCAGGAATAGGAGCAATTGCAAAGCAAAAATAAAAATAAAAGATAGAGAAATAAATATGCCAAACATAAAATTTTGAACCCACGACCGAAACAAGAATTTGGAATTTTGAGGGCAAATAAAAAAGGAGTGAGGACAAACCAACACAGTGCACACGCAATATCACAAGCCAGAAATCTGGCTCACGGTATTACGCGTGTCAGGGCCGCCTCCGCGAAAAGGGACCAACTTACCATTCAGTGCTCCAATCCGCCAGGATCCCATACTTACAATGAAGTGTACCAGTGCATTAGTAGCTTTTTATTCCATCTGAAAGGAATCTGAAAGATTGTTAACAAAATATATATTTAAACTTGAAAAAATCATTGTTAAGATAATTAATCCTTTATTTCTTGAAATAATTAATTTTTTATATGTTATTTATCTTCTTTTTGCTTGATAGATAGTATTATTTAATATTTTTAATTTATTTTCTTAGAATATTCAAGTAAGAATAATCGGTGATTTTAATTGCGGGATTTTTCTAAGTCCTGTAATCCAGTTTAATCTTCTTAAATAAATATGTAAAAAGTGATTTAATTCTTGTAAAGTGTTCTTGATATCAAGTATTAATGATGGTAACTCTTATTTTTAATGACACTAATTAATTTAAAATATTGGTGCAACACGTGGTTATGGGCTATTAATATTGAATATACATAAGGTTATGGGCCTTCATAGTTAATCTTATTGCATCGGTTAAAATATTGTCCATCCATATCCAAAATGTGATTGTGTAGATAGTAAATTGGATGTTCTGTCGAAATATGCTTTTATTTTGTAAATCCAATGATAATTACTAATTATTTTCACTAATTATCTTTTTCCAACCAAGATGGCTGCCAATGACGCCGTAATCAGCAAAATGGCGCAGATCCGGTGAACTTCCCAGAGACCCTCTACCCGCTATCGGGTCGGGCTAGAATCAGATGCCGTGAAAGTAGGCATATGGGGCGGCATAAATGTACCGAGCTCCCCGTACTCAAAAATCGGAAAAAATAATTTTGTGAAATTCTGCTTTTTTCGAAGATTTTTGGGATCTAACCCATCGCCTTTCAGCCAAGATCGTACGTAAAAATTTTCCTACACTTTGATCTTTAGCCAAAAGGCCGAGAAGCGATCGGTCCAGGGTTACGAGCAGTTGGACGATTGTATGCATTAAGTTTCACCAGGCCAAGTCTGGCACGATGGATGAAACGCCAGTCCTTGAACCTGGTGAAAGCCCCATCAGTAAAAAAATGTGAAGATTCCCTGGACGCGGCAACACATACATTTGTTTTACCTTGGTGCGGATGGTTCCTGAGCGAGAGGGTTCGGTCTTTTCTAAATTTGTTCCGTAATACTGAAAAAACCTTCTGCCTGTCACCCACGACCTCCTCACCAACCAGCAGGTCAACCTCACGATTTTCTCCAATGTTCCATTTAATCTTCAATCTATCAGTGGCTTGGCGAGCTCTAGTCCAAGTCGTCGTATATTTATTCGAAGTACACATTTCAGCGAGGGGCACAGAGTTAAAAAAATCTTGTTTATTTTGGACCCTGGTGCAATTATACCTATAGTCCGCATCCTCACTCAGCTCCCCCCAAGCCATATCACGGATAATAAAATCTTTCGCCAGCACAGTCCAGAGATACTACACTTTGATCTTAGCCAAAATGCCGAGAAGCGACCGAGAAGCGACCCTACAGTACAATATTTATAGTTGTGGCTAAGTGGTTTAACATTGTCAGTTACATTTAAGAATCACTAAGTTAGTGTGTGTCCATGTGGCATAGGCTTTATCTCAGCCAGTCTGTGACCTTTACAGGCCTTAGTCTTTGACCCTCGCCGGTTAGGCAAGTTGGTCTTTATATATTTAAAATCTTTATTTAGCATAAAAACACAATAACATAAAAACAATACATATATAAAACAGCAGGTGAGTGGTAAAGTAAATGGAAGGGACCCTAATGTGGGACCCGGCGAATGTGCTCGTCGAAGGCATCACGAGAATGAGAAATAGTCTCACTGATTACTATCTTCTTAAAGAGACTAAGATACCTCCGCGAGCACAATCTCTTCATGCATCTATCATTGGCCGGATCCCAACTTCCCAGTGCTTCGACGACAATGGCCTCAACAGTCGCTTCATCACCATTAGCAATGAATTCATTAGCTTAGTTCGTATATTTGGCGACTTTACTCTCTCTAGCCGTGCTAAAAGCTTCCAGTCCATTGTCGAAGGGCACTGTGACATCAATAATCAGAACTTTACGTCCCTTCCTGAGAACCAAGTCAGGCCTAAGGTTATCCTGACCCACCACACGATCCTCTCCCACTACAGTCCACTTGACACCGGCCGCCTTCTTAATCCTATTCACAATTGCGTTATGGCGCCTTTTATATATTGTGCTGTGTGACATGCAGTGGTCAAGGACGTGGGGGAGCGTCTCGAGCAGACCACATCGTCGACAATGGGTATCCATTGGGCGGGGATTACTTCTGGTAGGCATGGCATAGGCATTTAACTTTACCAGACTTAGGCGGGCTCGGTGTACGAACCGCCAATCTCTAAACGTGGTATATGCACCATCAGTGAAAAAATGGGAACTTTCCCGCGCCGCAGCGATACAAGTATTGGTTTTCCCTTGCTGGCGATGCTCTCTCAGTGCCAAAGTTCTCCTCTTTCTAAAAATTTCCATTAAGTTACGAAAGATAGACCTCCGTTCACTGATACACACCTCACCAACTTGGATTTCAACACTGCAATTATTTTCTAGCTTCCATGATACATTTAGGTGGGCCGAAGCCATACGGACTTTCGTCCAAGGAGAGGCATACCTATTATCTCTCCTATCGTTGTCAGAGTGATTAATACTATTTAAGAACATCTCAGGCCCATTAATCACATGGCTTTTAAAACGGTGGGCTGAGTCATCAATTAATTCTTTCCAAGCAAGATCCTTCACCACAGGATCACGAGACGTAAGTAGCTTGACTCCCCCATCAATAAGAGCAATATCTGAATCCTCTGCAGCCAACGGAATACCAAAGAGACCATCATCTCTAAGACCATACAAGTATTCGTTGGCTGCATTGGGGGGGGAGTCCAAGCGTACGTTTAATAGCAGGCCTGATATATTTATCGATAGCACTCCACTGAGATTTACTGAGTAAGTTCATGCGCATATGGAATAACAAAGAGGGGTAAAAAAAGGTCTTTAAACAATCAATCCTCTGCCACGGCGCGAGCTTGGATGACATAATTTTAATAGCACGTTGTTTAAAAAAGTCAACTGTGGCAGTATCTTTAGGCTGAAAAGGACCGATGGGTTTTCCCAGGAAGGTGGCGGGGGTGCCATCTTGGATGCGAGGTATTTCCACCCCATTAATATTAAATATAGTGTCCCTCGCACCCGCAGGAGGTTTACTTGAGTAATGTAAGGTGACACACTTCCTGGGATTAAAGAAAAGACCAACTTTGTTAGCAAGGAGATTCAGTAAATTTAGAAGGGCCTGCAGGGTAGCGGCGTCTTTCGCCATAAGCAACATATCATCGGCATATGATAAAATATAATGGAATAAGTTGCGCATAGAAGCATCCCTGCACGACCCCTCTCTTTGAATTCTTTTGAGAAGAAAATCAATGGCTATGATGAAAAGAATTCCACTGAGGGGGTCACCCTGCTTAACCCCGGTGGTAGCCACACGTGGGGTCGACACACCAGCAGAAGTCTTGTACTTGGTTACGGACTGATAGTAAAGGTTCTTAATAATATTGATAAAGTCATCCCCCGCATCGGCAATAGAGAGAGCTTCAAAAATTACCCAGTGCGGGAGAGAACCAAAAGCATTACTAAGGTCCAGAGATGCAATAAAGATATCTTTCTTATTTACTTTCGACTTTCTGAGAACTTGGTCGAGCACGTAATTGTTCTCAAAGACCCCATCGTGCGGCAGAAACCCTTTCTGGTTAAAGGAAAGGGTCTCATTATCTTCTAGCCACTTATACAACCGCGCGGATAGGCAGCTGGCGTATAATTTATAAATTGTGTTTCCCAGGGCAATGGGTCGCCAGTTACCGGGGTCCTCCTTATCTCCTTTTTTATAGATGGCAATGGTGGTAGTTGACTTCCAGGCCTCAGGGACAGCTTGGAACTTTAAACATAAATTATATAGAGGGGTCAGGGCTATTGCATGTTTATCTATTTGTTTCAGGTGATTTTAAGTAATTCCGTCTGGACCCGGAGCAGTATTTTCACATTTGCGTAGCTTCTTTGATAGTTCATTTGGGGTAAAGGGAGCGAGATTCATATGACTATTAGCCGGTTTAGTTTCCTTCATGAAGCTGAGATCAGTGGGGGGGTTCATGGGGAGTGCTATTGTAATGATCGGCTAAAATCTCCGGGTCCAGGTTGCAAAAGTCAGATTCTTCATCGTAGATTATTCTGAGAGCTTTTTTTCTATTTTTCCTATAAAGTTTCTGAATAGCTTTCGGATCATCTGCAGATATTTTCTTGGGTGGGCGGGCTGCCCCAGGACCTGGATCAGATTTGAACTTTAGTTCTTTTTTTCATATTATCGGTAAATTCACTGACAAGATACTCGAATTCAGAGAAATTAGGGCTATCCTGATTTAATAAATCGCTAAATCTGTTTGCATAATGTTCAACGAACCCCGGCTCTGCCGGCACATCCCCGGGAATCGGCACGCCAGCGCCAGTACCACCAGGGTCGTGGTCACTATTGTCCTCCTCCTCAGGGTCGTTAACATCAACCTCATCTTCCATCTCATTCAAGTTGTTTAGGGACAGAGAGTCCGACAACAAATTCCTACTTCCCTGATCATCATGACTATCACCGGGCTCGATGTTCGAATCAGAACAACCAATCCTTACATGCAAAGGCACCGGGACAGAGTTCACAGTATCAGAGACACTGGGCATATCATTTAATGAAATATCACCGGGAACATTAGTAGAAACCGGGACGGTACCAGAATTAAAAACTTCACCGGTATTAACATTATCACCGGGATAAACCTCATTGCTGCTGCCAGTAGTAATCTCAACAGGCAGCTGATTATCAACCTCACCGGGATTCAAATTTTGCAAATTATCACCGGGAGAATCATTGTCCACACTAACTTGACAATTAATGGGAGGGTTCAAATTAACATTATCAAAACTTCCCACCTGATTAGAATCATTATCGGGAATATGCATCTCATTACTATTACTTATCTGTGTCTCATGCACAGGGCTCAAAGTAGAGGAGGGACAGTGACCATCAGGGTGACTAAGATCTTGAATAACCCCAGCAGAAATAGCAGGAGAGTCGCCACCCCCACGATCAAAAATTCCCCTATCAATGTTCAAAGCATCTACATTGGGATTACCATTATAAAACATAACCCTTTCATTAAAGGCACTACTAATGGGTGAATTAGAAAACTGCTGCACATTACTGTGTTCACTACCATTACATCTAGGAATTAAAGTTTTGCCTTTACTAATCAACTCACTAAAGCTCACAACATCGCTAACAGTACTGTTAAACGAGTTGGAGGGGCTCAGGAAATTATCACGAATCGCGGGGACGACGACCTCAACATGATTATTGAAGGTGGACGGACCCGGCCGAGCAGAGGATGTCGTTACACTTAATCCTGAACTTTTACTATTTGAATTGTTAAAAACAGACTTACTAAAATCATGATTATCATTTGAACTACTAGGCTGATTATGACTATGTACAGGTGAGAAATGAGTATTTACAGATGAAGTAGGAAGGTTAAAAGCAGCATCCTGTATAGGGGGATCATGAGAAATTAAAACAGCATCCTGTAAAGGGGGATCAGTGGGTTCAGAATTACTATCAGTTAAAATGCTAACTAAGTTCTCGATATCGTTATCATTAATCTGTACCCCAAGATTCGCTAGGGCACTATGGACCTCAGCAATCTCATCTCTAGAAGGGCCAGCACTCTGAACATTTACAATAGGGAGGTTATGCTTTCTATTATAGGCAGCGTGTACTTTTTGCTTTTTATGCCATTGCTTGTGACCGCTCAGACCCCTCCACGAAGGAAAGGTCTCCTTGCATTGGTCACAAGCATACTGTAACCTCTCCTTGGAGTGTACCAGGACGGGGTTATCAGTAAAGCACGCATGAGTAGCCACTTGCTTCCCCAAATCACAATGACAATTAGAGCACCAGAGCGTTTTAGTCGTCGGTACTACTTTATGTACATCTTTCAAATGTCTAGTATAATTATATACTGCCGACGACCACGTCTGGGCTTTTATGCTCGTTTTACATAAACAACAAAACATCTAGCAGGAATAGCCATTGGAAATGAGAAAGTCAACTGACCACCCTGCATGCGAGGAGGCACACATCTATTATCAACATTGGCAACATCACTGGAGAGCATCTCAGACGAGCAGCCTGCCTCACTCACCCGCGACATTGAGTAACTAGAAAAAATACAACAAACAGATTAAAAAGTTAAAAGCCGATTGTATAAATCGGCAGTAAAGGATAAAAACATGATCAATGAAGTTAAAAACGAGTTCAATACATGACTCGTATGTAAAAGATAAAATATTGATGAATTACAATGAAGTATGAAAACTAGATAAAATCAGACCATAAGATCGATTAACTTATAAAATTTCATGTTAAAACCAACTCTCAAACAAAGTACAATCAAAGTACAACTAAAATTTATAAGTTAGAAAAAATGAACAACCAACATGTGGTCATATATATATACTGAAAGCTTATGCGTACATACACCGGCGGCTCATGGGTCGACGTAAAGCCAAATAGCCCATGGACACAAATTACAGAAGCAAAAAATATCAAAGTCTCCCGGCAGTTCGGTATTTAGAAACAGCAACAGTTAGGTATTCAGATCAAGCAAAGACAGTTAGGTATTCAGATTTACAGGAGACACTTATACATAGAAATAATTATAGAGCAGTACCTACTTTAGCCACAATATTTTGTAGGGTCTGTCCCGCGTCGACTTTATTGAATTTAACATACAGATTAAAGGAAATATACAAAAATATACAGGAACAACACAGACGAATAAACGAAACGGAAAAAGCTAAAAAGTCCTTAAAAATATTAAAAGTCCATGAGATAAGTCCATTAAAAACGATAAAAACAATAAAAGCCGAATAGTTGTCGAATAAAATAAGCTAAAAAGTCAGAATTTTCCTTCCCAGTTCACAAAAAGAGAATAAAACCAAATCCGCTCCAAATGGCTGCCACAATAGGAACAACGCCCACCAGACAAAATGGCGAAGGTCACCTTGACACACTCCTTCAGCAATAGAAACCAGGCAACCAGCAAGGCTCGGAAGTCTAGTCGAAGCAGCTAGGCAGCCAACCGCACAACAGACATCGGGGATGCGGAAAAATCCTTCTCGGCCTCGGCTAAGTCAACGATCAGTCTCCCGGTAGATGGTCTCAGCAAGCAGAATCAGCAAAAATGGACAAATTTCAATATAAAAACCTAAAAAAAGAAAAAGAATATTAGTGAATTGTCTACTATTAAGCTGATAAGAACAGATCTCAGGGAGAGCATGATGCCGGTACTTATTTTAGGTGTACACGACCGAACTCCACATCATAGACCTGCTCACACACACCAAACACACAAACCATACATGCGATTATCACTTATTACGTGATAATCATAAAAAATAAACAAAAACTCCCACCGCTCAGGCCACGCCCTCAGCGTCTCCTCCGTCCGAAGAGGGAGGAGCAGCTAAGGCCGTGCTCCGAGCAGAGGGGGAAAGGGACGGACCAAGTGGAAGAGCCGAGGCTGTTCCGCATCCGTCAGAGAAGAGGCCCGTCTTGGCTCCGCCCTCCGATGCTGCCTCATCCGAAAACTCGGCAACAGGGGAGGACGTTTCCAAGGCAGGTAAACACGCGGCCGGGCCAAGTGACGCCACCGAAGTGGGGTCGCACCCGGAGGAAGAGAAGGGACATGCAGCCGCCGTTCCAACACCATGCGCGCCAACAGGCAGACAGACAGGACTCTGGGTCGTGGGCGGAGTAACATTTTCTTCAGTATCCGAAGGCGTGTCCAGCACAACCTCAAAGGTAAAATGTCCATCTCTGGAGCTGGCCGACACAAAGGCATAGTTTTCTTCATTAGTAGATGCATTATTATGAAAATTCGCACTAATATTAACAGGTAAAGGAACTTGGTTATTTACAGATATATTTACAGAGTTGTTGGGGGGTGGGGCCCCACGAGAGTCCACACTTACAGTAGGGGTAGTGACATTATTATTAGAAATTAACAGCTGATCAGAAATCGCATCAACAAAGAGTTCATCTTCAGACATTATTTCGGGGTCTGCATAGCTGTCAGCCACTACGAAATCGGAGAAGGGATCTTTCAGGTTGATGCAAGGCCTATCATTTCTATGGAAGTTGTCATCCATATAAGGAATAAAACGCGACCTATTGTCGTATTGTTTCTTCCATTGAAGGTGCTCAGTGTAAATGTCGCGGGAAGCTCTGATAGTGTCCGACACAATGAGTTTCCGCATGAGAGAAGCATATTTTTTATTGCAAATTTTATTGACAACCTTATCATTTTTTTGTCCCACGACCCCAGAGACCCAACAATAATGGCGTCACAGTAGACAGGGTCATACTTCTTTTTTAGCTCAGCTACTACTGTGTGATATTTGTTGATTTTTTCTAGTCGAGCTTCATCGAAGACTTTCCGGCCATTATCGAAGGGGATTTTCACATCTATAACCAAGACTTCTTTGTTAGCATTTGTGAGGATGAGGTCTGGTCTAAGATTCGAGCTCCCGTATATTTCGTCTTCACGGAGTAAGGACCATTTGGAGTTTTCAAGCGCCGCGGGCCCCCCCAGGGGGATACCTTCTTTAGGTATTCACGGGCTTCACAAACCCGGGGCACCTGAGTGATCTTTCTCCTTTCTTTTTCCTCTTACTCCTCTGCTCTTCCTTTCCTCTTTGTTTCACTCTCGTTGTGGTTTCCTCTTCGGAGGTGAGGGCAATTCTGTATGAACCGATATCATCCTGCATATCGATTCATGGAGAATTGTAAACCACCCACGTGTTGGCCGTGCGTGGCGACCCGTGTCCCTGGAAAGGGGGATCCTGGTAGTTGAGGGAAACCAACACACTACTTTGGCCTCTGCTTCAGGTAGACGGGAGGTGCATTTGGTCCCGTGTGCATCAATCGGCTGGTCAGCTGACTTTCGTCACTGGCTCTAGAGATCAAGTGATCGAGCAACTACTAGTCATCTCGTTAAGGGTGGAGACTGACATAGGGTTGTCTTGTGACCGTATGGGCCCTGGTTAGCACTGGTGCACGAATGTGCATCCCCTTGTAGGGCTCGGGAGAGGGTGGTGCGGCCGGGGTCTGAATTTTATTTTTCCTAAATATGGATGGAATCACTTCTTTTCCTTCTACTTCTCTCCCTAGTGGAGAGCAACAAACTGCACAGACTATATCATTTACTCGCTTTTTCATCATTAAACGTACTGATAGCCTATCTGATAATTCATTTAAAAAGACTTCGCCATTTCTCATTGCAAAAACATTCCAGTCAGTGCTGGGGGATGGCCATTCTATCAAAAAACTGCAATCTGGGGATCTACTAGTTGAGGTTTCTACAGCTAAACAGTCACAAATTCTTTCTAACTGCTCTACAATAGGCACCTTTTCCGTTTCTGTACAAGTACATAAAACTCTAAATACAAGTCGTGGTGTTATATCTGAACCTGATCTGTTATTTTCTACTAAAACTGAACTTCTAGAAAATTTAAAAGACCAAAATGTCGTAGATGTACGCCGTATCACTATCCGTCGCAATGAAGAAATACTACCCACTAAACATATTATTTTAACCTTCAATAGTCCCAATTTACCAGCTAGAATTAAAGCTGGCTATCTAAGCTGTTCAGTTCGACCATACATACCAAACCCTATCAGATGTTTCAAATGCCAGCGTTATGGCCATACTAATACTAATGGCCAATGTCGTGGATCTCTTACCTGCGCACGTTGCGCGGAAGTCGGTCACGACAATAAAACATGTGAAAATTCCGTACGCTGTGCAAACTGTAAAGGCGATCATACAGCATATTCCCGCAAGTGCCCTAACTGGAACCGTGAAAAGGAAATAATTACTATAAAAGTTACTCAAAATTTGTCTTATCCTGATGCCCGTAAACTAGTTGAAAATAGAACCCCATCTGTCGGAATGACCTACTCTAGCTTACTCAAGAAGCAATCAACAGCCGTAAGACACATAAGTACACAAACTGATTCCCAATTTCCATCCAGTAAATCAACTGTAACACAATCAACCAGTACTCATGTTAAAGAATCGACCAACACCCCATCCTCTGAACCGGTAAAAATTGACATAGAGAAGAAACAACAGAAACCGACAGCTCTATCAAATAAGTCATCTCAACCCCAAACTAAGACAAAACCTGCCATTAATACCAATATTCCACAGAAACCTGATGCTCCCAGAAAACATAATTTAAAAAAACCGCCTATACAAACCTTTAAAAAGAAAACCTCAACTCCAGCCTCTCCACAATGGAAAACTGCTGGAAAGGGGAAGCGAATCTCTGGCATCAGCTCAATCATAAGAAACATTAAAGATCCAAAACAGCTCCAGCAGTACGCGGACGAGGCTATGGAATCCGAGCCCTATAGCAGTGACTCGGATGTTGACGAAAATACTGTATTTGAAGAATTTGTACCTGATAACTTAAATACACAACAATCCACTTCTGCCAATCCTTCACAAACTGCCTCTCCAAGATCATTACATTCTAATACTTCCAAAATACCATCTCATAACAGGAACGCACAAATTACAACTAAAAGTTCTTTAAAGCAAAATATTTCAAAAACTAAATCTAATATTTCTGAAATACCTCCACCAAAAAAGAACAAGATCTCAAAAAGTCAGACAAATTCACAGAAAAAAGACAAAAAAAATCAAAGAATGGAGGATGACGATGCTATGGACCTTCATCCCGAACCGGATGAAATACTGGACGACGGAGACAGTAGCATGTCTACTGTTTCTGATCAAAATGACATAAATACTCATATTTAACTCTCGTAATTATGAATAATATCATCTCATGGAACTGCCGTGGTTATCTTAATAAACATGACGAAATCCGGGACATTCTCTCTGACCATCAACCACTCTGCTTAGCTCTACAGGAAACTCACCTAAAACCAAATGACAAAGCAAAATTACGCAATTATGCTGCTTACAGGAAAGACTTCACTGGTAGTGATAGGGCCAGTGGAGGCGTGGCTCTCTTCATATCTCGCAATATACCCCATTCCTATATCAGTTTAAATACTAATTTACAAGCAGTTGCAACTCGTGTGCACATTAACCGGCTAATAACTATTTGTACTATATACCTACTACCTAATATGTCTATACAGTCAGCACATCTAGATAATCTTATTCTTCAACTCCCATCTCCATTCATCATCGTTGGAGATTTTAACGCTCATAGCCAACTCTGGGGTAATTCTGACAATAATGCACGTGGTGATGTTATAGAAAACCTTATTTCTGACAATGGCTTATGCCTGCTCAACAATGGTGATCATACATACTTTCATGAACCAACTCGCACTTTTCACGCTATAAATCTCGCTGTTTGCTCCCCTTCTGTCTATCCATATTGGAACTTTTGGATTTCTAATGATTTGCACGGCAGTGACCATTTTCCTATATTTATCACACAGACCACTACTAACAGAGATTCTAAAAATTATTTTAAGCGTTATATTTACGACAGAGCCAATGGGCCGACCTTCACTAATGAAGCTAACATTACTAATGACATGCTTGACTGTGATATTGACACTGCACTTGATAATATCACTCAGTGTATTATCAATGCTGCAAATAATAGCATTCCTATCTCCACTGCTTCTCCTAGGCACAAGAAGCCGTGGTGGAACAGTCAATGTCAGACAGCTAAGAAAAATCAACAGAAGGCTTGGAACATCTTCCGGAGGTACCCCAGTAATACGAACTATATCGCCTTCAAAAAAGCAAAGGCAGAAGCTAGAAGAGTGCGTCGTAAAAGCCAGCGTGACTCCTGGAAGCAATATGTATCAAACATCAGTTCTAACATTTCAAGTAAAGTTCTCTGGAAAAAAGTAAAAAACTGTATGGGTCTGTATTCTGAAAATCATATTTCAGTCCTAAACCACAATGGCCAAACTATAGCTTCATCCAAAAATATTGCTGAAACAATAGCAAATACACTTGCATCTAACTCTAGCTCTGACTCTTACCATGAACCTTTTTTATCTTATAAACGACAAATGGAAACTATCCGCATTAATTTTAATTCAAGCCAGTTTCATGCATATAATGTACCTTTTACCACTGTAGAACTACAAAAATGTCTGCAAAGTAGCCGTTTATCTGCTCCTGGCCATGATGGGATTACATACACTATGCTAAAACATCTTTCCTCAGCTTCACTCAATAGCTTACTTGCTTTTTTTAATAGAATTTGGATTGAACAAGTTTTTCCTCAGGCCTGGTATAAAGCTATCATCATCCCTTTCCCTAAACCGGGAAAAGATCCCACTGACCCAAATAATTACAGACCCACTGCACTCTCTAGCAGCCTTTGCAAACTTTTAGAAAAAATGGTCAACCTTCGCCATGTGCACATTTTAGAATCCAGTAATTGCCTAGTTTCTTTTCAGAGTGGTTTTCGACGTGGTAGGTCTACTATTGATAATCTTATTCATCTTGAAAGTTACATACGGACTGCTTTTCTTAAACGCAACCATTTGGTGTCAGTATTTTTTGACATGGCGAAAGCCTATGACACAACTTGGAGGTATGGGATACTTCATGACCTGTACAACCTTAACATTCGAGGGAACCTCCCCATTTTTATTAAAAATTTCCTCGCCATTCGTCTTTTTCAAGTTCGAATTGGAGGAGTTTTATCTAGCTTTCATGTACAAGAAGAGGGTGTGCCTCAGGGTAGTGTCCTGAGTGTCACCCTCTTTGCTATAAAAATAAATAACATCCTGAGCCAGCTACCCCCTTCAGTCAAAGGAGACCTTTATGTTGACGACTTTCGTATCATGTGTATGGGGCAGGATATGCGCTTTATTGAGAGACAACTGCAAATTGCAATCACTCGTATTATTAATTGGACTAACAAAAATGGTTTTACTATTTCTCATGACAAAACCTCTTGTGTGCATTTTTGTAGACGTAGGGATCTGCACTTAGATCCTGATATTTTTATTGGTTCAACCCAAATTCCTGTTGTGGATAGTGTCCGTTACCTCGGCCTCTACTTTGACAAAAAACTAACTTTTTCACCGCACATCTTACATTTACGGACAAAATGTGAAAAATCACTAAACCTATTAAAAGTTTTATCGAACACTTCTTGGGGAGCAGACCGTATTTCTCTTCTTAAAATCTATCGCTCAGTGATACGTTCTAAAATTGACTATGCCTGCCAGGTCTATGGTTCAGCCCGTACTTCTGTTCTAAAAAAACTCGACACTGTGCACCATAGTGCACTCCGTGTGTGCTCTGGTGCATTTCGTACCTCTCCTGTCCAAAGCCTTTATGTTGATTGCAATGAACCCTCATTGCACTATATTCGTGAAAATATTTCATTACAATTATATTACCGTATCCTGTCACATCCTGATCATCCCCTTCACACTTACATTTTAAATACAGACAATGATATTCATTATCAGCATCGACCATCTTGTATTCCATCTTTTGGTCTCAGGATAAGGAACATTATTGACAATACTCCCTTGAGTAACATCGAGGTGAGACCATGCCCTTTACATTTATTTCCTCCCTGGAAACCTCCTCATATTACCACCCTTCATCCCTTCAAAGGGTATGATAAAAAGAACTTGGATCCTGCTGTTTTTCAACAACTGTTTGCTGCACACCGCTCAAATTTTAATGACTACACCGACATTTATACAGATGGATCCAAGAATGGAGACATTGTTGGTTGTGGAGTATTCTGTGAAAACACCTCTTTAAGTTATCGTCTTCACTCCTCCATTTCAGTGTTTTCTGCTGAACTGATTGCAATAGAGAGAGCCATGTACCACATATCTCACCATCATAAGACTTCATTCATCATTTATACAGACTCAAATAGTGCTATTGACGCAATAAAATCATTTAATAAACATCCTTATGTCTCAGCAATCTTGGAACTTTATAATAATTTGACAAATCATGCTTACAATATCTTATTTTGCTGGGTACCTGGACACGTGCGTATCTTTGGAAATGAAAAAGCGGACAAGGCAGCAAAACTTGCCCTTAGCCCTTTAAATCATAAGATTCCATTCTCAGACGTTAAACTAATTATAACACACTACATTCATAATAAATGGCAGGAAAGTTGGAATTTAGAATACAATAATAAACTGCACCACATCAAACCAACAATCATAACCTGGCCTCAAAACTATCCAAGGAAAATAGATGTTCTTCTGACACGTCTGAGAATTGGACACTCTAGAATCACTCATAAACACTTGTTATTTAGGGAGGATGCACCCATGTGTCCTCATTGTCATTTTGATAGCCTAACCATCCATCATCTTTTAACTGACTGCCCAGGCCTCCGGCACTTGTACAGAATATATTTTAACTCATCATCACCTATTTTGACAAACCTCATAGGAGGAATACCTCATGGGGCACTTTTTACTTTTTTAAAACATGCAGGATTTTATTTTGAAATATGAATTTTTTTATCTCTATTTTTTTCTTATGACTTGGACCTTGTCTCTTATGACTTTGAAGTGTTAACGACATTTGGATAGGAACCCTATGCAAATGAGTCTTCTACGGACTTAATTTTACCTTTTATATTATGCTGTAATATTTTTCTAAATTTTTAACTTTTTACACTATATCTGGATGGGATACCCCATCCAGATATCCTGATCTTGTTTCTTTTGGAACCTGTTTTTTCTGTCTTTGTTTTGGCGCAGCATGTCCCTGAAGGGATTTTGTGCCACTAAACCTTATACAACCAACCAACCAACCAAGCGCCGCGGGCAACTACTCGGTCATGACGCTGCGTGATCTTGTTGGACAACTGTGATTTGCAATTATTAAGTACGTGAGGTAAGGTTTCTTCATTGAAGCCACATCTTCTGCAAGCCTTAGGAAGGTTTCGCCGATTGTAAGCATTTAGAGGAACAGTGCTAAGGCGAGCGCGATGTATAAACTTCCAGTCGGTGAATCTTAAGTAATCGCCAGTGCGATTGAAATGTGAAGAGGCTTTAGAGCTTGAATAATTTTCGAAGGTTTTCCCTTGATGTTTGAGGCCACGTAATCTCTGCGAGTGCCTGTTACGATAAATATCGCGTAGGGTTTTAAAGACTTTTCTTCTGTCCGTAATTGGCCGCGTTTCACAAATAAGGGTCGGCTTCTTATCAGCAGCAATTTGCCAAGTGATATTTAGCCTACGAGAGGCCATGCGAGCAAGTGACCAAAGAGAGGAGATCCTGTTGTCATTTTTAGGATGGGCTTTGCCAGATAGGTAGTCTTGCACGTCATGCCTCGTAGGGTTCTTAACCCTGTCACTGGTGGCTACGCAAACATCGTCCCAAGCAATATTCCGTACTAACTCATCGTCGGATGAAAGAAGCTTGAATGCAGTATCAACATGGGCGATGTCGGAGTCTTCAGCGACTAGGGGAATGCCAAAAAGACCATCTTGGGTGTTGCCATAGATGTAGGAGTTGGTGGCATCATTAGGTAGGTTTAGAACATTTTTAATTTCTGCTTTTAATCCGTTATCTACTCTGGCCCACTCAGTTTTGGAAAACTGGGCCGTGCGTAATGCGTAATTGAGTGATGGATAGAAGAAAGACTTTAACGCATCCAGCTTTTGCCAAGGAGCTAATTCGGATTGTAGAAGTTGGAGACCAGCTCCGATAAAATTATCAATCTTCTCATAATCTTCGAATAACTGGAACCCGAATGGTTTTCCAAGGTATGTAGCTGGCTCGAATGCCTTTAATACAGGAATAGGCACTTCATTAATGTAAAATTGCGTGGATAGGCAAGCATTTCTTAAGGGACTCATGTGCACAGTCCGGCATTTCCTAACACTAAGTTCGAGGCCTAACTTTTGTGTGAATTCAAGTAGTCTCTTGATGGCTTCACTTAATGCTTCGGCAGAGTCTTCAATCACTACGATGTCGTCGGCATAGCCTAGACAGTGGACTGCTTGTCTTAAAGCCTGTAGTAGCCAGAAGATAGGATCAATTCCCAAGTTAAAAAGGTTTCCACCTAGTGGACAGCCCTGCTTTACACCTTGTGGAATTGGAATTTCGTCGGATAGCCCTTCAGCTGTTAGAAGACGAGTTTTCAAATCGAAACTGATATTCTGTAGAAGCTCGATGAAATCATCGTTCAGACCAGCTGCCGACAGTGCAGCGAAAAGGGCTTCGTGGCTAATGCTTCCAAAGGCGTTTTTTATGTCAATAAGTAAAATATAAATATCCTTCTTCTTTCCTCGGGAATTAATGATTTTTTGATTTAAAATATAATTATTTTCTAAGGTCCCATCAAAGGGACGGAAGCCTTTCTGTAACGGCGAGAGCACATTGTTGTTTTCAATCCAGTCAGAAATCCGGCGAGCTAGAAGGCTTGCGAACAATTTATAAGATGTGCATGACAGGGATATAGGCCTCCAGTTGGCAGGATCTTCAAGATTACCCTTCTTAGGGATGAATATAGTACTGCTAGTTTTCCACATACTCGGAACTTTCTTCGCTTTTAGACAAATGTTGTAGATTAGAGTAAGAGCTTTCGCATCAGGATCGTACATTTTGAGGTGATTGTAAGTGATGCGGTCAGCACCTGGTGCAGTACTCTCACTTTTCCGCAATTTGTCTTTTACTTCATTTGTCGTGAAGGGAGCATATGAAGGTGGATTTTCGGCCTTTTTATAGTTGTCATAGATACTTGTGTCGGTAGTGTTATTTGTAGGGGAGAAGAATTTATTCTTTAGGACTTCATGTGAGATATGGCATTGTGTGGATGATTGTTCAAGAACTTTTCGTACCGCGCTCCGACGATTCCGTCTGTACAATCTTTGAATGAAGGTTGGATCATGTGGATTTTGCGGCTGGGGAGGTTTATGGCTGTTGTTGATTTTAATCTTATAGGTATTTTGGATATCTTCGATTAATTCATTCACAGTAGCTTCGAATAGAGGCCAGTTGTCATCAGTGTAACCGTTGAATAGATCTTTTAATTTATGGATAAACTTGTCTGAAGGTGAAGTAGAGTCGGGGTCGATGTCAAATTCGTTTTCATTATTTATAATTTCTTCATTTATGTCTTCATCAAGTACCTCATCAATAACTTCATATTCCCCAGTGGGTGGAGCTTGACTTTGTGATTGGGGGATGGAGTTCTGAGTGCTGAAGTCTTGACTAGGATCAGGTAGTATGTCATTCGGTGATGGACTGGAAGCAGGTATATTATCTTGATTTTTTGATTGCATTAACTGTTCTTTTTTTTCTTTTCTAAGGTGGGCAGCTCTGTGGTTATTTAGTTGGGACCTTCTGTTGAATGAACGGTTGCATTTTTTGCATTCGATAGCTTTTTTTGATCTTTCAGGGATGCTAAAATTAAGAAGACACGGGTGTAGAGTGCCATGCTGCCTGTGTATCCGTTCTTTACAGACACTGCACCATTTTTCTAAAATATTTACAGAGATGTCATGTTTTCTAATTAGGTGTTTTTTGATATTACCATAAATTCTGGAGTAAGTATCCTGATCAGTTGAAAATCCGCAGGTTGTATGCCTCTCAGTACAGATTACTTCATCTGTGATGGGTAAAATTAACTTAATCTTATTGCCCACCCTGCAGTTATAAGGTGGAAAAATATTATCAGATATTTCAGATTCTTCATAGTTATCGGCTTGGTCAATTTCGTATTCGGATTCATTATCTTCTACCGACTTGGAAGTAGGGTTCGAAGGGCGTGGTTTAATTGGAGGAGATTTCGAGGTTAATAATTTATTTTCATCACGAAAGATTACATCAGGATTAAAGGTCGGGTCTTCATCTGTATCATCAACCTCCGAATAAATAGACTCATATTCTGATTCAATAGCTGATTCGAACTCATTATCATCGTTGTTTATAGCAGGAGTTATAGTGTTTGGGAGCGTAACACTCTGTGCAGGATCTTGTTCTTGATTATCTGTCATAGGCGGCTGTTCTTGAGAGGAAACGGAAGTTTCAGGCCTAGGACTCTTTTTTAGGTGCGTTCGTAATTATGTAAATACGTAGCACCTATTGTTGTCGCTCAGTCCGTCCGTCTGTCTGTCCGTCTGTCTGTCTGTCTGTCTGTCCGCATATAACAACGCAAAAACTACCCAACCGAATCGTTTGAAATTTAAAATACATAATTATTACATAATTTTGTCGAGTCATTTCAAATTTTATGAAAATCGGATGCATAGATCAATTACAGGGACAATCAAAAATATTCCGTTACATTACGGTCAATGGGGAAAAAAGTTTCAAATGCATTTTAATCGTTTGAAATTTAAAATACATAGTTATTACATAATTTTGTCGAGTTATTTCAAATTTTTTGATAATCGGGTGCATAGATCAGTTACAGGGACAATCAAAAGTATTCAATTACATTATAGTCAATGGGGAAAAAGTTTCAAATTTATTTTATACATTTGAAATTTAAAATACATAGTTATTGCATAATTTTGTCGAGTTATTTCAAATTTTATGAAAATCGGATGCATAGATCAATTACAGGGACAAT
This sequence comes from Maratus speculifer, assembly GCA_964019185.1. Classification (NCBI taxonomy): domain Eukaryota; kingdom Metazoa; phylum Arthropoda; class Arachnida; order Araneae; family Salticidae; genus Maratus; species Maratus speculifer. The sequence goes on from OZ025301.1 coordinate 249,308,985, forward strand.
CAAAACTATTCCGTTACATTACGGTCAATGGGGGAAAAAGTTTCAAATGCATTTTAATCGTTTGAAATTTAAAATGCATAGTTATTACATAATTTTGTCGAGTTATTTCAAATTTTTTGATAATCGGGTGCATAGATCAATTACAGGGACAATCAAAAGTATTCAATTACATTATAATCAATGGGGAAAAAGTTTCAAATGTATGTTATACGTTTGAAATTTAAAATACATAGTTATTACATAATTTTATCGAATTATTTCAAATTTTATGAAAATCGGATGCATAGATCAATTACAGGGACAATCAAAACTATTCCGTTACATTACGGTCAATGGGGAAAATGTTTCAAATGCATTTTAATGGTGTTGCACTCAGTCGAACTTAATAAAATTTATATACAATATAAAGTACATATTATAATATACATTTTACATAATTTGTGATGCAAAGAACATTTGTTATTGATTTACAAGGCCACACAAAAGTATTCCATTACATAATGGTATAGGGAGAACATTGTTTGATGAGCGTTTTAATTGTAATTTACTATTTACAATTTTATGAGATTGGTATATGAGAGTAATATTTTTAAAACTTCGTTATCGTACGAACGCACCTCGTTTGCTACGCTTCACGTGCAATTTCCAACTTGTTTTTCTAGGTCTCCTTTCAAGCGGACTTTTGAAACCATTGAATATGGGCGATTCTACGATAAGAGGTTCAAAAACATGGAGAATTCGGCCAAAAAGAAAAGTTTGAGTTTGATCAAAAACCTTTAAATTATTATTTTTGTCCCGTTTATTTACCTTTTCATATAAGGGCAAGTCACTTTATACATATTTTATAACTTTTTCTGGTCAGTGACTCGCTCCCCTGGCAGTTATCGTGCCAGGGGAAATACGGCAGGGGAGAGACATTTTCGTGTAAATTCAAACTTTTTAACTGACTGAATTAGTTTTTCGGTTAATTGTGTATTTCACCTTAAGTATTACCGTATTGTTTAATTAGGGCAGTAAATGCAATTGAATTAAATGAATATTATAAGTTTTATGACTTACCAGGGGAGATACACAATCACTGTGCGAAACCACTACAAAACACGGTCGCGTCGCAACAACTAAAAATGGTGACGCTTAAATGACTTGTGCGTTTAGTATTGCTAACTTCAAGCCAATAGATGTCCTTAAGCACTACTTCCAATATAGCCATCCTTGAATTTATATTTGTTTCAGCGGAACGAAATGTGACAGGGGTGAGACACAAAAAAAGCGGGACAAAAGTTAATTTCAAAAATTATTTGAAATTAACAAAAATATTTTATTTTTTATTTTATAATACGTAAGTATAATTACTTAAATTCCAATTAAACATACTTTAGCTAAGCATCTGGCGGAAAAAATATATGTATTGTTTGAAAGTTAAATTGAAACCGGCAAGGGGACATGCCAGGGGAGGGGACTTTTTAGACTTTATAAGAAATTTCAGAAAAACGTGTTTAAATTAGGCATTCAATCGTGATGTTACTTAATAAAGTATATTAAGATGATGCCATTCATTGCAAAAAATAGCAACATATAGAATAAAAAATCTGTTTTAAACGGATTGCCGTACAAATTACCTCTTATCGTAGAATCACCCATATAAGATTTCCGCGTCTAGTGACAACAGGTGATGCCCGTGGAATGGTACAAGACTTCTTGGGTTTTTTTTGCCTTCTTTACACTTTCAGGAATGCGATGTAAGGGATTATTATCTTCCTGTGTGAATTTATTTTCTTCACCCTCACTATTAATTTCAACGCTTGTGGTTATAATCGTAGGCTTGGAAGGGCCAGCTTTAGTAATGAGGCTTGACTCCGCCTTTTCAGAGTGGCATTTATTTTTCGAGATGGGATTGTTATTCAATTTATAAGACAGATTATTATTTTTATTCCTTTTTAGGAATTTGCTGGTTGGACAGGCACGTGAATATCTGTTTTTATTTACAGGTTGGCTGTCAGAAGAGTATTCGAAGTTAAAGACTTGTTTTTTCATCAAGGGCGGAGCTAAGTCATTATTTGTATTGCACATTACTGTTGTAGTTTGCTCAGCATTTGAGGAATTTTCCGTTAATTCGTGGGTATCATTCATTATATTCTCATCAGTAGTTGCTGCAACAGTGACCTCATTGTGTATATTGACATTAGTGTCATTAACTATATTCATATTCTTCTCATTAGTGGTAGGAGTCGGGATGTCAACGTTAAATTTCACCAGTCTCAGTGGAGGGCAGATTGGATTTTTATTTTTATTCTTGCATTTAACCCTCCAAGCGTCTTGCAAATGGGTAAAATTGTAATGTTGTTTTCTCTGCATTTTGTTTTAAATGCTAATAAAATATGATTCTTTCAATATTACATAAAAAATCTTATTTAGGAATATAAATGTAATCCTTGAGAGTCCTAATCATTCTTCAATGCTTTGAAAATTCATTAAATCAATGAAATTAAAATTTCTTAAACATTGCTTATATTGCAGTGAAACCTGCAGCTTAGTGTACGGAATTTTACGGGCCAAACGCTTAGAGGGTTAACGCAATTGCCACATGTATGTCTTCTTACAGATGTTATACGTTGATTATCATTAGATATAGTGTTTGGCGATTTTTTGTCATTAGTGCTACACATATTTTTCGGCATTTCTTCAGCAATACTTCTTTCATCATTGCTAATTCTATGAATTTGCGCACTACCAGGAGCGATTAGGCCGAGATCAATGTGCGCATTACTATATCGTGATTGTAGCTCAGTTATGTCCATGAGACTTTGTATTATGGGGTTACAAATAGCTGCTGTTGAGCTATCACCATTCGCTTGCGCTTCAGCACGCAGCCTTTCAAGTGTGCGTTCCGCTTCTTCTTGTGAAGCACAAACACTAACTAAGCGCTTCCCTGCTTTAGCAAGCATTTCTTTTATATGTTCGGGAATCTCTGCCATATCATCAGGTAGTGATCCGTTCTGATCATATACGTTATCCATTTTTTGATAAATTCTTTTATTTATTTTGTATGCAGTATTAAATCAATTTCCCTTTTTTGAGATACTATGCTTCAGATACTAAGTAAACATTGATCTGTGTCAAAACGCTCAATTTGTATCATAATTTTCTTTATAATATTTCTTGAAACACAAAATAAGTCCTCGTATTACAAGAGAGAGCTGAATACTTTACAAATAATAAAGTTCGAAAAAATAAAACGAATTTTCATTTCTTGAATAATAACAGATCTTTAAAGAAAAATATTCAATATCTCTTTTAAAAAATATTTAATCTTGTTCAAATAGGTGAATGGAGTTATTTTCCATATATTAATTCATCAGATATAAATTTGATATAATTCTTGCAAAAAATTAGGGATGAGAATTATAGTTTCTGCTGTAATTTTTAAAGTCTTTATCTTCAATTTTATTACTAAATGCAAAAATTTGAATCTCTAAAGTTCTTGGTAATTTTTATCAATAATATCTATTTATCATATTCTTCATACACGAAAAAAGCTTTGTTTTTGATAAAAATATTAATCTCAAAGACTAAGTAAAGATAAAAATTAATTTAGCACTGGTAACATACATCTAATATAAGATCCGACGATAAAAACGATAAAAGGGCGGGCTTACGTCAATACCCAGAGACCCTCTATCGAAGTGGGCAGAGAAGAAGGCGGACGGTTGAAGATGGGGGCGGAGCTACGCCCAAACCAAGGTAAGTACCGCCTAGCCGTAGTTCCCACGTTTAGCGAACGCTCGTGTTCCCACGTACATCGGCTAGTCGTTGTGTGCACGTACATCAGACACTCCTGAGTCGACGTAAAAAATGCCGCATTGATAAGAACTTCGATTTTAGCGATAATTTAAGTATCCATCAGTGTGTCTCGACGAGTAGAGATGCGTTTGCGTATTAAAAATACGAAAATAGCCAAAAAGTGATAAAATTTGATAAGTGGCTATAAAATAGCAAATAAAATAAACAAACGCAGGGGGCTAACAAATTTAGACAAGGGCAGCCAGGAATAAGAGAAATTGCAAAGCAAAAATAAAAATAACAGATAGAGAAATAAAAAAGCCAGACAAATAATTTAGAACCCACAATCAAAACAATAATTTAGAATTTTGAGGGCAAATAGAAAAGGAGTGAGGACAAGTCAGCACAGCGCACGCGCAATATCGCAAGCCAGTAATGTGGCCTGCGGTATTACGCGTGTCAGGACCGCCTCCGCGAAAAGGGACCAACTTACCATCCAGTGCTCCAACCGCCAGGATCCCATACTTACAATGAAGTGTACCAGTGCATTATTAGATGTTTACTCCATCTGAAAGGAATCTGTAAGACTGTAAATAATAAAAAGTATTAAACTTGCAAAAAACATTATTAAAAATAATTAATTCTTTATTTCTTGAATTATTTGTCTTTTCTTGAGTTACTTATCTTTTCTTAGCTTAATAAATCATATTATGTAGCATATTTCGTTTATTTACTCAAAATAATAATGTAAATATAATGGGTGAATTTAATTGCAAAATTTTTCTAAGTTCCGTAATCTTGTTCAATCTTCGTAAATAAAGTTTTTAAATGTGATATAATTCTTGAAAAATGTTCTTTATATCATGTATGAACAACAGCAATTCATATTTTTAATAATATTAAATTAGTGAAAATGTTGGAATAGCACGTGGTTATGGGCAATAATATTGCACATACATAAGGTTATGGGCCTTCAAAGTAAATCTTTTTGCATCTGTTGAAATATTAGCAATCCATAACTGAAATATGTTTGTGCAGGTAGGAAATTGATTGTTCTAACAAAATATGTCTTTATTTTAGAAATCCGATGAGAAATACTAATTATTTTCATCAATTGCATTATTTTATCAAAGATGGCTGCCATGCGACGCTATCTTGAACAAAATGGCGCAGACTCGATCAACTTCTCAAAGACCCTCTACCCGCTACCGGGTCGGGCGAGAATTAGATGCCGTGAAAGGAGGCACTTGGGGCGTCATAAACAATCCGAAGTCCCCGTACTCGAAAAGTCGGAAAAATAAAATTGTGAATTTTTCTAATTTTTGATGAAATTAGGGATCTAACCCATCGCCTTTCAGCCAAGATCGTTCGTAAAAAATTTTCCTACACTTTGATCTTAGCCAAAAGGCCGAGAAGCGATTACAGAGGGGATCAGAGAGCATGTTGATTCACTATATCATACAGTAAATCATCGCTTCATCACTTCCCCTCAAAAATAAAAAGAAAACAGGAAGGTAGGAAAGAGTAGCAGTTGCCAAAGCGCTACTCAATCCTACTTAAAATAATAAAAAACTAGATAGGATAGGGTGTGAAAAGAAAAATTTTAGTTTTCACTAGGATAGGACAGCAAAAATAAAAAAATTGCATGGAGCAGTTCAAATCTGACTACCCCATAAAAATTTATAATTTTGAAAAAATAAAAGTTGATTTCTTAAATCAATACTAAATTGGTTGTTCTTAAACAACCGATAAAAGATACTTTCTTAAAGTATCACTAAAACTGAAGAGGGATAGATTAAAGAGAGATACGCGCCCTACTAAAAATAAAAAAGACATATAATAATACAATTATAACTAAATTACAACTAGAACTAACTAAACTAAAATTAATATACAAAATTGCTAACTAAGAAATAAAAACTAAGATAAACATAATAATAATACAGTATAAAACAATTTAAAGAGCAAATAAAATGATAAAGTTAAGTATTAATGAAAAATATAGAAATATGTACAGATGGAGAGATGCTCTGGTACAAAACAGATTTAGTCATCATGAGGAACCACCCGCCCCGGCAATAAAGCGCAAGAGTTCGGGATGGGAGAAGCACTAAGCAGCTCGGGCAATGTAGCTCCAGAGTCCCGCATAGGCAAATTAATACAAGATGGCTCAGGCGGACGAGAGTTCATCTTATGAAAATGAGGAACACATTGCAGCTCGGCAATGCAGCACCAGAGTCCCGCAATGAAGGGTGAACCGATGACACAGGCGAACGAGAGTTCATCGAGTTCACAGGAAGGTTCACAAGAGCAAGATTACCAGAAACATCTTCAAAATGAGGACCCGACGAGTGGGTCAGATTAAGAGCCTCCGCGGGAGGAGCATTGTTCATAGTCAGTTCAACGTCAATATTAACAGAAGGAGAAACAGAGGCCACAGCCAGGCCAGAGGAAGGAGGACCAGAAGAGGGACCAGCAGCAGCTGCAACAGAGGAGGAAATATCAGGTAAAAATTGACGGAACCTGGGAGGTTGGGAGGAGGCTGAACCAGTTATATGAGAAGAATATATATCACGAGAGAAGCGAAGGGTATCAGATACGATTAGCTTGCGCATTAAACTTGTATATTTTTTAGAGCAAAGTCTATGACAAATCCTATTGTTCTTGGGATCCCAACTCCCCAGGGCACCAACAACTATAGCTTCTACGGAGACATCCTCATACGAGGCACGAAGTTTCTTAGCAATGTCAGCATATTTTTGAGTTTTTTGGAGACGAATTTTATCAAAAGCTGCTGGCCCATCCTCAAAAGTGCAGGCCTCGGAGCGAGTCGCTAAACTCGCTTTTCTCGCTATTTTTTTGCATTTGTCTCTTTTAGTCTATATTTTTCAGATTTAGTCTCTTTTTTCGCTTTTTTTTTTTTTTTTTTTTTTTTTTCTTTTTCAATGTTCCTTACTCATCGATCGATCGCAGGAAAAAGATCGTAACTTTCCTCATTTGAAAGCGGGAAAAACATCGCGAAATTCAACAATTTGTCGTGAGGAAATATCGGAAAACTTGTCAGTTTGTCGGAGGAAAATCTCGAAATTTGTTAACTATTCGCGGGTAAAAATCGCAAAATTTTTCCGTTGGAAACCGGCGGAAAATCATGGATTATGTTAATCTGTCTTAGGATGAAACCATGAAATTCCATGGAACTATAGTGAAACTTAGCCGCGGAAAAAAGTATACCAAATTTCCCGGGAGCAGAATCGGCGCAACGCTGCGACGCACGTCGCAGACACTTGGGAAGTTATTTTTTAACTGTTAAAAATTTAAAAATTTCGGTCCTAAATCCAAATATTCGGACATAAAATGCATCGCGAATTTCGACAAACAGTCTTCGAAAAGAAATCTAATTCGTAATAGATCGCGAAAAATACGCGAATTACGTCAAAAGATCGCGAAAAAACGACAAATTTCCTCAAAAAAATCATTCAAAACATCGTGAAAAAACCGGCAAGTTTCTTCAAAACATCGTGAAACGGCAAATTTCTTCCAAAGATCACAAAAAAACGGCAGTTTTCGTCAAAAAATCGCGAAAAATGGCAAATTTTCTCAATAAATTGCGAAAAGCGGCAAATTTCGTTTTAAAAAAAACTCGAAAAAAATGGCAAATTTCTTCAAAAGATAACGAAAAAAAGTCAGTTTTCGTCAAAGAATCACGAAAAAAATAGCAAATTTCTTCAAAAGATTGTGAAAAAAAAGTAAATTTCTTCAAAAGAATGCGAAAAAACGGCAGTTTCGTAAAATGATCACGAAACAACAGCAAATTTCTCCAAAAAATCGCAAAAAAACGGCAAATTTCATCAAAAAATCACGGAAAAACGTAACATTTCTTCCTAAAGTTAGCGAAAAAAGACAAACGTCTTCAAAAAATCGCGAAAAACGGCAGTTTTCGTTAAAAAATCTCGAAAAAAATGCAAATTTCTTCAAGATATCGTGAAAAAACGGCAAATTTCTTCACGAGATCGCGAAAAACGGCTAATTTCTTCAAGAGATCGCAAGGAAACGGCAGTTTTCGTCAATAGATCGCGAAAAATTGCAAATTTCGTCAAAAGATTGTGAGAAAACCCGCAAATTTTGTCAAAGAGGAGCCCCCCCCCCCCCCTCTTTAGGACAATGTATGAGACTTAAAAATTCTGAGAACAAAGGCAACTTCTTTTTTAAAATATATTTTTCTTTTATGTCTATCACAAATACTTGAAGGTTTGAGTGCAAATAATGTAATGCGAGGGATTGGTCTGCAGACTGTTTAAGTTTTTATATGTGTTGCAGACTGCAGAAAAAAATTCTGCTGCATGGGCAAATTTGTCCCTCTTTTGCAGGAGAAAGAATTCTAAATTCCGCGATCATTTGCCGAAATTCGCGATTTTTTGGCGATCGATTGGCGAAATTCATCTTTTCCATAATCGGAGAAAAAAATCGCGAATTTTGGCAATCGATCATTTTTCAAAATTCGTGATTTTTTTTTCTTTGCAATCGCGATTTTTTTTCTGTGCGATTTTTGCAAATGATCGCAGAAAAAAAAATTACGAATTTTCTTAAATAAACACAGAAAAATAGTAAATTTCTGCAAACAATGGCCAAAAAAAAAAAAAAAAAAAAAAAAAATGCGAATTTTGGCAAATGAAAGCCCCCCCACCCCCACCCCCCCCAAAAAAACACAAATTTTACTGAAAAAAAAATGCAAATGTCAGCGAACAATCGTGGAAGAAAAATCGCGTACTTGCAATAGTGTGGAAAAATCACAATTTTCATATTAATTTGCGGCAATTGGTAGTGGGGGGGGGGGGAATCGTTAATTTCGTCAAATGGTCATGGAAGGAAATGTAGTATGCTAGTTAAATGTGTCCTAAAATATCCAAAAAAGTTTGTGTGAAATATTACTTGGCACCAGTACAACCCCAGATTTTACTTTTTTCACCAACACCATTTGATAAATTTCACCATTCTTTTCCTGAGATAATTTGACAAACTTCACTTTTTTATACTGTAATTGATTTTCGCACATTTTAATGTAACCTATTGATAGCCATCCTTGATTTTTTTTATGGCTTTATTCTACGAAATTCGTTATTTTTCTGGCGACTAGTTGATAAATTTCATTATTTATTTCCGTGACCTTCGACAAAATTAGCAATTATTTGTATGATCGATCTTGGAATTTCGCAATCATTTGGTGAATTTTGTGATTCATCCCTCTCTTCAAGACCAATTTGATGAATTTTACAATGTTTAACCATTTGATCCATTTGACTAATATCGTGATTTTTTTTTCAAGGCCATCTGATAATTTTCGTGATTTTTTTTTTATCTTAAGAACATTTGACTAATTTCGAGAATTTTTTTCCCGAGATCATGCGACAGATTCAGGGCTGCCAGTTGGTCCCTATTTTCCTAAAAGGTCCCTATTTTTTAACTTGGTCCCTAAAAGTCCCTATTTTCACTAAGAGGTCCCTAAAAGTCCCTTTTTTTATCTATACTGTGTCTAAGTTAATTTTTTCCTTACATTTTACCAAAATTTATCAAGAAAATTTACTTTTTAAAAAAATTTAATATTGTAGATGATAGCACATAAGTGATCATAGTGGAAGAAATGAAAAAATTGTAGTGAAAAAACCCTGCAATTTTGGTCAAAGAGTCCTGAAAAAACCTGCAATTTTGTTCAAAAAATCTCGAGAAAACGCTTTTATCGGCAAAATTTCGCGAGAGAAATGTGATTTTTATCAAAAGATCACTAGAAAAACGCGATTTTTGCTTAAGATCGCAAGAAAAACGTGATTTTCGTCTAGGGATCGTGAATAAATGCTATTTTCATAAGGAAATTTTTGCCAAATGACTGTGAAAAACTGCAATTTTCGTCTTAAGATTGAAAAGAAACGGGATTTTTATCAAAAGATTGCGAGAAAAACACGATTCCTGTCGAAAGATCGTGAGAAAAACACGGTTTTTGTCCAAAGATTGCAAAAAAAAGCACTATTTTCGTCTAAAGATTGTGAGAAAAACACATTTTTCATCAAAAAGTTGTGAAGAAACCCCTATTTTGTTAAATCTCAAGAAAACTGTGTATTGTCAAAAGATTGCGAGAAAAATGCGATTTTTATCAAAAGATCGTTAGAAAAATGCTATTTTTGTCTTAAGATAGCAAGGAAACGTGGCATTCGCCAAAAAATTGAGAGGAAAACGCGACTTTCGCCAAAAGATCGTGAGGTAAATGCAATTTTCGTCAAAAGATCGCCAGGAAAAGGTGATTTCGTCAAAAGACTGTGAGAAAAATGGGATTTTTGTATAAAGATCATGAAAAAAAAAAAGCAATTTTTGTCTAAACATTGCGAAAAGAACCCAATTTTCATCTAAATATAGCGAAAAAAACACGATTTTTGTCTAAAGATTGCTGAAAAAATTCAAATTTTACCAAAGAATTTAAAATAAAAAGTTTTTAAAAACTTTTGCATTAAAAGATCATGAGAAAGGTGGTATTTTCCCCTAAGTATTAAAGGAAAAATGCAAATTCCATCAAAGCATTGCCAAAAAAAAAAAAAAAAAAACCCTGGGAATGCTGTTGAAAAAATTTATAATTACTGTAGGGAAGGATTTCGTCTCTCCCTCTTTGCTGTAACTTTTCATAAAATTTGCCGTGAATTTCAGGATTTTTTAGAACTTTGAATTTCTTTTGCTACAGAAACTCATTTCATTTAAATTTATTACAAAAAAATCATTTATACCCTTTATTTCAATTATGTTTGTGTTCGTAAATGCAAATTATATAAGTGATGATGATTCAGAAAAAAATTGTAAAAAGTGTTAAATATTGCCTGAAAAAACAAAAAAAGTGTACTATTCCTGAAACCAGTATTTTAATCCTAAAGTGTGCTAAAAATTTCTGAAATAGTCAGGAATGAACTTTAAATAGTTTATTTATGTTATAGTTTTTACAATGTTGATGTCTGTGTTGATACATATGTTACTGTATTAAAACATGTGCCAATATATTTACATATAAATGAAACTTCTTATAAAATTCCTATATTTTCTTCAAAAAAATTCCTATATTTCCTATAATATTTTTGAAAAAAGTCACTTCTAGGCCTGACGGATGTGATGCGTCTGATTTTATTATTTTAGTATATAACTATTTTAATGACTGGCCATCCAGGTGGGAAGATTTTAGTTTTATACAAGTAACTAGTAAAATGATAAAAAAGGCTAATATTGCATATCAAAGTTACCTAGAAAATGAAAAGAGAGAAAAAGAAAAAAAAAAAAGGAACGTACAACTTGAAGTGGAAAAAACTACAGAAGAGGAAGAAATCAGAAAAAAAGAAGCTGAAAAAGATAAAAGTACAATTGTAGTTCTTGACAAAATTTTGGTTGGTTGGTTGAATAGGGTTTTATGGTGCAAAGTCCCTTTAGGGACATGCTGCGGCAAGACAAAATTTTAGAAGATTTAAACAAAAATGTGAATGAAGAAGTAACTGTATTGGACAGATTGATCGATGAAGGCAATGAAAGGTTAAAAATTGCTTTAGAAAAAGGAAATTTAACTGAAGCTAAAGTGGTTAAAATTTGATTGCAGCTGGTATAACAACTAACAAGGAACTCAAAGTAAAAAAGGATAAAGCTGATAGTTTGTCTAGTGTTATAAATTAGAAAAAATAATTTAATTACAAATTTAATGAGTAACATCTAAAGAAGGTTAATTTAAGAAATTTGTAAATATTATATTTGATTAAATAAGTTTTTTAAAAAAATTGGCTTTTATTTGTTAAAAATTGTATTTGATTTGTATAAATATTGTTTATTTTTCAGGTCCTTAAAAGGTCCCTATTTCAGACTTTTGGTCCCTAAAAAGTCCCTAATTTTTAATCATTAGGTCCCTAAGTCCCTACTATTTTGTACCAAAGTTGCTGGCAGCCCTGCAGATTTTGTGATTTCTTTTTTGAGACAATTTGATGAATTTCACTATATTTCCTGGAACTTCATGATTTTGTCCCCGTGGTCATTTGGAGAATTTCTGACTTTCTTTCATGATGAATTGTTGCGATTTGAGATATTTTTCTGCAACCAATCAACAATATTTGCAATTATTTCAAAACCGACTGAAATGCATTGAAAATGTATTCCGCAGATTGTGTTAAATCTTATAGTGCTTGTCTGTATACCAAAAACATTTAAGTGAAGAGAAATAAATGTTTTTTATTTGGTCTCCTTTTAGTCTCTTTTTTTAAATTTTGGTCTCTTTTAGTTTCTTTTTCTTGCGTTTTAGTCTCTTTTCTCTCTTTTTTAAGAGTGACTCAGCGGTCCTAGGCCTGAAAGTGCAAGCAACATCAATTATAAGTGCTGCGTTTTCAGTATTGTGAGTGAGGACAATATCAGGCCGTTTAAGAGAGCCTAGCAGAGGTTGATTTTTCTTATAGACCGACCAGGTCCCAGCAGAGGCTTTGAGAAGACGAGCAACAATGTTATCATGCCGAGCCGTGATTTCCTGCATGTGCGATTTGCAATGGCAGAGAACATGAGGCAGACCTTCGAACGGGTCATCACCCCACCTGCATTTCTGTTTCGGTTTCGGGTTTCCAGGTTTGCACCCATTAAGGGGCAAAAATTGAGGCGTGCTTTATGGATGAACCTCCAATCACAGAATCTTATGAAATCACCCGTCCGAAGGTAATGACCAGATATATCTTAGATTTCTCAAAGCAAGGCTGAGTTTTGCCCTGATCAGGCATACACTTTAGCTGATAGGATCTTGACTTACGGAGATTATCACGAAGGGAGTGAAATATTTTGGCACGGTCATGGATTGTGACTCCACGCCGAGTAATAGAGATTGTCTTGTCTGGATTGAAATTCCACCTCACCCCGAGGCGACCAGAGGCCTGTCTAGCCATGGTGAAAAGGGTAGCATTCTGATTCGTTCCAAGGAAACGATCGCCAGACAGATATGAAGCAAGATGATCATATGACAATGTTGGAACAGCAGTTTGAGATATTCGGTGAGCAGACCTCAATCTATAGTGAACAGAAGAACATAGGTCCCCCCAGGCTTCCTCAACGACATGTTGGTCATTTGAAGTGAGGACTTTATAAGCACCATCAATTAAGGCTATGTCAGAGTCTTCTGCAGCGATGGGAAGACCTATCAAGCAATCGGCAGTGCTTCCTTAAAGATAGCAATTAGAAGATCTTTCGGGAAGATATAGGACATCTTTTTTCACTATAGAACGGATAGCATTATCGAGTTCTGCCCAATCCTTCTTGGGCAGCTGATGAGTTCTTTGTGCATATAACAATGAAGGATAGAAGAACGTTTTCATTGCGTCCAACTTTTGCCAGGGGGTGAGGAAAGAATTCAAGATTTTTAACGCTTTTTCATAAAATTCCTTGACCTGGCTGTGATCATTTATGAGCTGGAATCCTACTGGTTTACCCAGAAAAATGACAGGGTCCATCTCGAGAACATAAGATATTGGTATTTGATTAAAGGTGAAAACCGTCGGAGAACAGGTTCTAGGATTGCAGTTTAAGTGGAGAGTGTTGCATTTATCAATATTTATCTTTAGATTAATCTTAGAACATTCTACTAGTAGGACGTCTAGAGCTGCTTGGAGTGCATCAGGTGATTCCGCCAATATCAATACATCATCTGCATAGACAAGGACGGTAATACCAGGAAGGGCGTTAAGTGCCCGAATTATTGCATCGAAGCCAATATTAAATAAGATACCACTTAATGTGTCGCCCTGACGAACGCCATTCACAATGGGCACAGGGCCAGCCGCCCCGGCGGCAGATTCAATTAACGTAGACAAGTCCTTGAGTAGTTGAGAGAAAATCTTTAAAGGCTTTTTACCAATTTTAGATTTTTCAAGTGCTTTGAGAATTGCGGCATGTGGCATAGAACCAAAGGCATTTGCCAAATCAATGGATGCAATGCAGAGCTGCTTGTCCGGGGATCTTCTAGTAGCCTGGAACTTTTTCATGAAGATGTAGTTATTTTCAAAGGCTCCATCAAAAGGAAGAAAGCCTTTCTGAGCCGGATGTAAAATATCATTAGAAGAGATCCAATCAATAACACGCTTAGCAAGGCATCCAGTAAATAATTTCGAGATCGTATTGACCAAAGAAATAGGCCGCCAATCCTTAACGGAAGTGCAATCTTCTTTCTTCGGGATGAATACCGTTCTAGAAAGCCGCCACTCATCAGGAATTCTCTCATATTTAGAGCAAAGAGTGAAGATTGTGGCCAAAGTATGGGCTTCAGGATCGATAGAACGCCAGTGATCATATGTCAGGCGATCAAGTCCTGGAGCGGTATTCTCAGCTGAAGAGAGCCTAGACCAGACCTCAGCAGGTGTAAACTTTTCAATATTAAGTTCCTGGGCTAGAGACTCCCAATTATCATAAAGAGAAAGGTCGACATCAGGAACAGCAGAATTGAAGAAATGCTCAGCAAGTACATTTGGGTCCACATCACACATTTTAGTGTTCTCCCCAATAACTTTACGAACCGCCCGCCTGCGGCTTCTTCTGTAAAGGGCTTGGATAAATTTAGGATTTTCTACATTTTCCTGCTTGTGAATAGTTGTAGGTTGAGGTGGATCTTTAATGTTTACGTGTGATTTAGAAAATTCGATAAATTCGGTTAGGAGAGAAGTGAAAGTTTCCCATGGCGGAAGTTGATCAGCTTCATTCATATTCTTGAATCTATTATAAAAGTCCGCAGACGGGGGAGGGTCATCAGGATGGGGAATGATCGGAGCACCAGATTGAGAATTTTCAGGAGGTGCAAGTTGAATTGGAGAACGATTTACAATATCATTTGTACCAGAATCCGGAATAGGTGAGCAAGATGTGGAGTTTGGAGGGGAAGAAGACAGATCAACATTTTCTTCTTCATCATTGTCTGACGGGATAGGGACAAAAGTCTCAGACACAATTTTCGACGCTTTAATCTTTTGTTTCAGAGTAGAGGCATTAGAATCTTGATATTTCTTTGACTTCATGTGAGCAATTTGATGACTTTTGAGGCTGGTAGCAGAAGGGAAGGATAAATTACACAAATTGCACTTATGCTGAAAAGAATGTGAATTGATGTATTCATCCGGAATCTTAAAATAATCACCCTTCCGGAAGCAAGGGTGACGTGATATGACAGGTGAGATGGGTACATTACAAATTCCTGACCATCTCATAACTCTCGGTTCAGGAAGCTTATGAATTGTGACTAGATGCTTTGATAATGAATGTAGTGCTCTAGACCAAAGAGGTTGGGCCATAACGGCAATGCATCCTTCTTCTGTACATCGGAGATACCGTGAAATGGGAAAGACAAAATGCAAAGTATTAGTATCTTCAAAGCGACAGAAAGTTCCACGATTTGTGGGAGCATTCAAAGACGAAAGATTAGAACTCTGTGAGTCATATTCTTGCTCTACAGAAACATGCAAGGGAAGAGAGCTGGCAGCAGAAGTCTGTTGTAAAGGAATTGAAGATTGGGCTGTCAGTGGCAAAACTTCAGTGGCATCTTGAGAGCCAGGAGCTGGAATATTGTTACGGAAAATTACACGTGGAGGAGTCTGGTTTGGAGTATCACTGGGAAAGGCTCTGTGCTTAGGAGTGTAAATGCAGTAGTGCTTATCCATATAAGACTTAATGTTAGATCCGAATGGACATTTAATACATTTATATTGAAATGAGTATTTGTCAAAATCCACATTATACATCTGTACGTCCCTAAAGCAAGAATGAGCTTTAGGATTAGTGAACATATACTTATTGCAAAGAGCACACCAGTACCAGTATTAAGTTGAAGAAATAAGTTTGTTGTGGAAGTGGTGGAGATGGTTCAGTAACATATGGATTGCTTTAGAAAAGGTCTGACCAAAGAATTTAACAAAGCAGTTATCTTCAGTGCAAGCCAAAAAATCAGAAAAAGGAACTATGATTTGTAGCAGCCCTCTAGAGCAATTATTCTTGGTAGGGAATGACTTGACGGGAACTTCAACAATAGCAGAGGCCAACACAGGAGTTCTAACTTCCGTGACGGTAGTACTGGAGGGTTCAACCTGAGGTTCCACATCCTGAGACTGCATAAGATTTTGTGGAGAGATTTGAGAGTCAGGAATATCCAAACTAGCATAGTCTTCTGGCTGTGTACTAAGAACCAGAATATATCATCGGAATTGGTTTCACTATCATTTGAAGGAATGGGATCAGGGTCTTCTCCATGTATTAATTCAGAATGTATGACTTTGTTAATGAAGTCCGTAGCTGAAGGTAGTGATAAGGGAGCATCAGCTGCAGTAGGAGACAAAGAATTTACTTCATTAAGATCAGACGAGGTTGGAGTACAACTTTTCTCAACTTGTTTAGGGGTACCTTGTAGCTTATGTAACCATTTTTTCAATGGCGGAGTAGTAGGAACATGACTAAGAGATTTTAGTTTTTCTGACAATTTACTAGGCATAGGTGAGGCAATCACACTTGAAAGGGAGCAATCAACAATAGGAGTCAATGTCATAACAGAAGGAATAGCGATAGAAGTCTTGGGCGAGGTAGACGGCTGAGATTTAGTAGGCGTTTTCAACTTCTCCATCGCGATCAATTTTCTCTAAATAGGTTTATTTTCTTGTAATTCCTTTTCTAAATTCCTGGTTAAATAAGGGGGATGTTGACTAATCCATTTCTTCGCAGCAGCCCCAAGTCTAGTGTAATTGCAGGGCGGAGAGATGTCTTCCAAAGAATCAGAACTGATGGGAAGTCTAATAGGATTTGGTTTTCTAGGGCTAACCATCCTAACTGGAATGTGCGGCCGAGAGGAGGTGCTAGAAATACCTGATGGTAACCCAGTAGAAGATTTCAAATGAAGACGACGGTGCGAATAGGGCACCATAATGCTAATATCTTCCACCAACTTATCAATCAATTTCTTAATTTCATCCACTTCTGAATTTACAGTCACTTGATTATCAACTGTAGAAAGGCTGTCATTCAAACACTCTTGTGAATTAATTACACTGTTACCATCAGCTTCCGGAGTTTCATCAGTGATAACGTTATGAGAAATTTCAGACGATTAATTTCCAAATTAACATTTTCAGAAAGTATAGTTGCATGTGCATTGTCTTCTAAAGCTGAGACTAGGGTATTATTTGAAGTGGTTTCATCTATGATCAGTGATTCAGAACCAAAATCTTCCATTAAATCGCATTTTGGCGGAAGAGTCTTGGAAACCATATTTTCATGTTTGTAGCTATAACATCTATTTCATCATTAGAGTTAACACTTTGATACGTTATTTTGTGAGTAATTTCATCTTCTTTTCTAATTAGTTGGTAATTATCGTCAGAAATCTCATTTGATTGAAGACCCTCTATCGAGGACGTAGAAAAACTGCAAGCCGTATGCTTGACGGAGGGAGACGGGGAAAAAATCATTGGAGTTGTTATTTCAGTGTTTTCTACTTCAGGACATAAGATTATCGCAGGATTAGAACCTTGATGCATTAAAACATCACAAATGTCATCTTCATTTCCAGAAAACATAATTTTTCCATCAGAAACAGTGTTAGGCAAGAGACCCTCTACCACAGGTTCAGATTCATTATTGGCCGAATGCTTAACCGTAAGATTTAGAGAAGTCTTGTTCAATTTTTCCTTATCAAATATTTCTTCCTCAATAACTCTATAGGCTTGATGTGTAATATCATCAATATTTTCACTATTTATTTCAGAAACTAGGATATTATTGAAAGCAGAAGTTGATGAAAGACCCTCTTTCGAAATAACAATTTCGTCATCAGCCGGATGATTAGCAGTGGAGGGCGGAAGAGAGCTAACAAGAGTTATTTTATCAGGGATTTTTGCTTCAGAATCATGATTTTCAGACGAAGTAATTTTCTGATCGATAACACTGATCTGCATATTGAAACTTTTTTTTTGATGATTAAAAATGAATAGGTGATTTTAGATCAATTTTTTAAACTGATTTCAAAAGTAAAGTCGAAATTTGCGTATCACGTCAGGATTTTTTACAAATTAACAATTTGTAAATTTATAAAAACATATGATTTTTTAACTTTCACTTATATAAATTTATAAAAAAAAATTATTATTCAAAGGTAAATAATTAATACAGACTAGGATATGTATTAAAAAATTAATGTATGAAAAATTAAAGTATAGACATAATAATTATACTTACAATATATTTAAATATGGACAAATTTGATTAATATTAAAAAAATCAATTAGTTTGAGAAAAATTCCTTTTAGTTGCTTTTCGTCCACTAGCACAAAGATCTCTCTTTAACATCCAGCAGTAATCTGCCATCGTATTTTTATTCCACTTGCCTTGGTACCGTTTTTCCATATCTTTGATGTCTTGGTGAAACTTTTCACCGTGTTCCTCACTCACTGCTCCGAGATTTTCGGGAAAGAATTCGATATGTGCATGTAAAAAGTGTAATTTTATACTCATGTTGCAACCAAGTAATCTCAATTTTTCTAACATATCTGCAACTATAATTTTGTAATTTGGGTCTTTCTTATTTCCTAAAAAGCTCTCCAGTACACATTTAAAGCTCAGCCATGCTTCCTTTTCACAATCATTCATTGTTTTTTCAAATTCACTATCTGTCAGTAATTTTCGTATCTGAGGCCCAACAAAAATACCTTCTTTAAGCTTAGCATCAGTAATAGAAGGGAATTTGCTGCAAATATATTTAAAACATTCATTTTCTTTATTTAGGGCTTTCACAAATTGTTTCATTATCCCTAATTTGATATGCAGAGGTGGAAGCAAAACATTTTTAGGATTGACTAAGGGATCTTTAATTACATTTTTTGTTCCAGGGGATAATGATATTCTTGATGGCCAATCTTTCTTTTCCCAATGATTTTTTTTATCCCGGCTGTCCCACTCACACAGAAAACATGGGAATTTTGTGTATCCTGATTGTTGTCAAAGTAGCATTCCAATCACTTTTAAATCACCACATAACAACCATTCATGATCTTTATATTTGACCTGGTCTAGCAAAAGTTCAAGATTTTCATATGTTTCCTTTAAATGAACTGAGTAGGCTATAGGTATTGATGCATATTGGTTTCCATTATGCAACAAAACCCCTTTTAAACTTGTCTTGGAGGAATCAATAAAAAATCTCCATTCTGATGCATTATAAAGGATACCGTAAAAATTCATTACTTCCTTTATGTTATTGCAATATACTAAATTATCCTTTTCAGAAAAGTATGGAACAAGTTCTTTTTCACGATGCCTGTACCAAGAGAATTGTGTCTCTGGTAATAATAAGTTCTTAGATTTAAGCCGAGAACCAAGAAGTTCAGCTTTTATTTTTGGCAAATTTAAATCGCGCACCAAATCATTGAGTTCATGCTGATTAAATAAAATTGGAGCTTTATCATTTACTTCTGGTTTATAGACATCTTGTTCTTGATTTTCATCATCTTCTGAATTATTTGGTTCATTTATGCTTTCCAAATTGGTTGGAGGAGAAGGAACAGGAAGACTTTCATTATGCAATATAGGTCTTATTGCAGAAGGCAAGTTAGGATATATAATTCCTTTTTTATTTTTCGAACTATACCCATGAACATTAGCTAAGCAAAAATAACAATCGTCATGATGATTTCTATGTTCTCTCCATACCCTGGGAATAGCAAAAGGCATACATTTCTTTTTGCCTTTCAACCAAAGTCGTAATCCTTCAACACATGTTCTACACACTTTATGAGGGGCCCATGTCTTATCTTGGTCACCCAGTCTCACACCAAAATAAGCATAATAAGCATTTTTAACAAAATCTGTAATATCCTGCCTTTGTTTTACTACAATATACCCCCCAGGGGGATACCTTCTTTAGGTATTCACGGGCTTCACAACCCCGGGGCACCTGAGTGATCTTTCTCCTTTCCTTTTCCTCTTACTCCTCTTGTCTTCCTTTCATCTTTGTTTCACTCTCATTGTGGTTTCCTCTCCGGAGGTGAGGGCAATTCTGTATGGGCCGATGTCATCCTGTATGTCGACTCATGGAGTATTGTAAACCACCCACGTGTTGGCCGTGCATGGCGACCCGTGTCCCTGGAAAGGGGGATCCTGGCAGTTGAGGGAAACCAACACACTGCTTTGGCCTCTGCTTCAGGTAGACGGGAGGTGCATATTGGTCCCGTATGCATCAATCGGCTGGTCAGCTGGCTTTTGTCTCTGGCTTTAGGGATCAAGTGAGCGAGCAAATACTAGTCATCTCGTTAAGGGTGGAGACTGACATAGGTTTGTCTTGTGACCGTATGGGCCCTGGTTAGCACTGGTGCACGAATGTGCATCCCCTTGTTGGGCTCGGTAGTGGGTGGTGCGGCCGGGGTCTGAATTTTATTATTTTTAACATGGATGGGAAAACTTCATTTCCTTCTATGTCTCTCCCCAGTGGAGAGCACCAAACTGTTCCGACTTCTTCCTTCACACACTTTTTTATTGTTAAACGCACTGATAGCCACTCTGTTAGTTCTTTTGGCAAAACGTCACCATTTCTCATAGCAAAAACTTTCCAGTCTGCCTTAGGGGATGGTCATACTCTCAAAAAATTAAAATCTGGGGATTTACTAGTGGAGGTTTCTACAACTAAACAATCGCAGATTCTTTCAAATAGCTCTACAATAGGCCCTTTTTCTGTTTCTGTTCAGGTGCATAAAACTCTAAATACAAGCCGAGGCGTTATTTCTGAACCAGATCTTTTATTCTCTACAAAAGATGAACTCTTAGAAAACCTAAAAGACCAAAATATTATAGATGCACGTCGTATCACTATCCGTCGGAATGGCCAAGTCCTTCCTACAAAGCATGTCATTCTCACTTTCAATAGCCCTACTTTACCAACAAGAATTAAAGCTGCTTACCTGAATTGTCCTGTCAGACCGTACATTCCTAACCCTCTCCGTTGTTTTAAATGTCAGCGATACGGCCAAACTAAAACTAATTGTCGCGGTTTCCTTACCTGTGCACGCTGTGCAGAAATTGACCACGACAGCAATTCATGTGAAAAATCAGAACGCTGCATAAATTGCAAAGGTAATCATACAGCTTTCTCTCGCTCTTGCGCAAACTGGATCCGTGAAAAAGAAATTCTAACTGTAAAAATAATGCAAAATCTTTCCTACCTAGAAGCTCGTAAAATTGTAGAAGCCAGAACCCCGTCTGTCGGCGTCTCTTATTCAAGCCTATTGAAACAGCAGTCTAAATCTGTAAGACATATTAGCATCCAGACTGACGTGTCTATGTCATCAAAAAAGTCAGCCAAAGCACAATCAATAAACACCCCAGTTAAGGAATCCCGTGATATCTGTTTACCTTCGTCAGAACCTATTACTATTTTACACACACCTACTCAGACACAAAAATCTTCTGCTCAATTTAAAAGTCAGAAATCTCAAGCTCAATCTAAGGGATTATCCAAACCTCTAAATGAAACTAAGGCCGTTACCTCACAAAAAAATGACCTGAACTCATCTGCATTAAACTCTAAAAAACCCAACTCTAGTCAAATAGTGAAAACTGGTGCTCAGAAAGAAGGGACCAAGGCTGGGATCCAAACTGCTACAAGTTCAAAAACATTACACAAATCACATATGCTTAAAAAACAAACTGAAACCATAAAAACCCCAACTCCAGCAACTCCACGGCGGAAGACTGTCGTTAAAAGATTGCAGAATTCATCGCTCGGTCCATGCAAAAGAAATTTTAAAGATCCCAGGCAGCTGCAGCATTATGTCCAAGAGGCTATGGAATCAGAGTCTTCCGGCAGTGGCTCGGATTCCGAGGAAAATACTGTGTTTGAAGAGTATGTGCCTGGTTAAATTAAATTTTTTTTTATTGGTCTTTGTTTTAGTTGTATTTTGTGTTTTCTGTAGTACTTTTCCAATTTAGTTATCGTGTCACTATCTTACTATTTTAGAATTTTTAACTAGTTTAGAATTTTTTTACAATTTTAAATATGTTTGTCTGGTTTTAATTGATTTTTAATTTCATGTATCACCACATTGCTTTTACCAACTTAACTCATATCTACAAAGGATTTTTAATGCAACTTTCACTTTTTACATTTCGTTTTGAAATTTAATCTTATCTTATTCCTACCATAATCTAATGATTTAGCATTTTACTGTTTTTGCCTTCTTATATTTACCTGACCACATCCGGGTGGGAAGCCCCTCATCCGGATATTTTGACGTTGTATTTTTTCCACATTTTTACAATTTTGTCTTTGGTTTGGCGCAGCATGTCCCTCAAGGGATTTTGTGCCATTAAAACCTATACAACCAACCAACTACTACAGTATAATTTCCACAAATGTAACAAAATATATCTGTATCATTTACACATTTACGTGAAGCCATTATTCAATTAAGAAGATGTGAAATATATCACATATTTCAAATCGAAAGAAACAGACGTGAATAAACAAAGAAATTTATTGTTGTTAAAACCTATGCATTAGATCAAACATTGTTTGGTGCTGCCACCTAGCGAGTATTAATTTAGATATTTTTTACAAAATTAAATTTATGGATTTCGCTTTTTCTTTTTAATTTTACATAAATAATTTTTTTTATTATTATTAAATCATATTAATAAATAATTTCAGCTTCCTAAATACAGTTTCTCATTTATTTAAATTAATGTAATGTATATACATATGGAATCAATTCCTAAAAAATTTGGTGGCGCCATCTAGTATTACTGTTATAAAGTAATTTATGATTTAAGAATAAAATTAATTAAAAATAATATTTGTAAAAAAAGTGTACGTGGTGTGCAAAAATGCTTTACATTTTTGAAATCAGCATAAAAAACACTTTCAGAAAAATATATATTTATATGATCATCAAAATGCATGCTGATCAGTGTAATTTTACCAGTAAGCTCACTCTCTTTTTCAGATATTGAATTGTTATCTTCATAAACTAAAGTTTGCTGAAGACCCTCTACCGAGGGATCAGAATTATCATATGCCGAGGGCTTGACGGAAGAGGACGGGAGCGAATTTTTGGTATCTATTTCTTCAAAGTTTTTCTCATCAGAACTTGAATTTTCAGGAGAAATACTAGTATGACATGTCATTTTAACAGATTTTTAACCCTCTAAACCACAGGATGACTTGTTTTCTTCATAAGCGGAGATTGGATAAAGACCCTCTACCAAAGTCGAGGGATTTGACTTCCCGGCAGAGTGGACGGATGAATTAAGATCAACAAAAACATTAGTAGGTAATTCAGAAATACCTTTTTCTATTATTTCTTCTTCCAAATGAGGAGAATCAGGTAAGAATTCGGTATTT
Organism: Maratus speculifer; assembly: GCA_964019185.1. NCBI lineage: Eukaryota > Metazoa > Arthropoda > Arachnida > Araneae > Salticidae > Maratus > Maratus speculifer. The sequence goes on from OZ025301.1 coordinate 249,332,164, forward strand.
TTATCACATTTTTTCTCTAAATTCATCGACTCGACCTCAGGATTACAACACATTTTGGAAATATCTGATTCTTGAAATTCTTTCACTGTATGTGATTTTTTCTTCTTTTTCTTCTTTTTCTTAGATGAAAGAGGCAATATATCAGGTGTTTCTGGAAATTCTTCTTCCTTAAATAATTTTCTGGTAACAGAAGAAGTGGTTGGCTCAGTTAGAGCAAATTCCTGATTTCTATTGCATTTCCGTTTTTTCTTATTCTTTTTCTTTTTTGAATTAATGTTGTGTCCGTAGATGCATTTCTACTTGAAGATCTTGATAATTCATGTCTTTTTTCACTAATTTTCATTTTAAATTCATCATTAGAGAATTTCTTCTGGAGACCCTCTACCGAGTGAAAGGGACCAGGCAATGCCGACCGGCTACCGAACGAAGTGCCGGGAGAAGATGAAGGTATACGCTTTTTCAATTTTTTCTTAGATTTCGTCGAATTATTATCGGATTCTTTTGAAACAGGGTTTAAAACATGAGAAATTCTTTTCCTAAACCCAGCATATAACTTTTCTTCATCAGATGATGAATCTTCAGATTTCGGGATAAGTTTCTTGTTTTTTGGAGGCATGTTTATTTTAGCATAAAAATTAAGTTATTTTCCCAAACTTTTTCGAGTGCTCACTGTCAAACAGTTAGTTTTCAGTTATTTATCACTTCAAAACCTTGTCAGATTAATAGAATTCCGTTGGAAGTAAAATAATGTAAATTGCAAATAAACTTTCGAAAAAACAAACGGAAGAAGGCCAGCAAGAACTCAGCAGGCAAGACGACAACGCGAAAAACAAGAAAAGAAAGGCGGGACAGACAAACTGGTACGAAAAAGAGGAAAGCCAGAAGAAAAAAGCGCGAAAAACCGTTAAGATAGAAAAATACCAAAAACCTAACCAATTCCGAAAAGAGAAGCCAAAAATCTATGCCTTATGGCAGGGAAAAATTATTCCTGGAAAAAAACGACTATTGATAACACAAAATTAGACAACCAGGAATGCCAAAAGGTCAAAATGCAAAGTACCAGTTTGAAAACCAAACAAGACCAAAAACCAGAGAAACGGACAGAATGAAACGAAATTTCCAGAGGGGGGGGGGGGGATACCCAGTCCTTCAAACGCGGTGGGAAGCACAACATAGGCATTATACTCCCCAAAAGTGTCCATGGTGCATTTTCCAGATGTACGATTGCAAAGCTGAATAAACAGATTGCCCCCGCACATCTGCGCATCCACGGCCGCAAGGTATCCCGAAGCAATGGGTCATACTTACCCGCAAGAGCTCCAACCAGCCAGGCCTCCAAACAGGAACAAGTTACATCCTGCAAGTAAAAATCACATACACATTAATAAATTATAGCTGCCAAATAAGAAATTTTAAAGAATCCCACACAATACTTCCAAAGGAATCTGTTTTAATTAAAATAGCTGCCTAAATACTTCAAATTTGATCTTAATATCACTTATTTTCACGTAAAAATACACAAAATGGTGCAAAATCAAAAGTTTCTGAAGACCCTCTATCGAGCAGTCAAATATTCCATATGCCGTAAGGTCTACGGTCGAACTGCGGCAGCAGAATCAAAACTTATTCTTTTCCACGTAAAAGTCTTCCAATCTTCTCAGAATGCACAAATTGAAGTTCTTTACATAAAATAAGCAGTTGAGAGTCACTTTCTAAGCAAAATAATACTAAAATGTCAATCTTCCATCGAAAAATGCTCAAAATAACGAATATTTGATTTTCGTCCAGAGACCCTCTATCGGGCCAAAGAAGAATCGTTATGCCGCCGGGGTGACGGAAGGGTAGCCGCATGAAATTTGAAAATCTTCAAAACTTCGAAATCTTCAATTTTAAGCAAAATTCTTCAAAAATTTCGTCGAAAAAACTGCCGTAGATCCAGTGGCAACTGCTAAACCGCAGGAAAAAGTTCTAGAACAGGGAAGAAAGTCATAGAATGTTCTAGAACAATCAGAACACGAAGCCACAACGTACCGTACAATGTGACTTATATTAATGAAGCAATTAAAATGCTTAAAAGCACTTAAATTGTGTTCTCACTCTCGACCTTTGGCGTGATCCAGCTCGAATGAGCTAAACAACGTCGAATGACTACACTTTGATCTTAGCCAAAAGGCCGAGAAGCGATCTCTGGCTGGTCACTGGCAATCAGCAGGCAATTAAAAATCCAAATAAAAATCGAAAATTCAATGTAAAATATCGGGTGAAAATCTATTATTAAGCTAATTAAGCTGATAAGAACAGATCTCAGGGAGAGCATGATGCCGGTACTTATATTTAGGTGTACACAGCCGAACTCCACATCATAGATCTGCTCACACACACCACACATACAATCCATTCATGCGATTATCACCAGGTGATAATAATAAAAAATAAACAAAACACACTACATACATGCCGGTTGCCCACCCGAGGGTGAACAACCTTCAGAAAAATAAACAAAACCCTCCGCTCCGGCCACGCCCTCAGTGTCTTCTCCGTCCGAAGAGGGAGGAGCCACTAAGGCCGTGCTCTGAGCAGAAGGAAGAAAAGACGGACCAAGTGGAGAAGCAGGAGCTACCCAGCATCCGTCAGCAGAAAGACTCGCCTTGGCTCCGCCCTCCGAGGCTGCCTCATCCGAGAATTTGGCAGCAGAGGAGGTCGTGTCCATAGCAAGCAAACACGCGACCGGGCCACTTGACACCACCGAGGTGGAGTCGCACCCAGAGGAAGAGAGGGGACATGCAGCCGCCGCTTCAACACCACATGCGCCAACAGACAGACAGACAGGACTCTGGGTCGTGGGCGGAGCAATATTTTCATCATTATCTGAAGGCGTGTCCAGCACAACCTCAAAGGTAAACTGTCCATCTTTGGAACTGGCTGACACGAAAGCATAATTTTCTTCGTTTGTAGAGTCATTATTATGGAAACTTGCACTAACATTTACAGGTTGAGAAGCTATAGTATTTACAATAATATTTACAGAGTTGTCGGGGGGATGGGGCCCCACAAGAGTCCACACTTTCAGCAGGATTAATAATATCATCATTAGTAATTAAGAGTTGGTCGGAGATAGCATCAACAAAGAGTTCGTCTTCAGACATGATTTCGGGATCAGCATAGCTGTCAGCAACGACAAAGTCTGAGAAGGGATCTTTTAGGTTGATGCATGGTCGATCATAGCGTTGGAAATTATCTTCCATAAAGGGAGTAAATCGTGACCTGTTGTCATACTGTTTCTCACTGTTTTTCACATGGCACACAAGGCTGCAGAAAGAATATTTAATAAGGGAAAAACAGTAAAACACTAGTTAAGAACAAAGCGACAAAATACAGAAATTAAAAAGCAAAATACTTATTCCAGACCCACAACACCCTTCTGTCCTTCACAATATATCAAAATCTGACACGGGATTACAAGCAGCATCTAAAAAATAAAAAATAAAAGCCTTTATTTAAAATAAACAATAATTTTCACTAAAATCGTTTAAAATAATTTAAAAACACTATAGAAAACCACTATAAATGTCCTCTTCACAATAAATTATCATTTAAAGTCCAGAGTCGTCAGGAAAAGTCAAAATGGCAGCCAGCACGGAAACTCCCACAAGATGGCGGACGCTGGAGCACGATCAAGGGCACAACGACCTTGAACCAAGATGGCGAGGAGGGAGAACAGGGACAGTCAGATAGGCAGCCACTCCAACAAACAGAACAGCGAGGCCTCTCCTCCAATATCTCAAGCCAGTCAAGTCCGAAGAGGCTCCCAATCAGCGGTAGTTCCGACGTTCACCGAGCTCTGGACAACCGCCCTCGACCTTCTGGCTAGCAGGGTATCTGGTCTCCACAACAATTAAAAACGGCAAAATCAGGCAAAAAAGGCAAGAAATACCTAAAAAATGAAACAAAATGTTAAAAATAAGCTATTATTAAGCTGATAAGAACAGACCCTGCGCGATAATGCTAAAAGGTGTGGATCTTTGTCAAGTTAAAAACTTATATATAAAAATATGTGTCCATGTGGCTTAATATTTCTATGGTGAATTTCTTCACCTTTGTCATATATAACTTTATTTAAAAACTTCAATAAAAACTTTATTTACAATCACATAAAATATACATAAAAATACATATACAAAACATTTAAAAGTACAACAGAGAGCAGGCATTCTTCGTTGGCAGAAGGCTATTGAGGGATCCCGCTAATATGCTCATAATAGATGTCCCTGGAGAATCCGATCGTTTCACTGACAATTATTTTCTTCATTAATTTTAGATATTTTTTCGAACAGATTCTCCTAAGGACTCTATCATTTGCAGGATCCCAAGAGCCAAGGCCCCCGACGACAACAGCCTCGACGACAACCTCTTTTCCATTTATGGCAAGCTCATTTGCTAGTTGGGCGTATTTTTCGTAAAGGCGTCAAGACCGTTCTCGAAGGGAACCGTGGCATCGAAGATAATGATATCGTTGCCCTTCTGCACAACGAGATCAGGTCGAAGATTCTGAGTTCCCAAGACTTGGTCCTCTCCCTGCACGGTCCACCTCTCACTTGCAGCCTTCTTTATCCTAGATACGATTGCGTTATGTCTTTTCCGATAAAGAGTACTGTGGACCATGCAATGGTCGAGGACATGAGGTAATATTTCTATCCTGGGACAACGCCGGCACATCTTATTAACTGGGCCAGGATTTCTGCCAGTGGGCCTGTTGTACCCATTTAATTTCACCAGGCCAAGTCTGGCTCGATGGATAAATCGCCAGTCCTTGAACCTGGTGAAGGCCCCATCCGTAAAAAAGTGAGAAGATTCCCTGGCCGCAGCAATACACGTATTGGTCTTCCCTTGATGATTGTGATTTCTGAGAGAGAGGGTTCGATCTTTCCTGAATTTATTTCTCAATGACGAAAAAACCTTCCTCCTCTCAGCCACCATCACATCACCAGCCGGTATTTCAACTTCTTTATTTTCACCAATGTTCCACTTCAATTTCATCCTCTCAGTCGCCTGACGGGCTCTGGTCCAATTAGTGGTATATTTATTGGAGGATCTCATCTCCTCAGATGGAACCGAATTCAGAAAATTCTGCTTGTTTTGAACCCTAGTAGAATTGTAACGATAGTCGGCATCTTCACCCAGCTCCTCCCAAGCCATATTACTAATAATTTGGTCTTTTGAAGTTAGTAGCTTGAACCCCCCGTCGATGATAGCAATATCCGAATCTTCTGCTGCCAACGGAATACCCATCAAACCATCATCACGAGAGCCATAGATGTATTCGTTGGCAGCATTCGACGGGAGGCCAAGTGTGCGCTTGATGAGGGGTCTGATAAAATCGTCTATACTTTTCCAGTCAGTTTTCGAGAGCTGGTCAGTGCGCATTAAGAAGAGAAGCGATGGATAGAAAAACGTCTTTAAACAGTCCAATCGCTGCCACGGACCAAGCTTAGACTGCATTATGCTAAGAGCCCTCTGCTTAAGATATTCAACGGTGACGGTGTCCCGAGGATGGAAAGCACCCACGGGCTTCCCCAAAAAGATAGCAGGGACACCGTCAATGATGCAGGGGATAGAAGAGCCATTTATATTAAAAGTAGTATCCCTGCATCCAGCAGGGGCCTTATTGCAATAATGCATTGAAACACATTTATTACTATTAAAGATAAGTCCTATTTTTTTAGCAAGGCTATTGATTTTATTTAATAGGGCCTGCAGGGTAATAGCATCTCTGGCTAAAACGAGCATGTCGTCAGCGTATGCTAAAATATAGTGAAAAATATTAATCAGGGTAGGATCCCTGCAGGACCCCATACGTTGGATATGACGGAGAAGGAAATCTATTGACAAAATAAATAAGACCCCACTCAATGGGTCACCCTGTCTGACCCCGGTAGTTGCCGCACGCGGAGTCGAAGAACCTGTGGACGTCTTATAAGTCGTAAAAGCCTCTCTGTAAATATCTTTGATGATCTCAATAAACTCCTCTCCCGCACCAGCAAGCTTAAGGGCCTCAAAGATGACCCAGTGCGGGAGGGAGCCAAAAGCGTTAGAGAGATCAAGAGAGGCCATAAATAAATCCCTCTTTCTCTTTTTACTCTTACGGAACACCTGACTTAAAACATAATTATTTTCAAATACTCCGTCATGCGGCAGGAACCCCTTCTGGTTGACCGATAAGATGTTAAACTGGTCAATCCATTGATACAGGCGGTTCGACAGGCAACTGGCATAAAGTTTATAAATAGTATTACCCAGGGCAATCGGCCTCCAATTGCCCGGGTCCTCCTTATCACCTTTTTTGTATATGAGTATAGTTGTAGTCCTCTTCCAGGAGGCGGGAACGGATTTAAATTTTAAGCAAAGGTTAAAAATCGGAGTTAATACGGAAGCATCAGGGTCTATTTTCTTTAGGTGATTATAGCAAATGCCATCCGGCCCCGGGGCAGTATTCTCACATTTCCTTAATTTTCTAGATATTTCGGAGGGGGTAAAAGGATCAACGTTCATAGGTAGAGCAGCCGGATCTATTTCTTTCATAAAGTTTGTATTTTCAGGTTTATTGATAGAATTAGTTACATAATGGTCAGCTACTACCTCGGGGTCAAGATGGCAGAAATCAGATTCTTCTTTGAATATATGGCTCTTACTACTTTTTTTCTATTTTTCCTGTACGCTTTTTGGATCTCAGTAGGGTTGTCAGTATCAAGTTCTTTGAATGGACGGGCCGTCCCGTCCCCAGAAGAGGTTTTAAAATTAAGTTCCTTTCTGAGCTGAATATAAAAGTCATCTAAAACGGAAGAGAATTCATCAAAATTAGGGTTATCCTGGGCTAACATCTGGTTAAATCTATTGCTGAAAACGGAGAGGAACCCAGGCTCGGCCTGAATGTCCCTGGGAATAGGAATGCCAGTGCCTGTACCACCAGGGTCAAGGTCATCGGCATCATTCTCAGCGACCCCCTCCCCATTATTATTAGCATCAGGGTCAATATAGTTATCAGTATCTTCATGATTAAGGTCATCGTGACTCTCCTCACCCAGATTCGAAATCTGAGCGAGGGACTCATTAACAGACTGACTGACCGACACATTACTATCATTCCTTAAAGGGTTGCCACTAGCAACCAAATCATCATCATTATCGAGATTTAAGGTATCGCTACCATTGCCGATGACAGGATGTAAAACCGCAGGGTGCCCATTTTCAGTATCCTCACCCAACCCAGGCAATTCACTAACTATAGAGGGTTCATCCTCTTCCACTCTCATATCTTGATGGTTTACAACATTATCCTGGGCCGGGACACGCACATCGATACTATCTGCGTCAAGAGTGGGGTCCAAAAGGGAAGCCACCCTCTCGAACAACCGACGCTCAACAACATTGTCCTCACCAACATTTTCAATGTCCTGCATCGGGAATAAAACAGAATAGTTAAAACCATTATTACTCACCGGGACAGAATTAGCTGTAAAGGGGCTAGTTAAAATAGAAGAATTAAAATCAGTAAAATCAGCTGGGTTAAAATCAGGATCATCACCGGGATTATCACCGGGAACACTCTCGTCATTAACAATCCCATCCATATCACCACTAATCTCAACACTATTACTTAAGTCCTTATTCTCAACCACAGAAGGACTGTTGAACGCCGGAACGAGGGGTGGTATAATTTGATCATTAAAAACCGGGCTTGGCCGTGGCGCAGCACTGCCAGCACTCATCGGAGTAAAAAGACCCCCCGTGGGGAGCTGGGAATAGTGAGAATGGATGCTGGGTTCAACAACATTCGATACATTATTAGTATTTACTTGATCACTTTCATTAGTAGTAGAATTAAAACCCCCTGCTGTAAAAGGGCAGGAGGGTGTAGAAGATAAAACGTCCGAAGACAAACTATCGATCAATTCCTCAATAATCTCATCGTCAACTATAACACCCATCGAGGCTAACTGACTATCAAGCTCATTAGAAGCAGCAGATACAGTTCCACCAGAACCAGTAGATGTACCTGCAACCGGGAGGCCATTTCTCCTGTTATAGTCATTTTGAATCTTATCAGCTCTATGTTTCCTTTTGTGGCCAGTGAGGGCCTTCCAATTTGGAAAGGTATCCCTACACTGGTCACATTTAAAAGCGAGATTGTCATTTTCTTTCACAAAGATAGGCCTATCCCGGAAGCAGGCATGCGTTGCGACACGAGCTCCTAATTCTATGTGGCAGATAGAGCAATGGTTTGATCTACTCTTCGTCTCAAATTTATGAATATCTTTCATATGCCTTTTTAAGTTATTGACAGTGGCTGTCCAGGTGGCGTTTTTAATTAATGTTCTGCAATTTCCAATCAAACATCTAATTGGCACCTTCATAGGAAAATTTATAGTTAAATGTGTGCCATCAATTCTAGGAGGAAGGTATACATCGTCTTCATCGTCCTCTCCCCCAGCAGGAACTTCACTAGACGTGCCAGCTGCCATGCTCTCTGAAAAAATTGCAAAAATACAAAAAAGAAAATACTTAGTTAAAATATATTAAAATGGAGATGTATAATCCCCGTGTAAACAGTAAAATCGTTAAAACATTAAAATCAGTATTGTAAATGATCCATTGTACATATATAAAACCTTTAAAAACAACTAAGAAACTCTAAAAAAACAACAACAAAATCCTAATAGAAAGACTCCACACTGTTCTGGAAATAATATACAATTAAAATTTAAAAAGAACCCGGATATAGCCCCAGGCACTGGCTCTTAGTTACAATACATCAGAACAGACTTAAAGTCCCCTCACAACTAAAGAAATCCAAGTTTACACATTCACATCTAAAAACATAAAACGACGTACAAGCGTCTATCATATATGTCAAAAGCTTGTACCCACGTTCATCGGCTTCTGAGCGGCCGACGTACAATTACCGCAGTAATCAAAGAAAGCAAAAAATAGTTAAAATATGTGTAAAATATTTGTGTCTATTAATAGTAAATGATATCCACACCTCGCAGAGTCTGTTCAAACACGCGAAAGGGAAGCATTGCCCAAAATAAAATTTAAAAAGACTTAGAAAAAAAATTCAAACAAGCCAAAAATGGCAAAGTCACAAATATAGCCTAAATTAACATAAATTCTAAAAACTAAGTCAGAAAATAGTAAAATACAGACAATATTGCACATATAAAATTAAAATCAGTCCAAAATATTTAAAAATAAAGCGGATGATCGTGGATTTAAAACGATGGAAGTACGATAGCTTAAAATGGCGGAACAAGCTCGGAAACGCCCCACAGTTCCAAGATGGCTACTCGTGTCAATGACACTCAAGGACAAGAAGAATACTTAGAGAGCCATTCTGAAGCAGAAATCCAACTTAAGCAAGACAGCGGCTTCCAACCAGCTAGACCTTGTTCCCACTATCACCGGCAAGTCAGAGGTCGACGGCAAAATCGCTCTCGGCCCAGGCTCTCAACGGCAGACGGTATCTGGTCTTCTCCAAGCAAATAAAAATCAGCAATTATGTAATATCAGCCTGTAAAAAAGAAAAATATATTAAAATACAATCAACATTAAGCTGATAAGAACAGATCTCAGTAAGAGCATGGTGCCAGTACAGTTTCAAGCGTACACACCAGCTTATCACATCATCGATCTGTCCTCACCACACACAACCATACATCCATCAACATTCATGCAGTTATCACCAGGTGATAACTATAAAAAATAAACAAAACACACACCACTCATACCAGTTGCTCACCCGAGGGTGAGCAACCTTCAGAAAAATAAACAAAAACATCGTTGCCTGCGTCCACGTCCCCAGAGGCCATAGCATCCTGGGATGCATTAGCCTGTGGGGGCGTGTCCGCAGCCAACACTGTAGAAGCCGGGCCAAGTGGTTCCACCAAAGTGGTACCGCACCCGGAAACCGAAGCGTGAGCTTCCCCATTCAAGCGACCATGAGCATCAACAGACAGACATACCGGGCCATTTGTTTCCACATGAGTGGAATAGCACCCGGTGTTTGATGCATGTGCATCCCCGCAACAGCTACCATGTGCCGCAACAGACACAGTTATGGCTTTGGTTCGTGGGCGGAGTATCGCAGTCGCTAAGGCTATCTTCTAGTTCAACTTCAAAGGAAATAAGTCCATCCTTGGAAGCGGAAGCATTGAGAAAGCCATGTTTTTCAGGGGGTGGAACCCCAACCGAGTCCACATTTGCCGACATGCTTAAATCTAATTCATCGATAACGACAGAATCTAAAAGGGCAACTTCATTTTCAGAAAGGGTAGGATCGTTGTATTCATCTACAATTTCGTAGTTGCCAAAGATACGAGAGCTTGCAGGTTCGTTCAAAGGACGATCATTCCTTGCGAAATTTTTGTCCATGTAAGGAATGAAACGAGACCTATTATCATACTGTTTTTTGTTTTCAATGTGCTCGTGGTATATATCTCTTGATGCATGCACAGTATCGAAGACAATTAATTTTCGCATCATTGAGGCATATTTACGATTGCACAGTTTGTCTATGACTTTATCATTTTTCCGGTCCCACGAACCAAGGGAACCAACAACAACAGCATCACAGTAGACGGTGCTAAAATTCTTTCTTAGTTCTGTTACTACATCTTGATATTTTGCAATCTTCTCAAGCCTGACTCGTTCAAACGTAGCTTTACCATTCTCAAACGGAACAGTTACGTCAATTATAAGGGCTTCTCTGTTACTGTTTGTAAGAATAAGGTCAGGGCGTTTATTAGTGATTTCTCCGTAAGACTCATCTTCTCGTAGTACAGACCATCTTGAGAGCTCAACTGCTGCCTTCTTGAGCCTGGCTACAATTCGATTGTGTCTTTCAGTAATCTTATCAGAAAGTTGCTTCTTGCAGTGATTCAACACATGCGGCAGGGTCTCGAGAGGATCTTTACACCTGCGGCAGTTTTTTGGTAGGTTTCTTTTGTTGTAGCCATTAAGGGGAGCCAAGCCTAACCGCGCCATGTGGATGAACCTCCAGTCCGTGAACCGGAGGAAATCCCCAATGCGGTTGAAGTGGGATGAAGCCTTGGAGGTAGAGTAGCAGCTAAAAGTCTTGCCCTGGTGCTTGAAACTGCTAATTCTCTCAGAGTGCCTTTTCCTGTAACACTCTCTGAGAGTGCGGAAGACTTTTCTTCTATCAGTAACAGGCTTGGTGTCACAAACAATGGTGGCTCTTCGGTCGTTTGAGAGTTGCCAGACAACGCCTAGTCTTGTTGAAGCAGCACGGGCCTTTGACCAGATCGACGAGTACCGGTTATCATTGCCAGGATGGAGTTTTCCAGACAGATAATCTTGCGCATCATGGCGTGTTGGGTTTTTGACACGATCACTAGAGGCTATCATCATATCATCCCATGCAAGGTCACGAACGTTATCATCATCTGAACATAGTAATATGAACGCTGTGTCTACGTGGGCGATATCTGAATCCTCTGCCACCAGTGGAATGCCAAATAGACCATCTTGCGAGCTTCCATATATGTATGATGTGGTAGCTTCATTAGGGATGTTAAGTACCCGTTTAATGAGAGGCCTGAGTGTGTCATCAATTGTCTTCCATAATGTCTTGGAATGCTGTGCTGTGCGCATGGCATAATTCAGTGATGGGTAGAAGAAACTTTTTAGGGCATCAAGCTTCTGCCAGGGCGCCAGCTCGGAGTTGAGGATGGTTTTGCCAGTTTCAATAAAATCTTTTACTTGAGAGGTGACGTCAAATAGATGAAAACCAAAAGGTTTGCCAAGATAGAAGGCGGGCTCAAATTCTTTGATGATGGGAATTTCAGTGCCTTTAGTACGAAATTGGGTGGAGACGCACTGGTTTCGTTTCGGGCTAATGTGTACTGTCCTACATTTGGCCACATTGAACTCAAGTCCGATTTTCTTGGCAAATTCGACAATTCTTTTTATGGTCTCAATAAGGTCTTCGGCGGTGTCTTCAATTACAACCACATCAGCCGCATAACCTAGGCAGTGGATGGGGATTCTAAGTGCTTGGATAATGAGGAATATAATATTAATGCCTAAATTGATGATGGGACCACTTAAGGGGCACCCTTGCTTCACTCCCTGGTCAACTGGGATCTCTTCGGACAGACCTTGCGCAGTGAGGAGTCTTGTCCTGGAATCCTTGGACATATTTTTGAGCATGGTGATGAAGTCTGAGCCGGCACCAGAGGCTTCGAGAGCGGCATAGATGTTATCGTGTAGAAGACTTCCAAAAGCATTTTTAATGTCGATCAGTAGAACAAAGATGTCTTTTTTCTTTCTTCGTGCATGTTGTATTTTTTGGTTTAGTATAAAATTATTTTCAAGGGTTCCATCTGCTGGCCGATAACCTTTTTGTAATGGAGATAAAACTTCATTTCTAAGATATACATACATTTTAACGTCTGAATTTAAAATATTCAATTAGGAAACACTAGACAGACTTTAATACAATTATTAAAAAATAAATACACAAACAATTAAAATGAGAACAAACGTTTCGCTATGCATCGCAAAGCCTCATCAGTATTCATATCAACTCACAACAAAAACAATGTGCATATACCGGACTCAGTCAAAGTTGAAGTAGAAGTTAATGATTTAAGAAAACAAAATATTCATTCGGAACAGGACTTGATTCGTTCAAGGTTAAGTGATGTAATTTAGTAAACCACGCCTCCATAAAAATTCTGTAGTGATAGTCAATGCAGTTACTTTTCAAAATAGAACAATCAGTGAAAGATGGAGTGTGATCTTTGTCAAGTGCATGTTGCACTAATCTGGAATTCAATCTACCATTTTTAAAAGCACTGATATGTTCTTTAAGCCGTATTTCCAGGGATCTGCCAGTTTCACCTATGTAAACACTATTGCAATCATTACATGGAATCTTGTATACAACGCCGCACAATCTTTCTTTTTCATATTTAAACTTGTGACTGTTCGCGAAAGAACTTAATTTGTTTAGTGGTTTATAAGAAATCCCAATGTTAAATGATTTCAAAACTGATGAAATTTTCTCCGAAACATTAGTATAATATGGTAAGCAAACAAAAAATTTTGGTTTAATCTGTTGAAAGGGGGCGGGAGTTGAATTAATCAAATCTAAAGTATTCTTGAAAACTTTTCTAATGAGATTTTTAGGAAAACCGTTATTCTTTAAATCTTCATAAATTTTATTTCTTTCAATTTCGAAAGCTTCAATGCTATTGCAATATTTTATCGCTCTATAAGCTAAACTTTTAATAATAGAAATCTTATGACTGAGTGGGCAAACTGATTTAAAATTGGTGTACTGACCTGTTGAAGTCGGTTTTCTATAGACAGAAGTAGAAATTAACTGTGAATTATCATTATCTGTTCTTTGAATGAGGATGTCCAGAAACGGTAACACTCCATTAGACTCACGTTCGATGGTAAACTTTAAAGGTTCAGCAATCAAATTCGCAGTAGAGAGGATGTCGTTTAAATCGCATTCTTTCGCTATTATGTAAACATCGTCCAGGTATCTACGCCAGAAAATTAAATGTTGACCGAGTGCATTGATAATATTTACTTCCATTGATTGCAACACTATTTCAGCAACTACCACAGAAAGAGGTGAGCCCATAGCGGTACCCGACACCTGCTTATAAAAGGAATCATTAAAAACAAAACAAGTTGAAGTTAAACAAAATTTCAATAAATCAGCAATATCAACAGCATTTAATTCTGTACCCTGAACAGACTCAGGCCAAATTTTCTGAACGGTATCACAAATTAATCCAATAGGTATAGATGTAAATAAAGCCACGACATCTAACGACGCCATAACACAGTCATTTGGGAATTCAAGATTTCTCAAATCTTCCAAGAACACGAAGGTTGAATTCAAACTATAAACTGAATGGAGCGTGAGAGGTTTTAGTAATTTAGCTAAGTAACTCGAAAGATGATAGAGGGGGGATTTTGAAAAATCAATGATAGGGCGCAATGGAATATTCGGTTTATGGAGTTTTGGCAAACCGTAAAATCTTGAAACTAAACCGGTAGAGCATTTCAATTTCTGAGCAACATCTGTCGGGATTTTTTTAAGCTTTTCATATTTCGAGATAATAACATTCATATTACGTTGAATGGATTGTGTATTATCCTTCTTTAAAATAGCATAGGTATCCGGATCATTAAGAAGTTCTTTAGCCTTTGAGTCATACATATCCTTATCCATAATTACTGTAGTTCTACCTTTATCTGCTTTAGTAATAACTAAAGAGTCATCCGAACCCAGATTTTTCAAAATATTTAAATGATGACCCATGGTCTGAGGTGCAGAACAACTCGAGCTTAATATACATTTAGAAATATCAGAACGCACTTTATTCTGAAGCGAGGAATCAATTCTTGTGATTACATTTTCTGTAGAAGCTAATAAATCAGGAATATTTAAATTAGCAGCAAACGAGAAATTCAAGCCCTTACTCAATATTTCAGTTTCTCGATTAGACAGAGTTTTCGAAGACAAATTCACCAGCCATTTGTTTGAGTTCATACTGTTCAATGTAGGTTTAGGTGCTTGTTTATTAAATAAAACATTAAATTTGATAGAATATTTATTCTCCAAGAGCTGTTTAAGTTTCATACTACCAGACTTCAAAAAAGCTAAAACATGTAAACAATCACTATTCTCAATAATGTTAAATAAATTCTGTAAGTGGAAATGTAGAAAACGTCGATACGAACGTAACATACCATAACTCAGTGCAACAGCTGCTGATATGAATTTAAAACTTGAACCGATAGCTATTTCTTTACCCTTGAAGGATTTCACCAGTGGTTTTACTTTAAAAGAGTTCGGAATAATTTTAGATTTCTTGCATTTCAGCAAAAAGGCGATATTAGTTGTAGCACGAACAATCTTTGACGAAAATCCAGTACACGCCCTAAGTCCGTCGAGAGCAGATTTACCATATTTATTTCTAAGATATACATACATTTTAACGTCTGAATTTAAAATATTCAATTAGGAAACACTAGACAGACTTTAATACAATTATTAAAAAATAAATACACAAACAATTAAAATGAGAACAAACGTTTCGCTATGCATCGCAAAGCCTCATCAGTATTCATATCAACTCACAACAAAAACAATGTGCATATACCGGACTCAGTCAAAGTTGAAGTAGAAGTTAATGATTTAAGAAAACAAAATATTCATTCGGAACAGGACTTGATTCGTTCAAGGTTAAGTGATGTAATTTAGTAAACCACGCCTCCATAAAAATTCTGTAGTGATAGTCAATGCAGTTACTTTTCAAAATAGAACAATCAGTGAAAGATGGAGTGTGATCTTTGTCAAGTGCATGTTGCACTAATCTGGAATTCAATCTACCATTTTTAAAAGCACTGATATGTTCTTTAAGCCGTATTTCCAGGGATCTGCCAGTTTCACCTATGTAAACACTATTGCAATCATTACATGGAATCTTGTATACAACGCCGCACAATCTTTCTTTTTCATATTTAAACTTGTGACTGTTCGCGAAAGAACTTAATTTGTTTAGTGGTTTATAAGAAATCCCAATGTTAAATGATTTCAAAACTGATGAAATTTTCTCCGAAACATTAGTATAATATGGTAAGCAAACAAAAAATTTTGGTTTAATCTGTTGAAAGGGGGCGGGAGTTGAATTAATCAAATCTAAAGTATTCTTGAAAACTTTTCTAATGAGATTTTTAGGAAAACCGTTATTCTTTAAATCTTCATAAATTTTATTTCTTTCAATTTCGAAAGCTTCAATGCTATTGCAATATTTTATCGCTCTATAAGCTAAACTTTTAATAATAGAAATCTTATGACTGAGTGAATCTTATGACTGAGTGACTATAATCTTATGACTGACCACTCAGTCATAAGATTTCTATTATTAAAAGTTTAGCTTATAGAGCGATAAAATATTGCAATAGCATTGAAGCTTTCGAAATTGAAAGAAATAAAATTTATGAAGATTTAAAGAATAACGGTTTTCCTAAAAATCTCATTAGAAAAGTTTTCAAGAATACTTTAGATTTGATTAATTCAACTCCCGCCCCCTTTCAACAGATTAAACCAAAATTTTTTGTTTGCTTACCATATTATACTAATGTTTCGGAGAAAATTTCATCAGTTTTGAAATCATTTAACATTGGGATTTCTTATAAACCACTAAACAAATTAAGTTCTTTCGCGAACAGTCACAAGTTTAAATATGAAAAAGAAAGATTGTGCGGCGTTGTATACAAGATTCCATGTAATGATTGCAATAGTGTTTACATAGGTGAAACTGGCAGATCCCTGGAAATACGGCTTAAAGAACATATCAGTGCTTTTAAAAATGGTAGATTGAATTCCAGATTAGTGCAACATGCACTTGACAAAGATCACACTCCATCTTTCACTGATTGTTCTATTTTGAAAAGTAACTGCATTGACTATCACTACAGAATTTTTATGGAGGCGTGGTTTACTAAATTACATCACTTAACCTTGAACGAATCAAGTCCTGTTCCGAATGAATATTTTGTTTTCTTAAATCATTAACTTCTACTTCAACTTTGACTGAGTCCGGTATATGCACATTGTTTTTGTTGTGAGTTGATATGAATACTGATGAGGCTTTGCGATGCATAGCGAAACGTTTGTTCTCATTTTAATTGTTTGTGTATTTATTTTTTAATAATTGTATTAAAGTCTGTCTAGTGTTTCCTAATTGAAAACTTCATTTGTTTCCATCCAATCAGATAGACGTTTGGCTATGAGGCTTGCAAATAATTTATACATTGTTATAGACAAAGAAATAGGTCGCCAGTTAGCTGGATCAGTGGGGTTTCCTTTTTTGGGGATGAAGATGGTGCTGCTTATTTTCCATGCATCCGGTATATTTTTTGCTTTGAAGCATAGGTTGAAAATAAGCGTGAGAGCTTTTGCGTCGTTATCGTAAGATCTGTCAGCTCCTGGTGCAGTGCTTTCACTTGATCTTAGCTTCTTTTTTACTTCATCAATGGTAAACAGAGCAAATGACGGAGAATTTGCGGCTTTAGGTTGCTGTGAGTAGACGGAAGTGTCAGAGGTGCTATTGTTGGTCTTAAAAAATTTATTGCGAAGTTTTTCGTGTGGAATTTCACACTGTGCAGAACATTTGTCTAAGATTTTTCTGATTGCAGCTCTTCTATTTCTTCGATAAAGCCTTTGTATGAAAATAGGATCGTATGGATTGTCTGGTGACTTCTTATTGTTATTATTGGAGCTAGAGATTTTGATTTTAAATGTCTTCTGAATATCTTTCCCCAGGGGGATACCTACTTTAGGTATTCACGGGCTTCACAACCCCGGGGCACCTGAGTGATCTTTCTCCTTTCCTTTTCCTCTTACTCCTCTGGTCTTCCTTTCCTCTTTGTTTCACTCTCGTTGTGGTTTCCTCTTCGGAGGTGAGGGCAATTCTGTATGAGCCGATGTCATCCTGCATATCGACTCATGGAGAATTGTAAACCACCCACGTGTTGGCCGTGCGTGGCGACCCGTGTCCCTGGAAAGGGGGATCCTGGTAGTTGAGGGAAACCAACACACTACTTTGGCCTCTGCTTCAGGTAGACGGGAGGTGCATTTGGTCCCGTATGCATCAATCGGCTGGTCAGCTGACTTTCGTCACTGGCTCTAGGGATCAAGTGATCGAGCAACTACTAGTCATCTCGTTAAGGGTGGAGACTGACATAGGGTTGTCTTGTGACCGTATGGGCCCTGGTTAGCACTGGTGCACGAATGTGCATCCCCTTGTAGGGCTCGGGAGAGGGTGGTGCGGCCGGGGTCTGAATTCTATTTTTTTTAAATATGGATGGAAACACTTCTTTTCCTTCTACTTCTCTCCCTAGTGGAGAGCAACAAACTGCTCTGTCTTCTTCATTTACTCACTTTTTTATTGTGAAACGTACTGATAGTCACTCTGATTGCTCTTTTAAAAAAACTTCACCATTTCTTATCTCTAAAACCTTTCAGTCTGTCTTGGGAGATGGTCATTCTCTCAAAAAATTACAATCTGGCGATTTGCTGGTTGAGGTTTCTACAGCTAAACAATCACAATATCTTTCTAATTGCACTACAATAGGCACTTTTTCTGTTTCCGTACAGGTACATAGAACTTTAAATACAAGTCGCGGAGTAATATCAGAACCTGATCTTCTATACTCAACCAAAGATGAACTTTTAGAAAATTTAAAAGACCAAAATGTCATAGATGTACGCCGTATCACTATCCGTAAAAATGAGCAAATAATTCCCACTAAACATATTATTCTAACCTTCAATAGCACTACATTACCACCTAGAATTAAAGCAGGATATCTAAACTGTAAAGTCAGACCCTATATACCAAATCCCACCCGCTGTTTTAAATGTCAGCGTTACGGTCATACTAAAACAAACTGTCGTGGATCTCTCACCTGTGCACGTTGTGCAGAGGTCGGCCATGACAACACCTCATGTGAAAAATCCGAATGCTGCGTCAACTGTAAAGGAAATCATACTGCATATTCCCGCAAATGCCCTTACTGGAACCGTGAAAAAGAAATAGTCACTATAAAAATTACTCAGAAGTTATCTTATCCTGATGCCCGTAAACAAGTTAAAAATAGAACCCCATCTGTCGGAATTACCTACTCCAGCTTACTCAAGAAGCAATCAACAGCCATAAGACACATGGCTACACAAACTGATGTCTCATATCCACACGATAAATCTACCGTAACACAATCAACCAACACACCATCCTCTGAACCAGCAAAAATAAATGACATAGAGAAGAAACATCAGAAATTAACAGCTTTATCTAGTAATTCATCTATATCCCAAACTAAAACAAAAGCTGCCACGAATACCACCATACCACAGAAACCTGATATCATTAAAAAACAGAATCTAAAAAAACCTCCAATACAAACGACAAAAAAGAAAAACTCAACTCCAGTCTCTCTGCAGTGGAAGACTGTGGGGAAGGGGAGGCAAAAATCGGGCATCAGTTCAGTTATAAAGAACATTAAAGATCCCAAACAGCTGAAGCATTACGCGGATGAAGTTATGGACGCCGAGTTGTGCTGCAGTGACTCGGATGATGATGAAAATATTATATTCGAAGAATCTGTGCCTGACCAAACTGTCTCTCCAGAATCAGTACACTCTAAACTTTCCCAAATTCCACTCCCTCAAAATATAACTAGATCGACACCTTTGAAACCAAACCATAGATCTGAAGCTCCTGAAAAAATAACGAAAAAGAAAAAAACTGTAACACCTAAAAGTGAAACAAACCAAAAACAGAAAACTAAAATAGATGAAACTCATATGGATGATGATGCTCTACACCTTCATCCTGAGCGGGATGAAGCTTTAGACGATGGAGATAGTAGCATGTCTACTACCTCCGAACATAATGACATAGATACATTTATCTAACATCCTCATTCATGACTAATATTATATCTTGGAACTGCCGCGGCTATCGCAACAAATATGATGAAATCCGTGATATTCTGTCAGACCATCAACCACTCTGCTTAGCTCTTCAGGAAACTCATTTTAAACCTAACGACAAAGCAAAAATACCAACTATGCAACATACAGGAAAGATTTTACTGGTAGTGACAGAGCCACTGGCGGAGTGGCTCTCTTTATATCTCGCAGTGTACCCCATTCACAAATTAATTTAAATACTTACTTACAAGCTGTAGCAATCCGTGCACATATAAACCGACTTATTACTATCTGTACTATTTATTTACCACCAAATCCGTCCATTCATTCAGCAGATCTTGATAATCTCATTCTCCAACTCCCCTCTCCTTTTATCATACTCGGTGATTTTAATGCTCATAGCCAACTGTGGGGTAATTCTGACAATAACCAACGTGGTGATACAATAGAAAAACTAATTTCTGACAATGGCTTATGCCTTCTCAATAATGGTGATCACACGTATTTCCATGAACCAACTCGCACTTTTCATACTATAGATCTTATTATTTGTTCTCCTTCCATTTTTCCATATTGGAACTTCTGGGTTTCCAATGACCTGCATGGTAGCGACCATTTCCCTATTTTTATCACTCGGACTACTCCCCTCAGGGATTCTAACTACTGTTTTAAACGCTATATCTATGACAGGGCGAATTGGTCAACTTTCACTGACAATGCTAAAATAACAAGCGATATGATAGAGGGTGACATCGACGATGCGCTTGATAATATTACTCAATGTATTATCAATGCTGCTGATATTAGTATACCAATCTCACACTCTATGCCGCGACACAGGAAGCCATGGTGGAATGACGATTGTCAAAAGGCGAAGAAAATTCAGCAGAAGGCTTGGGGCATCTTTCGTCGCTACCCAAATTATAACAATTATCTAGCTTTTAAAAAAGCAAGGGCTGAAGCTAGAAGAGTGCGACGTAGAAGTCAACGTGAATCCTGGATGCAGTATGTTTCCAGCATAAACTCCAATACTCCCAGTAAAGTCCTTTGGAAGAAGGTGAAAAGCTGTATGGGACTATATTCAGAAAACCACATCTCAATCTTAAATCATAATGGACAGACTATTGCTTCTCCCAAAAATATAGCTGAAACTATAGCAAGTACTCTGGCATCAAATTCTAAATCCGACTCATACCCTGAACCTTTTTTATCCCACAAAAGACAAATGGAATCTACCAGCATAAATTTTAATTCTCGCCATTCCCATGACTATAATCTACCTTTTACTAAACAAGAACTCCAAAGTTGTTTACAAAATAGCCGTCCATCTGCTCTAGGACACGATGGCATCACATACACAATGCTAAAATACCTCTCTAACACCTCTCTTAATAACTTACTCATTTTTTATAATAGGATTTGGACTGAACACACGTTTCCTAAAGCCTGGTGTAAAGCTATTGTCATTCCTTTCCCAAAACCAGGTAAAGATTCCAGTGATCCAAATAACTAAAGGCCAATCGCACTCTCTAGCAGCCTTTGCAAACTTTTAGAAAAAATGGTTAATTGTCGCTTAGTGCATGTTTTGGAAACTAACAATTCTCTTGCATCCTTTCAAAGCGGATTCAGACGTGGTAGGTCCACTATTGATAACCTCATTCTTTTAGAGACTCATATTCGAAATGCTTTTTTAAAACGCAACCATCTGGTGACAGTCTTCTTTGACATGATGAAAGCATATGACAAGACCTGGAGGTATGGCATCCTTCGTGATCTCTTTAACCTTAACTTCCGTGGTAACCTACCAATTTTTATTAAGAATTTCCTCGCTGTTAGAGTTTTTCAAGTTCGGGTTGGGAGTGTTCTCTCCAGTTTCTATGTACAAGAAGAGGGTGTACCACAGGGCAGTGTTCTGAGTGTCACCCTCTTTGCTATCAAGATTAATGATATCCTGCACCAATTGCCTCCTAGTGTTCAAGGTACACTTTATGTTGATGACTTTAAAATTTTATGCAAAGGACAAGATATGCGCTTTATCGAACGACAATTGCAAATCGCTATAAACCGTATTATTCAATGGACCAATAAAAATGGTTTTATCATCTCCCAGGACAAAACATCTTGTGTGCATTTCTGCAGACGTAGGGATCTGCATCCAGATCCTGAAATTTTTATCGGTTCAAACCAAATTCCTGTTGTGGACACTGTTCGTTACGTCGGCCTATATTTTGACAAAAAACTGACTTTTTTACCACATGTTCTACAACTACGGACAAAATGTGAAAAATTGCTAAATTTAATTAAGGTACTTTCAAATACTTCTTGGGGAGCAGATCGCACATCTCTCCTGAAAATTTATCGTGCTATTATTCGTTCTAAAATTGACTATGCCTGCCAGATCTATGGTTCTGCACGCAATTCTGTTCTTAAAAAACTTGACACTGTGCACCATAGTGCACTTCGTGTTTGCTCTGGTGCATATCGTACATCTCCGATTTTAAGCTTGTATGTGGAGTGCTGTGAACCCTCATTACACCATACTCGTGAAAAACTCTCTTTGAACTTATATTATCGCCTTCTCTCTTATCCTGGTCATCCACTTCATTCCTACATTTCAAATACTGACAATGACACTCTATATCAGCACCGTCCATCCTGCATCCCATCTTTTGGTCTCAGAATCAGAAACTTAATTGGCAATACCCCTCTGAGTAGTATTGAGGTGAGTCCATGTCCACTGCATGTACTCCCTCCCTGGAAACCGCATAGTATTACCTCTCTCGACCCGTTCAAAGGATATGATAAAAATAATTTGGTTCCTACTGTTTTCCAAACCCTTTTTGTTTCTCATCGAGCAGAGTTCAGTACCTACACTGACATTTATACTGATGGCTCAAAAAGTGGAGATCTTGTTGGTTGTGGGGTTTTTTGTGAAAACATTTCTCTTAGTTATCGGCTGCACTCTTCTATCTCTGTATTTACGGCTGAATTGATCGCAATTAACAGAGCAATGTTGTACATCTCTCACCATCATGACACTTCCTTCATTATTTATACCGACTCAAACAGCTCTATTGACGCCATTAAATCATTTAAAAAACATCCAATTGTCTCATCAATTCTAGAAATTTATTATAATTTGACACATCGTGGTTACAGTATTTTGTTTTGCTGGGTACCTGGACACATGGGTATTTCTGGGAACGAGAAAGCTGATGCGGCAGCAAAACTGGCTATTAATCCATTACAACATAAAATTCCTCTTTCTGACGTTAAATTACTTATCAATCTTTTTATTAAAAATAATTGGCAAAACAGTTGGGACTTAGAATATAACAATAAACTGCATCATGTTAAACCTACAATCACGGCCTGGCCTCCGAATTATCCCAGGAAATCTGATGTTATTCTGACCCGCTTACGAATTGGACATTCCAGAATTACTCATAGACATTTGTTACTTCGAGAAGATGCACCCATGTGTCCACACTGTCACTTTCATCAACTAAACATTCTGCATGTTTTAACCGACTGTCCGGGCCTCCGGCACTTGTATAGAACCTATTTTCATTCTTCTTCACCTATCTTGACAAACCTCATTGGGGAAACACCTCATGGGGCGCTCTTTACTTTCATAAAACATGCAGGACTTTATTTTGACGTATAATATACTTTTACACTTTAAATTGATATACTTCTATTGACTAAGTTTTTAACTTTTTCTATTGTCTGACTAAATCTGGATGGGGTCCCCCATCCAGATGGCTTACTTCTTTGATCATTATCCTTGTTTGCTATTTTTAGCACACTTGTTTTGGCGCAGCATGTCCCCTACGGGATTTTGCGCCATAAAACCCCATACAACCAACCAACCTTCTGAATATCTTCAGTTATTTCATTCATTAATTCTTCAAACATTGGCCATTTTTCATTATTGTAGTCTTCAAGAAGGGCTTTAAGTCTTGTTATGAATTTGTCTGAGGGTGCGGCAACTTCAGGATCTGGCAGAAATTCATCAATTAAGTTATCTGATTCAGCTGCGATTTGTGACGCTTCATCATCTGCATCCTCAACTAGCTCAAAAGCTTCTTCATTGAATTCATTTTGCGTGGACGTAACCTGTGTGCTCAGTGACTGGCTTGGTTCAGGTAGTGAGTCTTCGCCTATGGGAGTTGGTGTTTTGCTCAGTTCAATTCTTTCTTCTACCAACTTCTCGTGCTCACGTTTTTCTTCACGCAGGTGAACAGCACGGTGATTGTTGAACTGGCTTCTCCTTTGGAAGGACCTATCACATTTGTCACAGGCTATTGGCTTTTTTGCTACAGGAGGAATTACAACTGATTTTAAGCACGGGTGTAAACTTCCATGTAATTGTCGTATCTCTTCTTTACAGATACCACACCATTTTTCATATTTCGTAATGGATATTTGGTGTTTTTGGAATAGGTGCTTTTTCAGGTTTCCTATAATTTTTGAGTACACACCTTTATCAGTGCCCTGATTAGTGCTGAAGCCACAAGTGGTGTGAGATTCTGTGCAGAAGACCTCATCTAGTATAGGTAGGACAAGTTTCAGTGTAGATCCAGTTCTTCCATGCCTGCCCGGAAATCCAGTTTGTGGTATAGGTGACATGGGGATCCTTGAAACGTTCTGTGTGTTGTCAACAATAAATTCTTCATCCTCATCTTCTTCGCTTGAGGAGATACTATGAGTTTGCGCTTTACGTAACTCTTCTGTGGGTTCATATGATGGATCGTTATCTGAGTCATCAACTTGTTCGTATTCAGACTCTTCTTCAGTGGAAATGTCATTATTCGCTGGGATATTGGTGTTAGGTAGTTGTATGTTTTTACTATTTACAGTTGAAGAATTATGTACAGAATTATTATTTACAGAAATATTTACATTTTTACAAGCATCTTTTTCTTCACTAGGCGTGTCTGGTCTTTGTGGTTGTTCAATGGTGTTATCTTTTCTTTTTGTACGTTTTCTTCTTCCTGTTGGAGGACTTACAAAACCTTGAAAATCCAGGTTGTGGCTACGAGTATTGATAGGTGATTGCCTCGGAAGTTTGTGCTTGCTTTCTTTTGATTTCACAGGTTTTTTATTTGAGTATTTTTCTGGAATACGGTGTTGTGGGTCTTCTTTTTGTGTGAGCGAGATGTCATCATCTTTGTTGTCATTTGAAGAGACAGGAAGGGCACTAGATAAAATTGTAGGTTTAGAAGGCCCAGCCGTAGGTGATACTGATCGTTTTATATTTCTATTAGATTTTATTGAAGCGGATGATTTGGGTTTTTTAAAGATATGCTTGTCTTGTTTTGACTGTGTTTTCAGGTAGTTGGATGACAGACTTGCAGGTGTAATATTATTTTTGGAGGCTTGTTGGTTGCTACTAGTGTAGTTAAAAGTTGTTTTTTCCTTGTTTAAGCTTGCTGATATCTTGTTTCCTTCTGTGTTTGAGGTACTGTTACTTTCTGTGTTTGTATTCAAATACTTGGTTTGCGAAGGTGCGTTGCTTTCTGTGTTTGTATAGGTGGTTTTTATTGCAGAATCATTATTTCTTTCTGTGTTTGTTCTAGATTTCTGGCATATATCGGCATAAGATTGAGCATTTCCTGTGATGGGGTTGGAAAGCGTAGGAGTAGTACCAAAGGTATGTTTACCAAATGCATACGATGTTTGTTGCTCGTGTGGAAGAATGGTTTGCCATTTTTTGGGTTGGGTATCTACAATTTTAGTATCATTCTTCTGTATAAATGCGGCACTTCCAGGGGCAATCAACTGTACATTTATATATGCATCTGGATTCTGTGACTGGAGGAATCTGATGTCTGCCATGTCTTTGATCACCTTCTCAGGAATTGTTTCATTGTTTGTGATCTGGGAACTGCTGGCTTGATTTCTTATCTCTTGAATAGTGTTCATAATTTCATTGTGAGTTAATCTGTTAGTCTCAATGACTCGGCTTAAGAATATGTGTTTTATTATTCTTCTGTCACTGGCAGGTATTTTGTTAATAGCATCAATGGCTTCATCATGTGTAGAGAACGCTGTTTTTACACATGCTTTATTTATTAGATAGAGTTCAACAAGTGTCTTCGTCGGAATGCCCATTTCGGCATCAACCGGAATATATATATATTCGGATTTATTATGATCCATTTTCTACGGTTTTCTTAAATAGCAAATTTCAACAGAGTACTAATGTAAACATTAACAGGGCACCCAATAGTGAACGCCGCTTGACCAAATTGGATAAAAACAATCAGTAAAACGGGAAGCACACACGACGACGAGAAAGGGGGCAGCACAAGAAGAGAGCAATTTGGAATAGCCGCAATTAAGCCTAGGTCACATAGGCAGTCTAAATAATTAAAGGAACGGACAAGAGAAAAAGCAGAAAGAATGACGGCCAATAAAAAACAACATTGGGTGAAGGGAGGGAGCAGGGGTAAATTAATAAGTAAAATTTTGCATGCCCAATGCTAGAGGTGATAAAAAGGAGCCCTAACAAAAGAAAAACAATTGTGACCAACACAAAAGGGACAGAACCCGTCACTGATGCCGGGAGCCGCAACCCTGCGGGCCGCTGAGGAACGACCCAAGGCTGTACACCAGTATAAAATGACATGGGGAAAGTCGGAACAAAATTTAAAGTCATGATTCAGTTAGGTAGTCAGATCTTGTAGGATACCAAGTAGAACACGGGAACAAGTATAGTCATTTACTTATAAAATTCAGCTGAGTATTTTCGTTCTTCGTTGATAATGACTAAGTCAGGTGATGGGCGGAGAATGTGACAAAGTTAGCATATTCTTGAAAAAGTAACATTTTTATTTTGCAAAAATATTTCAAAGTTCTTTAAATAATATGGAGTTAGAAAAAATCAATCCTCAATTTTCACAAATTTTGACTAAGTTCGAAAATTCATCAAAAATATCAAAGTCGGAAAAATCTTGAAAATATGACAAAGTTTTTTATTTTGCAAAAATATTTCAAAGTTCTTAAAATAAAACGGAGTTAGAAAATTTTTTTCAATTTTCACAAATTTTGGCTAAGTTCGAAAATTCATCAAAAAATAACAAAGTCGAGAAAATCTTGAAAAAATGACAAAGTTTTTTATTTTGCAAAAATATTTCAAAGTTCAGTTAAAATTTAGGAGAGAAACAAATGTTGAGTTTTTTGCAAATTTTGACTAAGTCCAAAAATACGCCAAAAATTATCTAAGTCAAAGAACACAGGTTTGCTCCTTGAAGCACTACTACCTATATATACATATATGCTGAAAGTTTGTTCTGACAATCACCCAGCTCTCGCAAAGTGCCGAAGATCCGGGGACTTCTGCCGGAGAGTCCGTCGCAGCTTGAGAGAGAGATGCACAATACACAACTAATGTTGTCGGTACTATCACAAGCGAGACAGGATTCGACGGTAATCACCGCATCTACGTGCCGAGATGCATTAATTCTTCTGTTTCTCACTTAAACATGATTATTTACTAATATTTAAGCTTCAGTTTTCTTTGTTTATTGTACTTAAACTATATTTAGTAACTTTCACGTTTGCCTGTTGTTTAATTTCTTTTGGTTTGATTTATTTCATTCCTAGGTATGATATGTTGCTACTGACAGTCTATCTTTATATTATAATTTGAATTTTATAGTTTTCCAACGCTACGGAGACTTGAACAGTATTTAGTTGTCGATTTACGTAGTTCTGCCTCAATATCGTCTTAAAAACATATGCTTGAAAAGATACATGTATGCTTGTGAGTGAACTATTAATTAAATATTCGTTTACGATTTTAAGAAGTAGGTCATTTAGTTATTTAAGCGTATTAGAATAATAAAAATCATAAAAAATGAAAATTTAGAAAAATTTGCCAAAAAACACCCACTTTGAAATTTTTACCTGGAAAGGGGGTGGAGCTAAGTAAACATTTTTATAAAGCCAGCAAAAATAAATTTTGAGCGATACGCAGGAAAATATATAAATTTAGAGAGACGAAATAAACCTAACACAAGAATTAATGTTAAAAAACCAAAAGATAAAAATAAAATTAAAATAAAGGCCGCAAAATAATTTAGAATTTAGAAAATAACGCGAAAAGAACTTAATGAGAAAAAGAGCCAAACAAAAAATAATGCAAAAAATTTTGAATTTAGACTAAAAACGCAAAGTTAAAAAATAGAGCCGAAAAAAGAATTTTGAAAGCCAGGCCGAAACAAAATAATTTAGAATTTAGACTAAAAAACTAATGGGGAACCTCAACAATGGCCTCATGAGAGGGGGCCGATAGAGCGTACATAGGTCCTATGGCACGTGAAGCGTTGGAGGATACGTATATTTGGCCGTCTTCCCTCCTCTGTCTCGGAAGCCAGACTACAGGAAATGCAGGATCGAACCAGTAAAAAGGCCTCCTCCATCCCCTATAGCCCGCCCGTACGCTAAAGAAAATGTGCCGCAGAGAACCCATTCCCACGCCGGGAGCCGAAGTTCCCGGTCTGTGGTGGTATCACATAATTTTGGAAATGGGGTCTAAATTTTGAAATGCGTAACTTCCTTTCACTGTACACACCAACTGGCTTCGATCTCAGAGTATTTCAGAGAGCATGTTTATTTGCATTATCATACTGCAAACAATTGCCTCATCATAACCCCTCAAGGAAAAAATAGTAAAATGAAATACATAAGTTTATGTAACTATAGCCAATGCGTTACATAACTTATATAAAAAATAAAAAACTAGATAGGAAAGGTTAGGAAAGGAAAAAACTTTAAGTGTTTAAGATAGGAAAGCAAAAATAAAAAATTGGGATGAGAGATTCAAATCTGATCTCCCATTTAAATTGAATTTTGAAAAAATAAAGTGGTGTTGTTAAACACCAATAAAATATTTTTGTCATTTTAAGAATGACAGTTAATTATTTATATTACTGCTTACAGTAATGCTAAAATACTGAAGAAGGGATAGACAAAAGGGAGATGCGCGTGCCTAGTAAAAATAAAAAGACTTAAATCTAAAACTAAAAATTAACATATATTAAGACATTTACATATACAATAATAATATCAAATCACATAAAGTATAACTAAGACTAACTAATACTATAAACTAAAGAACTAAAAGCTATATACACAAAAAGTAATAATAAAAGTGAATAAAAACATAATGCAAACAAATAGAATAATAATGTAATATAAAGAAATAATATGTTTAGATGGAAAGATGACTTGTTATAAAACAGGAACCAGATCCTCAACGCTGATGCCTAAGCAACAAGGCTCGAAGGTCCATCAGAATCGGAGGGTGCAGGAAGTTCATCTGCATCAAATTGCATCACAGGCAGAGTACCATTGCCATCCACAGGAGGTCCGTCTGCAGGATGGCTAGGAAAAACAACAGTATGTGGTAAATTAGAATCATAGTTATTACACACATCTATACTGAAGCCTGGAGCACAAATTGGAGGATCTGGAAGGCATTTCTCAGCAGTTGAAGCAGAACAAGCGAGACTAATATCGAAGTTAGCTTGCTGAGAAGTAGACAATGGTTCAGCATTAGGCAGCTCATTCCCAATAGCAGAGAAGGGCTGTGAGGAAGGAATGGGCAGTGACCCTTGAGCAGGATCGACAGTAGAAGCAGAAGCCGGCGTATCAGCAATATGATTGAAAAAGGAAGTGTACCTTGGGGGTTGTGATTGAGGAGCATTAGGATTAATGTGCTGATAGTATATGTCTCGGGAAGAACGCAGAGTATCAGCAACTATTAGTTTTCTCATAAGGGAGGTGTACTTCCTAGTACAGAGTCGATGACACACTCTATCATTACGAGGATCCCAACTCCCCAAGGCACCCACCACTACAGCTTCAACTGTCACTTCATCGTATTGTTTACCTAGTTTTTCGGCTAGGGGAGCATACTTTCGTAACTTTTCGTTTCTGATTTTGTCAAAGGCCAGGGGGCCATTTTCAAAAGTCACCGCCACATCCAGAATCATTACACAGTTGTTCTTTACAAGAACTAGTCTGGCCTTAGCGAAGAACCAGCTAAAGGTTGGTTCTTTTTCAATACGGTCCAAGAACCAGCCGAGGCACGCTGTAATCTTTCAACTATAAGGTTATGGCGATTAGTGATTTTAACCAGATTCTTCTTACAGTTGCAGAGAACATGCGGCAACCCCTCAAATTTGTGATTGCACTGACGACAAGAAGTGTTTCTCTTAGGATCATTTTTCTGGATAGGTCCGACAGCATTAAGAGTTAGGAGATTAAGCCTGGCTTTATGAATAAAACGCCAGTCAGTAAAACGGATAAAGTCACCAGTTCTATTGTAATGAGCACTAACTCTGGATTTAGAAAAGCAGGGGAGAGTCTTTCCTTGATCAGGCTTACATTTAAGAGCATAAGATCTTGAGGCACGGAAAGATTCTCGAAGAGATCTAAAGACTTTGGAACGGTTAGTGATAATTACACCACGTCTGGTGCTAAGAGAGATGGTGCGGTCCCGATTGAAGAACCATGTCACTCCTAGGCGGGTCGAAGCTTGGCGTGCAAGAGTAAAAATTGAAGAATAAGGGTTGATACCAAGCATCTGTCTTCCAGATAAGAATGCTGCCAGAGAATCGAGAGTGACTGCTGGAGGAGTAGAGTTTGCATTTCAATGCCCAGTTCTTAGGCGATAGGAGACATTAGCAGAGAGCTCCTTCCAATCCATTGTAGTTACGTTGTCATCATTAGAGGTGAGAAGTTTATATGCTCCATCAATGTGAGCAATGTCTGAGTCCTCAGCTGCTATAGGGATTCCAAACAAATTGTCATTTGTACTTCCATATAGATATTCATTTGCAGCCCTTGGAGGAAGGAATAGGATGTTTTTCTTGATCAGGGCACGAATTGCTATGTCTAGATCATTCCAGTCAGATTTCGGTATCTGTTGTGTTCTTTGTGCGTACATGAGTGTTGGATAAAAGAAAGATTTCAGAGCATCAATTTTTTGCCAGGGTGTAAGAGCTGAAGAAATAATAATTTCGGCTTTCTCATGATATTCCTTAATCTGAGAGTGATCATTAAAAATTTGGAACCCGATGGGCTTACCCAGGAATTTAATGTGATCATGGTCCAGAATAGGAGATAGAACTTCATTGTTATGATGAATTCTGTGGGAAGGTATGTACGAGGATTAGAAGTTAAGTGAAAGGAGTAGCCTTTTTTTACTATTTATGTGAAGACCAAGCTTGGCACACTGGACAGTGAAAATATCAAGTGCTTGTTGTAGTGCTTCGGGGCTTTGGGCAATTATAAGGACATCATCAGCAAAAACTAGAATGGTGACACCCTTGAGCTTGTGGATTGCACGTATTACAGGATCAAACGCAAAATTGAACAGGATTCCACTCAAGGGGTCACCCTGACGTACGCCACTTCGAATGGGGATTGGCCCGGCAGTCCCAGCAGAAGTAGATATGTTTGTGGTTGAATTCAGAACTAAACTTTGAATTAATTTGGTAAACTTCGTTCCAGCACCCGACTTTTCGATTGCAGACAGGCTGGAGGAGTGTGCTATTGAACCAAAAGCGTTCGTTAAATCAATGGAGGCTGCACAGATATCTGTAGAATTTTTCTTAGCATTTAAGAGCTTCTGGCTGAAGACATAATTGTTTTCGAAAGCACCATCGTATGGCATAAATCCTTTCTGTGCTGGGCATAGTACATTTTCGTTTGTAGCCCAGTCAATGAGCCTTTTAGTTAGGCAGCCAGTAAATAACTTTGCGATAGTGTTGCATAGAGATATAGGTCTCCAGTCAGATAGCGAGGAACATTCTTCTTTTTTGGGAATAAATACTGTTTTGGATGTTTTCCATTCATCCGGGACCTTCTGCATTTTAGTACATAAAGAAAAAATTGCAGCGAGGGTGCTTCCATCTGGATCTATGGACCTCCAGTGTTGAAAGGTCAATCTATCCATGCCTGGAGCAGTATTTTCAGCTTTTGATAGCTTTGATAGGACTTCAGCAGGAGAGATATTGTCAATATTCAATTCATTGGCAGCAGTTTCCCAGTCATCAAAGATTGAATTATCACAAACTGTGGAAGCAGAATTATAAAAATGATCAGCTAGTGCATCGGGGTTTTCATTGCAAGGTTGAGTTTTATCACCTATAATCTTTCTTACTGCCCGTCTTCTGTTTCTTCTATATAATGCTTGTATATACTTCGGGTTAAGTGGGTTGTCTTGTTTATATATCGGAGGGACAATATCATTGTCTTTGAGATTGACAAATGACTTAGAGAATTTTATGTATTCTTGGATTGTGGATTCTATTACTTCCCATGCAGGAGGTGGATCCTGTGCCAATAATTCTTTAAATTTGTCTGTAAATTTAGTAGAAGGAGAAGGGGCATCCGGATTAGGGAATTCATGCACAATGTGTTCTTCATTAGGGAGCAGGTTGTTGTTGTCTTCATTTATATTAACTGTAGAGTGTACCAAGTTATCATCATCATCAGTTGCAATAAGGTTTGATGAAGAGAGAGGTTGAGTATTGGTTTCAGTAGGCGAAATTTCACTATCCAGCATGTTTAGTTCTTGATTATTTGTTGCTTCATTATGAGAATCAGGTAATTTCTCTGGAGAGTTTATGGGAGAGCCCATCAGATTATCTGGAATGGTCCTCTGCTGGCGAAGGAAAGTTTTGAGACTTGTTATATTGTTCTTGTTTTTAAGAATTACTTTCTTATGTAGATTAGAATGAGAAATGTAACTAGTTTTACGAGGAAAAGAAATGCCGCACATAAAGCAATGATATTGAAATCCTTGTGAATCAATGATATTTTGCGGAATAGAGAAGAACCCGCCCTGTTTAAAGCAATGATGGCTTGATATTTTCTTGGGTATCTCAATTTTGCAGGTAGCACACCATCTCACCACATCAGGCCAGGGAAGTTGGTGGACATTCCTTAAATGTCTTGTAAGGTTATAGCAGGCTTCGGACCAACGGATGGATTGAAAAATTGCCTCACAACCCGCCTCAGTACAGCGGAGAAAGTTCGATATCGGAAACATAAAATGGAGTGTGTTGGTCTCTTCAAGACGACAGTAAGTACCTGGTAATTTTTCATTCATAATTATGTCAGGGAAGTTAATATTTAATTCATTTTGAGAGAGAGTCTGCGAAGGTTGAGTTATAATTGCCTCAGAGACAAGTGAGACTTGTGAAGGAATTGAACTCTGTGAGACATTAGTATTATTATTAGCAGATTGAGATGGTTGTGACGTTCCAACCAAATTCGGAGAAGTCCCGGCAAACACTTGGTGCGGAGGAGTTAAAGTTGGATCTTCCGTAGGAAAGGGTTGGAGAACCGGTGTTAAATGGCAAAAATGTCTGTTAAATGTTTTTCTTGAAGTTGCTCCAAATCCGCATCTATCACAGCGGTTTGGAAAAGGATATTTCGTAAAGTCTACATTATAGCAATTTACAGTACGGAAGCAGCTATGAAGTTTTGGATTTCTATTCATAAAGTTACCGCATAGCGCACACCAATATTCGGTATTGTTTATATCTATCTTATGTTTAGTCTTGATATGATACTTTATTTTGTTAATAGTTTTGGTGAAAGTCTGTTCAAAGAGTCTATAGCTACATTCTTCAATAGGGCAGAACGGGAAGTCTGTCAATGGAACAATAAGTTGGAATAACCCATCTGTCACATTGCTTTTAATGGGAAAAGTCGGTTTTCTGTTTATCCTCAAAGATGAAGTAGGCTGATTTAGCAAAGGGTCAGGTGTAGGTTCAGGACACTGTTGACTAGTAGCATTCATATTTTCTATTTCATTGTTAGTAGAAGTAATTTGTGTCTCAGGAATAGCTAGAGCGACATTAGCCGATTCATTTAGTACCTCGTAGTCATCAGGTTGAGTGTCTAGAACCAAGATATCTTCATTCGACCACCTCTGCGATTCACTGACTTTATCTCCATATATTACTTCATGATGTATCACTTCATTGATAAAATTAGTGGCAGATGGAAGTGATATATCAATTTGCTCATCAACTTCCAATTCTTTAGAGACATCTGGAGAGAGAGTACTTGATAAAGAGCAGGCTTCCTTAGATAAGTTAGATTCATTTAATTCTTCTATGGGCATCAATTCAGCCAACTGGGATTCACAACTAATCTTAGAGGTTTGAGGAAGCTCACTTAACATACTTAACCATCTTAATCTTAAAAGGGTCGCTGGAACTCCTTCGAGGGTCTTTAACCGCTCATTAAGGCTATGCTGTATAGGGGAAAGTGAGGACCCATCATGGATAGTTACTAAACTTTGCTGCGATGGCTTTATTTTATTTTTCTTAGATGGAGTATTCGGATTAGACTTTGTTGGAGTTTTAGCCTTTTCCATGGCAAGTAACTTTCTTTGTATTGGTTTATTTTGATTCAGTACTCTAAATTCCTGGTTTTGTAGGGGGGATGTCTTTTGATCCATTCCTTTGCTTCCAATCCTAGCCGTGTGGAGTTGCAAGGTGGAGACGTTTCATCTAGATTATTAATATTTTTCTTCAGTCTATGGAATGTAGATTTAATGAGAATGTAATTTTATTACATTGATGATTGATTGAATATAGAATGTAATTTTATTACATTTTTCTGCAATCGTATTATTAAGACTTGCATTCTGATCAGCTATATTTTCTTCTTCATCACAGGTAAACGATGAGACTGGTTGGGCAGTACAAAAAATATTCTTGAAAGACTTTTCAGTTTGGCGAATGTTAGAGTCATATTTAATAAAGTTCATAATTGATAGCTGTTTAAGGGTGTTTATATTCTTTGGAGGAGTGGAAGCTTCATTTCCTGTTTGGAATTCATTTCTATTCCTTAATTTAATATTAGGGTGATCAGTTTCCATCAATTCATCAGCCAATTTCTTCGAATTCTTCAATTGACACCTGATAAACGAAGAGCTAGACATTTCCTGTTAGAGGTCTGCACGGGCCGGGTCGCGGCCCGAAGCCCGACCCCGCCCCGGCCCGCGGGCCGGTTTCGGGCCGATTTCCAATAATGGCATTCGGGCCGGGCCGGGCTCGGGCCTTACTTCTGAAGACTCGGGCCGGGCCGGACCGGGCCTTAATTTTTTTGCTGGACGGGCCGGGCCTAACTTTTTTTTCCGTACAAAGCCGAGACTGATTCCATTCTTCCTAGTTTTCATGGACCAAAACAATCAGTTCCTATTGAATCTTCCTATATGAAAACCCTTTTCTCGACTTTTTATAAATCAGTAATATTTGGCTTTGTCCAAAAATTTCTGCAAAAAAAAGCATATACTTTTAAGCCGTCATTATTCTACAATTAAACATTAGAATTTATTCCTTTTAAAGAATCGTAGATTACTAGGCGTTTTAAAGTAGAATTAAACACACACACACACACACACACATTCAAAAAAAAAAAAAAAAACATGATTATGACGGAATTTTTTTAAACTGAAAACTGAAAGTTTCTTTTAAAATGTTCATCCATGCAAAATGAATACAACAATACGGAAGAAAAAAATATATTAAACATTTACATCTGTTAAGAAGGGAATGTATTTTTTTTTAACCATTGAAAAATGGTTGTTGTTTTCGGTGGAGGATTGACAAAATGATGTGGTCACTTTTGAATTTAAATTAATTTCTTTACTTTTAGAAGAGTTTTTATTTGAATTTAAATTAAATTCTTTACTTTTAGAAGAATTTTTATTTGAATAGTAAATTAAAATGGTTAAAATCATTGTAATAAAGGAGAAAACTAACAAATTTAAAAATGGGTAGACGGAAATTAACAGATACGGAAAAAGCCGAAGCCAAAGAAATGAATGAACGTGAATATCGCATTCAATGACATTAAACACAATACGCGTATTTAAACAATCATAAAGTGATTTTTATTTCGACTTTTTATTAATGTTTTACTAATTTATTTGTTCTTTTGTTATTTAAAATAAAAATTTAGTCAACATGTATAAGTTGCTTATTAGTTTGGCGAGTCGTATCATTTGGCGAAATTGGTCGACGGGATAACTAAGTAGTATTTGGTTTGGCGCAAAAACGTCTTTCAATGCATAAAACGAGTAAATCAAAAGATTATCGAGCCGCTGAAAACCAATTACGTGTTGAAAGGCGATCACGAAAAAGAACGCAATTTAATGCCGAACCGATTAATTGTAAAACATCATGTCTCGAGGGCAACCAATCCACTAGCCATGGCGTTTTACAATCGGTCGGTTCTAACCAGGAAAATTTGAGTGCCAATAGTAATTCTAACAAGCCGGAAAATGTTATAGCTATTACTCTTGATTTTCCACCACCTAAAAAGAAAACTAAAAAGCAATCGGCTTGGGAAAAACTGGAAAAAAACTTTTTTGATTCAATGTCTGATGGACCCATTCACAGATGCATGTGCTGCGATCGACTTTGGTTTAAAACCTCCATCACCAAAATTCCGCTCTGTAAAATCAAACAGTATATGCCAAAGCTGTATTTTAATAATGATTACTTTCGCACCAACAATGTTACATAGTTTGAAATGTTTCTTTCGCCGCCAACTTTTATGCTTGGCGACAATGGAGTGATGTAACTTAAACGAACCGTACCTTCGAATTGCAGCATGTATTATAAAGTCATTTATAGCAGTGGCACGGATAATACACAATAAAACAACTGGTATTTAGCTTAAAATGATAGATGAATGTTTCGAGTGAAACATTTTTTTTTTTTTCGTTTCAAAGCGATTTTGTCTTTGGAAATTTTACCATATACCGCTTTTTCGACTTTTTGTCTCCATTACAGGGAATATGGATTAATAATACAGTAAAACCTCTAAATAACGGACACCCCGGGAACGCAGAAATTGTCCGCTATTCGGAGGTGTCCGCTATTGGGAAAACCTCAGAAATTCAAAAACCGATAAGAAATGCTTAATGTTTCAATAATTTACTTTTATATGTCCTAAAACCTCTATTATATAATTAATCATAAATTAAAATTATTTTTAAGCAATAAAATTAAAATTAAAGCGTCGCACATTTTTATCCACTGTTTATTATATTATTGTGAAAAAATCTGTTACAAAAGTTTATTTTTACTTGCGATTACATGTAATTTGTTTTCCTGTGTGATGTTATTGGACATTGTAGAGTCCCGGGCGAGGGGGGAGGGATTGCACTTTTTGATCTTTAAAAGCATAAAACCTCAAAATGTTCTTGGATGACATTTCAAAAGTCTGGGAAACTATTTCTCCCGGGTAATCCCCTGAATTTAGCATTGAACTTGCGGGGGGGGGGGATTTTCCCCAACTCTCTATCTGCATTTAACTGTGATCATAAAATTTGTGACACGTTGTCCTGATAAATTCAGAAGCTTTTTTACTTTTTTTCATTTTTTTTTTCTGTTTAAAAAATACTTTTTCATCCTTTATCGCGGAATAAATTGTCCGCTATTCGGAATGTCCGTTATTCAGAGGTTAAACATACAAAAATTTAAGTTTTGGGAGTGGGGATTGGAAAACTGTCCGTTAAATAGAGGTGTCCGCTATTCGGGAGTGTCCGTTATGGAGGTTTACTGTACTAGTGATAACTGAAACATTTACATACAACAAACAAAGATTCATTTAAAAGCGTAAATATCGCAGCCTACGGCACTTCTGCATAAATGGAGATTATAAACATGAAAAAAAAAAAAGACTAATATATATTTTTTTTTTGGTCAGAACTCTTCCATAAGATTAAAGATCAATGTTCTGTAGAAATTCACTTGAGCCGGGCCGGGTTCGGGCCGAATTTTAAACTTTTTCCGGACCGGGCCGAAATTTTAACTTTCGGGCCGGGCCGGGTCGGGCCAATATTTTTTCGTTCGGGCCGGGCCGGGCTCGGGCCGAAATTTTAACTTTCGGGCCGGGCCGGGTCGGGCCAATATTTCTTTCGTTCGGGCCGGGCCGGGCCCGGGCCGAAATTTTAACTTTCAGGCCGGGCTCGGGCCTGGAAATTTCGGCCCGTGCAGACCTCTATTTCCTGTAGACCCTCTATCAATTCAGTTGAAATCGACGTCCCCGGACAGGATGCGGCAGTAGTATCGGGAGAGTATTGAGAGCTATAGATTTTTTCAGTCTTTACACTTTTATCAACTTCAGTTGATACATTTCTGTGACAAATAGGATTAGAAGAAAATATTTCTTGAGAATTATCCTCAAATTCATTAGAAATCAATAATTCAGGAGTGTTACCTAAGTTAGAGTTATTTCTTGTGAGACCCTCTATCGATAAACGGCATTTAGCCATTGCCGACTCATGTACGGTAGGCATACCGGGAAGAGTTACATCTTCTTTTTCAGTGAATAGGACAGAGGTGCTCTTCACAGAATCACTCTTTATGAAGGAGGATGACGAATTTTCACTCTCTACTTTCTCAGATTCAGAAATTTGCAATGGGGTAAAGATTTCTTCTTCAGAATAAATGTGTTGAGCATTTACAGGTGATTTTCTACTTGTAGCAGTAGATGTAGATGAATCATTCAACTGTTCTTGAGATTTTCTAAGTTTTTTCATCAATTTTCGTCTTTTTCTTTTTAATCGTAGCTTTTCCGCTTTACTCTTGTCAGCAATTTCTCTTATATTAAATGATTCAAACTTTTACTTTTGAGTTTCATTATTTGGCTGTTTCTCCAGTTTATTTTTAACAGACTTAACTTTTTTGATGCTTGCTAAGTTAACTTCATGTTTACCAGGAGAATCCCCTTTAAAAAGCTGCCTTTTAACATTAATTTCCGTTATTTGTTCAATTGGACTGGAACTTAGCGTCATCTTTTCTTTTAATTTTTTCTTTTTCTTAATTTTGCGAATTTTTTGCAATTCTTGTATGAAATACAAGAATTGCTTCCTGTTTTCTTGTGTTTCTTTTCATTTTTAGCCTTATTTAGTTTTCTAAGATCGCTAGTTTTCTTAGTATTACTATTTTCAACATTTATCCGGAGACCCTCTATCGAGGGAGACCCACCACGGCAAGCCGATGGGCCGACGTAAGAGGTGCCGGGTAGCGATTGACTTTTCAGATTTTGTGATTTTGAGGAATATAATTGTGTTTCTTCTTTAGAAGGAGGAGTAAGAAGCTTCTTCTTTTTAACTTTTTTAGATTTTAATCTATCTTTATTAGCAGCTTCATCGAGACTGCTCGAATCAGAGGAATATTCTAATTTCCAGCTTCTATTCGACATAATGCATTACTTCTTGTGGAAATTCACTAATTGTATCAATTTTGTGATTACTTTAAAGTTTCTTGGTGCATCATTAATTAATTAATCAGTTCTTCAATTTTGCACTAATTTCAATTGCTTCAATATTAAATTATCTTTTACTATTTTCTTTGCAAAATTCTGAAGAGGCGGAGACAGACCAGCAAGAACCCAACAGGCAGCACGACAACGCGGAACGGAAAAGACAGAAGGGACAGGAGAACTGGTACACAAAAGCAGGGAAAGACAAGAAAATAAAGCCTGGAAGAATTTTAACTAACAGAAAACTAAAAACCTACCATAATTTCGAGGAGAAAGCCAAAATCTATGCCACTGTGGCAGGGAAGAGCCTAGCATATTTAGAAAATGAAGGAAACAATCCAAATTTACCTGAAAAGACCAATAAGTGGCATCACAGCCAAAATAAGAAGTACCAGTTCAAAAAACCAAATAGAGAAGCACAAGAACCCAAGAGAGGGATGGAATACCCAGACCTACAAACGCGGCGGGATACTGAACATAGACATCCAGCACCCCAAAGTGTCCAGCGTGCCTTTTTCAATTGTAAAGTTGCGATACTGAGTAATCAGATCGCCCCCACACAATTGCGCATCACCGGCCGCCAGGTATTCCGAAGCAGTGGGTCATACTCACCTGAATAGGGCTCCAACCAGCCAGGCCTCCACTTTAACTTCAGCCAACTACATCTTCCTGTAAAAGACAACTAAAGAAATAACACAAATAAATTTTTCTGATAATTGAAAATTGTTAGTACTCAGTCTTGACTCTTCAAATACTTCAAAATTGAACTTAAAACATCAATTTTACAACAAAATTACGAGAAATTAAATTTTAGTCAAAGACCCTCTATCGGAACGCAAGATCAGATCAATGCCGGAGGGGTACCGTAAGCATTGCCGGGAGCAAGTCAATAAATTTTTTAAGTTCTTCAAAGATACGAATTTAGTTCAAATAAATCAGTTTCTTGATATAAATTGTTAATTTACTGCAGAAACTCTTGAAAACAGTCAAAATTTGGCATAAAATAACACTATTTCTTCATTAAGGTGAAATTTAAAATTTTGACAGAGACCCTCTACCGTAATGCTTCAGATAGGGTCGCCGAGGGGTTACCGCAAGCTGTGCCGCCAAACTTAAAATCTTGATTTTTCAAAGAAATCTTGAAGAATTCACAAAAATAAGTGACGTGGAGTCATCAGCAAGGCCAAAAAGGCGGGAAAAAAGTTCTAGAACTGGGCAGAAAGCCCCAGAATGCTCTAGAACAATTAGAAACAGCAGCCGTTAATGTGAGGCAATTGCTGTATTTTTAGAAGCAAATAATATGCTTAAAAACTCTTATTTTAAATACACTGTCTCGACCTTTGGCATGAAATCTGTCCCGAAATGGGCAATAGATCTCAGTACTACACTTTGATCTTAGCCAAAAGGCCGAGAAGCGATAGAGAAGTTAAAAATAAGCTATTATTAAGCTGATAAGAACAGATCTCAGTAAGAGCATGGCACCAGTACAGATTTAAGCGTACAGACCAGCTTATCACATCATCGACCTGTTCACACACACCATACACACAAACCACACATGCGATTATCACTTATTTCGTGATAATCATAAAAAATAAACAAAAACTCCCAATGCTCAGGCCACGCCCCCAGAGTCTCCCCCGTCCGAAGAGGGAGGAGCCGCTAGGGCCGTGCTCCGAGCAGCAGAAGGAAAGGACGGACCAAGTGGAAGAGCCGAAGCTGTTCCGCATCCGTCAACGAAGAGTCCTCCCTTGGCTCTGCCCCCCAAGGCTGCCTCGTCCCGGGACTTAGCAGCAGGGGAGGGCGTTTCCAAGGCAGGCGAGAGCGCGGCAGCAGAGCAACCACATGCTCCAACAGACAGACAGGAAGACAGACAGACATTCTGTGAGGCCCCATCAGAGCACACACGCACTCCGACAGACAGACAGTCCTGGGACAAGTCGCTGGACAACTCAATGTCAAAATTGCCTTCACGCTGAGGATTGCATGCAATAATTCTTGAAGAGCAATCCACAATTTCAGAATGTCTTCCAGCTGAAGAAGAAGTGGGGTTCACATTAGCTTGCTTCACGGCAGAAAGAATTACCGACTTATTAGACAGAATAGTATCAATGTTCAGACCTGGGTGTGGGGGCCCAGAAAGAGAGTCCACATTATTTTCATTGGAACCTGACATTGTCAAAGCTTGGGATGGGGTGGGGAGTGGAGGCCCCGAAGAAAAGTCTACATTAGGTGAAGTGTAGTCTTGACTTTCAGGTACAGGATCGGCAAAAATGGTGCCTCCAGGATCAGAAGTAATAGTGTGAATATTGTTGGCAGGCGAGAGAACATTGGTAGTAGACGTAAGTGGCAGTTGTTCTTCCGCAGATTCATATTCACTGATTATTTCAAATTCTTCGTTATTATAGATAAAGCCATGTGCAGGAATGGATGCCCTGGAAGGGAAAGAAACGCCACCAGAGTTCAAATTGCTAGATTGGCTCGGGTAAATCGGGCGTTTCTTTGGACGAAATCGGGATCTATTGTCGATTTGTTCTATGTCGGTAACATGTTCAATGTATATGCCCCGAGATGCCCGGATGCTGTCAGAGACGATAAGCTTACGCATCATGTTGGCATATTTTTTGGAGCAAAGTTTTGCAATAATCTTATCGTTCGACTTGTCCCAGGATCCAAGCGCTCCCACAACTACTGCATCACAGGTTACATTCTTAAATTTTTTCTTCAAGTCATTCACCACCGGCTTGTATTTTCTAATCTTTTCAGCGCGGGCGTCAGTGAAAGCTTGGAGGCCGTTTTCAAAAGGGATGGTGACGTCCAGTACAAGAGCTTCCTCAGTGCCAGCGACTAGGATCAAGTCGGGACGCAGGTCACGTTTCGTACCGTATGGTTTGTTTTCTTTTAGCACTGACCATTTGCCAGAAGCAGCATTGATTAGCCGTTTCACGACGCGATCGTGTCGGTCGGTGATCTTGGTGGCAAGGGCCCGGGAGCAATGATCAAGCACATGAGGAAGCGTTTCGTTGGGCCAGTTACACCATCTGCACATTTTTTCTTCTTTTGTCTTCCCAGGGATGGTTCCGTTTAGGTCAAGCACATTCAGTCTCGCAGCATGGATAAATTTCCAGTCTGCGAACCGAAGGTAGTCGCCGTTACGGATGAAGTGGGAAGACGCTTTGGCTTCTGCGTAGCATTCGAAGGTTTTGCCTTGTGATTTGAGGCCCTTCAGACGGTGGGAGTGCCATTTCCTGTATGATTCACGTAGTGTGCTGAATATTTTGTTTTTATCAGTGATCGCTTTGTCTTCTTTTAGGATGGTGGCTTTACGATCATTGGAAAGATGCCATGCAATGCCTAGCCGCCTGGAGGCGCTTCGGGCCTGGGTCCAGATTGAAGTGAGCCGGTTGGAGGACATGCTGTATTCGTGGTTTGAGAGGTAATTTTGCATGTCTTCCAGAGTTGGGTTGCGTCCGTCAATACGGTCTCGAGAGGCTTGGAAGAGGCCTTCCCAGGCTAGGGATCGGACTTCGTCGTCATCTGACATTAGTAACTTGAAGGCGGTGTCGATTTTGGCGACATCAGAGTCAAATCCAGCTAGCGGGATTCCGAGAAGCCCGTCATCAGGACTACCGTAAAGATAGGAGTTACTAGCTCTTGCGGGTAGGCCTAGAACTTCTTTGATCTGTGGGCGTAGGGCTCTGTCAATCGCCTGCCAGTTTTCCTTGCTGAATTGGCAGATCCTCATGGCATAACTCAGTGAGGGAAAAAAGAAGCATTTTAATGCGTCGAGTTTCTGCCATGGAGCCAAAGTGGAAGACAGAATACGGGTGCCCATTCCGATGTATTCTTCGATCGTTGCGATGTTGTCGATGAGTCTGTAACCGACGGGCTTCCCGAGGTATTTGATGTTATCTTCATCCTTGGCAACTGGTATTTGTTCTTTACCAATGTAGAATTTTGCGTCTCCGCATTTGGCTTTAGAGGGGTTGATATGCCCAGAGCGGCATTTCTTTGGGTTTAAGCTGAGACCGAGGCGATTCATAAAGGCTTTGACACGGTCGATAGTGGCTTGTAATTCTGTGACTGACTTGTCAAAGGCCGCAGTGTCATCAGCGAATCCCAATCCGAATAGGCATTCGCGTCCGTTCTGAATTTCGTCGTATACTGGGTCGATTATCATGTTAAACATATTTCCGCTAAGCGGGCATCCTTGTTTTACGCCTTTCTTCACTTCAATCGGGTCAGAAAGGCCATCGGCTGTCATAAGTTTCGTGAAGGTGCCGGTGTACATGTCTTTTATGAGTGGTAGAAAGGTGTCGCCAACACCTGCTGCTTCCAGGGCTGCAAAGATAGCAGGATGGGTAAT
Organism: Maratus speculifer; assembly: GCA_964019185.1. Classification (NCBI taxonomy): domain Eukaryota; kingdom Metazoa; phylum Arthropoda; class Arachnida; order Araneae; family Salticidae; genus Maratus; species Maratus speculifer. Next base: position 249,375,387 of record OZ025301.1, read on the forward strand.
GCTGCCGAAAGCATCACGCAGGTCGAGGAGGACTATGAACAACTCTTTTTTCAATCGTTTGGCTTCTTGGATGCGGGTTTCAAGTACGAAGTTGTTTTCCATCGCTCCGTCGAATGGGCGAAAACCTTTCTGATTTTTGGCTAGGAGGCCATGTTTTTCTATCCACGTGGAAACTCGTTTGGAGACCAGGCAGGCAAATAACTTATAAATTGTTGATGATAGGGCTATGGGTCGCCAGTTTTCCGGTTTTGTTAGGTCGCCATTTTTAGGGATGAAGATTGTGGTACATCTTTTCCATTCATTAGGGATCTTTTTAGCTTTGAGGCAGATGTTATAAATGCAAGACAGCGCCCTCGCATTCGGGTCAAAGCTTTCGAGATGGTTGTATGTTAGCCGAAGCCGGTCAGGGCCGGGTGCAGTATTCTCGCTGGCTTTGAGCTTCTTTTTGACTTCGAAAGTAGAGAAGATTGCCGCGCTTGGGGGTCTGTCAGCTTTCTTTCGGTTTGAGAAGATAGAGAGATCAGGCTGTGGATAGGTGTCTGAATAGAACTTCTCCTTCAGGTCGGTGACAGGTACTCTGCAGTAGGTATTCTGTTCACCCTTAATCAGTCGCATGGCACGCCTTCTATTCCTACGGTAGGTTCTTTGGGTGCTGGTTGGATCCCTGGGGTCGACATTTCTGATTGTGAATGAAGTTTGCACCTCTTTAATTCCGACATGGGCCTGGGCCGCATTTGTGAATTCTTCTACTATCTTCTCGAATTCCGCCCATTTGTCTTCACAATAATTAGATAGTATTGACTTGAGGCGGGTAATGAATATTTCAGAAGGTGAGCTGTCATCATTGCTCGGCCGGACGCTATTTAGGAAATCATTTTCTAGTTCGTTGTCAGAGAAATTTCCCTCATCTTCTCTTTCATTCTCTTCGGCGTCGAAGTATTCGTCCCCGTCTTCAAGCGTTTGGGAATCAGAGGGGACTTGAGTTTCACTAATTTCGTCCGTGACTTCAAGCTCAACTTCGATGTTTCCTTCATCTATGTTGTCGATATTTTCTTCGGTTGGGTCGACAGTGCGAGATTCTGTGCTATTGTTATTGGTAGGCGGTGCTTGAGGAGTCAGGTTGTTCGAGTTCTGACTGTCAGATTGCTGCAGGTTATTGTGAATCCTCATATGAATTTTCAGTGCAGCAGTGGAGTCGGCCGCAAATTCGTTACATTTTGGGCATTTAAAGGGAAGTGCTTCGTATTCTTCGCGTGATAGGATTTGGTTATTAATTTCAGACTGTTGTTGCCAGCAACTGTGCTTGTAGAGTTTCCTGGAGCTAATTATTTGAGTTTGGCAGATGATGCACCATTTTTCTACATTTCGGTTAACAGGGATTCTATGTTGCTCTTTAAGATGTCTAACTAGATTCCATATTTTCCTAGCCCAGTTTCCTTGAAACGTACGGAAGCGGCATGCATTTTCGGTACATTTTAGGGGGCCAGTAAGGGGGAAGACAATTCTTAGCAAATCATTTATCCTGGAGTTGGCAGTGGGGCAGGTGCTCAGAGCAATTTCTTCTTCTATGTTTGTGGCTACCTGTCGCGCGTCCCGGCTTACTGTAGGTGTTGATTTATTTGTTGTCTTTTTCTTTTTGTGGCGCTTAGGCCGTCTTGTATTTTCGGACTCAGCTATTAGTTCATATTCACTGTCTGTTGAATATTCATGTTTCTTTTTTAGTTCTTTTTGTGGGACGAAGTCGGAATCCTGGTCCGTGTCGTCTATAGGTGAGGAGGAGGAGTCATTATTGTCAATTACTACATTACTGTTGTTGGGCCTGCTATTTACTTAGTTGGTCGAATTATTGGAAATGCATGTCTTTGGACTGTGTGGATTCTGATCATTGTTATTGGTAATGGCATTTTCATTTAGTTAGGAGTTTGCTGGACTTTCCTGATCAGATTCTGAGGAGGAGCTGATCTCATGGATGCGATTTTGGATGATTACTTTGGCTTCTATTACTCTATTGTAGGGGATTTTTTCATTTGGTTGAATTATGTTATTTTCAATATTATTTGGAGGTATTTCATGGTTTTCAGCTGACGCTGGGAGTGATGGAGTGTTGAGTTCTTTGTTAGAGGTGGAACAAGACGGTTGTACATCTTGAAATCTTACGCGTTTGGTGGAAGGGGCGGAGCTAGACATTGCTGGCTTGATTACCGATTTCAATGGTTTAAGTCTTGTCTTGTTTTTGTTAGCAGTTGCCAATTTCTTCATGTTTCGTGTTTTTACTCCCGCAGGAGATTCAATTGGTGATTGGATGACATTATTCTCATTATTGGCAGCGATGGTAGATTGTTTCTGCGGACTTGTCGACATGGGCTTGCGAGGATGCGATTCGGTTGGTGGGAGTCGATTATTTTGAACGTTGGAATATTTTAATTCCTCTTTTTCTTTTTTAATTGCTCTGTTACGAGTAAACGGAGGTGAGAAGGAATTGTCTTTCCATCTTCCAAACTGGTTTTCGAGTTGTTGTTGAGGAATATATTTTCTGGTTTTCCCACTGTTGTAGTACCACCTCGTAGGGATGGACACGCTTTCATCGACTTCAGTTTTGATACTTGTCTTGCGGCTCATGTCAGCAGTGGGCATGAGCTCTTTCATAATTTTGATATCGTCACCCGTCTTCTTATGGGTATCTATTTTCTCGGGTAAGACTACTGGCGCAGTTTCAGTATTTGATCCCTCGGAATTTTGCTGAGAGGAGTTGACCGTTTCTGGTACCCTTTCATAGACTAGCTCTCTGAGAAGCGCTTTAATCTGTCTGTCAATTTCTTCAGCACTCGTTTCTATTGGAATCACGTGATAGGATTCAATTTCATGGACAAACTGAGATTGGGCAATTAATCTTGCTTCATATGTGGCCTGTTCGAGGGTAGATACCTTTTTGTAGTAAATTTTGCCATTTTTGGCCGTAACTTTCAGATTGTACATAGTATTTGTGTCAGGTTTCATGTTGCATACATTGACTTCCATGGTTGTCGTATTATTCTTGAAGCAATAATATTCTATATCGGCAAAATGCAATTCTTTTTGATATTATTCTTAATTTTACAATTTAAGAATATTATCTGGTTAAGAAGAAATATTAGCCATCAGATTTTAGATTTGCTATATTGTTCTCCAATATTTTTTATTGGAATAAGGCGAATTTAATTTATTTCCTAAAATAATGTCTGTCAGAAAATAAAAAGCCCGTATATTTATTGTGCACAAATAAAATTCTTCGGATTTGTAACGAGATAACTTGTCAGTGAATTTTTTGTCTTCAAAAAATAACTATTTGTAGATTATATCACTTGGATATATAACATTTTATTTTTCCGCATGTAAAATAATTTTATAATTACGGCAGTGACTTGATAATCAGGCTTTTCTTCCTAATAATGACTCGATTTAATTAATTATACTTAAAATATACTTATTAATACATTCTTGGAATGAATAGTTAATTTAAATATTTTTTCTGTATCAGTTTTCTTGAAAAAATATTAATTTCACTTAAAATATAATTATTAATGCATTCTTGGATTGAATGGTTAATTCAAATATTTTTTCTGTATCAGTTTTCTTGAAAAAATGACAATTGGAGTAATATTCTGTCAATTCACACAACAGTTCTTCTTGGACTTTGTTAAATATCAGGTAAAAATCCTTCAAATAATTAGTAATGGAGGTATTGATTAATAAAATGAGTAACTAAATTGAAGTAGCACTGGTAACACCCATTTAGAATAAGATCTAACGAGAAAAACGGAAAAAGGGCGGGCTTACGTGAATACCCAAAGACCCTCTTCCGAAGTGGGCAGAGAAGGCGGACGGTTGGAGACGGGGGCAGAGCTACGCCCAAAGTGAGGTAAGTACCGCCTACCCGATGTTCCCACGTTCAGCGAACGCTCGTGTTGGCACGTACGTCGGCTAGTGGTTGTTGGTACTTACACCGGACGCTCGAGAGCTGACGCAGAAGATGCCGCTAAGATGAAAAGTTGAAGAATAGCGATAAATTAAGTATCGACGAGCATGTCTCGATGTAAATAGGTGAGTTTTCGTGATTAAAATGCAGAATTAGCCAAAAAGTGATAAAATTGTAAATTGGCCAATAAAAATGCAGAAAATTAATTTAAACTCAGGGGGCTAACAAATTTTGACAAGGGCAACCAGGAATAGGAGAAATTGCACAGCAAAAATAAAAATAAAAGATAGAGAAATAAAAATGCCAAACAAATAATTTTGAACGCACGATCGAAACAGAAATTTAGAATTTTTAGGGCAAATAAAAAAGGAGTGAGGACAAGCCAACACAGTGCACACGCAATATCACAAGCCAGTAATCTGGCTCACGGTATTACGCGTGTCAGGACCGCCTCCGCGAAAAGGGACCAACTTACCATTCAGTGCTCCAACCGCCAGGATCCCATACTTACAATGAGGTGTACCAGTGCATTTTCGAAGAATTACTCCATCTGGAAAAATTCTAACATGATATTAAATAATGAGAAATTAAATAAAATAATTTCAATAAATCTTTCCATTTTATTTTTATTAAATCTTGTGAAAATTCTTTTATTACTTGGTATTCTTTATTAGTTGTAAAAATAATTCGTTGTAAAAATAAAATATTGAAGTTAAGAATTCTTTGAAATATTTTCTAAGTTCAAAATCTAATTGAATCTTGATGAAAAATTATTAAAATAGGTGAATCAGAATGAAATCTTGTTGGTTTTCTTTTTTAATTACTGTTGTTAGCTGTATTTTCAGTAGATGTTGATTAATAAACAATATTGGGCAGCACGTGGTTATGGGCTTTCACTATATTGAAGTTACAAATGGTTATGGGCCTTCAGTTAGAATCTGTTTTAATCTTCTTAAATAAAAATAATCTTTATGAAATACTATTGAATATGGGTTTAGAATCAATATTTAATTTAAAATATGTCGTTATTTTGAAGAAATTGTGATGATTAGTCTCTAATTAGCCCAATTAGATAAAAATGTCCAAGATGGCTGCCATGTGACGCTATCCAAGACAAAATGGCTAAATGGCGCGGACTTAGGAAAAATTTCTCAAAGACCCTCTACCCGGTACCGGGTCGGTCTAAAAATGGATGCCGTGGAGATAGGCACTTGGGGCGGCATAAACAGACCGAAGTCCCCGTACTCGAGAAGTCGAAGAAAATAAATTTGTGAATTTCTAATTTTTCGATGGAATTAGGGATCTAACCCATCGCCTTTCAGCCAAGATCGTTCGTAAAAAATTTTCCTACACTTTGACCTTAGCCAAAAGGCCGAGAAGCGATAAATTAACAGGCGTAATTCCACAGATATCAAGAAAAACTGTTTTCCTCTCAAGATGGCGGCCATACTGCCACGTTTCAAGGGTAGGTCAAGGGCATGTCCAAAATGGCAAGGTAGCTGGCAGTCTAAGAATCCAGAAACAGACAGCGGATGGAGAGGAAACTCACTAGACTTCCAACTCAGGTTATGTCCAGGCTCATCAAACGCTGGAGAATCGCCCACGGCCTCCTGGCTCACCGGTATCTGGTCACTGATCAGCACTGATTTTTAATTAAAACAGCAAAATCAAAGAGAAAACCTGTAAAAAAGAAAATAAATGTTAAAATCGATAAAAATTAAGCTGATAAGAACAGATCTCAGGGAGAGCATGATGCCGGTACTTATATTAGGTGTACACGACCGAACTCCACATCATAGACCTGCTCACACACACCATACACACAAACCACACATGCGATTATCACTTATAACGTGATAATAATAAAAAATAAACAAAAACTCCCACCGCTCAGGCCACGCCCTCAGCGTCTCCTCCGTCCAAGGAGGGAGGAGTCGCTAAGGCCGCGCTCCGAGCAGAGGGAGGAAAGGACGGATCAAGTGGAAGAGCCGAGGCTGTTCCGCATCCGTCAGAGATGAAGCCTGTCTTGGCTCCGCCCTCCGATGCTGCCTCATCCGCAAATTCGGCAACAGGGGAGGACGTTTCCAAGCCAGGTAAACATGCGGCCGGGCCAAGTGACGCCACCGGAGTGGGGTCGCACCCGGAGGAAGAGATGGGAAGTTGTGTAGCCCCATCGCGGCGACCATGCGCCTCAACAGACAGACAGGGGTCCTGTGAGTTGCCTAATACAATGTCGAAGTTTAATTCATTTGAAGGCGTGGCTTCGTCAGCTACAGATGAGAGTGGGTGTGGGGGCCCGAAATTGTCCACAGAAACAGAGTTAAGCCGCGAGGAGGTCTTAGCTAATCTAGAAGTAGCTTTTGTTAAATGAGTAGTGTTATTCGAAATGGTAGGAGTGTCCAAATAGTCCGCACTCGTGGAGGAAGTAGGAATAACACGAGAATTGGTCTCTGAAATTTCATCTACAATCATAGGCTCAACCAGACGATCAAGTATGTTATTATCGAAGCCGTCAGAAACGTCATCAATGGGTATGTTACGAGCTCTTGTAGGATACGCATCACTGGTAGAGTTCCAGTCAGAAATTTGAGAGGGATAAATATTTCTTTTTTGGAACACCTGCCGAGACCGCATATCAAATTGCTCTATACCTGTCCGGTGCTCTTCATAAATGTCTCTAGAGGCCCGGATGGTGTCAGATACTATAAGTTTTTTCATCATCCGAGCATATTTCTTAGAGCATATTTTGGCTATAACATTATCATTCTTTGGGTCCCAGGACCCTAGAGACCCAACGACTACAGCATGTGAAGAGACCTTCTTATATTTCTTCTTCAGTTCTTTGGCAACTATTTCGTACTTTTTAATTTTGGCATTTCTAGCTTTATTAAATGCATCTAGGCCATTGTCAAATGGGACAGTTACGTCAATAATTATCGCTTCTTCGTTATTCTGTGTAAGTATTAAATCAGGGCGAAGGTTACGTTTAGACCCATAAGCATAGATGCCAACATTGTAAGTACCATATCAGGAGTGAACTAGTTAAAGTTCAGGAGTTTTGGACACTCTTCAGGAGTAAAATAGTCACCTTTCAGGAATCATTTCAGGAGTTGCACATAACTTTTTTCGAGATATTTTAAAAATATTTTTTATATACTTTCTCAATCCTCAACCCTGACAGCTTTTGTATATATTCATACAAAAACAATTAAAATAAATGTTACTTTTTTATGTAGTTTTAAAAAAAAATCTAATAAAGTTATACAAATGGAATTTTTTTATCCTTACAGAGCAAAAAATCCATTATTTCTATACTAGCTGTGAAATTCATGAAATATTTTTTTCTTCGCAACTGGTTTGCTAACAAAGGGATTTCCTCCCACAACTGACAGACGAAAATAGGATCTTTTGCAGAGGTGACGAAAATCGCGATCATTTCCAGAGACTGACTGACGAAAATAGAGATCTTATCCCGAGAGTAATTAACGGAAATCGCGATCTTTTGACGCGAATAATTGGCAAAAATCGTGATCTTTTTAAGCGAATGATTGACGAAGATCGCGGTCATTTATCGCGAATGACTGGTGAAAATCGCGGTCTTTTATCGCGAATGACTGACGAAAATCGCGGTCTTTTATCGCGAATAACAGACGAAAATCGCGGTCTTTTATCGCGAATAAGTGATGAAAATCGCGGTCATTTCCAGAAACTGACTGACGAAAATCGAGATCTTTTCCCGAGAGTAATTAACGGAAATCGCGATCTTTTGACGCGAATAATTGGCAAAAATCGTGATCTTTTTAAGCGAATGATTGACGAAAATCGCGGTCTTTTATCGCGAATGACTGACGAAAATCGCGGTCTTTTATCGCGAATAAGTGACGAAAATCGAGATCTTTTCCTGGTGTGACTGACGAAAATCGCGATCATTTCCAGAGAGTGACTTACGAACATTGCAATCTTTTTCAGAAATGACAACAAAAATCGTGATTTTTTTTCGAAACTGGCAGACGAAACCCGCGATCTTTTGTCTCGAATGACTCACGAAAATGGCGATCTTTTTCTGAGACTGAGTGACGAAAATCGCGATCATTTGCCGAGATCTATATCGAAGATCCCTGTTCTTTCCGAAGACTAACTGACGAAAATCGCGATCTTTTCCAGACTAATAGATGAAAATCGCGATTTTGTGTCATGAATGACGAAAATCGTGGTTTTATTACGCGAATGACTGACGAAAATTGCGGTGTTTTGCCACGACTTACTGACGAAAATAGAGATTTTTTTACCGCGAATTACTGACGAAAATCGTGATCTTCTGCGGCGAACAACTGACGGAAATGTATTTACGATGTATTTCAATGACCTATTGTAGAATTTCGCGATTTTTTGCAATGATTGATCGAAAAAGATCGTTATTTTTTGGTCCCGAATGATCGAAAATATCGCGATTTTTTTTCCGTAAATTTCCGTATTTTCTACCTTATTACCGTACTACCGTATTTTAACGTATTTTTCCGGAGAAATTCCGGAATTTCCGGAGAAGTTGGCATCTATGCATAAGGTTGATTTTCTTTCAGGATGTGCCACTTGTCAGCTGCGGCTAATTTTAATCTGTGTACAATGCGATCATGCCTATCTGTGATTTTGGTGGCAAGGTGTTGATCGCAGTTGTTCAGAACATGTGGCAGCGATTCGAAAAATTTATTGCACCACCTACATAACTTCTCAGAGTTATCACTGTCGCCAGGGATGGTGGCATTAAGAAGCAAGGTATTCGTTCTTGCCGCATGTATAAAACGCCAGTCGGCAAAGCGGAGGAAATCGCCAGTGCGATTGAAATGGTTGGATGCTTTGTCGGCTGCAAAACATTCCATGGTTTTTCCCTGCGATTTTTTGGATTTGAGGATATTAGATTGATCTTTTCTCAGAAGGTTACGGAAGGTGCTGAAAATTTTCTTCTTATTAGTGATAGAGATGTCATCTTTTAACAGGGTGACTTTTTTATCATTGGAAAAGTGCCATTTTACATTGAGACGATTTTCCTTCGAGGCAATCCTGGCGTTAGACCAAATTGTGGCAACTTTATTGGTAGTATCGCTAAACCGTTCGTTGGAGAGGAAGTCCTGGACATCTTGAATCGTGGGCAGGCGGTTGATTCTGTCTCTCGTGGCAAGCATTAAATCTTCCCAGGCGAGCTCCCTTACTTCTTTGTCATTCGACATAAGGAGTTTAAATGCAGTATCAATCTTAGAAACGTCAGAATCGAAGCCGGCGAGGGGGATTCCAAATAGTCCATCCTCAGTGCTGCCATAAAGATACGCATTGCATGCATAAGTCGGGGGGCCGAGAGCTTCTTTTATGAGGGGGCGCAGTAGATCATCGAGCTTGCGCCAGGACTCTTTTCTGTATTGCGCATTACGCATGGAGTGTGACAGAGATGGATAGAAGAAAGTTTTTAATGAATCGATCTTCTGCCACGGTGCGAGAGTGGAGTTGAGGATTTCTTGGGCCGTATGTAGGAATTGTTCTAAGGAGGTGCCATCTTCGCACAGGCGGTAACCAATAGATTTACCTAGGTACTTGGTGCGGGAGAAAGTTTTTAGATATGGCACTTTTTCATTGTTAATCTTAAATATAGTAGGCTTGCAGGCAGCCGAGCTTGGAGAGATATGGATTGATTTGCATTTACTCGGATTAAGCTGTAGCCCAAGTTTTTCAAGGAAGCTGACAATGCGATTAATCGTATCTTGCATCTCTTTTTCGGAATATTCTACAACGGCAGTGTCATCCGCATATCCAAGGGCATGAAGGATAGCTCTTGCAAGTTGTATAATGTCGAACAGGGGATTGATGGTAATGTTGAATGCAAGTCCGCTAAGTGGACATCCCTGTTTGACACCACTTTGGATAGGGATCTCGTCTGATAGACCTTCATCTGTGAGGAGCTGGGTGGTATTGCCAGTGTATATCTCGTTTAACAGCTCTAAATACCCAGGGCCAATGCCAGTGGCCTCGAAAGCAGCAAGGATCGCTGGGTGGGCAATGCTACCAAAGGCATCGCGAAGGTCTAGTAATAATATGAGTAGGTCTTTCTTCTTGCGACGAGCATCTTTAATTCGGGCATCCATAATGAAATTATTTTCTAGGGTGCCGTCGAATGGTCGGAAACCCTTTTGGCATCTGGATAATAATTGATTTCTTTCGAGCCAATTTGAAATGCGCCGGGCGAGTAAGCAGGCGAAGAGCTTGTATAAGGCTGATGATAAGGCAATCGGTCGCCAATTTTGGGCAAGCTGGGGATCGCCTTCTTTGGGATAAAAATAGTTTTGCTCTTCTTCCAAGCAGGTGGGATTTTCTTGGCTTTGAGGCAAATGTTGTAAATCGCAGTGAGGCACTTGGCTTATGGGTCAAAACTCTTGAGATGATTATATGTGATTGAGTCAGGCCCAGGTGCGGTGTTTTCACTTTCATAAAGTTTCTTTTTGACTTCAACAGCTGAAAATAAAGCAGCGTTGAGCGGGCGATCAGCCTTTTTGGAATTGTTATAGATCGATAAGTCAGGCGTAGGGATGTTCTTCTTAAAAAATTTGTCTTCTAGGTCAGAGATTGGTACATTGCAATTTGAGTTTTGTTCGCCTTTGATCAGACGCATAGCTCGCCGGCGATTTCTGTGGTATAGCCGCTGGGTGGCAGTGGGATCTTTAGGATCAATGGAGCTTCTTTTGAATGTAGATGTATCAATTTCGTCGATTTTAACGAATTTTCTAATTGCTTTTGTAAAATCTTCGACTAGAGTAACAAATTGGTCCCACTTGTCATTAGAGTAGTTAACCATTAATTCTCGAAACTGGGGGAAGAAAGCATCAGAAGGAGTGTCTTCATGAATTTCGGGATTAATAGAAAACAGCAACTCGTTCTGCGCTTCTTCGGCAGTAGGCAAGTCTTCTGGTTCGTCGTTGGAAATGTTGTGAATATCAGCGAGGCCCAGGAGTTGTGAGTTAGGATCACGATTTTCAGGCGCAGTGGTGCGCGAGGTCTGAGTATTGCTAGGATCATCTTCGTCATCAGCATCATTATCAGTATTGTTTTGGGCAGGAGTGGGTCTTGTGTTGTTTTGGCTTCTTCCATTATTATGTATGCGCTTGTGGGAATTCAGTGCTCTGATGTTGTTAGTAGCAAAATTCGGGCAGCGTGGGCATTTAAAAGCCATTTTGTCGTATTGGTCACGAGTTAGCGTGGTGTAATTGACCTCGCGACCCATCCGCTCTTTTATATTGCGCATGCAGTGGTGGGTAGTAACTTTGTTATGATTAATAGCAGATTGGCAGATGATGCACCATCGCTCAATATTTTTCAACTCGTCCGAGAAAGCCAGGCCGTGGACATTTTCCAGATGTTTGAGGAGGCTATGTTTCTTCCGGAACCAGGGACCTTGAACAGTGTTGAAATTACATCCTTTTTCAATGCAGGCGATTGGGCCAAGAATTGGGAATAAGAATTTAAGTTTATCTTCACTGCGCATAGTTTCAGTCGGGCAGTTAGCATTTAGCGGAATTTGCGGAGTGAAAGAATTCTCTTCACCACTTGGAGGTACGATGTTGTCATAGGATGTTTTCTGTTTGATATTGGCGAATGGTTTTCTGCAATTTGTTTCAGGGCTAGATTCTTCGCTAGAGTGACTGGAGTTTACATTTGGCACAAAATTGGGATCGTTATCAGAATCGTCGACTTCTGAGTACACTGATTCGTAAATAGATTCGTCATCGGAGACTACAATGGCCGGTGTGACTATATCCGGTAATATTGGAGTAATGCTCTTCTGGATTGTGGTGTCGTTAGGAATACAGGCTTCTGAGGTATTATTTACCGCAGTGGGAGGCGTGGCTTCTAAGTTCTTGGTACTAAGCTTTTTCTTTAAGGTCTTTTTTCTGGGTCTGCGTTCTAAAGGACTTTTAAAACCTGGAAAGGCAGGTTTCTTTTTGCTTCTTCGTGTTACAATTGGTGATTCCCGGACGAAGGGCTGAGGCTTTTTCTTAATGGTAGTGGTTTCGTTTATTGTGCTTATGGGAGTCTGGCTGTCAGCTTCAAGGTCAGACTCAAAGACATGAACGGAGATAATGGGTGGCTTTGAGGGACCCGCAGCTGAGACAGAAGTAGTCGTGGTTTTAGCAGACTTCATGTTACATGGTTTAGTAGGCATTGTGCTTGATTTATGTGCGAAAGAACTTTTTCCATTGTTTTGAAGGTATTTGTTGGTCAGACATGCTCTTGACAAATGACTATTGCGAAGTGGCTGACTGTTAGTAGAGTATTTGAAGTATTTTGGAGGTATTTTCTCAGTGGGCGGAGCTTCGCTGGAATCGGAAGTATGAGGTTTGTCTTGCGTATTGCTAGGATTTGTTGCATTTTCCAGTAGCATGTGAGTGCTACCCGTAGCTTCTTCGGGATCATGTGGAGTATTCTCCTTTAGAACTTGAGATGAGCTCAATTGCTCAATTGGTGCATTATCTTTTGTTATAGTAGCAGAAGAAATCACAGCATTTGTTAAGATGGAAGGATTGTGATTGTGATTGTGAGGTGGAACATCGCTTGATTGATGACCGCCCACTTTAAGTTTAGCAGGTTTTAGCGGAGGGCAAGATAAATTTTTCTTAGAACTACATTTGCTGCAATTTCCGCAAGTGTGCCTGTTCAGAAAACTCGTATGTTGAGGTAAACTAGAGTGCACTTTCGAGGAGGAGTCGCAATTCTGGCTGTTGGTATTTGTCATTAATTGCTTAGAATCGCATAGTTGAGCGCTGCCAGGTGCAATTTGATAGTGAACACCAAAGATAGGTGTCACTATCGTGTTAAAAAGTGTTTTCAGAGTTTCCACGCTAATGGAGCGAAAGCTGAATTAGAAAACCCTACCAAATTTATTCCAACAATAAAAAAAAAGAATTTTTATGTAAAAGTGTATTGATGCAATAACTAAGCAAATTTAAAAACAAATAACAACTTTATTGATCAACATTAAAAGTAAAACAAAAATAACAATTAAAATCTATTTCTTAAACATGACATAAGTTCTCCATCGTTTACTCTATATCAATGTTTAATGAACTAGAGCACCAAAAAGAAAAAAGCTATTTTCAATTATATAAAAATGTATGTAAATGTATTTTTAGCTTAATTAACTTTAAATCAAATTTAACTTAATGTTTAATTTACTTTAAATATATGAAATGATAATTTAAATTGTCAAAAAGCAATATCTATTTAAAGTGAAAAACTGTTTAAATACTTTATCCAATCCATCCCAATTCAACATATTGACCAAACATATTCAAAACATGCCGACGCCACTTTAAAGAACAAAAAGAAATTTAAATATTTTATTTAAATTTTACATATTAAATCTCTCTCCCAAAGACTTATCAAAAACACCTTAGTCAAGCCAACTCGATTATTTACTGGTCTCCACGAAACACTAAACTGCCACTTTAGCATTTCCCTAATACAACACTTCCTGCCACTAAGTGTGTATTCCTAAACTAGTGTTCTGCCACAACACCTGTTTGGAGGAAGGAGAAAAAGAAAACTAAGTGAACCTCCCATCTATAAAGTTAATTTTCCAAACGAACCACGCAGCGGTTACCGACTTTCGGGTTCAGGAAAAGATAGAAAAATATTTGAAAAGAATCTCACGCGTCACCGCCAATAAACAACTCCAGGCATCTGGCATGGTCGTCCATATCCTAGATCCTAGACCACTATTGCCTATATCGATAATGTGACGCGGAGACGGAAAGAAATATTTCCCGGTTCCTTTGGAACCGTCTAGCAACATTCATAGAAAAAGATTCACTTAATAACTGGCTGAGTTGGCCAGATTAATTCAAAAGACATCAGATTAAAATTAAACTGAAAAAGACTTTAAAGAAGAGAGATTAAAAACATTTTTGATAAAAACTATTTTAAAGAATTTGAAAAAAATATATAAAAGGGCCTTTCTGAACCTTAACTGCCGGTGGCTGACCTCTTATGTTTACGTTTTTACATGGTCTTCATTTTCACGGCCAAACATCCCGCTCCGAAGATTCCATCTTCCAATACGAGCTTCAAGACTAAGTCCAGGTTCACGGCAGAATAGTAGTGGTCATAATAAAAAGACTGATTCCAATAAAATCCAGTTTAGCCTTTAATAAAAACATTTAAAATATAATCTACCTTCCTTAAAGATATTCATCGCTTCATGTTTCCAATCAGTACTCTCAAAAGGACATTTCAATTCAAAGAGACATACTTCAAAACACGTCAACACTAGCCGCCGTCAAAAGTTGAAAAGCGAATGTTCCGCCGGGAATATAAATAGTTCAGACTCTTGTCTTGGGCAACTCCCCCTCACGTGATTTCCTCCTTCTGGTCATACGTCACATCCGATCTCTAGAAGGATCGGGGAAAACGGACCAATGGTATGCTGCTGTGAAGGAGAGGCACGCTTCGGAGGTAGCAGACACGCTACGCCATCTATCGATGCTCCCGGTAATCTATCAGTCTGAATTTTGATAATATCGGCGTTTGTTGACAAGGCAGGTTGAGGGAATACGCTGAGCTCGAATACCGCTAGTTGTTATGAAGTTGACAGCACGTAATAAATAAGTAAGTAATGAAATAAAGATTTATTTTTATTTTAAGTTGAAGTTTAAACATTGAAATAAATAAAAAGAATGTTTAAACTGAAACTATAATTTATTTAAACTTAGGAATTTAATAAATGGAAAAATAAAATTTATTTTAAAAATAGTCTTAAACTTTAATGATAAATATTAAGGATAGAAATAGGATGAAAGCATGAGTGGTTGAATGGAGGAACAAGAATAGGAGGGAAATATACTCATATTTCCTGTCACAATTAAGTCTACGTCAATGTGCGCATCAGTGTGCTTCGAGTATAGTTCCGTAAGATCGCTCAGAGTGACTATCACTGGGTTACAATCTTTGTCGGCTTGATTGAGAATTTTATCGGCTTGTTCCTGGGATGAGCACACAGAGATGATCCTTTTCCCCGCTTTCTCAAGAAGCTCCTTTACATGCGGAGGAATGTCGCCAGCGTCATCGAGTAATGAACTGAATTGTACGTTAGAATCATCCATAATGAAAATATTATATAGTCTTTCAAATAATATGGATAATTTTTTATAATAAGTATGAAATATTATTCAGTGAATATAGCCGGAAGTAAGTTGTAACAATATTCGGAAAGTTTCTAGATACCCTCTACCGTGGTGAGGTCCGATGAGGATGCCGTGAAAGGTAGCAGTTTGTGCGGCATGAGTATTTTGAGTATTCCGTACATATAATAACTAATAAGTCTTGAGTGTAAGTAATAATCAGGAGGTTGAACAGAATTTTATCTTCTAAGATACAGTCTTTTAGTAGATAATTTTCATATTCGTCATAGATTTTTCGCGGATTCAATGATAATACAAGAATTTTTTAAAATATACTTCAACAGTGTTCATTGACGTATTGTGATTTTAATTAGTTTTCTAAGCTAATTACAATTAGAAAAATGTAGAGGCCGTTCAATTTTATTCGCAAACAAAATATCTTGAATTCATAAAGAAGTAAATATGTTGACAAATTTTTCTTCACTTAATAATTAATTGATTTTTTCAATTTGAATTCAGCGATTTTTATTTTTTTTTGCAAGTAAAATATTTTTTAAATTCACTATAGTAGTTTGACGAACAAACTTTTTCCTCTAATTAATTCTTGTATTTATTTATTTCACTTTGGAAATATTCCTTAATGCATTCGTAAGTACAGCTATAAATTCGAAGTTCTTGTTGTAATAATATTCTTGCGAGAAAAAGTGAAAAATGTAGTAATGCTTGCTCGAATCAGACAATAAATCTTCTTGGATTCTTTAATTATCAGGTAAAAATCGTTAAATTATCATTAACAGAAGTATTAGTAAATTAATTTAGTGAGTAAATTGGAGTAGCACTGGTAACACCCATTTAGAATAAGATCAGACACGAAAAACGGAAAGAGGGCGGGCTTACGTATATACCCAAAGACCCTCTTCCGAAGTGGGCAGAGAAGAAGGCGGACGGTTGAAGACGGGGGCGGAGCTACGCCCAAAGTGAGGTAAGTACCGCCTATCCGATGTTCCCACGTTCAACGAACGCTCGTGTTGGCACGTACATCGGCTAGTGGTTGTTGTGACTTACACCGGACGCTCGAGAATCGACGCAGAAGATGCCGCTGAGATGAAAAGTTGAAGAATAGTGATAAATTGAGTATCGACGAGCTTGTCTCGATGTTAATAGATGAGTTTTCGTGATTAAAATGCAGAATTAGCCAAAAAGTGATAAAAATGTAAATTGGCCAATAAAAATGCAGAAAATTAATTAAAACTCAGGGGGCTAACAAATTTTGAAAAGGGCAACCAGGAATAGGAGAAATTGCAAAGCAAAAATAAAAATAAAAGATAGAGAAATAAAAATGCCAAACAAATAATTTAGAACCCACGATCAAAACAGGAATTTAGAATTTTTAGGGCAAATAGAAAGGGAGTGAGGACAAGTCAACACAGTGCACACGCAATATCGCAAGCCAGTAATCTGGCTCGCGGTATTACGCGTGTCAGGACCGCCTCCGCGAAAAGGGACCAACTTACCATTCAGTGCTCCAACCGCCAGGATCCCATACTTACAATGAGGTGTACCAGTGCATATTCGAAGAATTACTCCATCTGGAAAAATTCTAACATAACATTAAATAATGATAAGTTAAATAAAATAATTTCAACAAATCTTGCCATTTTATTTTTATTAGATCTTCTGAAAATTCTTTTATTAACTGGTATTCTTTATTAGATATGAAAATAGATCGTTGTAATAATAAAATAATGTAATTGAGATTTCCTTGCAATATTTTCTAAGTTTTAAAATCTGATTGAATCTTGAGGAAAAATTACTTAAATTGATAATTCAGAATGAAATCTTGTCTGTTTTCCTTTTTAATTACTATTGTTGGCTGTATTTTCAGTAAATTTTAATTAATAAACAATATTGAGCAAACGCATGGTTATGGGCTTTCAGAATATTGAAGTTACAAATGGTTATGGGCCTTGAATTAGAATCTGTTTTAATCTTCTTAAATAAAAATAATCTTCGTGAAATACTATGGACTATGGGTTTGTAGACTTTATTAAATTTGAAATATGTACTTATTTTGAAGAAATTGTGAAGATTTGTCTTCTAATTAGCCTAATTGGATTTCAGAGTCCAAGATGGCTGCCATGTGACGCCATCAAGAACAAAATGGCTAAATGGCGCAGACTTGGATCACTTCTCAAAGACCCTCTACCCGGTACCGGGTCGGCCGAAAAATGGATGCCGTGGAGATGGGCACTTGGGGCGGCATAGACAGACCGAAGTCCCCGTACTCGAAAAGTCGAAAAATAAAAATGTGAGTTTTCTACTTTTTTGAAGAAATTAGGGATCTAACCCATCGCCTTTCAGCCAAGATCGTACGTAAAAAATTTTCCTACACTTTGATCTTAGTAGCCAAAAGGCCGAGAAGCGAACTTGAAATTAAAATTCTTCTGTATACCGGCTACCGTACGAAGGCAAAAAGTTCATGCCGCTGGGACGACGGTAGTCTGCCGCAGAGAGATAATATTGCTTTAAATCTTCAATTTAACTAAAATTTCTTCAAAAATTTATGAAAAATTTTGCCGTGAAGTCTGAGGCAATTGCTTTTGCGCAGGAAAAGATGTTCTAGAACCAGGGAGAATGCTTCCGAATGTTTTAGAACATTACGATCACCAAGCCACAACGAAGTGTTAAGTGCGACTTATTTTTAGAAGCAACAAAATGCTTAAAAGCACTTTATGTGATCTCACTTATCACCTTTGGCGTGATCTAGCTCGAATGAGCCAAAAAACGTCGAATTACTACACATTGATCTTAGCCAAAAGGCCGAGAAGCGATAAGTTTGTGCCAATGTCACTCAAGGCAGTTCAAAATGGGGAGAAAGCCGCTTGCCAATTCGGAAACTAATAATGAATCAAGCCACTCCCATTAAGTACAAGCGAGAATCCAAGGGGTGCTGCAGGTCTGGAACCGGAATTCTCAGGTACACCACAGAGAGAGCAAGTGCCGGAAATCCCCCTCGGCCTCTGGCTAGTACGGCACGGCTGTATCTGGTCTTCAATAAATAATATTTTTCAGCAAAATCAGTAAAAACCTGTAAAAAAGAAAAAAGAGTAATTAAAATTGATAAAATTAAGCTGATAGGAGCAGATCTCAGGGAGAGCATGATACTGGTACTTATATTAGGTGTACACAGCCGAACTCCACATCATAGAGGGGATCAGAGAGCAAGTTGATTCACTATATCAAACAGTAAATCATCGCTTCATCACTTCCCCTCAAAAAATAAAACATAGAAACATAGGAAAGAGTACTAGTTGCCAAATCGCTACTCAGTCCTACTTAAAAAATAAAAAAACTAGACAGGAAAGTTCATGGGAAAGGAAAAATTTTAAGTTTTAAAAGACAAGACAGCAAAAATAAAAAATTGGTGTGGAGTAGTTCAAATCTGACCACCCCAAAAAATTTTAATTTTGAAAAAATAAATGTTGATTCTTAAATCAACACTAGTTAAAGGTTGCTCTTAAACAACCACTAAAAGATGCTTTCGTAGAGCATCACTAAAACTAGAGAGAATAATCATCAGAGAGATGCGCGCCCTACGTAAAAAAAAGTACATAAAATAATAAACTACAATTAAACTAAAATTAAGAAATAACTAAAATAAAACTAATTTACTTAGAAGTACAGTAAAACACTATAAACTAAAATAACCAACAATACAATTTAAAATATAAAAATTTACAAACTAAAAGGTATAAAAACACATAAATATAAAATGCAAATTAATAATGAAATAAAGAAAGAATAGTAATGGTTAATGCAATATGAATATGTACAGAAGTTAAGAAGCTCAGGTACAAAACGACAAGGTCAACTCAAGGAACCACCCGCTCCGGCAATACAGCACGAGAGTCCGGGAGAGATGAGGCACAATGCTGCTCAGGCAATATGGCACTAGAGTCCCGCATGGGCAAGGGAGCAGACTCAGGCGTACTAGAGTTCCGCAACTGACAAGATGGCACAGGCGGACGAGTGTTCATCTTATTAGCAAGAGAGTTGACCAATGCGACGTTATGAGAGTCTTCAGATTGAGAAAGGGGACCTGATTAGTGGGTCAAAGCATCAGGAACCGAGTTGAGTTCATTGTTTGAGCTAAGTTCAATATCAAAATTTAAGTCTTTCGGAGAAACAGCAGGAGCCATAGCCAGGCCATGAGCAGAGGAGGGGCCGGCAGCGGCGACAGCAGAAGAAGATATCTCAGATAAGAATTGGCGGAACCTGGGAGGTTGGGAACAGCGAAATCAGAAATATGAGAAGAGTACATATCTCTTGAATAGCGGAGTGTATCAGAGACTATGAGTTTGCGCATAAGTTTAGTGTATTTTTAGAACATAAACGATGGCAAATTCTGTCATTCTTGGGGTCCCAACTCCCCAGGGCACCAACAACGATCGCTTCTACAGAAACATCCTCGACTGAGGCACGTAATTTTTTGGCAATTTCAGAGTATTTCTGAGTTTTCTGTAAACGAATCCTGTCAAAAGCTACCAGTCCATCCTCGAATGTACAGGCAACATCAATTATAATAGCTGCATTTTCAGTATTATGCTTTAAAACAAGGTCTGGGCGTTTCAAAGAACCAAGGAGGGGCTGGTTTTCCTTGTACACCGACCAAGTGCCAGTCAAAGCTTTAAGTAGCAGAGCCACGATGTTATTGTGGCGGGCAGTGATATCTTGCATGTGAGACTTGCAGTGACACAAGACATGCGGAAGGCCTTCAAACGGGTCATCGCCCCTTCTACATTTTTGCTTAGGTTTTGGATTTCCAGGTTTGCAACCATTTAGAGGTAACAGATTTAAACGAGCTTTATGGATGAATCTCCAATCACAGAAGCGAATAAAATCGCCCGTTCGAAGGTTATGACCAGAAATTTTAGACTTTCCAGAACAAGGCTGGTTTTTTCCCTGGTCGGGCATACATTTGAGCTGATAAGAGCGGGATTTTCTGAGGTTGTCACGAAGAGAGTGTAATGGATATGGTTTTGTCAGGGTTGAAGTTTTACCTCACCCCAAGGCGGCTTGAGGCCTGCCTGGCCATCGTAAACAGAGTGACGTTCTAGTTCGTCCAAAAAACGATCTCCAGAGAGGTAGGACGCTAAATGGTCATAAGAAAGAGTAGGAGCAGTGGAGTTGGCAGCACGATGTGCAGAACGAATTCTATAATGGACGGAAGAGCAGAGGTCTCCCCAGGCCTCTTCCACAACATAAGGATCATTAGATGTTAGAACTTTAAAGGCTCCGTTGATCAAGGCAATGTCGGAATCTTCAGCTGCAATGGGGAGACCAATCAAGCAATCAGCCGTGCTACCGTATAAATAGCAGTTCGAGGCTCTACCAGGCAAATAATAATATATCCTTCTTAACGATAGAACGAATAGCAAATCCGTCCAGTCTTTCTTAGGCAGCTGGTGGGTACGCTGGGCATACAGCAAAGATGGGTAGAAAAATGTTTCCATAGCATCCAGCTTTGGCCAAGGAGTGGGGAAAGAGTTGAGGATTTTTAGTGCCTTTTGATAGAATTCTTTGACCTGGCTATGGTCGTTAATTAGCTGAAAACCAACGGGTTTTCCAAGGAAAAGTATTGGGTCCATTTCGAGGACGTATGCCCCCCAGGGGGATACCTTCTTTAGGTATTCACGGGCTTCACAACCCGGGGCACCTGAGTGATCTTTCTCCTTTCCTTTTCCTCTTACTTCTCTGCTCTTCCTTTCCTCTTTGTTTCACTCTCGTTGTGGTTTCCTCTTCGGAGGTGAGAGCAATTCTGTATGGGCCGATATCATCCTGTGTATCGACTCATGGAGAATTGTAAACCACCCACGTGTTGGCCGTGCGTGGCGACCCGTGTCCCTGGAAAGGGGGATCCTGGTAGTTGAGGGAAACCAACACACTGCTTTGGCCTCTGCTTCAGGTAGACGGGAGGTGCATTTGGTCCCGTATGCATCAACCGGCTGGTCAACTGGCTTTTGTCACTGGCTTTAGGGATCAAAACTACTAGTCATCTCGTTAAGGGTGGAGACTGACATAGGGTTGTCTTGTGACCGTATGGGCCCTGGTTAGCACTGGTGCACGAATGTGCATCCCCTTGTAGGGCTCGGGAGAGGGTGGTGCGGCCGGGGTCTGAATTTTATTTTTTTTTTCTAATATGGATGGAATCACTTCTTTTCCTTCTACTTCTCTCCCTAGTGGAGAGCAACAAACTGTACTGTCTTTCTCATTTACTCGCTTTTTCATAGTGAAACGTACTGATAGTCATTCAGATTGCTCCTTTAAAAAAACCTCACCATTTCTTATAGCTAAAACTTTTCAATCTGTCTTGGGAGACGGTCATTCTCTCAAAAAATTACAATCTGGCGATTTGCTGGTTGAAGTATCTACAACCAAACAATCACAATATCTCTCTAATTGCACTACAATAGGCACTTTTTCTGTTTCCGTACGAGCACATAGGACTTTAAATACAAGCCGCGGAGTAATATCAGAACCTGATCTTTTATACTCCACCAAAGATGAACTTTTAGAAAATTTAAAAGACCAAAATGTAATAGATGTACGCCGTATCACCATCCGTAAAAACGAACAGATAATTCCCACTAAACATATTATTCTAACCTTCAATAGCACTACTCTACCACCTAGAATTAAAGCAGGATATCTAAACTGTAAAGTCAGACCCTATATACCAAATCCCACCCGCTGTTTTAAATGTCAGCGTTACGGTCATACTAAAACAAACTGTCGTGGATCTCTCACCTGTGCACGTTGTGCAGAGGTCGGCCATGACAACACCTCATGTGAAAAATCCGAATGCTGCGTCAACTGTAAAGGAAATCATACTGCATATTCCCGCAAATGCCCTAACTGGAACCGTGAAAAAGAAATAGTCACTATAAAAATTACGCAGAATTTATCTTATCCTGATGCCCGTAAACAAGTTGAAAATAGAACCCCATCTGTCGGAATTACCTACTCCAGCTTACTCAAGAAGCAATCAATAGCCATAAGACACATGGCTACACAAACTGATGTCTCATATCCACACGATAAATCTACCGTAACACAATCAACCAACACACCATCCTCTGAACCGGCAAAAATAAATGACATAGAGAAGAAACATCAGAAATTAACAGCTTTATCTAGTAATTCATCTATATCCCAAACTAAAACAAAAGCTGCCACGAATACCACCATACCACAGAAACCTGATATCACCAAAAAACAGAATCTAAAAAAACCTCCAATACAAACGACAAAAAAGAAAAACTCAACTCCAGTCACTCTGCAGTGGAAGACTGTGGGGAAGGGGAGGCAAAAATCGGGCATCAGTTCAGTTATAAAAAACATTAAAGATCCCAAACAGCTGAAGCATTACGCGGATGAAGTTATGGATGCCGAGATGTGCTGCAGTGACTTGGATGATGATGAAAGTATTGTATTCGAAGAATCTGTGCCTGACTAAACTGTCTCTCCAGAATCAGTACACTCTAAACTTCCCCAAATTCCACTTCCTCAAAATATAACTAGATCGACACCTTTGAAACCAAACCATAGATCTGAAGCTCCTGAAAATAAAACGAAAAAGAAAAAAACTGTAACACCTAAAAATGAAACAAACCAAAAACAGAAAAATAAAATAGATGAAACTCA
Source organism: Maratus speculifer (assembly GCA_964019185.1). NCBI lineage: Eukaryota > Metazoa > Arthropoda > Arachnida > Araneae > Salticidae > Maratus > Maratus speculifer. The sequence continues at coordinate 249,398,202 of OZ025301.1, forward strand.
TATGGATAATGATGCTCTACACCTTCATCCTGAGCGGGATGAAGCTTTAGACGATGGAGATAGTAGCATGTCTACTACCTCCTAACATAATGACATAGATACATTTATCTAACATCCTCATTCATGACTAATATTATCTCTTGGAACTGCCGTGGTTATCACAATAAACATGACGAAATCCGCAGCATTCTCTCTGACCATCAACCTCTATGCCTAGCTCTCCAGGAAACACATTTAAAACCTAATGACAAAGCGAAATTACGCAACTATGTTACTTATAGAAAAGACTTTACTAGTAGTAATAGGGCCACCGGTGGGGTGGCTCTTTTCATCTCTCGCAGCTTACCCCACTCTCATATACAATTAAACACAAATTTACAAGCTGTAGCAATCAGAGTACACATTAAACGTCTCATTACAATCTGTACCATCTATCTGCCACCTAACCAAACCATTAACTCAGCACACCTTGAAGATCTTCTTTCCCAACTCCCCACTCCCCTCATTATCATTGGGGACTTTAACGCCCATAGCCAATTATGGGGTAACTCCGACAATAATGCACGTGGTGATACAATAGAGAAACTAATTTCTGACAATGGGCTATGCCTGTTAAATAATGGTGACTACACTTATTTTCACGAGCCAACCCGAACTTTTCATGCAATAGATCTAACAATCTGCTCCCCTTCACTCTATCCTTTATGGAACTTCTGGGTCTCAAGTGACCTGCACGGCAGTGACCACTTTCCTACTTTTATTTCATTGACTACTCCAGATGGAGATTCTAATAACTATACCAAAAGATACATATATGACAGAGCCGATTGGCCAGCATTTACTATGCTTGCAAATATAACAAACAGCATGATAGTGGGTGACATTGACAAAGCACTTGATAATATAACTGATTGTATTATCAATGCTGCTGATGCTACCATTCCAAAAACTTCTACTACACACAAACATAGAAAGCAATGGTGGAATAACGACTGCCAAATGGCAAAGAAAAAACAACAAAAAGCTTGGGGCATATTTCGAAGGTACCCCAACAACACTAATTATATAGCTTTTAAAAAAGCAAAGGCAGAGGCTAGACGAATAAGACGCAAAAGCCAGCGTGAATCCTGGATTAGGTATGTATCAAGCATAAATTCTGACACATCCAGTAAAGAGCTTTGGAAAAGGGTAAAAAACTGCATGGGTCTGTATTCTGAAAGCCATATTTCAATTTTAAAACTTAACGGTCAAACCATCACTTCTACCAAAAACATAGCTGAGACAATAGGGAATACCCTAGCTTCCATTTCAAATTCAGATTCATATCCTGAACCTTTTTTATCTTATAAAAGACAGACTGAAAAGATCAGTATTAATTTTAATAGTAATAATTCATTTTCATACAACAAACTATTTATTTTATCAGAACTTTTAAAATGCTTGCATGACAGTCGTTTATCTGCTCCTGGACATGATGGCATCACTTATGTCATGCTCAAGCACCTCTCTCCACTTTCTCTTAATAATCTGCTTTCTTTTTTTAACAGAATATGGACAGAACACATTTTCCCTAATGCTTGGTGCAGAGCCATCGTTATTCCTTTTCCTAAACCTGGAAAAGATGCTACTGATCCTAATAATTACAGGCCTATTGCCCTTTCAAGTTGCCTTTGCAAACTTCTCGAAAAGATGGTCAATTGCCGCCTCATACATGTTTTAGAAACAAACAACTGCCTTGCCGCTTTTCAAAGTGGTTTCCGACGTGGTAGATCTACTATCGATAATTTAATCCACCTTGAACACTACATAAGAACAGCTTTTCTTAAACGCAGGCATTTGGTCTCAGTATTTTTTGACATGGCGAAAGCCTATGACAGAACATGGCGTTATGGAATACTCCGCGACCTTTTTAACCTGGACTTGCGTGGGAATCTTCCTATCTTTATCAAAAACTTCCTTGCAATGCGAATTTTCCAAGTACGTATTGGGGGAACTCTTTCTAGTTTTTATGTACAAGAAGAGGGTGTTCCCCAGGGCAGTGTCCTGAGTGTCACCCTCTTTGCTATTAAAATAAATGATATTCTCAATCAGCTTCCTCCTTCAGTGAAAGGAGATTTATATGTTGACGACTTCCGGATTATGTGTATGGGAGAGGATATACGTTTTATCGAAAGACAATTGCAAATTGCTATTAGAAGTATTCTTAATTGGACTAATAAAAATGGCTTTGTTATTTCTCATGACAAAACTTCCTGTGTGCATTTTTGTAGACGTAGGGATATGCATCCAGACCCTGAAATTTTTATCGGATCAACCCAAATTCCTGTTGTGGACAACGTTCGATATCTAGGGCTGATTTTTGACAAAAAACTAACCTTCTTGCCACATATTTTACAATTACGGACAAGATGTGAAAAATCGCTTAATTTACTTAGAGTTCTTTCTAATACTTCATGGGGAGCAGACAGAACCTCTCTTCTAAAGATTTATCGTGCTATGATCCGTGCAAAAATTGACTATGCCTGCCAGGTCTACGGTTCTGCTTGTAAGTCTGTTCTTAATAAACTTGACACAGTGCACCATAGCGCACTTCGTGTTTGCTCTGGTGCATTTCGTACTTCACCTGTTTTAAGCTTATATGTTGACTGTAATGAACCTTCATTACATTATACTCGTGAAAAACTTTCTCTGCAGTTGTTTTACCGTATCCTTTCACATCCTAGTCATCCACTTCATACATATATTTTAAACTCTGACAATGATACTCTTTATCAGAATCGCCCATCTTGTGTGCCTTCTTTTGGTGTAAGAATGAGAAACATAATCAGCAATGGCCCTCTGAATAATTTTGAGGTGAGTACATGTCCATTGCATATCTACCCTCCTTGGAATCCACCTGCTATCGCAATCCTTCATCCTTTTAAAGGCTATGAAAAAAAGAATCTAACCCCTGTGATCTTTAAATGCCTTTTTGCTGCACACCGAGATATTTATAGCAATTACTTAGACATTTATACAGATGGCTCAAAGAATGGAAATACTGTTGGCTGTGGTATATATTGTGATGGTATGACTCTCAGTTATAAACTTCATCCTTCTACATCTATATTTACTGCCGAATTAATTGCAATAGAGAGGGCCATGTTATACATATCTCATCATCATAACACATCTTTCATCATCTATACTGACTCAAATAGTTCTATTGACGCAATTAAATCTTTTAAAAAGCATCCGTATATCTCATCCATCTTAGACTTTTATAATAATTTGACAAGACGTGGTTATAATATTTTGTTTTGTTGGGTACCTGGACACATGGGTATACCTCGAAACGAGAAAGCAGATGAGGCGGCAAAACTTGCACTTAATCCTTTGCATCACAAAATACCATTCTCAGACGTTAAACTAATTATTAATCATTTTATTCAAAATAAATGGCAAGAGAGTTGGGATTTAGAACATAATAATAAATTGCACCGTATCAAACCTACAATAATGATCTGGCCTCCAATCTACCCCAGGAAAACAGATGTTCTTCTGACTCGTCTGAGAATAGGTCACTCTAGGATCACTCATAGTCATCTGTTACTCAGAGAGGATGCACCCATGTGTCCTCATTGCCATTTTGATCATCTGACCATTCATCATCTTTTAACTGACTGTCCGGGGCTCCGGCACTTGTACAGACTGTATTTTAATTCATCATCACCAATCTTGACAAACCTCATTGGGGAAACACCTCATGGGGCACTCTTTAACTTTTTAAAACATGCAGGTTTTTATTTTCATATATAATCTTTTCTCTATCTTGGTTTGGAAGCCCTTTAATGACATTCAGATTAGCTGCATTGTAATATTTTAAGTATTTTATTTTCTTAACCTATTTGCTTAACTATATCTGGATGGGAAACCCCATCCAGATATTTTGACATTTTCTCTTTTTCGCATTTGTACTTTTAGTCTTTGGTTTGGCGCAGCATGTCCCTTAAGGGATTTTGTGCCATTAAACCCAAATCAACCAACCAACCTTTTAAAGGCTATGAAAAAAAGAATCTAACCCCTGTGATCTTTAAATGCTTTTTTGCTGCACATCGAGATACTTATAAGCAATTACTTAGACATTTATACAAACGGCTCAAAGAATGGAAATACTGTTGGCTGTGGTAATATTGTGATGCTATGACTCTCAGTTATAAACTTCATCCTTCTACATCTATATTTACTGCCGAATTAATTGCAATAGAGAGGGCCATGTTATACATATCTCATCATCATAACACATCTTTCATCATCTATACTGACTCAAATAGTTCTATTGACGCAATTAAATCTTTTAAAAAGCATCCGTATATCTCATCCATCTTAGACTTTTATAATAATTTGACAAGACGTGGTTATAATATTTTATTTTGTTGGGTACCTGGACACATGGGTGTACCTGGAGACGAGAAAGCAGATGGGGCGGCAAAACTTGCACTTAATCCTTTGCATCACAAAATACCATTCTCAGACGTTAAACTAATTATTAATCATTTTATTCAGGATGAATGGCGGGAGAGTTGGGATTTGGAACATAATAGTGGATTGCACCGTGTCAAACCTACAATAATGATCTGGCCTCCAATCTACTTTAGGAAAACAGATGTTCTTCTGGCTCGTCTGAGAATAGGTCACTCTAGGATCACTCATAATCATCTATTACTCAGAGAGGATGCACCCATGTGTCCTCATTGCCATTTTGATCATCTGACCATTCATCATCTTTTAACTGACTGTCCGGGGCTCTGGCACTTGTACAGACTGTATTTTAATTCATCATCACCAATCTTGACAAACTTCATTGGGGAAACACCTCATGGGGCACTCTTTAACTTTCTAAAGCATGCAGGTTTTTATTTTCATATATAATCTTTTCTCTATCTTGGTTTGGAAGCCCTTTAATGACATTCAGATTAGCTGCATTGTAATATTTTAAGTATTTTATTTTCTTAACCTATTTGCTCAACTATATCTGGATGGGAAACCCCATCCAGATATTTTGACATTTTCTCTTTTTCACATTTGTACTTTTAGTCTTTGGTTTGGCGCAGCATGTCCCTTAAGGGATTTTGTGCCATTAAACCCAAATCAACTAACTAACTAACTGTAGCAATCAGAGTACACATTAAACGTCTCATTACAATCTGTACCATATATCTGCCACCTAACCAAACCATTAACTCAGCACACCTTGATGATCTTCTTTCCCAACTCCCCACGCCCCTCATCATCATTGGGGACTTTAACGCCCATAGCCAATTATGGGGTAACTCCGACAATAATGCACGTGGTGATACAATAGAGAAACTAATTTCTGACAATGGGCTATGCCTGTTAAATAATGGTGACTACACATATTTTCACGAGCCAACCCGAACTTTTCATGCAATAGATCTAACAATCTGCTCCCCTTCACTCTATCCTTTATGGAACTTCTGGGTCTCAAATGACCTGCACGGCAGGGACCACTTTCCTACTTTTATTTCATTGACTACTCCAGATGGAGATTCTAATAACTATCCCAAAAGATACATGAAAGGATAAAACCTAAAGCCTTTTTAAAATTTAAACTTAAAATTAAAATTAAAAAACTTAAAGGTCCCAATTAATATTTTTAACTTTAATCTAAAATTTAAATGCCCCTTCTTTTAACCTTAATTCTAATACTTAAAGCTATTTTGCCCCTGTTAATGTTCTTTCCCAACCTAACATTTATTTCTTTCAGAGATCATTTTTGGATGTTCTTTAAGATTAAAAAAGCTGACGTAAACGCAATTCTTAATTTGTAGGATCAGCAATGAAACCCTGGAAAACCGCGCCTAACAACGTCATAGTGCCCAGATATTTCTTAACCAATTAAAATTAGAGTAACACCCATTAGTTAGTATCGCGACCTGGTAGAAATAATGCGAATTAACGGCCTTTAAATAGCGGGAGCGCCTAAAACAAGCGGCTTTTTTGACCTAACACTTGCCTAATAAAATGCTGCCCAAAGAAACGAAGTTTTAAAAGGAAAGCGTCAAGTCACAGGGACCTGGTTTCTCCCAAAGATCTGCCAAAAAGGATTAATAAACCAGGCCCCAAGTGAAAATACTGTGTCATTATTTGTATCTCAACCACACCTCATGATTCAACGAAATAACGCCACATCGACGGTAGAACGCCCCGGCCATTCGGACGATTGACTCGGCGCGATCGCAAAAGTTCCCCCCGGAACTTCCACGCTGGACGCGACGGATCTATGTTTCAGCGCCCGACCTCTCGAATCTCTCCACGACTACGATATGAACTCTCTCTCCTCGGCTAATGACGATATCCCACGAACGTAGGCCAAGACTCGGGGTCCTTACAAAGAGTCGGTGAGGATAAAAACCTGACAAGCGAAACGAAACCTGGCTGAGAAATCGCTCTGCTTCCAGGAACGTGATCGGCGGATACAAGCGGTACCAGATGTCCTATCAGCGGAATACGGCATGATCTTTCGCCAAAACGCGATAACTACGGTTGTGTGGTGTGATGTGACTTTTGTTCGGCAACCCCTGTCAGTGCGCCGCGCTCCGCGATCAGCTGTGCAGAGATTTTGTTTCAAAGGGAAAGGAGAAGTATCTTGGATCAAACTCCGATAATTTGAACATTTAAAGAGACAAAAAAGAAAGAACAGAATGTGCGCGTGTATTTTTATTTATTTTTTTTCCGCTCCAGTTTTTTCTATCAATCGCAGATTATTGTTCAAGGTAAGATGTTTTATTTAATATGAAAAGTTAGAAGGAGCAAATTCAGGCATTTTATTGAAAAAAAAAAAAAAAAGTAAAGTTGATTTTTTTTTTGTTTGTACTTTGTGTTATTTTAAAAGTTATTTTTAGTATTTAGTTAAGATTTTAATCATAGAAAAAGAAGAGTGAACAAAGAATGAACATGATAAAATATATTTTTTAAATTTTAAATTTTTGCTGTAAAGTTCGTTTTGCATTTGTTTAGTTCTGCTCCTTTCAAGTTGAAAAAGATAAATAAAAATTATCTTTTAAATTAAGATTCATAATTTGAGTTATAAAAAATGATTTAAGTATCAGATTACTATTATTTTACTATTATATTTGGAATTATTTAATGTTATTTGTATGTGTTACTATGTTGGAATATATTATGATTTTGTGAGATTTTATTTGTAAACATCATGAGTACTACCCCACAATCAGAGAAAGTAGGCGACCCCCCAAAAAATGATGATGTGGTTCCCGAGACTCCGGGAAAGGAAATTAATGCAGCAAATTCTCAGTCCTCGGGTAATAGTGAAGGCACATGTCGAAAAGATCCCGAAATTGTGCCATTTTCTCCGGACTCGAAGATGTTATGGATTCCTTGGCTGAGATACTTTGAGTCAGTTTGTGTAGAGGAACACAAGGATGATTTGTGGAAAATCCGCAACATCCAAAAGTATCTAAAAGATACCGCGCTTACCTTATATATCAACAACTGTCTTCATGTCCTCCATTGGTCAGAGTTAGTGTTATTGTTTACCGAACATTACACTACTCCTGATACACTATCATTGACAGATTTCTCCCAGATCAAATTTAAATTTGGAGGTGACTTAAATGAATATTACCACCAAAAAACTAAAGTAGGACGCACTTTAGGTTTAGATCAGCGTTTCATTTTGGACGGTCTTACTGATGGACTGCCAGTAGAGATGAAACAGTTAGTAGTGACAAATGCGCCTGCTGATGTCAATGAATGGAGAGAATTAGTATTTAAATTAAGTAAATTGCAGTTAGAGCAGAAAGATAAAACAGACAGGAAGACTGAGCCCAACCCTCAGCATCCCCCTCAATATCGACAATGGAAACCTTTTAAATCCCACATTGACCATGGACAAAATTCCTACAGACCATGGAATTATCGTGTCCCAAACCAATCACCTCAATTTCGACATTTTAACCCAAACCCACAAAGAAATACATTCAGACCGATGCAACCAACTCCCTCAAGATCTATGCAGACCGATCAACAACGCCCAAACCTACATTATCAGGCCACGTTGCCACCAACGCCCTGCCGAGTTTGTTTAAATGTGGGCATTTCGAATGCTTATCATTGGGTGCGAGATTGCCCTTTTCGTAAACAAACGCTGAATGTTACTGCCCTAGCACCAAATCCAAGTGTTTCAACCCATAATCTAGATCAGACTAATAATGAGTTTCCACAAAATACAGAAGAGAGCCAATGACAATTAATAATACCCGGGTATATCAAAACACATAATGGATCCAAACAAAAAATGAACAATTGTCAAACAGCTACTCATGTGAAAAGTGAAAACTCATTACCATGTTTGATAGATACAGGTAGTTCTATCAGTGTAATGCCATACCATTTAGCCCATAAATTTAATCTAAAAATATCTAAAGTTCAAAAGAGTATTTCAGTCGCACAAACTCAAGGTGTTCTAGCTTTGAAAGAAAAATGCCTTGTCAGTTTGCAATTAGGACAAATAACTCAAACCATTGAACTGTTTATAATTCATAACTCTTTACCATATGTTTTAATTGGGCTACCACATTGTGAATTGTTTAGATTAAATATTGATTGCTCTAAAATGCAAATAAATCAAAATAACAAAAAAATATCACTTATGCGTAATATTTCAAAAAAATCATCCCACCATACTTTGCATTTGTCAGAACCATATATCCACCCGCTAAAAACAGAGATCCAAAATGCAGAGATATTTGAAGAAAATTTTGAACCGGAGTTGTTTGAAACCTCTGACCATGGGCCCAAAGTTCAGTTGGCTAAAGAACAACTACCTGCTCTTCTCGCCAAATATGTCTGTATTTTTGCAAAAGATAAGTACGATGTAGGCTGTGTAAATATAGAACCCCAAAGAATCCATTTAACCTCTGACCTTCCCGTTTCACTTAGGGCTTACCGTACATCACCCAAAGAAGAGGAAGAAATCCGAAACCAAGTCCAAAATTTGTTACAGGCAGGAATCATTAAAGAGAGTTGTTCCCCTTATTCGTCGCCTGTCACTTTAGTCTACAAGCGCGAAGAAGGGAAGAAAACTCGTTTATGTGTAGATTTCAGAAAATTAAATGCTATTACCAAGACAGACGCAGAACCCCTACCCCGAATTGATACCCTTTTGGATAAATTAGCACAAGCTAAGGTTTTTTCCACTCTCGATTTGGCCAGTGGATATTGGCATATACCTATCCACCCTCGAGACACTGAAAAATTGGCATTTGCGACCACTTTCGGTTTATTTGAATGGTTGCGATTACCTTTCGGATTAAAAAACGCACCTGGGATATTCAACCGCACACTCCGAAGAATCTTTAATAAGTACAAAATTAATTTTGCCTGTAGTTATTTTGATGATGTTATTGTATTTTCTCAAAATGAGGAAGAACATTTGATGCATTTAGAGACATTATTTAATATTTGTGTCCAAGAAAACCTCAAATTAAAGTTATCAAAGTGTAATTTTGTTAAATCCACAATTAATTTCCTTGGTTATGAAGTTTCTAATGGATGTATTACCCCTGACAATCCAAATGTGGAAGTTATTAAGAAATTAAAACCACCTACCAATGTAAAAGAGTTGCAACGCTTTTTGGGATCTATTAATGTCTATAATAAATTTATTCCTAAGTATGCCGAAATTAGATATCCTCTCAACCAATTGTTAAAGAAAAATGTCCCCTATGTATGGGACCAAAATTGTCAATATTCTTTTGAGAAACTAAAACAGGCTTTGATTGAAAAACCTATCCTAAGATTGTTTGATCCCAAAGTGCCTTGTGAACTGTTTGTAGATGCCTCAAGTCTTGGAGTAGGGTGTGTTGTGAAACAGGTAGATGAAAAGGGAAAATTACACCCAATAGCATATCACTCTAGAAATCTTCGAGATTATGAAAAAAATTATGCAATAACGGAATTAGAATGTTTGGCAATTGTGGATGCCTTGGATAAATTTTATCATTATTTACATGGTCAAAAATTTGTCATTCATACGGACCATGCGGCACTTACCTGGCTCAAAAATGTTAAAAATTTAAGAGGTCGTCTTTTCCGCTGGTCTCTCAAACTTAGTATGTTTGACTATGAAATCAAATACCAAAAGGGCTCCACTAATGTTGAAGCTGATATGCTATCAAGACAACCTGTTTCAGAAAATGTACACCATGTTATACATCTCCTTGACTTGAATGAAGTAAGAGACAGCCAGAAAAAGGAAAATGTAACAGCAGATGGTAAAAAATACACTGAAGTAAATGATGTTGTTGTAATTAAAAAGAAAAGTTTGTATAAGATTGTTGTCCCCATGTGTTTACGGTTACCCCTCTTAGAAAAAACCCACACACAATTTGGCCACCCTGGTATTTATAAAATGATAAATTTAATTTCCCCACAGTATTATTGGCCTAATATCAATCAGGACATTGAAAATTTTGTAAAACATTGTCATACATGTCAAATAAACAAAAAATGTAAACAAAAAAGATTTGGCATGTTACAATTGATGCCCCCAACAGATATACCTTTTGAATGCTTGGCATTGGACTCTGTTGGCGGATTTAATTACTACAATTCTACGAAAAAATATTTGCATTTAGTGGTTGACCATGCAACTCGCTATGTGTGGGGCTTTCCTTCAAAAAGTGTAACTACTGAAACTTATACAAACATTTTGAAACAATTATTTCAACTACAAGTACCAGAAAAATTGTTAACTGACAGAAATGGAGCATTTACCGCTTCCAGATTTAAGAGATTTCTTCGTACTTACAATGTTAAACACAGATTGACAAGTAGTCACCACCCCGAAACGAATGGAAAAATTGAACGCCTAAATCAGACTATTGTAACCAGATTAAAGTGTAAAGTTAATTCTTCTTCTAAGAAAGTACCCTGGACTAAATTGTTAGATGAAGTCTTAGTTGAATATAACAATACTCCTCATTCTGTAACTCAATTTACCCCTAGTTATTTATTGTTAGGAAAATTGCCATATGATCCTCCTTTGCCAAATAATAGTTATTATCCTCCAGTTGATGAAGCTAGAAAATTGGCTAAAGAAAGAACAATTGCTTACCATAAGAAAAATAAAGTCCGCTATGATGCTCGTTTCCTTCCTGTAAAGTTTAAAGTTGGTGACCTTGTAATGTATGAAGAATTTCATTATCCTAATACCCGTAAATTAACTTCCCCATATTCTGGACCATACACCATTCTGAAACAACTTTCTGAAGTCACTTTTGAAATTGATAGACCCAGCCCACATTTTAAGAGAAATTCTGAAATTGTCCATTCATCCAAGTTAAGATACTACCATTCTCCTCAAAATCTCAAACTCAACCATGAATAAAACCCGATCTATCTCTTTCATCTTTCAATTTTTTATTTTTGCTATTCTATCCTCCCTCTATCATTAGTATTTGGAAGAGGACCCAGCTGGATGTTTAACCCTCAACCCCCAGCGGTAAAGGATGAAAGTTACAGTTTAAAAGCACTGTTAATTTTTTTTTAATGTTATTAGTATATGATGAAATGTGTTACGTCAATAAGGGTCCTCCGCTCCTTGACCACCCGTCTTTAGCCGAACTGTTTTCCCAGATTCTCTTTCCAGGTTGAATGGAGAATCTGGCAAAACTGCTTCGCTTGCCCTTTGTAGGTGAATGTCAGTTTCCCACTTTCCTTTTCTATAGTGCAAGTGGCATGTTTTTTTTTGGGATGACCTTTCACCACAAAGTATTGAAACCCATCTCCCACTAACACTGGGCATGGTGAAAATTATAGCAAGTTTATATTTTTACTTAGTAGCTATAGTTTTCAGAGGTCTGACATTTTTGTATTTTGGAGTTAGCCTCAAATTAAGCCTAAAACTGGATACTGTACATAGTTAGAAAAGATGCAACCTAAGAATTAAGTAGGAAAAATAGTTTTATAGTATTATAATTAGTATTATGTTATATAGTGTTTTCTTATATAGTGATTATATTATATAGTGTTAAAATTGTGTTGTGTTGTAATTACTTTTGGTGATATTTCAGTGTCAACATACAGTATTTTCAGGAAAAAAAAAAAAATGTGCATTTATTATACAATTGTATTTTGCTATTTTTACCCATGTTTAATGTCAATAACTTGTGTGTTTTGGTATTTTATTTTTGAATATTTTATTATATTATATAGTGTTTCAATTTTTCATAAAGAATGTTTCCAAAGGACTCTCCTTCATAAAAACTTTCAACCAAAGGAAACATCACAGACATTTAAAAAACTGTTTAGTGAAAAAAAAAAAAAAAAAAAAGTTTATTTTTTAAATGTTATGTTTTTTAGTCAATATGTGTTTCATTATTTTAAGTGTTTATATTTTGATTTTGGTTAATGTTTCTTTTTTGTTGTCCTTCTCGAGAATGTCCCTTAAATGCTGCAGCATTTCCATAGCATTATCTGGCACATTATCAGTACCATTATTCATAGCATTATCCGTCACAGTGTCAGTACCATTATCCGTAGCATTATTCATAGCATTATCCATAACATTATTCGTAGCATTATCTGTAACATTATCCATCACATTATCAGTACCATTATCTGTAACATTATCAGTAATATTATCAGTAGTATTAGCATTAGTGTTCATGTTATTCAATGCCAAAATATTGACAAATCTTTTGTTGTAATATAGTGTTTTTTATATAAAGAATAATGTTTTCATATAACCTTTTTCATGTAACCTGTAAATAATGTAGAAACTAGGTCCAGCTGGCTTGACGTTGTAAAACTGAAGAAAAAAAAAAAAAAAAAACAACCACTTAATAATAAGGAAGAAACCCAAACCCAGGTAAAATATTTAGGGGAGCTGAGACCCACAGACCTTGCAAGCAAGATCTGTGGCTCTTGTTTTAGTGGGCGGGGGATATGAAAGGATAAAACCTAAAGCCTTTTTAAAATTTAAACTTAAAATTAAAATTAAAAAACTTAAAGGTCCCAATTAATATTTTTAACTTTAATCTAAAATTTAAATGCCCCTTCTTTTAACCTTAATTCTAATACTTAAAGCTATTTTGCCCCTGTTAATGTTCTTTCCCAACCTAACATTTATTACTTTCAGAGATCATTTTTGGATGTTCTTTAAGATTAAAAAAGCTGACGTAAACGCAATTCTTAATTTGTAGGATCAGCAATGAAACCCTGGAAAACCGCGCCTAACAACGTCATAGTGCCCAGATATTTCTTAACCAATTAAAATTAGAGTAACACCCATTAGTTAGTATCGCGACCTGGTAGAAATAATGCGAATTAACGGCCTTTAAATAGCGGGAGCGCCTAAAACAAGCGGCTTTTTTGACCTAACACTTGCCTAATAAAATGCTGCCCAAAGAAACGAAGTTTTAAAAGGAAAGCGTCAAGTCACAGGGACCTGGTTTCTCCCAAAGATCTGCCAAAAAGGATTAATAAACCAGGCCCCAAGTGAAAATACTGTGTCATTATTTGTATCTCAACCACACCTCATGATTCAACGAAATAACGCCACATCGACGGTAGAACGCCCCGGCCATTCGGACGATTGACTCGGCGCGATCGCAAAAGTTCCCCCCGGAACTTCCACGCTGGACGCGACGGATCTATGTTTCAGCGCCCGACCTCTCGAATCTCTCCACGACTACGATATGAACTCTCTCTCCTCGGCTAATGACGATATCCCACGAACGTAGGCCAAGACTCGGGGTCCTTACATACATATATGACAGAGCCAATTGGCCAGCATTTACTATGCTTGCAAATATAACAAACAGCATGATAGTGGGTGATATTGACAAAGCACTTGATAATATAACTGATTGTATTATCAATGCTGCTGATGCTACCATTCCAAAAACTTCTACTACACACAAACACAGAAAACCATGGTGGAATAACGACTGCCAAATGGCAAAGAAAAAACAACAAAAAGCTTGGGGCATATTTCGTAGATATCCTAGCAATAATAACTATATTGCATTTAAAAAAGCAAAGGCTGATGCTAGAAAAGTGCGACGAAAAAGCCAGCGTGATTCATGGATTCATTATGTCTCTAGCATTAACTCAAATACATCAAGTAAAGAGCTCTGGGCAAAAGTAAAAAAATGTATGGGCATTCATTCAGAAAATCATATTTCTATTTTAAAACATAATGGTCATACTATCACATCTCTTAAGAACATTGCCGAGACAATAGGGTCTACCCTAGCTGCAATATCGAAATCAGATGCATATCCGGAACCTTTTTTAAGTTACAAAAGACAAACTGAAACAGCCAGGATTAATTTTAATACCCATAATTCATTTTCATATAACCATCCTTTTATTATCTCTGAGCTAAAAAAGTGTTTGAAAGGCAGTCAATTATCTGCCCCTGGTCATGATGGCATCACCTACATCATGATCAAGCATCTATCTGCTCTCTCTCTTGAAAACCTCCTTTCCTTTTTCAATCGAATCTGGATGGAACACAGTTTTCCTCGAGCTTGGTGTAGATCTATTGTTATTCCTTTTCCTAAACCAGGAAAAGATGCTACGAACCCTAATAATTACAGACCTATCGCACTTTCTAGCAGCCTTTGCAAATTACTTGAAAAAATGGTTAATTGCCGCCTCGTTCATGTTTTAGAAACTAACAATTGCCTTGCTGCATTTCAAAGTGGATTTCGACGTGGTAGATCAACTATCGATAATTTAATACATCTTGAACATTACATTAGGACAGCTTTTCTTAAACGCAGCCATTTGGTCTCAGTATTTTTTGACATGGCGAAAGCCTGTGACAGAACATGGCGCTATGGGATCCTTCGTGACCTTTTTAACTTGAACTTTCGCGGGAACCTCCCAATTTTTATTAAAAACTTTCTTGCTGTGCGACTTTTCCAAGTTCGCATAGGCGGAATTCTTTCTAGTTTCTATGTACAAGAAGAGTGTGTACCCCAGGGCAGTGTCCTGAGTGTCACCTTCTTTGCTATTAAAATAAATGACATTCTCAGCCAACTTCCTCCTTCAGTGAAAGGAGATTTATATGTTGATGACTTTAGAATTGTGTATCGGACAGGATATTCGTTTTATTGAAAGACAATTGCAAATAGCTATCAATCGTATTCTCATTTGGACTAATAAAAATGGTTTTATAATTTCTCAAGACAAAACTTCTTGTATGCATTTTTGTAGACGTAGGGATCTACATCCTGATCCTGAAATTTTTATTGGTTCAAATCGTATTCCTGTTGTGGACAGTGTTCGATATCTAGGGCTGATTTTTGACAAGAAACTAACTTTTTTACCACATATTTTACAATTAAGGACAAGATGCGAAAAATCGCTTAATGTACTTAAGGTACTATCAAATACTTCTTGGGGAGCAGACCGGTCAAAAATTGACTATGCCTGCCAGGTGTATGGCTCTGCATCTAAGTCTGTTCTTATGAAACTTGACACTGTGCATCATAGCGCACTTCGTGTGTGCTCTGGTGCATTTCGTACATCACCAGTTTTAAGCTTGTATGTTGAATGTAATGAACCATCATTATATAATATCAGAGAAAAACTCTCTTTGCACTTATACTATCGTATTCTTTCCCATCACGGTCATCCACTCCAAACCTACATCTTAAATACTGATAACGATATTTTATATCAACATCGACCATCTTGCACTCCATCTTTTGGTGTTAGAATGAGGAACATTATTCACAATAGCCCTCTGCATAATATTGAGGTGAGTTCATGTGCCTCACATGTTCTCGCTCCTTGGAATCCTCCTAGCATTATTCCCCTCAACCCTTTTAAAGGATATGATAAAAACAAGTTAACCGCTTCTGTCTTTCAGCAATTATTTGCAGCACACCGTGTGAATTATCAGAATTACATCGATGTTTACACAGACGGTTCCAAGAGAGGGGATATTGTTGGCTGTGGTATTTTTTCAGGTAATACTCATCTCAGCTATAGACTCAATTCTTCAATTTCCGTTTTCACTGCTTAATTAATAGCAATAGAGAGAGCCTTGATACACATATCTCATCATCATGACACTTCCTTTATCATTTATACAGACTCAAATAGCTCTATTGACGCAATTCAATCTTTCAATAAGCATCCTTATGTATCATCCATCTTAGATTTTTATAATGAATTGACTAGTCGTGGCTATAATATTATATTCTGCTGGGTACCGGGGCACATGGGTATTCCCGGTAATGACAAAGCTGATGAGGCGGCAAAACTTGCTGTTAATCCATTACGTCATACAATCCCATTCTCTGATGTTAAACTACATATCAATCTTTTTATGCAGAATAACTGGCAAAAAAGTTGGGATTTAGAATACAACAATAAACTACATTATGTTAAACCAATAATTAAGACCTGGCCTTCTATTTACCCAATAAAATCTGATGTTATTCTGACTCGTCTAAGAGTTGGACATTCAAGAATCACGCACAAACATCTTTTACTGCTGCAGGATGCCCCCATGTGTCCTCACTGTCATTTTGATTACCTGACTATTCACCATGTTTTAACTGATTGTCCTGGCCTCCGACATTTGTATAGGGAAGTTGCAATCAGCTGATAAACCATTGTATTCAAGTGGAGGTAAGGGTAGTTCAACCAATCAAGACTGCGTATTTTAGTCTTTTACCTCCAGCGTGACGTCAATTGCAACTGCCCTATAGAATTTATTTTAAATCCTCATCACCACTCTTGACAAACCTCATTGGGGAAACACCTCATGGGGCACTTTTTGACTTCTTGAAACGGACTGGCTTTTATTTACATCTTTAGTTTTTTGTGATTCCTGAGTTTGCCTTTCTTACTTGGCACCTGGGTGGAGAGTCCATCCAGTTACTTCTGTTCTATTTTTTACCTGTGTTTACTTCTACTTTTTTATTGTACTTTGATACTTCAACGTTAATTTGACTACATCTGGATGGGATACCCCATCCAGATAGCCTTTTCTTTTACTTTTGTTTTTTCTTCTTGCATGATATCATTCTTGTACCATTTAGCTTGGCGCAGCATGTCCTTGAAAGGATTTTGCGCCATTAAATTCCATACAACCAACCAACCAACCAACCATCCTGTGCACGTAATATTCGGTTAAAAACTTTCTGCAAATTAATTTAATATTGGATGTAATTCGCGTTTTTTCTGTGATTAATGATCGTAATTCATGTTTTTTATGCGATTTATGAATGTAATTTGCATTTTTGAGTGATTTAGGAACATAATTCGCATTTTTTATGCAATTCATGAACGTAATTCACATTTGTTATGCGATTTATGGACATAACTTGTTATTTTAATGTGATTCACAGATGCAATTTGCATTTTTGAGCTTTCTGCCAACTAAATTTGTATGTTTTAAGCAATTTATGGATGTAGTTTGCATTTTTTATGAGATTTATGAATGTAATTCACGTTTTTTACACGATTCATGAACGTAATTTGCGTTTTTATGCAATTTGTAAGCATAAATTGAGTTTTTTACACGATTCATATACGTAATTTGCGTTTTCTGAGAGATTTATGAGTTACTGTGTGGCCTGCGAGCTCTGTCAATTTACAACTGGAAAAAATTGCAATTTTTGTGCATATGTGATAGGAAAAAATCTTAAATTTCGTCAATCTGCGGGAAAATATAAATTTTCGTCACTTAAGAAAATCGCAAATTTCATTGATCGGTACCGAAGAATCGCGAATTTCATTAATTAAGTGCTGGAAAAAAAAGGGAATTTTGTCAATGAGGCTTGTAATAATCGCAAGTTTCACTCATCGGATATTGAAAAATCGCGAATTTTGTCCATGAAGTTAGGCAAAAAATAACAAATTTCTCCGATCAGGCACAGAAAAATCGCGAGTTTTGTCGATCAGGCATAGAAAAATCGTGAATTTTGTCGGTCTTACGCAAAAATCACACATTTCGTTGATCAGGCAAGAAAAAATCGTCAGTTTTATAGATGATGCTCGAAAAAATTGCAAATTGAATTCATCGGTTGCAAAAAATATTGCATGTTTTCTCAGTTTATCACATGAAAAAAAAACGCGAATATCGTTGATCAGGTGTGGACGAAAAAATTGCAAATTTCGTTGATAAAGCACGGGGAAATCGCGAATATATCGATGATGCGAGAAAAAAATGAAAATTTAGTTAATAGGCTGCGAAATAATCGTGAATTTTATCAATTTATCCTGAGGAAAAAAAATCGAGAGTTTCATCTTCCCGCGTAAAAAAAATGCAGATTTCGTCAGATAGTACAAAAATCGCGAATTTCGCTGTTCTGGCGCGAAAATGCGTATTTCTTGAATTAAAGGTGGAAAAATTGCGCATTTCATCAATCGGACACCGAAAAATCGCGCGTTATAGATCGGATTCCGAAAATCGCAAATTTCGTTGATCGGAGACGGGAATATTGCGAATTTTGTTGATCACTCGCGTAAAAATTGCTAATTATGTCGATTAGGTTCTAATAAAATCTCAAATTTCCTCCACTGGGAGAGGAAAAATCGCTGATTTCCTCGATCGGCTGTGGATAATCGTGAAATTTGTCGATCAAGCGAGAAAAATCGCTAATTTCGTCGGATGGCTTTGTAAAAAACCATGATTTTCGAATTTCATCGATCGCATGCGTAAAAATTGCGAATTTCGTTGGTCAGGCGCGGGACATTCACGAATTTTGTTGATTAGGCTCTAAAAAAATGTGAATATTATTGATCGTGCTAGGAAAAATTGCAAATTTCGTAAATCAGCTTTGAAAAATTGCAGATATCGTTGATCAACTTTGTAAAAAACGAATTTTGTTGATCATGCAAGGAAAAATCATGATTTTCATCGATCGCCTTCGTAAAAATTGCGAATTTTGTCGATCAGGCTCGAAAAAAATGCGAATTTTACCGATTATGCGAAGAAAAGTTGCCTGTTTCGTGCCTAATTGCGTTACACGATGTTGAATTATGTTACATGATGTTGATCACAAGCACAGCAAAACATAAGATGCAAATCGACCGTGGACGCCGGGAAAGTCTGTGATAGCAACAACTGCTAGCTGTTGCCAAAAGTGTTCATCTAAAAGTTTTTTGATGCACTGTTGCCACGAACACAAATAACAGTTTTTAATTGTGCACTGACATCTGGTGGGTGATTCACTAATCAGAAGAATGATTCACCACAGTACGCCCCCCCCCCAAGTGCCTGAGGCACTGAGGTCAGAGATACCGTGTGTTGAAGCGGACACGACGACCGGAACGAGTTGTTGTCACGATAGTTGCAGGGCTTGTTGCCATGACAGTCTCTGGGATTGGAGTTGGATCAGTCACAACAGTCTCTGGGTCGAAATTGGAGCACTGCCGGAAGTCGAGGCAGTTGTCTGTGGCACAGGCAGTTGCTTTGTATGTGTATCAAGGTGATCAGAGGCTTCCAAGAAGGCAGGTTTCTGTCTGTCAATACTGGTAACAGTCTCTCTGCCATTCATGATGATCGTGAAAGTCTTTTAGCCTCGTTTCACAACACTGAATGGACCATTATAAAAGGTTTGTAAGGATTTTCTCGTGGAATCATGTCTCACAAACACGTGAGTGCATGTTGCCAGGGTTGGGTGAATGAAAATGGATGATTTAGCATGTGCATAAGTTGGAGTTTGTTTGAGGGACTTCATGGTGTCCCGCAATGTTTGCAAGAACTCATGTGGTTGAACGTCAATTCGTGGGTGGTCGAACAGTTCGCATGGGAGTCTTAATGTTGCACCATAAACTAGCTCAGCACTAGTGCAGTCGAGGTCTGCTTTAAATGCAGATCTAAGTCCGAGCAGGACAATTGGAAGTGATTCTGCCCATTTTGACTCGTGGCATCGAAGCGCTTGCTTTAAGGAACGATGAAATCGCTCGACTAAGCCGTTGCTCTGTGGATGATATGGGGTTGTGCGAGTCTTCTGGATGCCCAACATTTTGTTGAGAATGAGGAACAGATTGCTTTCGAACTGGCGGCCTTGGTCTGATGTTATGAGAGTTGGGATTCCAAACCGTGAAATCCAGTTTGCGACGAAGGCTTTTGCAATTGTTTCAGCAGAAATGTCGGCAATAGGAATGGCTTCAGGCCAGCGTGTGAAGCGATCTATGTAGGTCAGCAAGTACTGGAAACCGTCTGAAGGTGCTAGGGGACCCACGATGTCGATGTGGACATGGTCGAATCTGCAGTGAGGTAGCTGGAAATGTTGAAGTGGGCTGGATGTGTGCCTAAACACTTTGGATTTCTGACACTTTATGCAACATCGAGTCCAATTATTAATATCTTTGGACATAGATGGCCAAACAAATCGAGACTGGATGAGTTTTTGGATGCTCTAGTACCCGGGTGTGATAAATTATGCAGGGCTGAAAAAATACTTTTACGAAGATCTTTGGGTATGTATGGGCGAATTGTATCACAGCTATTTTCGCAATATATACTTAGTGTTGGAGTCACAGCAACGGGTTTAAAAAAAGCAAGGGCTGAAGCTAGAAGAGTGCAACGTAGAAGCCAGCGGGAATCCTGGATGCAGTACATTTCCAACATAAACTACAATACTTCTAGTAAAGTCCTCTAGAAAAAAGTCAAAAACTGTATGGGACTATATTCAGAAAACCACATCTCAATTTTAAAACACAATGGGCAGACCATAGCATCTCCCAAAAATATTGCCGAAACAATAGCAAGTACTTTGGCATCCAATTCTAAATCTGATTCGTACCCCGAACCTTTCTTAACATACAAAAAACAAAAGGAATCTAACAGCATAAACTTTAGTTCTCACCTTTCTTTTGACTATAATCTACCATTCACCAAACTAGAGCTCTTGCAGTGCTTACAAAATAGCCGTGTATCTGCTCCAGGACACGATGGCATCACCTATACAATGAAAAAATATCTTTCTACCTCCTCACTCAATAACTTACTCACTTTCTATAATAGAATATGGACTGAACACACTTTTCCTAGAGCTTGGCGTAAAGCTATTGTAATTCCTTTCTCCAAACCAGGTAAAGATTCCAGTGATCCAAACAACTATAGACCTATTGCACTCTCTAGCAGCCTTTGCAAACTTTTGGAAAAAATGATTAATTGCCGCCTGGTGTATTTTTTAGAATCTAATAACTCCCTTGCAGCTTTTCAAAGCGGTTTTCGACGAGGTAGGTCCACTATTGACAACTTCATTCTTTTAGAAACCCATATTCGGACTGCTCTTTTAAAACGCATACATTTGGTGACAGTTTTTTTTGACATTATGAAAGCCTATGATAAAACCTGGAAGTATGGCATCCTTCGTGATCTTTTTAACTTGGGCTTTCGTGGCAACCTACCAATTTTTATAATGAACTTCCTCGCAGTTAGAATTTTTCAGGTTCGAATTGGGGGTGTTTTCTCCACTTTCTATGTACAAGAAGAGGGTGTACCACAGGGCAGTGTTCTGAGTGTCACCCTCTTTGCTATCAAGATAAATGATATCCTGCACCAATTGCCACCTAGCGTTCAGGGTACACTATATGTCGACGATTTTAAAATTTTATGTAAAGGACAGGATATGCGTTTTATTGAGAGACAATTGCAAATTGCTAGCAACCGTATTATTCATTGGACAAACAAAAATGGCTTTATTGTATCCCAAGACAAAACCTCTTGTGTGCGTTTCTGTAGACGGAGGGATCTGCATCCAGATCCTGAAATCTTTATTGGCACCTCTCAGATTACTGTTGTTGACAATGTTCGTTTTTTGGGTGTATATTTTGACAAAAAATGTTCTTTCCTACCACATGTTTTGCAGTTACGTAAAAAATGCGAGCAATTACTTAATTTAATAAAGGTGCTCTCAAACATATCTTGGGGAGCAGACCGTAACTCTCTCCTGAAAATATATCGCTTTGTAATCCGCTCTAAAATTGACTATGCCTGTCAGGTCTATGGCTCCGGACGTAACTCTGTTCTTAAAAAAATTGACACAGTGCACCAGCCTTTGTCTGACTATATCTGGATGGGATGCCCCATCCAGATATTTCTCATTTTTGCCTATTTAGTCTTTGTTCTTGGCGCAGCATGTCCCTGAAGGGATTTTGCGCCATTAAACCTTATACAACCAACCAACCAACCAAGACACAGTGCACCATAGCGCACTCCGCTTTTGCTCTGGTGCCTTTCGTACATCTCCGGTATTAAGCCTTTATGTCGAATGCAATGAACCGGCATTGCACCGTATTCGTAAAAAACTTTCATTAGAATTGTACTACCGTTTTCTTTCACATCATGATCATCCTCTTCATTCTTATCCCCCCAGGGGGATACCTTCTTTAGGTATTCACGGGCTTCACAACCCCGGGGCACCTGAGTGATCTTTCTCCTTTCCTTTTCCTCTTACTTCTCTGCTCTTCCTTTCATCTTTGTTTCACTCTCATTGTGGTTTCCTCTCCGGAGGTGAGGGCAATTCTGTATGGGCCGATGTCATCCTGTATATCGACTCATAGAGAATTGTAAACCACCCACGTGTTAGCCGTGCGTGGCGACCCGTGTCCCTGGAAAGGGGGATCCTGGCAGTTGAGGGAGACCAACACACTGCTTTGGCTTCTGCTTCAGGTAGACGGGAGGTGCATATTGGTCCCGTATGCATCAATCGGCTGGTCAGCTGGCTTTTGTCACTGGCTTTAGGGATCAAGTGAGCGAGCAAATACTAGTCATCTCGTTAAGGGTGGAGACTGACATAGGTTTGTCTTGTGACCGTATGGGCCCTGGTTAGCACTGGTGCACGAATGTGCATCCCCTTGTTGGGCTCGGTAGTGGGTGGTGCGGCCGGGGTCTGAATTACTTTTTTTTTCAATTATGGATGGAAAATCTCTATTTCCTTCTAACTCTCTCCCAAGTGGAGAGCAACAAACAAGACAGAAACCTGCATTCTCGCGTTTTTTTGTCATTAAGCGCCTTGATAGCCAATTTGATTGTTCTTTCAAAAAAACTTCACCATTTGTTATTGCTAAAACATTTCAGTCTGTTTTGGGGGATGGTCATTCGCTCAAGAAATTACAATCCGGGGATTTACTTGTTGAGATCTCATCATATAAACAGTCAGAACTTCTTTCAAATAGCTCTAAAATTGGTCCTTTTTCTGTTTCTGTTCAAGCACATAAGACTCTTAATACAAGTCGTGGCGTAATATCTGAGCCAGAGCTTTTATTTTCTACTAAAGAAGAACTTATGGAAAACTTAAAACATCAAGATGTCATAGATGTAAGACGTATAACTATTCGTCGGAATGAAAATGTGCTTCCCACAAAGCACATCATTCTGACTTTCAATAGCCCGAATCTACCTACTAGAATTAAAGCTGCTTACCTAAGCTGTCCCGTCCGACCATATATTCCCAACCCCCTTCGATGTTTTAAATGCCAGCGCTATGGACATACAAATACTAACTGTCGTGGCACTAAAACATGTGCACGTTGTGCACAAGTTCACCATGACTATAAAACATGTGAAAACGCTGAACGTTGCGTCAACTGCAAAGGTGACCATCCAGCTTACTCCCGCTCTTGTCCAAACTGGATTCTTGAAAAAGAAATCATGGCAATTAAAATCACCCAAAAACTTTCTTATCCAGAAGCCCGCAAAATTGCTGAATCCCGAACACCATCAGTTGGCGTCTCTTATTCTAGCCTACTCAAACGTCAAGCAAACTCTGTGAGGCACATAAGCACTCAGACTGATTCTGCCATTCCGTCTGACTCACCCTCATCTAGCAATTTAAAGAAAAAAACCCGTAATGTATACTGTAACGTTACTACAAGACTGATGCCAAAATTAGAGCTCTGGCCACCATCATCAGAACCTGTCAAAATAGAATACCTTTATAAACGAACACAAAATTCATTAGCTGAAACTTCAAAACCTACCAAACATGAGACACAGGCTACTTCAGAATCAGATAAAAACAAATCGTTGAACCCTAATGTATGTCCAATTAAAAAAACAAACATAAAATCTTGCACACACAAGAATAGGAATAAACCTTCAACCCAAGTCTCTTCACAGTGGAAAACTGTGAAGAGAAAGGGCAAAAAATCTTGCCTCAGCTCTGCAATTAAAAACATAAAAGATCCAAAACAGTTGCTTAACTATGCTGAAGAGGCTATGGACTCATCGAGTTATGAATCTGATGATGACGAAACAAATACGGTTTATGAAGAATATGTGCCTTCTTCTTAAATTGCAAAAAAAAAAATGATTGATTAATCTGTTTTAATCTGTATTTTAACTTTTTATGTTTCAATTTAATGCAGACATTTTTTCACAGTTTTTAACTTGTTACATCTCTTTTAAGGTTCCTATTTTACCCTTGACTGATTTTAACTTTATCATGACATTGCATTCTTTTATTTTTAATCTTGTGTTTGTCATATTCACTCATCATATTCATTGTTTTATATTTTTACCATTTATTACCAACTTCTATGGTTTTTTTGTCACTTAGTGTTTTTATGATTTTTGTCCTCTTTTAGTCTGTTTTTTATCATACTTTTCATCGCTGTCTGATTTTAAATAACCTTATGTTTTCATTTCACCCTTGCCTTGGCGCAGCATGTCCCTAAAGGGACCTTGCGCCATAAAACCCAATACAACCAACCAACCAACCTCTTCATTCTTATATTTTAAATACCGACAATGACATTCTTTATCAGCATCGGCCATCTTGCATACCATCATTTGGTGTCAGAGTAAGGAATATTGTTGGCAATAGCCATCTAAATAGTATCAAGGTGAGTTCATATTCATTGCAGGAGTTCCCTCCTTGGAAAACTCCTAGCATTACCACCCTTCATTACTTTAAAGATTTTAATAAAAAAAACTCTGCTCCTATTATCTTTCAACAGCTGTTTGTGGCACATCGTTCAAGTTTCAGAAATTTTACTGATATCTACACAGATGGATCGAAGGACAGCAATGTTGTTGGCTGCGGGGTTTTCTGTGAAAACACTAGCTTAAGTTATCGTCTGCACCCTTCAACTTCTGTTTTTATAGCATAGTTGATTTCAATAGAGAAAGCCATGTTACACATCTCCCATCATCATAAAACGCTTCATTCATCATTTACAGTGAGTCAAATAGTGCTATTGACGCAATAAAATCATCTAATAAACATCCTTATGTCTCAGCCATATTGGATCTTTATGACAAACTGACAAACCATGTTTATAACATTCTATTTTGCTGGGTACCCGGGCACATTGGGTGTACCTGGAAATGAAAATGCTGATCGTGCGGCAAAACTAGCTCTTAACCCTTTAGATCAGGCATGTCAAACACGTGGCCCGCGGGCCACGATTGGCCCGCCAGGTACTTCTCTGTGGCCCGCCAAGCCTTTGACATTTTCGTATGTTTGATTCAATTCTTAGTTGATGCAGAAAATACACTTTGCATTGCAAATATTGCAGCGCTGCAAAATTGGAGAATGATTTTATCCACAATATCTACCATTATTTCAGAATATTAATCTTCATTACATTTAATGGCAGATATTGACATACATTAAATTTAATGATTCGCAATTAAATAAAGAAAAGGTTAAATTTTTAAATTAATGGTTGTTATTTTGGACGAAATTTTTTTACAGTTTGGCATAGGAGATGCAAACAACACCGATTCAACAACACTGTGGCATAAAAGATGCAAACACACTATCTTAAATATGATCAAATCTAATTGATTTTAAAATTTCGTTTCCAGGAGATAGGGTATGCAAAAGTTATCAATAAGTAATTTAGAAGAGCATATCTTAATCTAAAAATCTAAAAATTTATTTAAAAAATTTTTTCTAATAATTTATTATGTGCTTTATGTTAAAACTAATACATTTTTTAGTGCTCTCTTTGATTCACTATGACATTACAAAGTAACGCATTATATTTGTTAGGCATTAAAAATGTATCGAAAATCAATATTAAAATACGACGTTAATTTCTAATTAAAATTTCTAAAAAATCAACAGAAATAAATAGCTTCAAAAGAGAAAGTGACACGATTTCTCGTCTTGTAAATAATAATAATAATAACAACAACAAAAAAAGTTACGCTGTTTTTATAATTTGGCTGCATTCATAGTCGAAAGTGACCATTTTGGACATAAGCTCATTAATTAATTTCATTCTTAAAGGTTAGTAAACGCATCATTGTAAATTACCCCTGTGTGACTTTATCTTTTTTGATGATGAAGATTAGGTCACAGATTCATAAAAGTCAATTTGAAATAATTTTTTATACTCAAACAAAATTGTGTTTAATGTGTAGAAACTTCGTTAAAGTTTGCTAAGAATTTACTCACAAATATTTAGGATAACCCACGAATATCTTAGAAATAATTTTGAAAAATAAATAGATTTTGAACTGAAACTTCGTTGAAAAAAGTGTTTGTGAAACATATTAAAAGTAATTCATCTGCTTTTAAAAACCATGATTGGATACAAATGCACACAACTCGAAATCGTTCAAGGTAGAATAAAGGATGTCCAGAATAGTTAACTAAATTTTAAAATATGCAGAGGCATTTCTATAAATCTTAATGATGTAACCAGAAATTTCAGTAATCGTATGGAATCCATAATTTCAATATGTATTGTTATAACTGAAAACTTTTATTAAATTAACAAATTTTCATTAGTAGACAGTAGCCATCAGTAACCACCGACAAATACCTATATTAAAAAGGCCAAACATATCTGTGCGTAACGCATACGTCATTTTGCAAATGGCAACACTTTCCCCAGTAATTTCGGTTTTCAATTTTTGCTACTGCAAATTTTACACTTCTAAACATTGTACATTTTAAATTTTTATACCATCGTATAGAGAAAAAAATCTACTTTTAAATGCAATTTGTTTCGAAGCTGTATCTCAATTAAATTTTGTGATATTAATTTTCCTTTATAATTTTTAGTACCAATTTTGTAATTGTGGCAACAGAAACAATCCATTTTCTCTTAAAATTGAAAAAAAAAATGCATACACTATTTTAAATATATCGTCTGTTATAAAATCCGGTGAATTTCGATTTTATTTCGTTTAATAATTTGGATAATTGGGTTTATAGAGTTTTGTTAATTTTAGGCAAAATAATATTTGTTTGAGAGTTAGACTGACCATAGTATAAGATACGTTTTTTACTTTAAGTAATTTTGTTGATTTATTATAAACCAATGAAACAGGTCTTTCTTAAAGATTTTCTTTCGTCGAATTTCGACAGGTTCCACTTCGTTTTTTTTAATAGCCACTTTTTCACATTTAATGGCCTCGTGGCCGGTGGCTAGCTTTAATTTTGTTCTTTAACTTTAAAATTCTTGAAAATATAAGTTCAAGAACTAAGTTCAAGTTTACTTTGTGGGCAGTTTTTTTTTTTTTTTTTATACACGATATGTATCTGAAAATAAGTGAGGAGAACCAGGAAATTATTCCTATGCCGGATCAATAACCATAGCTAATATATTTTAATCAATAATAATTTTTTTTTATTTCATAATATTATATGTATTGTAAATAATTGTTTTCTATCAATGATTGGTTTTATAAAAAGTAGCAGCTACAATATAAAAGAAAATACAGATATTAGGATTACAAAATTAATAACACATTTTTGTATAATTTTGATTGCAATTTAAATTTTTAAATGTTCAGAATCTGTTTAAGCATGTTTGTATTTTAACTTAGTTTTCATTACATTTGACAGTGCACTCTCGTCAAATCTTTTTGCTACAGATTTGTTTTTACCTAATATATATTTAAAAAAATTTCTAGTGCGTATTTTTTTATTTTTTCAATAAATGGTTTTAAAAAATTTGTATGTATTTTTGTTTGTTTGTTTGTTTTTAAAATCAATGCTTTATTTTTAATGCACAGTTTTCATTTTGTGCGATAGTTATCAAATTAATCTGCTTCTTATTATTTTCGTTAATGTGGCCCGCGGCTTTGTGTACAATGCTAAAACTGGCCCGCGGTGGTAGACGAGTTTGACATGCCTGCTTTAGATCATAAGATTTCTTTCTCAGACGTTAAACAATATCCCAAACACTTTATTTATAATGAATGGCAAGAAAGTTGGGATTCAGAAGTTAGTAATTAATTACACCATATTAAACCAACAATCGCGACCTGGCCTTCGAATTACCCAAGGAAATTAGATGTTCTTCTGACACGTCTGAGAATTGGTCATTCTAGGATCACACATAAACATTTGTTATTTAGGGAGGATGCACCCATGAGTCCTCACTGCCATTTTGATTGCCTAGCAATTCATCATCTTTTAACTGACTGTCCGGGTCTCCGGTACTTGTACAGAATATATTTTAATACATCATCACCCATTTTGACAAACCTCATTGGGGAAATACCTCATGGAGCACTTTTTACCTTTTTAAAACAAGCAGGATTTTATTTTGATATATAATCTTTTATCTTAATTTGGATACTCACTAACGATGTCCAGATGGGCTTTTGTATTGTTTTAACTATCTTATTTTTTTAACTTTGTCTACTTGACTATATCTGGATGGGATACCCCATCCAGATATTTTGATCATGCTTTCTATTTATTTTTTAGTATTTTTAGTCTTTGTTTTGGCGCAGCATGTCCCTTAAGGGATTTTGTGCCACAAAATCCAATACAACCGATCAAAAACATTACAAAGATCACATACATTTAAAAAACAAACAGAAACCATAAAAACTCTCCAGCATACCCACGGCGGAAGACTGTCGTTAAAAGATTGAAAAATGCATCGCTAAGCCCATGTATAAGAAATTTTAAATATCCCAGGAAACTGCAGCACTATGTTCAAGAAGCTATGGAATCCGAGACTTACGACAGTGGCTCGGATTCCGAGGAAAATACTATGTTTGAGGAGTATGTGCCTAGTTGAATTATTTTTTTTATTGGTCTGTGTTTTAGTTAGATTTTAGGTTTCCTGTAGTACTTTTCTAATTTGGTTTTCGTGTCATTATCTTAATGTTTTAGAATTTTAACTAGTTTTAGAATTTTATCTTTTTACACTTTTAATTATTTTTGTATGGTTTTAATTGGTTTTTAATTTCATGTATCACCGCATTGCCTTTATCCACTTAATTCATATCTACGAAAAGTTTTTAATGTAACTTTCACTTTTTACATTTTATATTAAATTTTTACTTTATTTTATTTCTACCTTGGCGCAGCATGTCCCACAGGGGACCTTGCGCCATAAAACCCCATTCAACCAACCAAGATATTAAAAGCGGTTCGGACGACACGTTAACACTAGAATTATCATATTTCTTGTATACCTAGAACTACCGGAGTGGGTCATGTGTGACCCATCAATTTAAATAACATTATTCTTGTTTTTTATGAGCATTACAAGCTCACAGTAGGTTGTTATGATTAGTACAATTATTTTAATTAAAAATTAATACAATTTAGCCATTAAAGTATTGCAGAATGTGAAATTTAATGAACATATACAAGAAAAATATTTAAATTTTTAATTTCAGAATAGATACATTGAAACATACTGATAATTTGTAATTAATAAAAAGTAAGAAATATCAATTAAAGATTGTTTCTATCTATTAATAAGATGAATAAATAATGATACAACGTTAAGGAGCACAAATTATATAAAATAATAGATGTTTAAAAGGCATACAGCCGTTTCGGGACTTCTAAAGTTCCATCATCAGTGCTAAAAAATAAGTGTAAAATGTAAAAGATAAGTCACATCATTAAATGAAAAACGCGCATCGCAGCTCGCCGCCAAAGGCGAACTAACTGTGAAGCGTCGCAAAGCAATAGCAAAAGCAAACTGACACGCGCATTCCAAAGGAGACCAATCATATGTCTCTACTCACACTGGAAGAGTCCAAATAAAGGAGAATAGAAGGGGGGAATGAAATTACGGGAAAGAAAACCAAACTTCTGAAAATCTGGGTGTACTGGACTTGTCATTAACTAGATTATTAGTTTTTCCAAATATGAAAAGCTTCCCAAAAGTCTAAATCATAAATTGATGAACAATATTGTATTAATGAAGCTTCGGAAATTTTTAAATTGTGACTATTGGACCAACTATTTCACAATTTTTAACGTAAGCACTGTGTTCTCCCAAACAGTTTTTTCAAAGCTCTCTTCGTTTGACGATGTACATTCTATCGCATTCGCAAGAAATCTTATAGATACCCCAATGTGATAAATCATCTATTGGATCTTTGAGATTTGAGAATTGCATTTTAATGGGAATAAAGGAGTATAAGTTATTTTAAAATCAAATTTTGACAAAATTTTAGAAATATGATGACTGATTTTTGGAAAATATGGAAGAATAATTAAATTAACATTGCGGTCAGAGTTGAAGTTCGAAGGAGTTCATCATTATTTATTCATATTTTAGCACAAAGTATAATCCTATCCCCCCTCTTTTTATTAATAAGATGTTAATACAAAATAAAATGTAAATATGCATATCAGTATGATTTTTTACTTACATTATGCTATTTTCCATCGAAACAATCCACACAAAATGCGATGGTCTTCATTTCTATTTATGCAGTACATGATCCACACACAAATTTTAAACATCTTTCACATACAGTATTAGTCTTATTATCTTTGCAGTGCTTTACCTGACAACGTTTTCGTTTGTTTGATGCCTGTGGGGTGGACTGTGGACGGTTAATGTCGTTTTCCTTTGCAATGTATTTTTCTCCAAGTTCCTCTGCTAATTTTAGAATGTAGTCTCTTCTACTCATATTACAACCTGTTGTCTCTTTATAAACTACCCATGCAGTTATGACAGCTAGATCTAATATATTGAAAATAAACATGCATTGCCCAACGCCTGGATGATTCACGGAATATTTCCTGGCCATTTGATCTACAACATCAACTCCAAATTTGGTGGAATTGTAGAAATCTATAATTTCAGAAGTTTTTTTTCTCATTTTGAATAACATTCAGCGACGAGTGCAATGTGCTAAGTAGAAGTACATTTTTCTTTTTTTTTTTTTTACATTGGTATGAAACTAGAATTGTAATTTTATGTATCATGAAGGTTGTTGAATATAATTCGTTTTTTGGTTTTTTGGTTGAAACTCATGACTATACCAATAACTCATGAATTTTACAAATTTCCATAGCATTTTGCATAAAGAATAACTGTAAATTAGTGAAGACGCGCAATAACACATGGTTAAATTAATAAAACATATTTTCATTTTTGATGACTGTAATGTACTTCATAGATTTCAAAAATATTTCTCAAACAAATATCAAGGATTTAAAGTACAACCTTTTTAAATGGAATTTTATTTTAAAAAAAGTATTAGTAATAGGAACATTCAAAAGGGCGCTAAAAATCTGGTATAGGGCGCCGCTTTGGACAACGCTGATCTGTACTAATTGAAATTAAATTCTTTTATATTTTAAAGGAAAAAAACGTATATTAATCAGTTTTATTTTCCTCTTTCCCCAACCAAAAATGCCTTCCACTAATATTTATGAATTTTGAATGAAAATTTTCATTAGTATGTAACTTATAACTTATTAATTAGCATAAGTACAAAATATTTTTCATTCATTTTAAATATTACGTCATTATTTATCGAGTTCCAATAATTACTGATATCCATGTCCCTTGTATAGGGAACTTGCAATCAGCTGATAGCCATCAGCTGATAGAATATTGTATTTCAAGTGGAGGTCAGGGTGCTTTCATCAATTAAAACGGTCTATTTCTAGTGTGTGACCTCCAGTATGACGTCAATTGCAACTGCCCTATTTTTAACGACTACTGTAAAATAGCTTTTTATTTCAACTATGACGTCATATTTTTGCAAGTGAAATATTTTGTTAAAAAATAAAATTCTTTTCCATTTTTTTTTTTAATTTCTAATTATGTCGCCATTTTTGACAGAAAAATTCTTATTAACGAAACAAATATTCATGTCAAGTAAAAACAAAAAATACTCCCTTTATTTTTATTTCGCATATGACGTCATATTTATTTTCTTTCAAATTCTTTTTATTTTCATTTCTCGCATGGAAATAGCTCAATTGAAAATTTATTGCCGAAGAGAAATTATTATTCCGATTTTAATTTTCTTGGCAACGAAAAAGGAAACTGATTAATTTTTTTCTAAAAAATGCCAATTGATTCAGTATGAAAAAGAATGAAATTTTGAACTATTAAGGAAAATATTTCAATGAAACAATTAAAAATTAGCCTATGTTCATTTTCGGGCTTTAACTTATCTATATGCAAAGATTAAAACACATTAATCCATCCGATTTGAAGCCAACTTCATTCCAACTTTCGGACACCCCCAGGGGGATACCTTCTTTAGGTATTCACGGACTTCACAAGTCCGGGCACCTGACAAGGAAGTTCTCCATACGGGCATACTCAGAAAAATCTGAAAAAAATTACAGAATGCTCTTCTCATGTAGTTATATATGTTTACAAAAAAAATTTCGGCGGAACCTCCTTATAACGTCCGTAAAAAAATAATAAAAATTTCGTTTAGTTGGCGATTTATCTCCGGTTGGCGAAAAAACGAAATTTTGAAAAATACGCTTTTGCGCTGCGAATACTTTTTAAAGAAAAAAATTTCTATGTTCAATTTATTTAAATAAGTTTAGTTTAAGTAATTTTAGTTTTGCATTTTTACTTTACTTTAAATGTAATTTTGTCATATACGTTTATATGTACTTATTACAAAATAAATATATTTTATCATTTAAAACACAAATTAAATTGATTAAAATTGTTCCAAATTGAAAAATACACTGTTAAAAATCGTCCCCCAGGGGGATACCTTCTTTAGGTATTCACGGGCTTCACAACCCCGGGGCATCTGAGTGATCTTTCTCCTTTCTTTTTCCT
This sequence comes from Maratus speculifer, assembly GCA_964019185.1. Classification (NCBI taxonomy): domain Eukaryota; kingdom Metazoa; phylum Arthropoda; class Arachnida; order Araneae; family Salticidae; genus Maratus; species Maratus speculifer. The sequence goes on from OZ025301.1 coordinate 249,431,199, forward strand.
CTTACTCCTCTTATCTTCCTTTCATCTTTGTTTCACTCTCATTGTGGTTTCCTCTTCGGAGGTGAGGGCAATTCTGTATGAGCCGATGTCATCCTGCATATCGACTCATGGAGAATTGTAAACCACCCACGTGTTGGCCGTGCGTGGCGACCCGTGTCCCTGGAAAGGGGATCCTGGCAGTTGAGGGAAACCAACACACTGCTTTGGCCTCTGCTTCAGGTAGACGGGAGGTGCATTTGGTCCCGTATGCATCAATCGGCTGGTCAGCTGGCTTTTGTCACTGGCTCTAGGGATCAAGTGATCGAGCAACTACTAGTCATCTCGTTAAGGGTAGAGACTGACATAGGGTTGTCTTGTGACCGTATGGGCCCTGGTTAGCACTGGTGCACGAATGTACATCCCCTTGTAGGGCTCGGGAGAGGGTGGTGCGGCCGGGGTCTGAATTTTATTATTTTTAACTATGGATGGAAACACTTCTTTTCCTTCTACTTCTCTCCCTAGTGGAGAGCAACAAACTGTACTGTCTTTCTCATTTACTCGCTTTTTCATCGTGAAACGTACTGATAGTCACTCTGACTGCTCCTTTAAAAAAACTTCACCATTTCTTATAGCTAAAACTTTTCAGTCTGTCTTGGGAGATGGTCATTCTCTCAAAAAATTACAATCTGGCGATTTGCTGGTTGAAGTTTCTACAGCCAAACAATCACAATATCTCTCTAATTGCACTACAATAGGCACTTTTTCTGTTTCCGTACAAGTACATAGAACCATAAATACAAGCCGCGGAGTAATATCAGAACCTGATCTTTTATACTCAACGAAAGATGAACTTTTAGAAAATTTAAAAGACCAAAATGTCATAGACGTACGCCGTATCACTATCCGTAAAAACGAGCAGATAATTCCCACTAAACATATTATTCTAACCTTCAATAGCACTACTTTACCACCTAGAATTAAAGCAGGATATCTAAACTGTAAAGTCAGACTCTATATACCAAATCCCACCCGCTGTTTTAAATGTCAGCGTTACGGTCATACTAAAACAAACTGTCGTGGTTCTCTCACCTGTGCACGTTGTGCAGAGGTCGGCCATGACAATACCTCATGTGAAAAATCCGAATGCTCCGTTAACTGTAAAGGAAATCATACAGCATACTCCCGCAAGTGCCCTAACTGGAACCGTGAAAAAGAAATAGTTACTATAAAAATCACTCAGAATTTATCTTATCCTGATGCCCGTAAACTAGTTGAAAATAGAACCCCATCTGTCGGAATTACCTACTCCAGCTTACTGAAGAAACAATCAACAGCCGTAAGACACATGGCTACACAAACTGATGTATCTTATCCACAAAGAAAATTTACCGTAACGCAATCAACAAACACCCCATCCTCTGAACCAGTAAAAATAGTTGACTTAGAGAAGAAACAACAGAAATTGACAGCTCTACCCAATAAGTCATCTCAACCGCAAACTAAGACAAATGCCACAATTACGAAAATAGCACAGAAACCTGATATTCCCAGAAAGCAGAATCTAAAAAAACCCCCTATACAAACAACTAAAACAAACCTCAACTCCAGCATCTCTACAATGGAAGACTGTGGGTAGGGGGAAGAAAAGCTCTGGCATCAGCTCAATTATAAAAAATATTAAAGATCCAAAGCAGTTGCAGCATTACGTGGATGAGGAAATGGAATCCGACCCCTGTAGCAATGACTCGGATGATGAAAATATTGTATTTGAAGAATTTGTGCCTGATAACTTAGATACACAACAATCCACTTCTGCCAATTCTTCACAAACTGCCTCTCCAAGATCATTACATTCTAATACTTCCAAAATACCATCTCATAACAGGAACGCACAAATTACAACTAAAACTTCTTTAAAGCAAAATATTTCAAAAACTAAATCTACTATATCTGCAATACCCCCACCAAAAAAGAACAAAATCTCAAAAAGTCAGACAAATTCACAGAAAAAAGACAAAAAAAATCAAAGTATGGAGGATGACGATGCTATGGACCTTCATCTCGAACCGGATGAAATACTGGACGACGGAGACAGTAGCATATCTACTGTTTCTGATCAAAATGACATAGATATTCATAATTAACTCTCCTAATCATGAATAATATCATCTCATGGAACTGCCGTGGTTATCTTAATAAACATGACGAAATCCGGGACATTCTCTCTGACCATCCACCACTCTGCTTAGCTCTACAGGAAACCCATCTAAAACCAAAAGACAAAGCAAAATTGCGCAATTACGCTACTTACAGGAAAGACTTCATTGGTAGTGATAGGGCCACTGGAGGAGTGGCTCTCTTCATTTCTCGCACATTGCCTCATTCGCTTATCAGTTTAAATACTAATTTACAAGCTGTTGCTGTCCGTGTCCATATAAACCGTCTTATAACAATATGTACAATTTACTTACCACCAAACCAGTCCATTCAGTCTGCACACCTACATAATCTCATTCTCCAACTCCCCACTCCATTTATCATCGTTGGAGATTTTAATGCTCATAACCAACTCTGGGGCAGTTCTGATAACAATCAACGTGGAGAAATAATAGAAAAATTAATTTCTGACAATGGCTTATGCGTACTCAATAATGGTGATCATACCTACTTCCATGAACCTACACCCCCCCAGGGGGATACCTTCTTTAGGTATTCACGGGCTTCACAACCCCGGGGCACCTGAGTGATATTTCTCCTTTCCTTTTCCTCTTACTCCTCTGGTCTTCCTTTCCTCTTTGTTTCACTCTCGTTGTGGTTTCCTCTTCGGAGGTGAGGGCAATACTGCATGGGCCGATACATCCTGTATATCGACTCATGGAGAATTGTAAACCACCCACGTGTTGGCCGTGCGTGGCGACCCGTGTCCCTGGAAAGGGGGATCCTGGTAGTTGAGGGAAACCAACACACTACTTTGGCCTCTGCTTCAGGTAGACGGGAGGTGCATTTGGTCCCGTATGCATCAATCGGCTGGTCAGCTGACTTTCGTCACTGGCTCTAGGGATCAAGTGATCGAGCAACTACTAGTCATCTCGTTAAGGGTGGAGACTGACATAGGGTTGTCTTGTGACCGTATGGGCCCTGGTTAGCACTGGTGCACGAATGTGCATCCCCTTGTAGGGCTCGGGAGAGGGTGGTGCGGCCGGGGTCTGAATTCTATTTTTTTTAAATATGGATGGAAACACTTCTTTTCCTTCTACTTCTCTCCCTAGCGGAGAGCAACAAACTGTACTGTCTTCGAAGAATACTCGCTTTTTCATTGTGAAACGTACCGATAGCGACTCTGATTGCTCGTTTAAAAAAACTTCACCATTTCTCATAGCAAAAACTTTCCAGTCTGTTTTAGGAGATGGTCACACTCTCAAAAAACTACAATCCGGTGATTTGCTGGTTGAGGTTTCTACAACCAAACAATCACAATTTCTCTCAAACTGCAGTACAATAGGCACATTTTCTGTTTCTGTACAAGCACATAAAACTTTAAATACAAGCCGCGGAGTAATATCTGAACCAGATCTTTTATACTCCACCAAAGATGAACTTTTAGAAAATTTAAAAGACCAAAATATCATAGATGTACGCCGTATCACCATCCGTAAAAATGAGCAGGTAATTCCCACTAAACATATTATTCTGACCTTCAATAGCACTACTTTACCACCTAGAATTAAAGCAGGATATCTAAACTGTAAAGTCAGACCCTATATACCAAATCCTACCCGCTGTTTTAAATGCCAGCGTTTCGGTCATACTAAAACAAATTGTCGTGGATCCCTTACCTGTGCACGTTGTGCAGAAGTGGGCCATGACAATAATTTATGTGAAAAATCCGAACGCTGCGCTAACTGCAAAGGAAATCATACAGCATATTCCCGCAAGTGCCCTAACTGGAACCGTGAAAAAGAAATAGTTACCATAAAAATTACTCAAAACTTATCTTATCCTGAAGCCCGCAAACTTGTTGAAAATAGAACCCCATCTGTTGGAATTACCTACTCCAGCTTACTCAAGAAACAGTCAACAGCCGTAAGACACACGGCTACACAAACTGATGTAACATATCCGCAAGATGAATCAACCGTAACACAATTTACTAACACCACATCCTTTGAACCAGTAAAAATAGCTGACTTGGAGAAGAAACAGCAGAAAATTACAGCTCTATCCAATAAGTCACCTCAACCCCAAAATAAAACAAAAGCTGCCACGAATACCATAATACCACAGAAACCTGATATCCCCAGAAAACAGAACCAAAAAAAAACCCGCTCTACAAACGACTAAACAGAAAACCTCAACTCCAGTTTCTCTACAGTGGAAGACTGTGGGGAAGGGGAAGCAAAAATCTGGCATCAGTTCAGTAATTAAAAATATTAAAGATCCAAAACAACTGAAGCGTTACGCGGATGAGGTTATGGATTCCGAGTTATACTGCAGTGACTCGGATGCTGATGAAAATATTGTATTTGAAGAATCTGTGCCTGACCAAACTGTCTCTCCAAAATCTGTACACTCTAAACTTCCCCAATTTCCACTAGATAAAAAGAACACAAAAATTGCTATCAAAAATTCATCTTTAAAACAAAGTCGTAGATCAGATTCTGCAAAACATAATCTTCAAACTATTAAATCCACTACAGTATCTGAAACTCCTGCAAAAAAGAATAAAATAGAAAAAAATGAAACAAATCTAGGCAAAGATAATAAAATAAATCAAATAATTGTGGAGGATGAATACACTATGGAAATTCATCCTGAACCGGATGCTGAATTGGACGATGGAGATAGTACTCATAACTCTACTACCTCCGAACAAAATGACATAGATACATTTATCTAACTTTCCTTTTTATGACTAATATTATATCGTGGAACTGCCGTGGATATCACAATAAATACGACGAAATCCGTTATATTCTCTCGGACCATCAACCATTAATCTTAGCCTTACAGGAAACTCATCTAAAGCCCACTGACAAAGCAAAATTACGCAGCTATACAACCTACCGGAAAGATATGACAGCTAATGGAAAGGCCATTGGTGGTGTGGCTCTTTTTATTTCCAATAATTTACCCCATTCTCCTATTTCTTTAAATACTAACCTTCAAACTGTCGCAGTCCGTGTCCATATTAAACAACTCATAACAATATGCACCATTTATTTACCTCCAAATCAATATATTCAACCAGCAGATCTGGATTCTCTTCTTCTCCAACTCCCCATGCCTTTAATTATGGTAGGAGATTTTAATGCCCATAGCCAACTGTGGGGTAACTCTGATAATAACCGACGTGGAGATATAATAGAGAAATTAATTTCTGACAATGGCTTATGCCTACTTAATAATGGTGATTATACTTATTTTCATGAACCGAGCCGTACTTTCCATGCCATAGACCTTTCCATTTGCTCCCCATCACTTTATCCATTATGGAACTTCTGGGTTTCAGACGACTTGCATGGCAGTGACCACTTCCCTATTTTTACTACATTGACTAATCCTGATGGAGATTCTAGAGACTATCCAAAAAGATATTTATATGACAGAGCTAATTGGCAATCTTTTACTGCTCTTGCAAATATTACTGATAACATGATAGCTGATGATATTGACAAAGCACTTGATAAAATAACTCAGTGTATTATCAGTGCTGCTGATGCTAGCATTCCAAAAACTTCTTCCTTTCATAAACACAGAAAATCATGGTGGAATAGTGACTGCCAGGCGGCAAAAAAGAAACAACAAAAAGCTTGGGGTCTTTTTCGGAGGTACCCAAATAACAATAACTACATATTATATAAAAAAGCAAAAGCTGAAGCTAGAAGAGTGCGACGTAAAAGCCAACGTGAATCCTGGGTTAACTATGTATCAAGCATAAACTCAAATACCTCCAGTAAAGAACTGTGGGCTAAAGTTAAAAAATGTATGGGCATTTACTCTGAAAATCACATTTCTATTTTAAAACATAACGGTCAAACTATCACCTCTCCTAAGAACATAGCCGAGACTATAGGGTCTACCCTAGCTTCTATTTCAAAATCAGACGCATATCCAGAACCTTTTTTATCATACAAAAGACGAACTGAAAAGACCAGGATTGATTTTAATTCTCATAACTCTTTTTCATATAATATACCATTTACTATGTCAGAACTTTTAAAATGTTTGTAAGATATTCGCTTATCTGCCCCAGGTCACGATGGCATCATCTATATCATGATCAAGCATTTGTCTGCACCTTCTCTTGACGCTCTGCTTTCTTTCTATAATAGAATTTGGATGGAACAGATTTTTCCTCGAGCGTGGTGTAGAGCTATTGTGATTCCTTTTCCTAAACCTGGAAAAGATGATTCCAATCCAAGTAATTATAGGCCTATCGCACTCTCTAGCAATCTTTGTAAATTACTTGAAAAAATGGTCAATTGCCGCCTCGTGTATGTTTTAGAGACTAACCATTTGCTAACTGCTTTTCAAAGTGGTTTCCGACGTGGTAGGTCAACTATCGATAACTTACTCCATCTTGAACACTATATTCGAACAGCCTTTCTCAAACGCAACCATTTGGTGTCAGTTTTCTTTGACATGGCGAAAGCCTATGACAGAACTTGGCGATACGGAATTCTCAGAGATCTTTTTAACATGCACTTCCGCGGGAACCTGCCAATTTTTATCAAAAATTTTCTTGCCATTCGACTTTTTCAAGTCCGAATTGGGGGCACTTTGTCTAGCTTTTATGAACAAGAGGAGGGTGTACCCCAGGGAAGTGTCCTGAGTGTCACCCTCTTTGCTATTAAAATAAATGACATCCTTAAGCAGCTTCCTCCCTCAGTGAAAGGAGATTTATATGTAGATGACTTCCGTATCATGTGTATGGGGCAGGATATCCGTTTTATTGAAAGACAGTTGCAAATTGCAATCACTCATATTATTAATTGGACTAATAAAAATGGTTTTATTATATCTCATGACAAAACTTCTTGTGTGCATTTTTGTAGACGTAGGGATCTACATCCAGATCCTGAAATTTTTATTGGTTCAACCCAAATACCTGTTGCGGACAGTGTTCGCTATTTGGGTTTAATTTTTGACAAGAAACTTACTTTTTTACCTCATATTTTAAACTTACGGACGAAATGTGAAAAATCACTGAATATACTTAAAGTACTTTCTAACACTTCTTGGGGAGCAGACCGTACTTCTCTTATTAAAATATACAGGGCTGTGATCCGGTCAAAGATCGACTATGCCTGCCAGGTCTATGGCTCAGCTAGAAAATCTGTTCTTGAAAAACTTGACACAGTGCACCATAGCGCACTTCGTGTTTGCTCTGGTGCATTTCGTACATCACCTGTTTTAAGCTTATATGTTGACTGTAATGAACCTTCATTACATTATACCCGTGAAAAACTTTCTTTGGGGTTGTTTTACCGTCTCCTTTCACATCCTAGTCATCCACTTCATACATACATTTTAAATTCTGACAATGATATTCTTTATCAAAATCGTCCATCTTGCGTCCCGTCTTTTGGAGTCAGAATGAGAACCATAATCAGCAATAGCCCTTTGAATAACATTGAGGTGAGCACATATCCATTGCATACAGTGGTGGCCAAAAGTGTGGACATTTTTTGAAAGTTTCATGTTTTTCAACTTTGTGTGCTGGTAGAATATATTAATTTTGACTTAAATACAAATGTTTATATATCAAATTGAAGGCAATTTAATGTAGAATTTAATAACAAAAACAGTATTACAATATCTGTATTACAAAAAAAGTTATGCAACTAATAGTAAGATCTATCTTAGATTTGCATTTTTTTAAAGTGATACTTACACAATCAATACTTCGTAGGATAACCCTTATTTTTTAAGACAGCTTCACAACGTCTTTTCATCGAGTAAACGAGTGTTTGCAATTCATGTTTCGTAATCACATGGTGCCAAGAATCAATTATAGATTCAATAAGTTGTCTTTTATTGGATGGACGTTTTTCTCGTACAAGAATTTTCAAACGTCGCCACAAATTTTCAATTGGATTGAGATCAGGGCTGTTTCCTGGCCATGGTAATATATCTATGCCTTTATTTTGAAACCATGCTTTGCATACTTTTGCTGTGTGGCATGGAGCTGAATCCTGCTGAAAAATAAATGGTGCTTTGTTGGGGAAGAGATCCCTGATGGAAGGTATCAATTTTGGTTCCAGGACAGTTTCTATGTATTTTTTGCCATTCAGGATGCCATCAATCACTTGAATTCGGCCTACACCATCTGCAGACATACATGCCCAAATCATGACACTTGTCGGGTTTTTTGTAGTTGCTTCAATGCAATCAGGATGAAGTGCTTCACCTACTCTACGTCTCACGTATTTTCTACCATCACTACCAAAGAGCGATATTTTAGTCTCATCGCTCCAGATTACTTGCCTCCATTGATTTTCTGACCATTTAATGTATTTTTTTGCCCACTTAACTCGTTTTTCGCGTTGCTTTTGATTTAAATATGGTTTTTTCCTTGGAATTCTAGCTTGAAGTCCAAATCCTGATAATCTTCTTCTTATCGTTCTTGAACTTACTGCAATACCTGCTGCATTCATTTCACATCTAATGGCGTCTGATGATTTTTTTCTATCTTGAAGGCATAGCCGTTTAATTTTTCTATCGGCAGTAGCATTTGTGCATTTTTTTCTGCCTGATTTGGCCTTATTTTCCACTGATTTCGTTTTTTCATAACGTAAACAGAACTTTCGTACACCAGAACAAGTCACTGAACCGCCAACTTGTCTTGCAATTTCAGCATAAGAGAGGCCATTTTCTCTCAATATGACAATTCGGCTTCTTTTTGTAAGTGTCCAGTCAGTTCTTCTTGTTGGTGACATTGTTTAAAATTAGTTTAATTAAAAAAAAGCACTTAAACTATTCAAAAACAGCAATACTGTATTTAATTGCACTAGTATGCGTCATTCCATAAAATATTTCCACAATAATAACTCCTTTACTATCCAAATAACCTAAACTATAGTTACAGACATTTGATTGGTCCTCAGAACAGTGTTTGTGATTGGCCAGTACGCTTTTATTAGAAAAACCGTCATTATTCAAAACGATTTGTGTTTGTTTGTTCTACTTAAATGAGCATAACTTTTTTTGTAATACAGATATTGTAATACTGTTTTTGTTATTAAATTCTACATTAAATTGCCTTCAATTTGATATATAAACATTTGTATTTAAGTCAAAATTAATATATTCTACCAGCACACAAAGTTGAAAAACATGAAACTTTCAAAAAATGTCCACACTTTTGGCCACCACTGTATGTATCCTCCCTGGAATCCACCTGTTATCACAACCCTCCATCCTTTTAAAAATTACGATAAAAAGAATTTACCTGCTGCTGCTTTTCAACAATTATTTGCTGCACACCGTGCAGATTATAAAAATTTTATCGACATTTATACAGATGGCTCAAAGAGTGGAAATGGTGTTGGCTGTGGCGTTTTTTGTAATAATATTTCTTTAAGTTATCAGCTTCATCCTTCTGTTTCTATATTTACAGCTGAATTAATTGCAATAGAGAGAGCCATGGTTCACATATCTAATCATAATAATACATCCTTCATCATATATACTGACTCAAATAGCTCTATTGACGCACTTAAATCTTTTAAAAGACATGCTTATGTCACTACCATCCTGGATTTTTATATTAAATTGACTAGACGAGGTTATAATATTTTATTTTGTTGGATACCTGGACACATGGGTATTCCTGGTAATGAAAAAGCGGATGAGGCAGCAAGGCTTGCTCTTAACCCTTTACACCATAAAGTACCATTCTCAGACACTAAGCTAATTATAAATCACTTTATTCATAATAACTGGCAAGAAAGTTGGAATTTAGAAATCAATAATAAACTACATTATATCAAACCAATTATCTTGACCTGGCCTCCAAACTATCCAAGAAAAACAGATGTTCTTCTGACTCGTCTGAGAATTGGACACTCTAGGATGACCCATAAACATCTTTTATTGAGGGAGGATGCACCCATGTGTCCACACTGTCATTTTGATTATCTTACCATTCATCATATTTTGACGGACTGTCCGGGTCTCCGGCACCTTTATAGACTCTATTTTAAAACTTCATCACCACTATTGACAAACCTCATTGGGGAAACACCCCATGGGGCACTCTTTGCTTTTTTAAAACATGCGGGCTTTTATTTTGATTTAAGACCTCTCTAAACTTTAACTTTGACATTCCTTTTTTGGCAATCTGGATGGAAACCCCATCCAGATGCCTTTCTTGATACTAGCACCTTTACAAAATACTTGTCTTTAATTTTTTAAATGTTTTTTTATAGTTTTTCGACTATATCTGGATGGGATATCCCATCCAGATAGCCTTTTCTATTTCAGTTGTTTAACCCCATGTTTTCTTATATTTATGTCTTTTGTTTGGCGCAGCATGTCCCTAAAGGGATTTTGCGCCATTAAACCCTATACAACCAACCAACCATGAACCTACACGCACTTTTCATGCAATTGATCTTACTATATGCTCCCCGTCAATCTATCCATTTTGGAACTTTCCCCCAGGGGAATACCTTCTTTAGGTATTTACGGGCTTCGCGACCCCGGGATCCTGAGCGATCATTCTCCTTTCCTTTTTTCTTCTCTATTTTAGTTGTCTATCCTTTTCTCTTTGTTTCACACTTTTTAATCTTCTCTTTTCAGTTTGTTATCCCTCTCTGTTCTTGTTTGTGTTTTTACTAACTCTTTGTTCTTGTTTGTTTTCTTACTAAACTCTTTGTTCTTGTTTGGGTTTTTTAGATTAACTTTTTGTTCACATAATTCTTTGTTCCACTAACTTTGTTGCTGTTCTCTTGTTTAAGTAAAAAAAAAAAAAAAATAAAAATGACAAAAGACAAAAAAGACACCATTTTTTAAGCTCCCTCTCGAATAACTCTTTTACAATAGTGGTTTTTTTTATTCACGTGAGACACCCTGGGTGTTGAGGTTTCTTTTAACCTCATCGACTCGTCTCTTCCTTTTTAGGTTGATATCGAGTGCCAGGGTGCAGGGCATCTCTGAGCTCTGGTTCCAAGTACGGGGGGCGCCATGCTTGCATGGTGGTTGTTAGGAGTAACACCAGATGACTGGTGCCTTTCGACGTAAGGGCCGGCTGTAGGTTGGACAGAGCTGTAAAGGCTTACCTACGGCTACCCATTTTCCTTGGAAAAGAACCGGAGCTTCGGAGATGCTATCGAGTTTAACCCAATGTTCGAAAAACGTGGGGGTCTGTTGAAAATAGTTTTCGCCCTTTTGAGACCTGCACCAGACGTAACGGTAAGAAGAAGGGTCGGTGACCAGGCCCGATTCCTGGCGTTTTATAATTTCTCTCTCTCATTATGGTGACAATTACAGGAAATGAAATATGCGATGTGGAGGCCCCACAACTACTTACTGAGGTGAGCTGTGTTTCAAATAAAAGTGTTAATCAGGATCCTAAAAAATCTTGGGCTGAGAGGGTTGAAGATTATACTTCCAATATGGAATGTGATAATCTCAACTCTGTAGCCGGTAAAGTTGAAGGAAGATTCTTTGTGGTCAAACGTGATGAGGGAAGTTTTGACAAAACTTCTCCCTTTTTGATCCACAAAGCTATCCAGGGATTGGTTGGAGAACCTAAGACTATTAAAAAATTACGATCTGGGGAGCTTCTAGTAGAAGTAAAAAATAGCCAACAAGCGGAAAATATAATAAAATGCAAACAGTTCGCAAACATTTCTGTCTCTGTTAGCCCTCATAGAACATTGAATACATCTCGTGGAGTAATTTCTGAACCTGACCTCTTACATGTTACTGAAGAAGAAATAGCAGACAATTTAAAAGATCAAAATGTAATACAAGTTAGAAGAATAAAAATATATCGTCGTGATGATCAAATACCCACAAATCAAGTACAGATTCCTACCAAACACATTATACTCACGTTTAACTCACCCAATCTACCAAAATATATTAAAGCTGGATACTTGTCATGTTCTGTCAGACCATACATTCCTAACCCACTGCGTTGCTACAAATGTCAACGCTTTGGGCATTCAAAAATAGGATGCAGAGGTAAACTCACCTGTGGCCGGTGTAGTGCCATTGGCCACGAAAGTGTCCAATGCAACGCACAACCTTACTGCGTAAACTGTAAAAGAGACCACCCATCCTATGCTAAATCTTGCGAACAGTTTAAAAAGGAGAAAGAAATTCAGACATTACGCACTAAAGAAAATATCCCATATCCTGAAGCAAGAAAAATAGTAGAAGCCAGAACACCCAAAGTTGGTGTATCTTATTCCGTTGCCCTATCCAAAACTACACTAAAAACGTATCATACCATTTCCACTCAACCTGAATTCTTTATTGAAACCAACTGCCAAACAAAGCAAAAAGATAATAGCTTACCGAACCATTCTGGCAAATTACAAGATCAACACAGTCTCTTTCAAATAAATCTATAAATTCTATTCCTCCTAACTTGCAACAAAATGCTTCGTCAAAGTCATCGCAATCATTATTTCCTAAAACCCCACTCCATAGAAGAAGCTCCCAGAATACTCCTCTAAAACAAACCCGTAAATCTGAAGCAGAGAAACATAAAATACCAATAATTAAATCCACAATACCACATGAAAATAATACCAAAAAGAAAAAGAATAATAAAATAACCAAAATTGAAAGCAATCTGAAACAGAGCAAAGAAAAATCATGTATGCAGGATGACGACGCGGTCTCTCTTCATCCAGAACCGGATGTAGAATTAGACGAAGGAGATAGTATGTCTACTATCTCTGAAGAAAATGACATAGATACCTTTATCTAACCCATTCATGAATAATATAATCTCTTGGAACTGCCGTGGCTATCATAATAATTATGACGAAATCCGTAACCTTCTCTCTGATCATCAGCCTTTATGTTTAGCTTTACAGGAAACTCATTTAAAACCCAATAACAAAGCCAAATTACGCAGCTATTCAACTTACAGAAAATATTTTATAGGTAGTAACAGAGCTACTGGTGGAGTGGCTCTTTTCATCTCTCACACTTTGCCCCATTCTCATATTACTCTAAATACTGGCCTACAAGCTGTTGCAGTCCGTGTGCATATTGACCATCTCATTACAATATGTACTATTTACTTACCTCCAAACCAAACTATCCTGTTAACAGATCTAGATAATCTTCTTCTCCAACTCCCCACTCCATACATCATTATTGGAGATTTTAATGCCCACAGCCAACTATGGGGGAACAGTGATTCTAATCATCGTGGTGACATCATAGAAAAACTTATCTCTGACAATGGCTTATGCCTGCTCAATAATGGCAATCATACTTATTTTCACGAACCTACCCGTACTTTTCATGCTATAGATCTGGCAATTTGCTCCCCATCTATCTATCCTTTTTGGAATTTTTGGATTTCTAATGATTTGCACGGCAGTGACCATTTTCCAACATTTATCACAAAGACTACTCCTAACAGGGACTCTTGTAATTATTTTAAGCATTACATCTATGACAGAGCTAACTGGCTAACTTTCACGAGTCATGCTATAATTACAAATGATATGATTGACTGTGATATTGATGATGCACTTGATAATATTACCAGGTGTATCATTAATGCTGCAGATTTAAGCATTCCCAAATCCCGTACCACATACAAACACAAAAAGCCTTGATGGAACAGTAACTGTCAGAATGCAAAAAAGAATCAACAGAAGGCTTGGGGCATCTTCAGGAGATACCCCACTAACAGTAATTATATTGCTTTTAAAAAAGCAAAGGCAGAAGCTAGGAGAGTGCGTCGCAATAGCCAACGTGAATCCTGGATGCAATACATATCTAACATTAACTCTAGTACCTCCAGTAAAATCCTTTGGAAAAAGGTCAGAAACTGTATGGGTCTTTATTCCGAAAACCATATCTCTATTCTAAACCACAATGGCCACACAATTGCTTCACCCAAAAATATTGCTGAAACCATAGCAAATGCACCATAGCAAATCAAATTCCAGCTCTGACTCTTACCCTGAACCTTTCTTGTCCTATAAAAGGCAAATGGAAACTACCATCATCAATTTTAACACTCGCCAAACTTATGACTACAATATTCCTTTCACCATCTCAGAACTACATAGCTGTTTACATAATAGCCATCCCTCTGCTCCAGGCCACGACGGCATTACTTATACCATGCTGAAACATCTCTGCACAACTTCTCTCAATAATCTCCTCAAGTTTTATAACCGTATTTGGATGGAACACATCTTTCCTGACGCATGGCGTAAAGCCATTATTATTCCCTTTCCTAAACCAGGAAAAGATTCCAGTGACCCAAATAATTACAGACCTATCGCACTCACTAGCAGCCTTTGCAAGCTCCTCGAAAAAATGATTAATTCCCGTCTTGTGCATGTTTTAGAATCTAACAATTCCATTGCTGCTTTTCAGAGTGGATTTCGACGAGGTAGGTCTACTATTGATAACCTCATTCACCTTGAAAGTTACATACGGACTGCCTTTCTAAAACGCAACCATTTGGTGTCAGTATTCTTTGACATGGCGAAAGCCTATGATAGAACTTGGCGTTATGGGATCCTTCATGATCTTTTTAACTTGGACTTTCGTGGCAATCTGCCAATCTTTATCAAAAATTTCCTTGCTGTTCGACTTTTTCAAGTTCGAATAGGTGGAACTCTTTCTAATTTTTATGTACAAGAAGAGGGTGTACCTCAGGGCAGTGTCCTGAGTGTTACCCTCTTTGCTATCAAAATAAATGGGGTACTTAGTCAACTTCCCCCTTCTGTGAAGGGAGATTTATATGTTGACGACTTTCGCATCATGTGTATGGGACAGGATATTCGTTTTATTGAGAGACAGCTGCAAATTGCCATCACCCACATTCTTAACTGGACAAATAAAAATGGTTTTACTATTTCTCAAGACAAAACTTCTTGTGTGCATTTCTGTAGACGTAGGGACCTACATCCAGATCCCGAAATTTTCATTGGTTCTACCCAAATTCCTGTTGTGGACACTGTTCGTTACCTCGGCGTATACTTTGACAAGAAACTGACATTTTTACCACATGTTTTACAATTACGGACAAAATGTGAAAAATTGCTAAATTTAATAAAAGTTCTATCAAATACTTCTTGGGGAGCAGACCGCAGTTCGCTTCTTAAAATTTATCGTGCTGTTATTCGTTCTAAAATTGACTATGCTTGCCAGATCTATGGTTCTGCTCGTAATCATGTTCTTAAAAAACTTGACACTGTGCACCATAGCGCACTTCGTGTTTGCTCTGGTGCATTTCGTACTTCTCCTGTTCTAAGCTTATATGTTGAATGTAATGAGCCCTCCTTACATCATATTCGTGAAAACTTGTCATTAAATCTCTTTTATCGTCTTCTTTCACATCACGGTCATCCACTCCGTTCATACATTTTAAATACAGACAATGACATTCTATATCAGCATCGTCCATCATGCATTCCATCTTTTGGTGTCAGGATCAGAAATACAATTGAAAATAGCATTCTCAGCAATATTGAGGTAAGTCCATGTTCCTCACATGTGTTCCCTCCGTGGAAGCCTCCTAATATTACCACTCTCCATCCATTCAAAGGATTTGATAAAGGGAATTTGCCTCCTGCTGTTTTCCAACAATTATTTGCTGTTCATCGAGCAAAATACAGTTCTTACACTGATATATACACAGATGGATCCAAAAGAGGAGATACTGTTGGATGTGGGGTTTTTTGTGATGACACTTCTTTGAGTTATCGTGTTCATCCTTCCATTTCTATATTTGCTGCTGAATTAATTGCAATACACAGAGCAATGTTACACATATCTCATCATCGTAATAGATCTTTCATTATATATACTGATTCTAGTAGTTCTATTGAGGCTATTAATTCTTTTAATAAGCATCCATTTGTCACTTACATCCTTGAGCTTTATAATAATTTGACAACACGTGGCTATAATATTTTATTCTGCTGGGTACCGGGGCATATGGGTATTCCTGGAAATGAAAAAGCTGATGAAGCAGCAAAACATGCTCTTATTCCATTAAACTATAAAATTCCATTCTCAGACATCAAATTACTCATTAAATACTTCATTTATAATAAGTGGCAAGATAGTTGGAATCTGGAATACAATAATAAACTGCACCTTGTTAAACCTATCATAACGACCTGGCCTCCGAACTATCCAAGGAAAACAGACGTCATTCTAGCTCGTCTGAGAATTGGACATTCCCGGATCACTCATAAACATCTTTTACTTCGAGAGGACGCACCTATGTGCTCTCATTGTCATTTTGTTCAGTTAACCATTCATCACATTTTGACTGACTGTGCTGGTTTGCGACACTTATATAGAATTTATTTTAAGACTTCTTCACCTAATTTGACTAACCTCATTGGGGAAACACCTCATGGGGCACTCTTTACCTTTTTAAAACATGCCGGATATTATTTTCAAATTTAGTTTCTTTCTTTTGTTTACAATTTTCATTTATACATTCTTTGACATTTGGATGCGATACCTACCTGGACATTGTTTTTTATAGATTTAGTACTTAAACTTTACCTATCATGACTTTGACTACATCTGGATGGGGTACCCCATCCAGATTGCTTTTTTCATTGTTTATTTTCACTCAATTATTTTTCTAGTTAACTTGTTTTTGGCGCAGCATGTCCCTTAAGGGATTTTGTGCCATAAAACCCTATACAACCATTTTGGAACTTTTGGATCTCAAATGATCTACACGACAGTGATCACTTTCCTACGTTTATATCATTGACTACTCCAAGTGCGGATTCCAATAATTATACTAAAAGGTATGTTTAAGACAGAGCCAATTGGCCAACTTTCACAGCACTTGCGAACATCACAAATAACATGATAGAGAGTGACATTGACAAAGCACTTGATAATATTATCAATGCTGCTGATGCTAGCATCCCTAAAACTTCATATGTTCATAAAAACAGAAAATCTTGGTGGAATAGTGATTGCCAATTAGCAAAGAAAAAACAACAAAAAGCTTGGGGTATATTTCGAAGGTACCCCAACAACACTAATTATATAGCATTTAAAAAAGCAAAGGCAGAGGCTAGACGAATAAGACGCAAAAGCCAGCGTGAATCCTGGATTAAGTATGTATCAAGCATAAATTCTAACACATCCAATAAAGAGCTTTGGAAAAGGGTGAAAAACTGCATGGGTCTGTATTCTGAAAGCCATATTTCAATTTTAAAACTGAACGGTCAAACCATCACTTCTACCAAAAACATAGCTGAGACAATAGGGAATAACCCTAGCTTCCATTTCAAATTCAGATTCATATCCTGAACCTTTTTTAGCACTTTCCAACAAAGTTGAAAAGTGCTTATGCATTCGGTTTGTCTGGGCGCCTGTCCGTCTGGCCGTCTGTCCGTCTGTCCGCGCTGTAACTCCCGTAAATATACTCGGATTGCTATGAAATTTTTATACGATATTGAGGTTTACCCTAGCACGAACCCTATTGAAAATGAAGTATCTACCATGATTAGTTTATCTACAGGGTGAATCAAAAATTTCCCATTACATTACGGCCTCTGGGGAAAAATCGTTAATATACTCGGATTGCCATGGAATTTTAGGACGTTATTGAGGTTTACCCTAGCATGAACCCTACTAAAAATGAAGTATCTACCATGATTAGTTTATCTACAGAGAGAATCGAAAGTTTCCCATTACATTACGGCCTATGGGGAAAAATCGTTAACATACTCGGATTGCCATGAAATTTTAGGACGTTATTGACGTTTACCCTAGCACGAACCCTATTGAAAATGAAGTTTCTATTATGATTAGTTTATCTACAGGGCGAATCAAAAGTTTTCCATTACATTATGGCCCATGGGGAAAAATCGTTAATATACTCGGATTGCCATGAAATTTTAGGACGTTATTGACGTTTACCCTAGTACAAGTCCTATCGAAAATGAAGTTTCTAACATGATTAGTTTATCTACAGGGCGAATCGAAAGTTCCTATTACATTACGGCCTATGGGGAAAAATTGTTTCAAAGGAATTTTAAAGATGTTATATCCTGTCAAACATATTAAAATATGCATTCTATAAAATATAAGGTGAAAATGTAGCTATTATTCATTTACAGGGCCACACAAAAGAATTCCATTAGATAATGGTAAAAGGGGGAATTGTGTGTGACATATTTTAAATATATTAAGCTTTTTCATGTATAATAAAATTGATATATGTCACTGAAGCTTAATATAAATTATACGCTACTGTCTTGCATAATATGAATTACATAGCATTTACAGGGCCATACAAAAGATTTCAAATAGTATATTCTTTCCGAAGTATCGTATATGTGTCCGATGATGGCTGATGGAGGGATGAAATGCATTTTAATTATGATATTCGCGTTTATATTTCGCTAAATATATGCACATTATATGGTGTGTATAAATGTTATAGTTGATATACAGGGCTACCCAAAAGAGCTCACCAACGTTACTGAATATGAGCGTAAATTATTTAAACGTGGTTCTTAAATAAGCTATGCATTTTTACGCTGAGATGTATTCAATTTACTGAGAAATGTTTCCAGAATATAGATAAAGGGATATACAGGGTCACGCAAAGGATTCGGTACATGGACGCCTATGAATGATGATTTATGAGAATGTGATTTCAGTTGTTTTAAAAGTGTCTTAGTTTACAATAAATTTTAGCCTAATGCTGACGTGTAATAAAGATACAATGTAAACTACAGGGCTGAACAAAAGTATCCAAGTATGTTTCCATCTAATAGTATGAATTGCTGAAAAAGAAATTTCAAGCTACTGGGTATTTTCTTGCTAAGTTAAATTTTCCCATTATATGAACTGGCATATGAAATACAGGGCTGTTCTAATGTACTGGAATGCATATTTGGGTATATTTGGCTATACACTATTATTTCCCTAAATAACAAAGTTTTGTTATAGATTTCATTAAGTGTTGGAAAGTGCTTCATAATCTATGCTTAACGCATGATTTTTCTTACTTGTTATCTTATAAAAGACAGACTGAAAAGATCAGTATTAATTTTAATTGTAATAATTCATTTTCATACAACAAACCATTTATTTTATCAGAACTTTTAAAATGCTTGCATGACAGTCGTTTATCTGCTCCTGGACATGATGGCATCACTTATGTCATGCTCAAGCACCTCTCTCCACTTTCTCTTAATAATCTGCTTTCTTTTTTTAACAGAATATGGACAGAACACATTTTCCCTAATGCTTGGTGCAGAGCCATCGTTATTCCTTTTCCTAAACCTGGAAAAGATGCTACTGATCCTAATAATTACAGGCCTATTGCCCTTTCAAGCTGCCTTTGCAAACTTCTCGAAAAGATGGTCAATTGGCCGCCTCATACATGTTTTAGAAACAAACAACTGCCTTGCCGCTTTTCAAAGTGGTTTCCGACGTGGTAGATCAACTATCGATAATTTAATCCATCTTGAACACTACATAAGAACAGCTTTTCTTAAACGGAGGCATTTGGTCTCAATATTTTTTGACATGGCGAAAGCCTATGACAGAACATGGCGTTATGGAATACTCCGTGACCTTTTTAACTTGGACTTGCGTGGGAATCTTCCTATCTTTATCAAAAACTTCCTTGCAATGCGAATTTTCCAAGTTCGTATTGGGGGAACTCTTTCTAGTTTTTATGTACAAGAAGAGGGTGTTCCCCAGGGCAGTGTCCTGAGTGTCACCCTCTTTGCTATTAAAATAAATGATATTCTCACTCAACTACCCCCTTGTGTGAAGGGAGATTTATATGTTGACGACTTCCGTATTATGTGTTTGGGAGAGGATATACGTTTTATCGAAAGACAATTGCAAATTGCTATTAGAAGTATTCTTAATTGGACTAATAAAAATGGCTTTGTTATATCTCATGACAAAACTTCCTGTGTACATTTTTGTAGACGTAGGGATCTGCATCCAGACCCTGAAATTTTTATCGGATCAACCCAAATTCCTGTTGTGGACAACGTTCGATATCTAGGGCTGATTTTTGACAGAAAACTAACCTTCTTACCACATATTTTACAATTACGGACAAGATGTGAAAAATCGCTTAATTTACTTAGGGTACTTTCTAATACTTCATGGGGAGCAGACAGAACCTCTCTTCTAAAGATTTATCGTGCTATGATCCGTGCAAAAATTGACTATGCCTGCCAGGTCTACGGTTCTGCTTGTAAGTCTGTTCTTAATAAACTTGACACAGTGCACCATAGCGCACTTCGTGTTTGCTCTGGTGCATTTCGTACTTCACCTGTTTTAAGCTTATATGTTGACTGTAATGAACCTTCATTACATTATACTCGTGAAAAACTTTCTCTGCAGTTGTTTTACCGTATCCTTTCACATCCTAGTCATCCACTTCATACATATATTTTAAACTCTGACAATGATACTCTTTATCAGAATCGCCCATCTTGTGTGCCTTCTTTTGGTGTAAGAATGAGAAGCATAATCGACGGCAGCCCTTTGAATAATATTGAGGTGGGCACTTGTCCATTGCACATCTACCCTCCTTGGAACCCACCTGCTATCGAAACCCTTCATCCTTTTAAAGGTTATGAAAAAAAGAATCTAGCCCCTGTGGTCTTTAAACGCTTATTTTATGCACCTCGTGATATTTTTAGCAACCACTTGGACATCTATACAGATGGCTCAAAGAACGGAAATACAGTTGGCTGTGGTGTATATTGTGATGGTATGACTCTCAGTTATCGACTTCATCCTTCTACATCTGTATTTACTGCCGAATTGGTTGCTATAGAAAGGGCCATGGTACACATATCTCATCATCATAGCACATCCTTTATCATCTATACTGACTCAAATAGTTCTATTGACGCAATTAAATCTTTTAAAAAGCATCCATATATCTCATCCATCTTAAACTTTTATAATAATTTGACTAGACGTGGTTATAATATATTATTTTGTTGGGTACCTGGACACATTGGTATACCTGGTAACGAGAAAGCAGATGAGGCGGCAAAACTTGCACTTAATCCATTACATCATAAAATATCATTCTCAGACGTTAAACTAATTATTAACCATTTTATTCAAAATAAGTGGGTAGAGAGTTGGGATTTAGAATACAATAATAAACTGCATCATATCAAACCAACAATAATGATCTGGCCTCCAATCTATCCCAGGAAAACAGATGTTCTTCTGACTCGTTTGAGAATAGGTCACTCTAGAATCACTCATAAACATCTATTACTTAGGGAGGATGCACCCATGTGTCCTCATTGTCATTTTGATCACCTGACCATTCATCATCTTTTAACTGACTGTCCCGGCCTCCGGCACTTGTACAGAATGTATTTTAACTCGTCATCACCAATCTTGACCAACCTCATTGGGGAAACACCTCATGGGGCACTCTTTAACTTTTTGAAACATGCAGGTTTTTATTTTTATATATAATCTTTCTCTATCTTATTTTGGATACCCTCTAATGGCGTTTGGATGAGATCTATTATAATTTTAAATATTTTATTTTTCTAAACCTATTTGCTTGACTATATCTGGATGGGATACCCCATCCAGGTAGTTTGACTACTTTCTATTTTTTACATTTACACTTTTAGACTTTGTGTTGGCGCAGCATGTCCCTAAAGGGATTTTGCGCCATTAAACCCAATTCAACCAACCAACCAACCACTGTTAAAAATCTGCTGCATTTTGTTGCAACGCACTCCCTTGCTTGTATAGAAAACGGTTACTTGGACGTGAAATGGAGCTTTTACACAACACCGCTAAAAATCTCTTCCATTTTCTGCAGCGTCACTCCACCGCTTTTATAGAAAACGGTCAATTCACCGTGCTATGGAGCATTCTCATTGGTCAAAAGAGAGATACTCTATAAAAGTTGTGGAGTGACGTTGCAGTAAATGCTGTAGATTTTTAAGAGTGAAGTCAATTAAAATCAATTTTCAGATTTGTTAAAATCGTCCACTTTTGGCGAGGAAATGCACTGCTCGCCAAATCCCGCGTCGCTTTCAGCTTTTCACGCCAATTATTCCAAACTATTTTATTTTTTTACATATCTAATAATGTAATTCCGCCGCTAATTTTCACTGATCCTTTATTACCTACATGAGTAGTTTAATTCGTATTTTTTTCAAAAAATTCTGAGTATGCCCCCAATGGAGACCGTTCTTGTGAGTGATCTTTCTCCTTTCCTTTTCCTCTTACTCCTCTGGTCTTCCTTTCCTCTTTGTTTCACTCTCATTGTGGTTTCCTCTTCGGAAGTAGACGGGAGGTGCATATTGGTCCCGTATGCACCAATCGGCTGGTCAGCTGATTTTTGTCTCTGGCTTTAGGGATCAAGTGATCGAGCAAATACTAGTCATCTCGTTAAGGGTGGAGGCTGAGATAGGTTTGTCTTGTGACCGTATGGGCCCTAGCTAGCACTGCTGCATGAATGTGCATCCCCTTGTTGGGCTCGGTAATGAGTGGTGCGGCCGGGTTCTGAATTTTATTATTTTTATCATGGATGGAAAAACTTAATTTCGTTCTATCTCTCTCCCTAGTGGAGAGCAACAAACTGTACAGACTTCTTCCTTCACTCGTTTTTTTAATCATTAAACGTACTGATAGCCACTCCGATTGCTCCTTCAAAAAAACTTCACCTTTTCTCATTGCTAAAACCTTTCAATCTGTCTTGAGAGATGGTCATTCTCTCAAAAAACTACAATCTGGGGATTTGCTAGTTGAGGTCTCTGCATCCAAACAGCAGAGGCGTAGCTACAGATATTTTTTGGGGGGGGAGAATTTAAAAATTTCCCAACTTGAAAAATATTGTTCTAATTTCCAATTAAAATTATACAATGCAATGTGCTTATAATGATAACAATACTTATGCATTAAAAATAATTTCTTTTCCAAAAAAAAAAAAAAAAAAAAAAAAAAAAAAAAAAACTAGATTTATTGCTATTTTTTCAGCAGGAAAATAAAGATCAGAAGAAAAAGAGATAAAGATTATACTTTTACCACAAAGGTTAAAGAAACAATTTCAAATAATGCAATAAATGTAAGATTCAAAGTTATAAGACATTGCATACATTCAAAAAAAATTATATAAATATATGAAATATGAAACAAAAAATGTTACATAAAGAAAAATTGTAACGATTGCTAATGAACACTTACATTGTAATTTTTTTCATTTAACACTGATCCTTCTGTTCTTCAAAGAAGCCCACCTAATGATCACATCGTCCAGTTTAAGTAAGTCCGCTATTTTATTTTCACATTTCAAAAGCATTAAGCTATCCAGTCTGTCATCGCTCATGGTAGTTCGTAATTCATTTTTTATAATTTTTAGCTGACTAAATGTCCTTTCATTTGACGCAACACCATAAGCTGCTGTGAATGTTAAAATGCACAGTTTGAAGGCTTGACCTAAATAATTTTTGAATTTTTTGGCATGAACGAAAAGTCCGTTAAGAGAGTCAACATTATTGTTTGAACACAAGTCAAAAAGTATTTCCATTTGACTCTGCAAGTCGTGTATGTCAGGTTTATCAGATCCAGGAGGAAACATGTTAATAACTTTTTCTAGATTACTTATGCTCAAATTTGCTTTGGTGAATGGTAGCTTAAAAATCGAATGTATCGGTTCAATAGTATCTTTGATATATAAAACATTGTCATTGAAACCCATTATTAATGTGTCCAAAACTTCTTTGAATTCTTTCCTGTAAAAAGTATTTAAATCTATGTCCATTGCTGTTCTATTGTTTTCATCAATTTTTTTAGGTGGAACCCTTTTTCTATGGTGTTTTCGGAAGTCTGATTCAACATCTATCCCCATTTTTTCAGCGAATACAATTGAACTTTTTATAAGATTATTCATTCCAGTGGAATCATCACTAATTGCTTGTAAGCTTTGGACAGTACTTTTTATTATCGCAATGCAGTCAATGACGTTAAAATCAGGTGTCTCCAGAATTTCAGTTAAAATTTTTATTTTGCTTAAGATGTTTTTCATGAAAAAAAATGATGCAATAAAATCAAAAGTTTTCATTTTTTTATAAATTCCAAATGCTTTTGTTCTAGTAGAGGAATCAAAAGTCTTTTCATTGAAAATATTTTCTAATAGTTCTATTACCATTTCAAATGATTGAGTTAAGGCTTTGACCGATTCAGCTCTTGCGGTCCATCTGGTTTTTGATAGATTTTTAAGTTGAATTACTTTATCAATGTTCTCTACACTTGACTGATAATGCTTAAATCTTTTTGTACTTGATGTGAAAAAGACATAGAGCTCTTCAAGGATGTTAAACAAATCTTGAATTAATATGCTAACGTTGCAAGCATGTTCTAGAGCAGTATTAGTGCGGTGATCTTGACAAGGTATGTAAGGAACACTGTGACCGACAATCTCAGATATATGTTTTTGTACACCATTGAACCTCCCGGACATATTTTGAGCAAAATCATAAGACTGGAATGCAAGCTTCGAATAATCAATTTCTATTTCATTTAAGCACTGTAAAATTAAATCTGCCATTCCCTTTCCAGTTTTGTCACTACATTCAATTGTTTTGACCAATCTTTCCCTAATTTCACCTTCATTACTTACACTTCGGATAACAATAGACATTATATCTTTGTGTGACAGATCTGGAGTTGTGTCGGCCAAAACTGCAAAACATAAACTATTTTTTATTTCAGAAGTGATTACCTGACGAATTTCAGATGCTATTAAATTTATCATTTCATTTTGAGATTCTGGACTCATATATGTAACATGATATGGTCTCAATTTTTTATCTTCAAACCAACATTTCATTGTAGTATTGTGCCTTGAGATAAGCTGTATCACTTCGCAAAAATTTCCTTTATTAATATCATCGGTGTTTGACTCTCGAAATGCTAATCCTTGCTTTCCGAATGTTTTACAAGTATCCATAAAAATTTTGATAACTTCTCTGTTGTGCATTCGAACTTTTTCTTCCTGAATTAAAACTTGTCTTTTTGATTTGTCAATTAAGACATCAATATGTTTTTTCTTTACAAGAAAATTACAAAAATCATATAGAGCAGACTTATGAGCTTGAGATGAGAAATGTTGTTGGAGCTTCCCTAATTTATCTTTTCCGCAACTTTTCATTTTACCCCATACTTTTACTCCGGTTGAAGTCCAAGCATCTTCTCTTTTTTCACGACCTATACCAACAGGAAAAAGACAACATACAAAGCAAAAAGCAGCATGCTTTGCTGTACTGTACTCTAAATATTCAAATTCTGTATACCAGTGGGGATTAAACCGGTTTTTTCCATCAGAAGGAAAACATGCTAATTTAGGTTGATGTGGACCTAACTGAATTAAATAATTTTTCTGATTTTCATTTAAAGTATCTGGACGTAGACCAGGATCATGATTTACTATTTCAGAGGCACTTCCACTGTCTTCAATTGAAAATTCTAACTCATTATTCAGTTTATTCAATACTCTGCACCCCTCTTCAAGAACTATATCACAGGTTTCTTTAATTGAAGAGATAAAGTTAACAATCTCAGTTATTGCCAATTTCTCGTTAACTATGTCAGATTCATTATATTGAGAAAAAATAGTTTTGCTCTCAGTTAATTTTTCGAGAATAAAAGAAAATTTTCCCATAAAAGACACCCAGTCCGACTTATTTTCATTTTCTTCTTTAGTTTGGTTTTCATTTGTGAAGCTTGCAGTCTCGTTTTGAAATTCATTATCGATTTCAGATTGGTTTTGAGTTTTGGAATTCGTAGCCTCATGTAGAAATTCACTTTCTTTTGAAAAATCCAAATTACATTGTTGAAGAAGTTGATCTTCGCTCTCGGTGTTGTTTATAGGAAAAGAAAAATCTTTTATTTCTTCAGACTTTTTATTTAAGTTCAACACATCAGTATTACAACTTATGCTGATTATTTCTTCATTTGACGGACTGCTGTCATATCCATATATTTGTTCCGATTTCACATCGTCCACTTTTTTCCTTTTACGTACTGAAGCATCGAATGGATTTTTAGGGGCTCCAATTTCCTGCACAAAAACTCTATTCCCATTATGATTGTTTTTTTCATGCTGAGATTTATAGTCATTATTAAATACTGCTTTACAATTACAACATTGAACTTTATATCGCTTTGGTTTCATATTTTATAAACCGGTAAAAATATAGCAGTTTTTTTATCCGCACACAAACAAAGTAAAAAGGAACACATTTATCAGAATCAATAATTTTTTGAAATCACATTTGCTTTTATGATTATTTTTTCTTGACGACAAAGGGTTACCAGTATTTTTTCTGGCGAAAACTCATTGGATATTGTTGCCCAGTTACGTAATATAGCAGGTGTAGCTACTATTATAGAAATTAGGACTCCAGCTTTTCTTTTTTTTTTTTTTTTTTTCTTTTGGCGCCTGAATAAATATTTTTAATATTTTTTTTTTCAAAGTTACTTATTCCAAGTTCTTTTAATACTATTTGAGATTAGCATAAAACGGAAATACAAATTGCATTTTTGTTTTACAATATTAGAATAGATTGCTATTTTGAAATAAAATTTACAGATTTTTAAGCTTAGATTGACTCGACGACTAAAGCCGTTGTATAAATTCTCCGGCGACGCGACGACGACGGGTTAAATATGAAAAGATGTGAATATTTTCTTGTTAGCCTCCGAGGCTATTTCTTTCAGACAAGCTAAAAATGTCGTGTCATCAGCCCTGAATTTTCTAGTCTACCGATTTTGATAATTATTTTTTTAAATGAAAGCTATTTATTTGTAATTGTGCCCATTTTAATTATTTTTTAATTTATTTCCATTTTTATATTTTATTTTTAATTTTAAAAGCTTTTTCATGACATTTCTTCAAAATGGTGGCAACACAGTTTAGCTTTTCTCTCGATAATAAAAATTTATTTTCTAAAATGATTGCGTATAATTATGCACTAATTGAGTTAAAAAATATATATTTACTGAGAAATATTATTAATAATGTAAATAAAATGACAGAAAATAATATATGATAAAAATTAATGTCTAAATCAAAATAAGAGAAATTTCAAATGAGGAAAATTATGTCATTCAGCAACCAGATAAATGGGAATTACATTATTATGGATGCCTTTTTCATAAACAGTAACTTTTAAAGAACATTTGAAGAGAAAATGACGTCACTATTTAAAACATCGTATCGTTACTCATAGCGATATTAGGTACTACTCTGTTATCCCGTCGACCAATTTCGCCAAATTAATAGCCAAATTATACATATTGACATAATTTTTATTTTAAATAACGAAAAAATACATAATCAGTAGAATATTAATAAAAATATTAATAAAAAGTCGAAATAAAAATCACTTAATGACATTTTAAACACATGAATTGTATTTAATGTCATTGAATGTGACATTCACGATCATCCATTATTGGCATTTAATCTTATAGTTTGGCGTAATTTTTTGGTCGATGGGATAACCTAGTAGTACCCGATATTACTTTTTTTTTTTTTTTTTTTTTTTTTTCTTTTGACGTGACAACGTCTTGTAAATTGGTTTGCCGGGAGACACTTCAAGAAACTGCGTTACGTTACGTTACGCTCCGCTCACGATACGCGCTCACTTTTCTCTTAACTTTTTCCGGTCACTTGTGGGACCATTTTCTGAACGTGAATGTGAATTCGCTGCAAGGAAGGGGCGGTGCTTAATAGGAATTTTAGATAGTATCAAACTAAGACGAAATACGTTATGTATTAGTTATTAGTATAAAGTACAAAGAAAATAAGTGTAGTTTATTTCGTAATTCGGTGGTATATTATGGAAAACTAATGATATGTGATTAGTGAAAGCCATTTTACTTTAGTTATATTCTGCTCATTGAAAAATTCTTTAATATGCTGTTTACAAAATTCAACATTTGACATCAATAAACATGAAGTAAAATGTGTTTAACAAACACAGTGTATTGCAAGTTATTGTATGTATATTTGTATATAAATACGTATGTATGTGTAAAGGTAAAAATAAAATTTTGTTAATATGAAATTCAGTGCGAGATTCTTTGTATAAATTAATGTTTTAAATATAATTCTTTGTATAAATAAATGTTTTAAATTGTTACTATTATTTCATCCTTCTTCCTACTATACGAATGAATATTCACATTAAAATTATTTTACAACTCAAAGTCGTTGTCACGTAAAACTTTCGCCCGTATACCGACTTCACAGGCAACCAATTTTTTTTTTTTTTTTTTTTTTTAATAAAGCTATTTTTCTGTGAGTGCATATAAAATAAAATTTCTGGATTTCGCCAGCACTCATATTACAATTTTAACTGTACTTGTGCGAATATTTGCATGGAAAATTGTAACTGGCAAATTTGACATTTACTTTGTAAATATATTTATTATATGTTGATTCAATAATGTAATTACTTTTGCTTTTTTTTTAAACCAAATCGATCGGGTCTTTAAACATTTCATTCGTCGAATTCGATGGGATTCCATGGGATTCGATGGGTTTTATTGTTAAATTGCATTTCCTTTTACTCAGAGTCTATAAAAAAGCGTTTAAACTAAAGAAAAAATCCGTTTTTCATGAATCTATTCAATGAAGAAGTAGCACGTCAAATTGTATCTCTTTATTATTCCGCAATTCCAATGTCTCAGAGAGAAATTGCTATTCAATTGGGTATTTCACGCCGTTCTGTTTGCTATTATATTGATAAACACAAGAAAAATGAAGTTAGTTCATTGCAATCTAAACGGGGTCGTCCTTCTAAAAAACTTCTATCGATTTTTTTTTTCTAATCGGAGGCGAAACTGAATTCTGCAATGGTAGAATCTACATTCATCTTGTTTTATTTTCATTTTGACAGTAGAATATGTTATAATTGGAATTATTAATTTTATTTTTAAAGATCTATTGCGATTTCTTTTCTTTCGTCAACCATCATTAGTTTAAAAATTCCCTTTTTTGTTTACTGTCTTTGCTATACATGTCTTTTCCGGCTGGAATTTCCAGATCAGAGCACGGTCCCGACTACATATAAGCTATTTTGGCCCAGCACGGCTCAATTTGAAAATTAAAACTTTGGCTCGAGCCGGATCTATATTTTCACAGTTCAGGGGCCGGCCTGAACAAAAATCTTTGAAAACAGGAACAGCTTGCGTAAAAAACAATTAAACCAGGCCCGATCCGGCCCAATTTGATAGCTACAAAAAATTCGGATTTTTCTTAACGTACAATTAAGATTCTTCTAAAGAATGCTGATAAAAAGAATCTAAAATAATTATTTTCTTGCGCATTTCTCAATTCACTTTTGTTCGGAAACGCATAAAATTGGCAGATGTTCTTATTTAGAAAAAATGTTATCGAATGGCGCTTTCTTTTTTCTTGGAATGAAAGCAACATATATTTCAGAAAAGGCTGTCAAATATTAGTTTTTGATTCGATTTTCAAAACGTCATAGCAAGTAAAGAAGAGAAAACTGTCGTTGTGTGACAATAATCGCCTGTAATTGGATAAGTAATTTATTTATCGAAAAATGGAAAACGCTATTCAATTCGAAATCGTTTCAATCCAATCACTTCAGGCCTGTCAATGTTATGCATTTTCTTTTAAAAATGAGTCAGAAAATGTTTCAGAAAGTTTTGTGTTATTCAACAGGGAATTTGAGAACCACCTCAAGATACATTTCCAATGATTCCCCTTACCAAAAGTTCGTTATCATTATTACTTATTTTGCAAAGCAAAACTGTCCGCCCGACACATGCCAAGAGCAACCAAGTCCAGTTCCGTCCCGACTCAACTATGCAGAAAAAAATAATCCTTACCTCGGCCTAACCCGAGTCCAGGAGAGCCATTTGGGGAGGGCAGGGGAGACATCCCCCCCCCCACAAGAAAACAGACATTTTTGATCGCAGCCTCTATTACAAAAAAAAAACTTCCGGAAGAAAATGTGAGAGATTAATGAAGATGTTTGTTATTATATGACTATGAACAAGGTAATAAACAATCTGGAACGCCATTTTGGGGGACCTGGCGATGTGAGGGGAATCCCCCGCCAACTGTAGGGTGTTTGATGTTGCACAGTGTCCTCCTTTCATACTCCTGACGTAAAAATTGCTTGAAAATTTCCCGCCAAAGATAAAAATCTGTCTAAAGTGAAAGTTTTCATCAGTCCTTTGCGACTTCATATTCGACATTTTTACTTTTTTTGCATCTATGATTTGATAATTTTTCTGGTTTGAGGATTAAAAAGGGGGAGGGGTAATAAACTGACGGTGCTCCTGCCCGAGTCTGCAAAAAAAGCTAAGCTCAGGCTCAAACATGATTAACTATCCGATGACGTTCTCTACATTTTGGACAAAATATATTTTTGCATTAGTGTTGTTAAAATAAAATCGGCTCATGCAGCACATTTATACGCATTCTTGTGAAACTCATATTTATTGAAAATAATTCAAATTTTATGAGCTTCTTTTAAATTTTTATATCAGAATGGTGGAAGCACTCTGTTTGAAAGTTTGCCTGCTCGGTCCACGGGCCATGCCAGTACCTTGGACCAAGCCCAGGCCCGGACAGACTTCTAGTATATGAGCCATTATGGATTTTCATACGAAAGTAACATAAAAGTCACGGACTATAATTTGAAATTTTTCAGAAATGAAAGTTTTGGAGGAAACAAAGGAGTGGAGAAAGCTGTTTAGAGTCAGATATTGATACACAGGAGCAGAGACATTTAGGTCTAATAAGTGTATGATGTTTTCATAGAACAGAGAAATACAATGACAAATTGAGTCTGGTTGATTTCTTTTGATAATTTAACTTATTTGCTAAACCATTGTCACCGAAAGAATAAAAAGTTCATATATTTCTTGTAATTATTAAAAAAAAAGAAAGTCTTTCAAAAATCTAAATTTTCCCAACTCTAAGCTCAAATTTCTCAACTTCACATATATTGGGGGGGGAGGCTCCCCCCCCATACCCCCCCATGGCGACGCCCCTGCCAAACAGTCACAACTTCTCTCTAATTGCTCTACAATAAACACCATTTCTGTTTCTGTACAAACTCATAAAACATTAAATACAAGCCGCGGTGTAATATCCGAACCTGACCTTTTATACTCCACCAAAGACGAAGATCTTTCACAGACAACAGATTATCTTTATAATTAGCATCGTAATTAATCAAATCCGTGATCTGTTATTGCATGCACAATGCTTGTAGCACAGTAGTCAGTACTGAACGGGTATCCCGTTCGCGATAAGGACCCACTCCATGTCCCTGGCTGCTGAGCTCGCGGACGCAGCGCCAGTACAAACTCCTTGGTATATATGAAAAAAAATTTGGTACCAGTTATGCACATGCTCTTTATTTGTTAACTGTAACCCAAATAAATGTAAACATATTAAACATCTGTGGTTCCTTGTAAAAGTTAAAGATTGTTTATTTTCGTGATTTATATATTTCATTAGTATATTATGAGTAATATAATTCTTTTTAAAAGAGTAACTTGTCTATTTAAATAAGCATGTATATTTGAACAATGAGAATTTATTTGAAAATTATAAAAACTGTGTGTTGTCTATGTGCTCTTCCAAGTCTTGTTTAAATAGAACTTTTATTCGAAGCATTTTGTTCTAAGAACTGTTTGACGTTTTAACATTTTAAAGTAAGATATTGGTTGTTTCTATAATTTTTTAATTGTTTTGTTTTGCCTATTATTTTTTGTAAACGAAACATATGGTATTATAACAATGTTTAACAAGCACTTCGGTTACTGTATTATTAGTATTTATCTTCTGTAATTAAGTTATACGAGCTTATTTATTTATTATTTTAATATTAAATTTGGTTTTAGGGGTCAATCCAGGCAAAAATTTTATCTAATTTAATTCGTAAAATTGTTCTTAATCAAACAGTCTTCACAAAACTCATGTTAATAAAATAGCATCTACATGAAATTCCATTACATAAAAGCATAATTTTAATTTAATTAATTTTATTCCGTTAGGCTTTAAAATGTGGAATTTGCAAATAAATTAGTTCACCAGAAAGGAAAATTTTAGCAGAAAGACTTAAGTTTTGCTTTATTAATATATGCTCTGAATTTGAATGTATGTAATTGGATTTGTTATTTTTTATAGATTTATTTTTCATGAAAATAACTTTTCACACAATGGGCCCCACAGAAAAACAATTCACACTTACCAATGGGTTTGTTTTTTTACTAAGGAATTGATGGAATAGTTATGTCGTGATTACATAACATGTTGTCCTAATGCAGTTTTTATTTTAAGAAAAAAGGGTCGCATGTTATTGGCATATCAGTTATGTTACAGACATCTTAGTCACTTTTTTTTCTCAATATTTAATCATTGTTATTATTAAATTTAAATTGAAAGTATCAGTCATGCAAAGATCCTATGATACTTTTTTGTTATAAATGTATATAGGGGAGAGTGCGGGGTGGAATGGGACAGTAGATTTTTCTCCTTACGTATCATTGTAAATGTTTCATCAGTCACACACACTAAATGAAGTAGTGATAGCCCAATCTTCTATTGAGAAAAAAGAAAAAAAAATCTTGATTTGTATAAGCTTACAGGCTGTATTTTAATGAAGACTTATTTCAATAATTAAAAGTAAATTTACTTCAAATACTTTTTGTTTGTGGCATATTCCTAGAACAGCCGAGACACTTGATTGTGGTGTTTTTTACATGTGCCAAACACCCATAAGTGCCAACCAAGTTTGCAGCAACCTAGAGATTCTCCCCAATCACAATGCGTGTTACGCAACAGACTATTTGATAATTGCACAATTCTAAGGTCTATTCCGTTTCTTTGAAATTTTGTTTGTATATGTGAAATTATTTACGTTCATACATCCCCTTTAATTTGTTGTAACTTTGTACATTTTTCGATTTTTTTTTTTTTTTTACTAATTCTAGGAACTTAACTCTCCATATTGCATATCTAAAAATGTTTCTATCTTTGCATAATTTCCACTATGAATTTTTGTATTTTTATAAAGTGACAATTTCGAATTTTAAATATTTTTCACTTAAGAATTTACGAATTTTACAAAAATTCCTGCCTTGATTTTTTAAAATTTATCCAATTTTATTTGGAAATTTTATATTTTTACAAAATATATTGCTCAGAATGTTTCAATTAACACAGATTTTTCACTCAATTTTTTTCTTTTCGGATTTTTTTTTATTTCTACAAAGTTTGATAGCTAATCTTACAAATTTTTCGATTTTTAAAAATTGTCACTCCAAATTTTTCAAATTCTACAAAAATTCCTGTTCAGATTTTTCGAATTCATCAAATTTTACTTGGAAACTATATTTTTATAAACTATCTCTCTCTAAATATTTCAATGTACGCAAATTTTTCAATGTGAATTTTTACTTTTTTTTTTTTTTCTTTTTGGATTTTTTACTACTACAAAGTTTATGATTTAGAGTTTTACCAATTTTTCCACTCATAATTTTTTTTAACTATTTTTTTAATTTTCACTTTACATTTTTTGAATTTCATAAACATTACTATCCCTATTTTTTGAATTGATACAATTTTACTCTGAAACATCGCATTTTTACAAACTATATTGCTCTGAATATTTCAAATTTTTCACTTTTATTTTTTCGTTTCAGATTTCTTTTATTGCTACAAAAATTTCAGCCCTTAAATTTTTAAAAATTTCCCCCAAAGATAATAAATGTACAAAACTAACATGCACAAATTTAAATGCAAAAATAATATACAATGTTCTTGTGGCATCAAAATTAGTAAAATTGCGATTTCTACAGCCTAGATATAAAATGAAAAATATGTTCCCTTTATTTGCAAATTAATTAGCTGGAAATAATTACTGTACTATTCATTCTTTTAAAAATAAATTTTAACTTGTTTACTTAAAAACAATAAGCAGCATTCCTCTGAACTAATAAATAATAAAATAGAGAGAATTTTACAGCCCCGAACCAAAATCAAAATACAATCAAATGAAGTATATAAAAATTCACTTACCTACTTTTCATACTTAGTTTTTTTTATGTGAAAGTGCGGGCTTATGTACATCATCATCAGAGGAAACAAATTCAGCATCTAACTCCTCTTCACACTTGTTTTTTTTTATGTGAAAGCCCGGGCTTATGTACATCATCATCGGAGAAATCATTTTTATGAATAGATTTAGCATCTAAGTCATCTTGCCCCCCTCCTCCTCATCCCTCATTTTAGGTGGGTAAATCCGAATTGTCACCCTCAAGAATGAATCAATCAGTCCAAGATGATCATTCTTGTGACTCTTCCTCCACAAAAATTCAGCAAGGTACGGATCGTGAGTATTTTCGCCTTCATTCCCCTGTACCCGCCTCTTTCCGTGGAGACTGCATTTAATCCAACGCCACAAACCTTCTATTGTATTTGTGTGTGCCCCAGTAATTGGATCCTTGAAATGTAATTTATGATTGACTCAGAGTTTCTGGTAAAATTCATTTTGAAAGCAGTTGTAAGCTCTCCAGTAATCAAATTACCTCAGTTCCTGATAAAATCCGCCTTTTAATAATTTCTAACAAAGTCTCCTTTGATCTGTAACCCATAACTTCAACAAAACACTCATTACTTCCACGCTCAACACCACCAAATAATACCCAATCACCATTCACACGCTCCACTCAGGGTTGGTATAAAAACCGGTTTTTTTGAAAAAAATCCCCAAAAAACCGGGTTTTTTTGGTTTAAACCAGGTTTTTTTCCCATCATTATTTAAAAAGCATTTGCAAGAAAAAAAATTGAGTTTTAGAAAGTCATGATTTTTCTTTTGTAATTAATGTTAAACATTCACATTGGTACTTAATTGTTTTATATAATTAAATAATTAAAGCATATAAAAATTATAATTAAATTACCTATAAGTTTAGCTATCTAGGGAAATATTTATTGTTTAAAAAATGTTAAACTACTAATTTATTAGTATACTCATATAAACCATACATAATAATTAAAGAAATAATTATTATGTAGAACATAATGAGGGATAAACAAATATATTTCACTAAATCAACAAAAAATAAGCAAAAATAGAAAACATTTTCCTGTGCTTAATTTAGAAATCATTTACTGTATCAATAATATCAACATCAACAAATGATTATTAATCTTTTACTATATATATATATTTATTTAAATAAAAAACATCAATATGCATTTTTTTAATGCTAAAATAAACCACATGTGTATCGACATACTTGATTTATCAATGAGTGTAATATTTATACATATTGAGACATATGCTTTGAAAAATATGCTTTTTTTCTTTTTTTAAATACAAACTTTATTTTTTCTAGTTAAATACATTTAGGTAAACAATTTCTTTATAAAAACAATTCTATTTATTTAATTTTAATTAAAAGCTTAAAATAAAAAGACAAGTTTTGAGGCCTTTTCTAATCCCAATTTATTTCGTATATTTGTCTATACCAGTCCAAATGTTGAAAATATTCTTTCAACACTCACTGAATAGGCTTTTGCTGTTATAAGCTGTACAACTTCAATAAAGACGGAGCTATTAAATTTCTTGATTTGAATTTGCTGACTCTTCCTTATTTTATAGGGCGTAACTTCCTTTACTGAATTCTGCTCAAAAAAATTTTTTTCAAAAAGTGAAGATTGGCATAAAATTTACTATCAGTGCAAGCTAAAGTTATATCGATATTCTAGTTTTGCAAAATTTAATGCATACTTTTTTTCTTGGTCAGACCACTTTGACTATACCACGATATCAAGCTGCATGGGTGTTAGAGCCATTTTATACTTGGACTCAAAACACTGCGGGATTTCTTATCTTTTTTCTCTTAATATTTTTTGAGGATTTTTTCAAATATAAACTACATCAACAATGGAACAATTATTACTTTAGATACTATCCAGGGCAACTGCAATAGGCTTTAACAATTCAAACATATCTTCAACATTTCTTTTTAGATTAAAATTAGACATTGATAGAAACTTGAATATTTTTATCATCAACATTCCTATTTTCATCAGAAATTTTAAGTGGGGTAATTTTTAAGGCAAACATCTAAGGCTTCTTGAAAAACAATTCCATCAAATATAATAAGGGAGAACTAATTTGACAGCATTTGCATTGCATGCAATTTATACATTTGGCTCTTGAGCCTGTTCTTGGTGTATTTCTATTTTCCTACCAGATTATATCTTTCTTTTTTCTAGTTTTAGACATCCTTTTACATCAATATATATAAGTAGCTTTCTTAAAGTAAAATGTAGTACAAACAGAATAAAATCATAAAGTAAAATTCCAATGCAAGAAAAGCAAAAGGTTATTAAAACCAATAGGTACAGAACAGCGAAAATTTACAATCATTCGTTCATTAGCATAGAGAACAAAGAGTAACCAATGGGGAGAATGACTTATGTTATGTCATCATTAATGCTTTGATATATGATGCAATTTAAATGGTAAAATTGTATCTTAGGCTATTTTTTAAAAATAAAAGGCTTAAAGAAGAAGCAAAACAAACAGCTTTTTTTTTCCCTCCATAGCTCACATTAAAAAAATTAGTTTGCCATGTAGATTTATAGCTAGTAAGAAAAGTTGGGCGGATTAAAAGTGTTTGTCACTTTAAAAATTTATTTTAATGTCTTTTAAAAAAAAGCAAAAAAAAAAAAAGGCTGTGCTTGTAGCTTCTGCATAACTTGGATTTTGGATATTTTAATAATGCATAAAATACATGAAAACATTTAAAAAAAACCAAATGAAAAAAAAAACCACTTGGTTTAAACCATGGTTTAAACCAGCGTGGTTTTAACCAAACAACCCTGTTTCCACTATTTTACTTTCTTTTTCCAAACAAACTCAATTTCAACAATCTTTCCTTCCCCTCCAAACTACTTTCATACACACATATATACACACACAAACCTCTACAAAAAATTCATCCAATCAGTCACTGTATTCTTATTCACTCGTGCCAAATGCCTTATGTTCATTTGTATGTCTCTCAACCCAAGCATACGTAACAATCAAAGCATGAATCATACTTAATTTAGCCTCTCAGGGATGCCGCGGGCGCACTATAGCGCGTAAAATACGCAAAAAATCGGCGACGGGACGCAAAAAAATGGAGCTTACGCGAGACGCGTAATTTTCGTCAAAAATTCGCAAAAAGGGCAAATTTCATTTTAAAAAATCGCGAAAAAACGAATAATTTCCGGCAAATTTCGCCAAAAATTTTGCGAAAAAAATGACTAATTTTGTTACAAAATCCCGAAAAAGGCAGATTTTCTCAAAAAATCGCGAAAAAACGACATATTTCGTCCAAAAATCGTGATAAAACGGCAAATTTTGTCTGAAAGTTTGCAAAAAACGGCAATTTTCATGAAAAAATCGTGATAAAATGGCATATTTCGTCTAAAGATCGCAAAAAATCGGCACATTTCGTCTAAAGATCGCAAAAAATCGGCACATTTCGTCAAAAGATCGCGAAAAAACGGCACATTTCATCAAAAAAACGCAAAAAAGACAAATTTCGTTAAAAAAAAATCACGGAATAACGAATAATTTTCGGCGAATTTCGTCAAAAAATTCGCGAAAACAGCAATTTACATCAAAAAATGTGATAAAATGGCAAATTTCGTCAAAATATCGCAAAAAAAAAAAAAAGGCAATTTTCGTCAAAAGATCGCGAAAAAACGGCAAATTTCGTGAAAAAAAAATAGCTTTAAAATGCAATTTTCGTCAAAGGGGTACAAAAAAAAAGTTAATGACAGGATAGAATTTTTCTTTTCCAAAAACTAACTTCCCTGCTTCCAAAGTTTTTTTTTGCTGCTCCAAAAACAGATTTTCCTGCTTCACAATCTGTTTTTGATTATTCTGATTATTTTGAAAAGTATTCTTTTTTTCAATAAATTCAATCTCTTTTTCAATAAATCAGTTTTACCCCTTTTTAAAAGAAATGTGAACAATAGTGATACTTGTTATCTTCTAAACTCAAATAAGTATTATTTTATAATTTGTATCTTGCACATTTATTTTTAAAAAAAGTAAAGTAAATATCTCTTAATAGTTTTAAAAAATATACATTGGCTTTAATTATTTATACATTAATTAAAACAATAATTATTGCATTTAACTTTTCTTTTGCAAATGAACAAGTTCAATTTTTGCGTCTAAAAATGTGACTTATTTGTGGAGACCCGCTTTTTTGAAAAAGGGACCCAGAATTTTAGAAGTCCTGGGTCCCCGGGACCCAGGATTTTTCAAGTCCAGCGGCATCACTGGCCTCTTCAAACCAACTACCACACCTAATACTCCTCCTCCCACAGTGTTTCTCCCCCTTTACTCTTCTATCACGCCACCATTCAAATCCATCAACATTCTTAGCTTCACAAAGTTTCATTCCATGCCCACATACCGCTCATTCATAACTACTTGCAATCAATCCTTTCTTCATACAAAAATCAACCACCTCCCTCTTACTTCTATCACTCATTTTAATCAAATCATTCTTTGAGACAGATTTTGAAGGCATTCTCACACTTGAAAATAAAAAGTTTATGAAAGGATATTTAAGAATTCACAAAAAAGAACCCAAGAACTGTGGAAACAAGAGAATGAAATTTGAACTTACCAACAATTCAAAATTACTCTGCCAAAACAAGTTTAACTTAAAAAAAAATAATAATAATAATAATTGGAAAAACTTAAGTAAAATAACATAAAAAATTACCAAACTGCTAGGTAACTCCTTTCAGAAGAAATGTAACTTTAGAAGCGAAAATAGACAAAAAAAGAAAGAAAAGATTTTTTTCCCCCTTGCCAGATGCCGTAATATCAGCAGACTATTCAAAAATTGCAAAATTTCACAACTTACTAACAAACATCAGCACGTCATTTCTATCTTTTTAAAGTGCCCCTCAACATGAAACAATATTTTTGTCCCTCAAAAATCGGCGCAAAACAACTTTTTATTTAAATTTATTTTCTTTTGATATACATACATTAAATAAGTATCCGTATGTATATCCTATGATTATCATTCTAATTAAAATTGTTCAAATTTTTATCATGATTACTCAGTTTGCTAGAAAATAGTTAAATGTAAAATTGATATATTGTTTTTTGTAACTGACTTTTCTATTCCATGTATTTACAATTACACATAGAAAATTGATGAAACAGCTTATAACATAATGTGTTTTTGAGTGAACTTTTGTTTTTCTGACAATCCTCATCCTCTAAAATTCAATATTTTCTTTCTCTCTTTTTTTTTTTTTATAAGATTTGTGATAAAATAAATAGATGATGGATTAATGAATTTGTAAGTGGATGGAAGTCATTATAAAACATTTTAATATTAGTTTATTAAAAAAAGCTAATTATGAAAAATAAAGGGCAAAATTAGCACTAGCCACCGGCCACAGGGCCAGTATACGAGAAAAAGTAGCCAGTGAAAAATTGCCTATCAGTGGCCACCTTCTGGCCACTTTTATACAAGGAGAGACTACAATAAAAATAAAATTTACTTACATTTCATTAAAGATTCTACTTCTTTAGGTTCCAATGCATTTTATTAAACATATTTACTTTGGCTATTCTGTTTTAAATTAATACTTATAGAAATGTTAACTATTTAGCATTTTTAAATAAAAAAGTGGCCGCTAGTTTAAACAAAGTGGCCACTTGAAAAACCAGTCTTACTGGCCATTGGCCGCTGATGAAATTTCCCAATTTTGCCCTATAATGAAAAAATATTTAATTAAAAACTTAAGTATCTGGTTGTTGAATACCAAATATTTGGTATTCAATATATTGGTAAAATAAAAAGTAAAAAATAAGTGGCATTTGTTCAAAAACATGTACATCCTGGTCAAACTTACAGAAAATATGATCTCCTTTCATTTTGAGAATAGGCTTTTTTTCACAAAATAAAGTGAGTTTTCACTTCCTGAACTACTGTATATTCAAACTTTTATCGGTTTGCCATTCCAATTTTTAGAAAGTTTACTTCTTTCCATCCAAGATGATACTGATATTTCCTTTTTTTAAATAATTTTAATTTGGTCAATGGAAGATTTTCCCTCTGTTTTTCAGTCTCAATTTAGTGAATGTTATGTGTTTCAATAACAATTTTTAACTTTTTGGGTATCAAACTAGAAATATCATCAATTTCATTTTGAGACATATAATACAGACTCGCTTCTGATTCTGAATCTTCTTTTAAAAAAGAATACAAAGATTTTGTATCTGGAATATCACCATCATAGGTCACATAAGATAATCATTAGCCTTTCTCTTAAGACTCCCTCGCACATCATCAGCAGTTTCCTTTCTGTGAGATACTTCAAAATAGGACCAAGTGCCAGACATAATAAAAAATCAGACAAAAAAGTTGAAAAGTGTTTTTTTTTTTCTTTCCCTGATACTGAGAAGATGGTCTGTCTGAAAAAAAAAAAAAGATTCAATTTCTGGGAACTTTTTTCTATCAACTCAAATAGGTTTTAAATGTGCCCATACAGCTGTTGGACTGTGATCTGGAGAATCAGAAATTTAAAGAAAATAGTCTTTCCTGTCTCATACAGAACACCTGTATGAACAGTTGCCTGGTTACGTGAGGAACCAAAATGAAAAGATTGCTCTTTTCTTGATAATTTGCATTCATAGTTTTCTGAAAAATCGATGAGAATTGCTGTTTCATTTGACTTTAAGTTTTCTTTACAATCTCTAAATGTCTTGAATGCATGCTTTTTAAAATCTTTCATATCTTTTTGAAAAACATCCCAAAGTTCTCCAATACGTCTGTTTATTTTTTCACACATTTTCTTTAATGATTTTTTTCACCTCCTTTTATTTTTTAACTATTTTCCATTCTTACAAATTTACTTATGCTTCTACTTGAACAACATTGTTACACATAGGTATAATGATATCTTTTGCATTCAGA
Source organism: Maratus speculifer (assembly GCA_964019185.1). NCBI lineage: Eukaryota > Metazoa > Arthropoda > Arachnida > Araneae > Salticidae > Maratus > Maratus speculifer. The sequence goes on from OZ025301.1 coordinate 249,472,410, forward strand.
CCATTGGTTGTACATACATTTTGCAGAGGCTTTGTCATAAAGATGAAAATAAGGAATTTTGCTTAGAGCCACTGGCCGGTAAGTCCATTTTTTTAGTAATTAGTTGCTGGCCAGTGAGAATAATTTCGATACTTTCTAGATAGCCGTGTGCTAGTGATTATATAAACACACATTCACATATATATTGCACTTAATGATTAAAGTGTATCGGCCGATCCAGAGTCCCGTGCCATAATAAAACTAAAGTCAAACAAATAAACATTAAAACAGATAAAATTCGAACAAGAAAAACAAAATAAAGAAGCTGCGAATCTCATCAGTGGTGGACAGTTTCAAAACCATAGCAATACATCTAAATGAATATGCAAAAAGACTTCTTTGTAATGGCAGTGGGTTTCTATTACAGTTTCACAATGTAAAAAATCAAATGTGCAAAACATTTGATATATCTCACCCCCATTGGACCCGACGCCACAGTAAACAGCATTTAACTCATTCAAAAAATATACAGCCAAATTAAACTTGTGTGTAATATATATTAAGACAGCAATAAAGTTACATTACCCAAGCTTGAGAGACACAAAGCTAAAATCCAGCATTCGAAAATAATACATGTTCATTCCATGTCGTTGCCACACGATTGCAGACATCCTTGTAAAACTGTCCAAAACGGCTTTAATATGTACAAAATCATTAACTGCCAACCATATGGCAATTACTTAAAAATGCAGACTGTCTGTAAAACTTGTATATTTATTAATTAATTTTAGAGGTAAATTATTTTTATAGTGTAAAATATTTTTATAGTTCCTTTAAAAATAAATTTTTATTTGAACAGAGTTTATAGTAACGAAAAAACCTGACCAATGATTATATTTATGTAAACTCGTTTATGAATATTTGAAGTCCAGTTAACTAATTAACTTCGAAACTAAAATTATCCAAGTTATTATAAATTGAAATTTGTAAATTATTTGAAATGTGGATTTTTAAATCGAGATAATCAGCAGAGTTATTGTTTTTTTTTTTTTTTTTTTTTTTTTTTCCCAAGACTAACATATCAGGATAAATATCAGATGAAATTTCCAAAAAATCATGATCACAGTTCAAAATAATTAAATCATCGATGTATCTAAAAGCCAGAAAAATAACATCTTTATTTGTACTACTAGAAAACTGAAATTCATAAAAAAATAAAAATAGGTTAGCTGCCGTGGGAGAGTAACTGGTACCCATTCCTATCCTATTATTCTGTAAATAAGTGTTGAGTCTGTATAAACATAATTGTTATATTTACAAAAATTACACAATTTAAATAAATTAAGATCCAAATCTGTGTCATCCATACTCAAATCAACAATTTTTAATAAAATATTCTTTAAACCTGTAATAGAAAAATTTGTGAAAAGATTTTCAAAATCATAAGTTTGTATATTCTGTATGTCATTTTTAATTTCATAACTATTTAAAATAATCCAATACGTATTACTATTTTTATATTTAAAGTTTAAAATATTCAAAATCTTCTTTAAAATTTCTTCAAATCTGCTATTAAATTCGTTTTCAATGCTATTCACATTACTACAAATAAATCTATATTTAAGTTTTTTTTATGAAATTTAGGGGTTACAAATAGAAAAAGAAAAGATAAATTTATTGATAGCAAGTATATACAATAGCATGCTTATTTCATCCCCTCTCCCCCCCCCCCCCAAAAAAAAAAAAAAAAAAAATGTACACAAAACTTACCAAATAAGGTGCCACTTTATAACTAAAAATATTTTTCTTACAGATTATGTGTCAGGTAAAGTAGTAATGCTATAACTATTTCAATCAAAACATATTCAAAGCATTAAACATAGTAAAAAGATTAATGCATTTATGTGCGATATGAAAGAATGTTACTATGACAGATTTATGCAAAAAATTATGGGTTTATTTGAATTTGAAATATTAGTAAGAAAACCAGTGTATCACATTAATTGTAGACTATTAAATATATATGGAAAGAAAAAAAAATTATGGCATTGACTAAACTGTGAAATTAGGCCATCTGATGTAATCATTCCATTTCAGCTCAACAGGCATTTCAGCATTCACGTGTTCTAACTGAATCAGGGCTGCCGGCTTTTAGCCAGGCTGGTTTTTTCTGGCTTAAACCACTTTAAAAAGGCCGGCTTTTATTAGAAAAAACCAGCCTTTTGCTAAAACTTTTACAAAAAATGTTCTTAAAATGAAATGTATAATTAATGACTTTTTATTTACTGTTGCTATGAAAATGTATAGTAAATTATAGTAAAATTGTCTGTAATTAAAATATAAGCAATTTTATTAGTATAAATGGTGTGGTAGTCAACATATAATAAGAATGATTATTAGAAATTTGTGCAATAAATTTTTAAAACATTTCAAATCATTTTTATTCAATAAAATAAGATTTTATTAAAAAAAATAATACACTATTAGTTTATGAAATAAGTTACCAATCATTTGGTTCAGTTTTTAAATAACAGTATACTTTTACCAGTTTTTCTGCTTTTTTCAGCACCTAAGCTGTTTCTGATTTTATTCCAGACAAAATCATATGTTGAAAAAATTCTCTAAATAGATGTAGAGCTTGGGGGATAGCTGTGTAATTCAATAAAAAAAAATCGCAGAAACCATTAGGTAATGAACCATCCTTTTTTTATGTCTTCACTTTAGCAAGATTCCACTCTTTTTTTTTTTTTTTTTTTTTGCTAAAAATTGCTTTATAACTTTTTCAGTGAAAAGCAAATGTGGGTATGTTTCAGCATCTTTTATCTTAAGTTTTAGTACACCAGGTAAAATTTCAGGATAATTTTCTTCAAGCCACATTTCAGCTTCATTTTCTTGTGCATTTGTCAATTTTTCACCAAAGTATTTGGGATCTGTCATGTAGGCTAAGAAATGGAAGGGTTATGTGTTTTGACTTGCTATCGGTACCTTGAATTTTGTTTTACCTATAGTCCTCATAATGATATTAATAAAAATAAAATTGTAAACATAAATATTATAACAACCATATTTTTTTATTTAGAATCTAAAACTGTTCAATCAATAAAGATTTATTTGAATCATGTTGTCAATTTATGGTGCTTTTGTGGTATATCAATTATTAATTGGCTATAAAAATGAACCTCTGAACATGATTTTAAAGCAATTTCATAATATATTTTGAATTTATAGAAAATAGCTATTAGTAAATTAACATGTATAGTTGTAAAAAAATAAGATATGCCTTGGGGGGAAAAAACCCAATAAAAACCGGCTTTTTCCACTAAAAGCCGGCCGGCCTGTCCTTTTGTAGAAAAGGCCGGCTTTTTTGCAGCCCTGAACTGAATATTTGCCTGCTTAATTATTAAGTGGTTTTCTAATGTTTCTTTATCCATTAACATCTTTTCATCGTTTATAATGTTTCCTGTGCAACTCCACACTTGTTCAATTTTTTACTTGCCTAACTACAGTTGGCAAAAAAAGTATTTGTACACTCTAAAATTTTTAATTTTTAACTAAATAAAAACAGATATTTTGTCAAAAACAGTTTTAATACAGTCTGTTTACCGTGCGTTTTAAATTACACAACAGAAAATTTCGATAAAGATGTAAAATAATTTTCTAATAGGAAAAGTTTAAAAATTTCTTGCAAAAAAAGTATTTGTACATTTCTCCATCCTGATATGTACTGTGTTTTATAGTGTTTATGGTTCAAAGGACTACTTTTACAGAAGCTGTTAATAATTTTTAACTTCATATTATATTTTTCTGACATTTAATTTAATCTGCTCTTGAAGTAATTGAGAATAAAACCTAAAACTAGAGAGGCACCTCTAGATATATGAAATCCTATTATTGGGCATAATAAAAATTGAAACTCGCAACAAGAATTTGTAAAAGCTATTAAATTACCATCTACACTATTGGATGCATAGTGAGAAACTACGAATAAATTAGATGCATCGAAATTCAACGAAAACCAGGACTTCTCTGCAAACTAACAATGAGGGAAAAAGGGAGTGTTGTTAAAAAAGCTTTAAAAAATCCTATGCGTTCGGTTCAAAAATTTGCTGGAGACCTTGCAACATCTTCTCGCATCAGAGTAATACCTCAAACAATAAAAAATATTCTTCTCAATGCAGATTTAAAAGGAAGAACATCAATGAAAAATCCATTCATCAGCGAAACAAATAGGCGAAAACGCATAGTATTCGCTTTCGCATACAGAAATAAATCATTGGATTTTTGGAAAACAGTAATTTTTTCTGATGAGGGAAAATTCGGAATTTTCTTACCATCAAGCATTCGAAAAAATTGGCGTAAAAATAAATCTGTTCTAGATCCAAAACATATACTTCATACTATCAAGCATGTTGGGGGGTATATTATACATTTGGGGTGTATAGCATCTAATGGAACAGGACATTTAAAATTTATTGACAATGGAAGGACAGGCTTAACATACATTGATGTGTCGCGCCATAATTTATTAAACTGTGCCAAGAAATTTTGCATAGAAGAAGCTTTTCTTTTTCTGCAAGATAACGACCAAAGCATTCTGCTGTGATCACCAGCACATGCTTACGACAATACTTGAAGACGACTGGTAACTCCTCTAAAATCTCTAGACTCTAATCCAATAGAAAATTTGCAGATGCTATTGGATGCAAAAATCCGAAAAAAAAAATATGTATTGCTAAAAAAAGTTTTAAAGAAGCTCTTATTGTGTCATGGAGTAACATTAACCAGACCGCTACAAAAAAGTTGGTGGAATCTATGTCACACCATCTAGAAGTAGTCATAAACGCTAAATGAATTCGCACAAAATATTAATTTGTATCATTTTACTAAATTTTCATTAATTATATTACATTAATATAGAGTACAAATACTTTTTTTGCATTATATTTTTGTATATTTGTTTATTATAATGTAAAAAATCGATTCGTTTAATTTTGTTTTTGCGTCTATAATATTATAATGCATTAAATTAATGTATTACAGTATTTTTAGCTTAAATCTTTTGTTTAATTTCATTATAATTTAAAAAAATGAAGTGTACAAATACTTTTTTTGCCAACTGTATATCTGGATGGGGTATCCCATCCAGACACCCTGATATTGTTCCTTTTGCCTTTGTCTTGGCACAGCATGTCCTTCAAGGGATTTTGTGCCACTAAACCCTACACAACCAACCAACCACACTTGTTCAACTTGAGCAATATTTGAGGAAATGGTCAGAAGAATTTCTAAGATTTCTGCAATCACTTTTAAGTTTTTGAACTTTTCTGTTCTTAGTTTTTCTAATAACGATGGAAATGAAATTGAAGGTTTAAAATGACTGAGCATTGTGATCCGCAGTTGCTTCAATTCTGCAATAGCTTGCTCTTTCGCAAGCTTAAATACAGAACACATTTTTGTAATTTCTGGTTCACCATAATCATTTAGATCTTCTATATTAGATGAGAAAAATGTAGTATCTAATATGTTGGCTGTGCACATACAAATAGAATTTCCTGGTCCATCTTCTTCAAAAAAAGTTTTAAAATATTGTTACTAGCACTTAAAGTTAACGATGGTGATTCATTTCCATTTTTCTGATGCCTGACGGTTAAAGTGTGGGAAACAAGATTTATATCATTGAACTTTATAGAATTTTTTTGTGTTATCAAAAATGGATAAAACTTTTACTAGGTGGCTGTCATCATTCGTTTTAAGTTCCATTGAAATGCACAAAGTCTGTTAAATCTAGTGAAAGCTTTTTAACATGCCTAGTGGCTTTAGAAATCTTGATGTCATTTCTTTCGAAGTAAAGATAAGCCCTGAACATCAATACTACAAAAGCGTGGGGAAAAAATACTGTATTGTACAATAACAGATCTTGTAGCATACCTTTGCTGGTGCATTTATATTGGAGGTATAATTAAAATGGTTGGAATTGACATTGGTTAAATGCTGAATTACTGCAGTATAATTCTGCAAAATGGATAAAATTGAAGCTTCTAAGGAATTTGTCAGTCTAGTGTCACATTGGTTTAAAAGACAATATTTTTAGATTTAGTGCTTCCCCAGCTCTATATAATTCCCATGTAAGCTTTGGACTTCCTCTATAAAACGTACAAATTGATTTAATTAATGATATTATTTTGCATCTTGCTTGATTGCATCTTTCAAGCAAAAATCTTGAAGATGGTTATAGCAATGAATGTGAAATGGTGAATTCATCAAATTCACAAGACTATTATGTTTCTCTATATTCACTGAGGCCCCCATCAACGGACATTGAAACTAATTTGTCTTCCCAATCAAAAATTCCAGCATCATAACATTGGGCAATTTTGCCAAATCTGCTGAATCTGTAGTTTTTATTTTACAAAGTCAACAAAACCTATTTTGCCGATATGATTATTCTTCCGCACATATTTAATCAGAACAGCTTCATATTTGGTTGTTCTATGAGTAGTACAGCTATCGGTCATCACTGTTAGAAAGTTAGAATTATTAATTCAGCAACATCATTTTTAAATGCTTTAGCAACATACTTTAGCAGCATGCAGAATGAAATCTGATTTTGGTATTTTTCACCCAAGTTTATACCGTTCAATTTTTGTAGCTGTACTCTGCAGCCAACTCATTTGCAGATCTATCTTTTAATGCGAAATAAAAAACAATCCTCACTAGGCAAATCATTTTTTCTTTAATATTTTGTCCAATGTTGTTAACAGTGGCTATTTATGTTTTCTTTTTTACATTGAGGAGGATAAAAACTACTACAGGCTTTGACGAAGTTCGTACAGAATATTGCCTAACTGTGGGCCCCATTTTGTACAACAGCGACACCACATGCCCTATGCATCCTTCCCTTCAAGGACAAGATTTTTCAGTCTGTCTTTAGTAGCTACCTCTCTGTCCTTAATTTTCCATCCTTCTCTGATATCTCTTCCACTTTGTATGTTTAGTTACTTTTTTTTATTTGTGGTTGGAGATCAGAGAGAACTGTAGACAGAGATAGCACTTGTACTGGGAATCTCTGGTTTCTCTTTACTGTTGTACAGGAACATGTAGAATAAGAGTATTGTTAGCTATTTCTATTTCAGATTGATATTATATTCTAATGAGTCTTTCACTGTCCAAAAATAAGCTCAACTGGCTTAACTTACTCGTTGGTTGAAAATACTTCTGACTTTTTAAATGTTCTAAGTACAAAGGGTCATCAATTTTATAGACATGGAAATAAAGATGAATAACTGATGCAAAAGCTCTTAAGCTTTTCATTCCTATTTTAAGCCCTGAATCATGACTAATTAAAACTGTCTCTACAGCAATTCGCAGAGAATCAAGTTCTAATACCTGCGGACGGTGCATTTTAATGGCAGGAATCAAGAGGCTACTACAACATCCCAGAGGGCTAACATCATCTTGCACATCCCTTGACCTAATACAAAGCTAATTACAAATCTGATCAATATACTGTTCTATTTATCAGATCGTCAAAAATACTACAAATATATTTTCCAATCCGAGCACCAATCAAAACCGCCATTAAATCGTATTGGGACAACATGAGTTTCTTTAGAGGCGCAACTCTATTTTTCGACATGATGACTTGTGTATAGAAGATTTTGTCCTCGATTTTTGGCCATTTTTAAAATGACCTCCTACCTTGTGCATCACAGATACTTCAATTTCATCACTTTTTGAGTGATGCATCCTGTATAAAGTACAAACTCATATTTAACATCTGCTGACAGTCATGCAATTTCATAAGTATGGGTGAGAATCTTATTTTACAGAGTAATCGGACATTTCACTTTTTGACTCTTCAGTAAACAAAATTAGTCTTCTTTTTGACAGATAAATGTACGGAAATCGTAATTATACAGTAGAACCCCGATCCATCGTTTTTCAAGGGGTACGGAGAAAAAAACGATGAATACGGGTTAGCATCAAAATAGGAAAAAACACAATATTTATGCCTTACTAATGCATGCAATGTATGCAGTGTACTAATAAATATCAATTTGTTGCTTACTAAACTGCAAAATAAATCAATCGAATTTTCAAAAAATTGATATTTATTTTAAAAAATCAATATATATATTTGGTTTTCTGTTCTTTTTTATGCGTATATAAAAGTTCACACAGTTTCAAAAGTCGTAATTGCATCAGACAGAGTTAGAACTATGATGGTTCAGCTTCATCGGCATGAGCGTTATCCTCTGCTTCTTCGCAATTATTTTTATTTTTTGCATTATCAAACATTTCTCCTAAGTTTAGGACACCACATGTCGCAAAATCTTGATCAGTGGAAACATAATCGCATCCTTTGCTATATAACAACCACTCTTCATCCGCATTATTGTCGCCATTATCAACACAAACAACTCAAATGACTTATTTTAGGATAAAAAAAGGTAATTCCAGTTTGTGTTTCGTAGAAATTCGCATGATTTTCAATTTCATTTCGATGAGGAAAAAAATTTTACAACGATGAATGCGGGAAAACGACTTTTTAAAGAACGATGAATGCGGGTTTCGTTAACATTATTTAAGTATAATTTGTGCAGGGACCGTAAAAATAAAACGATCAATGCGGGAAAACGATGGATGCGGGAACGATAGATCGGGGTTTTACTGTATTTGATGCAATTGCTTTCATGTAGTGTACTGAGTGGATATTAGGCAATGGAAGTATTTTTTCTCAATCAATATTCATGTAAAAATGCAAAATTGTACAAGATCTAATCCGATATTATATGCTTTATATGCACACTTGAGATTAATTTTGAGGCTATTGAAGCATACTCCTTTTCTGTATTTAGATGTAACTTCCCAGCTTTTATGTGTCACCATACAGGTCTTTTTATTGTGCCACTGATGCCATCTACTGGCCCTTTCCTATGGGACATAGCAAAAAAGTTCCACGGTAACTTTACATCATGTTCTTGCTTGAACAAATACAAGTCGAGAATAAGTATCTTTTATTTTAATTGGGAACTGGGTCCATCTAAAAACATATGAATATATTAATGAATATATTTTATATATATATATATTAATGGGAATATTATATGAATATATTAATAGTTGGATATTCATTTTTTTAATTAAAAAAAGGTAATTAATAAGCCTATGTACAATGTTCCAAAGTATCAGAAATAATTGCAAAACTTCTAGACTCTTCTTTGGAAATCCATGCATGAGCTGGAAAAAATGTGCTTTGGTAGTGTCTCATTTGCCGAGTGGATTTCATTTTGCTGTAATATGGCTGCATTTTCAGAGAAATCCACCTATACTACAACATTTTCAGATATTAACTTCTCAAAGGCCATAGCCTGCTCTCTTTCTATGTATATATGTATGTAGAAGAAAATATTTGACATGCTTTAACAATTCTCCAAATACATTCTTAAATGTACTTTAAACAATCTTAAATGTGCATTTAAACTTTCGATATTTTATTTTTCTACCACTAGAAATACCTAGTGGGGAATATCCTAGAAGGAATTTTATTCAAGCATTCAGAATATATGAAGCTCTTTTCAGAAGGACTTGAAAAATTTGCCTTACATGTTCTGAAAATTCGGTACTTAGATTAGTACATTCTTTTAGTGTTTGTAACATCAGTTTAATGTTCTTGTGATAAATAGACGCATACATAGTGCTATATTTTGTCAAATAGACAAATGTGATTGGGGTGCAAATTTGAAAATATGGATACACTAAATTTAGCATCAGAATAGTTCTTGCGAAACTCTTCATGTGCCTCATGCAATGACATGACCATGCACCGTAATTGCGAATGGGTTTTCTGTACTTAGCCTCATTATCCACATTTTTGATCAGCAATCTATCCTTCTGACTGGAGGTTTGCCATGAAATTTCACCATTTTGGCAAAAATCGTCTACCTAAGCCATGGTTTCTTTAAATCTAAACTCAAAGATGATGCTGCTTTTGACATGTGACAATTTTTTTTTTTTTTTTTTAAGGAACGTATTTTTAACAACTAAGAACCATGGAAATAACAAATTATTTTAGTTTTGCGTATATTTTTAAAAACTAGTTGTAATATGGTGTATCTAAACCTACTATTATTTTTATAAATCTTAATTTTGGACGTAAGTGGTGTTGGACGTAAAATATTTTTTTTATATCCAACACTGTTCATTTTTTTAAAAAAAATTTTGAAATTCAATTTGATTGCATACTTTCAATAGTATATGAAATCATTATTTGCAGGGAAATTCATTTATGAAATACTCCAAAATCAGGGATGAGATTCTTCCGCGGATCCGCGGTTTTCAGCTTTTTTGTTATTTTCAAATTTTCTGATTTACCAAAAAAAAAAATACAAGACGCGTAATTTCGTCCAAAAATCGCGAAAAAAAATGGCAAATTTCCTTAAAAGATCGCCAAAAAACGACTAATTTCCGGTCAATTTTGACAAAAGATTCGCGAAAGGATGGTTAATTTCGTCGCAAAATACCGAAAAAACGGCAGATTTTGTCAAAAATCGCGATAAAACGACAATTTTCGTCCAAAAATCGCGTTAAAACGGCGAATTTCGCCAAATGTTTTGCGAAAAATCACAGCTTTTGTCAAAAAATCAGGATAAATCGGTAGATATCGTCAAACGATCGCAATAAACCAGTTGATTTCATCAAACGATCGCGAAAAAACGGCAGATTTCGTCAAACGATTGCGAAAAAACGGCAGATTTCGTCAAACGATTGCGTAAAAACGGCAGATTTCGTCAAACGATTGCGTAAAAACGGCAGATTTCGTCAAACGATTGCGTAAAAACGGCAGATTTCGTCAAAATATTCGCAAAAAATGGCAAATTTTTGAAAAAAAAAAAAAATTGCCAAAAGATTCCAACAAATGACAGATTTCATGAAGAGATAGTGATAAAACTAAAAATTTCATCAAAGGGACTCTGAAAAAAACTAACCCAAAAATTAATTTTCAAAATTATTTTTTTGCCATTCCAAATACAGACTTTCCTGCTCCAAAATCCATTTTTGACACCTCTAAATCTTTTTGAATGAATCTGACTTCTGAAAGCACCCATTCATTGAACAAAAAATACCCTTATATTCAACAAAAGTATCCTTTTTTTCAGCAAAAATGTTTTTTTCAATAAATCCGTCCTGCCCTTTTAAAAAAGAAATGCAAACAATAGTGATACTATCTTCTACACTCAAATAAGCATTAATTTATAATTAAATTTGTATCTTGCACATTTATTTTTTTAAAAATAAATAAAACATTTCTCAATAGTTTTAAAAAATAATATTGATTTTAATTATTCATTAATTATTGTTAAAAACAAAAATTATTGCATTTCAGTCTTCTTTTCCAAATGAACAAGTTCAATTTTTGCATCTAAAAATGACTTATTATTAGTGAGGACCCACTTTTGTAAAAAAGAGATCCAGAATTTAAGTTCTGGGTCCTGGAGACCCAGGATTTTTAAAGTCCAACGATATCACTAGATATCTTTAATGTGTAATATTCAAGAAAAAAGCAGGAGAAAGAAATATACCTTGTGCAAGAGCAAAGCTAAAAAACAAAGAAAATTTCTATTTTCTTTTCCCTAATACTTAACCAAAAGTGTCTTACTGTTAGAATATTTCAATTAAAAAAATTATTCATACCAATAACAGGGTTTTATTAATGTGCTCTATCTTGATAAACTAAATTTTCATTAGAGTAAGTATAAATAATTTCTGCAATTCATGTTAATAATTTTCTTTTAATTTAATTTTTTCTTAATTTAATTTAATAATAATAATTTACCAAAAGCTAAATTGTATGTTATATATTAATACAATTATATTTGTTGCGATTGACATTCCTGTCATTGCTCAAAAGTCGTTCGCGCAGTTTTCAGCTTTTTTGCTTTTTGGTCAATCTCATCCCTGCAAAATCAATTTTGTGCAATGTAAACTTTTAAGCAATTTGGTGTCTAACATAATTTTCCCAAACTGCTCACCTTAAAAAACAAAGCTATGCAATTTGAACATAATTTATGTATGATACTCTTCTAAAGTATTTTAGCAGATATGTAATTGATTATAATTTAAAAAATACGGTAATTTCACTCCAAAATATCAATCTGTAAAATAAATTAAAAATGAATCGTAACAACATGTTTATAATGCTTCTATTCAAAGTCTCATAACTCTTTTGAATTTAAAATTCTGACTTATTTTTTGTTATTTTCTCATATTTTAATTTTTAACCTTTTAAAATGATATCTAATTTGAAAATGATAGCTTTTTTGAAAAATTGGTCACCATGTCCCCATTTCTTTGGAATTGCCCTTTTAGTCATCCCCCCCCCCCCCCTTAAACCCCGGGCACTTGAGTGATCTTTCTCCTTTCTTTTTCCTTTATTTTTTTTGTCTTCCTTTTCACTTTGTAGAGGAAACCACAAGAAGATTAAACCAAAGGTGGGGGCAATTTTGTATGAGCCTATAACACTCAGTATATTGATTCACCCCCAGGGGGATACCTTCTTTAGGTATTATCGGGCTTTACAACCCCGGGCACCTGAGTGATATTTCTCTTTTCCTTTTCCTCCTCTTGTCTTCCTTTCATCTTTGTTTCACTCTCATTGTGGTTTCCTCTTCGGAGGTGAGGGCAATTCCACATGAGCCGATATCGTTCTGTATATTGACCCATGGGAAATTGTAAAGCAGTTACGCGTTAGCCGTGTGTGGCGACCCGTGTCAATGGAAAGGGGGATCCTGGCAGTTGAGGGAAACCAACACACTGCTTTGGCCTCTGCTTCAGGTAGACAGGAGGTGCATATTGTTCCTGTATTTATCAATCGGCTGGTCAGCTGAGTTTTTGTCTCTGGCTTTAGGGATCAAGTGATAGAGCAACTACTAGTCATCTTGTTAAGGGTGGATTGTCTTGTGACCATATGGGCCCTGGTTAGCATTGGTGCACGAATGTGCATCCCTTTGGGCTCAGTAGTGGGTGGTGCGGCCGAGGTTTGAAGTTAATTTTTTTTATAATGGATGGAAAATCTTAGTTTCCTTCTCTCTCTTTCTCTACGGGGGAGTAACAAACTGCACAGACTTCAACTTTCACTTGCTTTTTTATCGTTAAACATACTGATAGCCATTCTGATAGTTCCTTTCGAAAACTTCACCATTTCTCATTGCAAAAACATTCCATTCTGTGTTAGGGGATGGTCATTCTCTCAAAAAATTACAATCTGGAGATTTGCTAGTTGAGGTTTCTACAGCTAAACAATCACAGCTTCTCACTAATTGCTCAGCAATAGGCACATTTTCGTACAAAGACATAAATCTCTAAATACAAGCTGTGATGTTATCTCTGAACGAGACCTATAATTCTCTACAAAACATGAACTCTTAGAAAATTTTAAAGACCAAAATGTCTTTGATGCACGCCGTATCACTATCCGTCGAAATGTACAAGTCCTTCCTACGAAACATGTCATTCTCACTTTCAGTAGCCCTACTTTACCAACAAGTATCAAAGCCACTTACCTGAATTGTCCTGTCAGACCTTACATTCCTTAACCCTCTCCATTTCTTTAAATGCCAGGGTTATGGCCATACTAACACTATATGTCTTGGATCTGTTACCTGTGCACTTTATGCAGAAATCGGCCATGACAATAAGGATGTGAAAAACCTGAACATTGTGCAAACTGTAAAGGACATCATACAGCATATTCCCGTAATTGTCCTAATTGGAACTGAGAAAAAGAAATTATCACAGTTAAAATTACTCAAAATTTGTCTTATCCTGATGCCCGTAAACTTGTAGAAGCCAGTACCCCATCTGTCGGAATTTCTTACTCCATCTTACTTAAAAACCAATCAAAATCCATAAGACACATAAATACCCATACTGATTCCTCATATCCACCTAATAAATCTATTAAAATGCAATCAACTTGCACACCAGTTAACCTCCTGACTGCTACGACCGGATTTTTTTGCACAGTAAGCTGCAGGTTTCCTGCAACATAAGCAATATTTAAGTTAATATAATTCTACAAATAAAACCCTATTTTGAAAAATTAAGTAAGGATTAACACTCTCAAAGATTATACACTTATACATAACATATTTTATATCAGGTTGGGAAAAAAAATCTTTAATATTTTTAATAAATTACAGAGAAAACATTACAATTTTACCCTTTTGCTGGGCAGTCAGGGGGTTAAAGAAAGACGTTATGTCCGTCTCCCTACTAAATATTTTGGAAACCCACAATTAGAATGCTGACTACCATCCTTTGAACTGGTTAAAATAATTGACCTAGAGAAATGACGACAGAAAGTAAATGCTCTATCGAAAAAATCTGAACCCCAAACTAATACCAAAGTTGGAACCAGTACAAAAATACTGCAGAAGTCTAACACTGTTCGAAAACAGAATTTGAAAGAAAATTGACAGGCACAAACTGAAAAGAGGAAAATTATAATTCTAGCCTCTTCACAGTGGAAGACTGGTGAGAGGAAAGAAAAAATCCAGTACTAGCCCATTTCTTAGAAACATAAAAGATCCAAAGCAGCTGCAGTGCTACATGGAAGAGGAAGGGTTGCTAGCTTTTTTTGGTTTTATCCAATTAAAAAAAAGCAGGCTTTTGTTAAAAAATGTTGTTTTTCAGCCAATTCATATTACATGTGCATGAGTTTATCTTTATGAATTCATAAATGCTTTTTACTAAAATGTTTAAATTTCTATTTACCCAATACATAAATTTTATAGTTATTATAAATCTTATATCATATAGTCATTAGAGCCGTACCGAGTACTCGGTAAATACTCGGTATTCGGCCTACTCGGCCAATTTGCCGAGTACTCGGAATTCGGCCAAATTTTGGACGAGTACTCGGCCAATACCGAGTAGTTGTAAAAATTTCATTTTTTAAGCATATGAATTTATAACTAATCTGTAAAAAGTTATTCGAATATCAATGTATAATATATGTAGTAATTCATAAAACTATTTACTCTGTATTTAACAATGTCTGCAAAATATAAAAAAAGTTAAGAACAAATTCCCTAAAAAAATTTCACATTTATACAAATAAAAATACTTTTTTATATATAGGAAAACAGAAAAGACTTATTTTGGATAAAGAAACTGAAAATACAATAAATGCAATAAAAAAATTAATAATTAAATTTATTATACAGTAGACTCCTTCAAATCCGCACAGCTTTGGACCAGAGGTTGTGCGGATTTTAGAATTTTTGGTCATTGCTTTGTTTATATATTTTGAGCAGTAATTTGAATGTAATTAATAATGAAATCAAAAGTATAATGTACTATAAAAGTACCTTACTATATACTAAAACATTAAAATAAGTAATAAACTAAAATAATAAAAAATTAGATAATTTTTAAAATGATAAAAGTACTAAAAGCAAAGGTGAAGTTCATAATCAACAATGTACAATTAAATGTTCATTATAAAGATGAATTATTTTTTCCCTAAATCATTCAATGAAACTTGCCTCATAAAGGTACATTACTAATTCACATCAGGATGATAAAATAAAGAAGCTTTATTTCTGGTTTAGCCAGACTTAATAACTGAAAAAGCTTCATTAATACATAAATATATTTGGTAAGATTGTGATTTCCAATGATATCAGCAATATCTCGATTTTTTTTCAAAAATAAATTATTCTTTCTTCATGAAAAAACATGAATTCAATAACCTTAACAAAAATTACAAATTAAAAAAAGTCGAATTGATATAAAAGTAAAAAATTTCTCATCTATATCTGAACTGAATATTTCATTGTTTACATCCATAAATTATGTGCGGATTTTTGAGAGTAGCGGATTTTCGGAGTGCAGATTTGAGGGAGTCTACTGTATTTCAAATTATGGTGCAAAAACACCGCAAATGTTCTACATTATCAGTAGACAGGGCATTTCTTTTACTACTATAAATTTGGCCGGCCTCTATTATGTTTACAGAATAAACAGTTGTTGAAGGTGCATATAAGAGTTTTTCTGCAAGGTTGCATATAATCAGAAAAGTTTTCTTTTTTTTTCACCTCACCGTGCAAATGGAATGTCAGTTTTACATGTCTTCTGTTAAGAAAGTCTGTATCTCTTTTTGTACCAATTCTTCATGCGGTGATTTTAAACTAGTACTAGTGTCACAATCTTTTTGTTCATTCACAATTTCCTCAAAACATTGCCAGAAAATAGATGAACTTTTTGCTAGCATTTTCTCTTTTGGTTCGTCGACATTAACATTCTCATATTTATTTTTTGTTTCTTTGGTGGATTTTGAAGTTCTAGATCATCTAAACTTATCAAATTTAGAGCTTGCTTTTTAAGGCAATCTTAATTTACACATTTATAATTTTCATTGAAAAAGGTTAGTTTTTTACTAAGATATTTAAAAAATAATAAATTTAAAATAACATAATATAATCTGTACACGTGAAAAATGAAAAGGAACTGCAAAGCCAATACATTTTTTTTAATAAAAAGAAAATAAGGTACAGACAGTTACAAAATAAATATGAAATGCTTGCATTATTCAATGAATTGTTACAGTAACCAATAAACATTTTTATTTTTGATAGACAGATTTCAATGGTTCGAATAAATTGGAGGGTTAAAGAATGTTTAAATTTTTTATTAGTTAATAACTGTATTTGTCATGTATCAATTCTCCTTTTTTATAAGTTTTGAACTGTCAAAAATTGTCTTTAAAAGGTGCACAAATAAATTTCAAATTTAATGAGTTAATTTATTTATACTATATATGTATATTATATGTACACACAAGTATAGATATGTGTAAACAGGTATATTTATATACATGTACACCTAAGCTCACATTATGCACACATCAGTGTTTTATTTTATTATCATACAACTACTCGGTACTCGGCATTCTGTACTCGGCCGAATAGTCAGTGGCCGAGTACTCGGCTACTCGGCCAAAGTACTACTCGGTACACCACTAATAGTCATTCTCATTAGGAAAATACTTTGAAAACAATATGCCTTAAAAAAAAAAATGTACAAATTGAGGAGGAAAGATGGCAGAGAATACATTCAATTAAGACACCAAAATTATTTTGAAACTCTGTATTACATGATACATAGCTCTGTAATAGTTACATATTTTAAAAGAATAATTTTCCATATAAGGACCTTGGTGAGAAAAGGAAATTCGGCAATCTATTGTTCCATATACACAAGCAATTATTTCAATATTTATGCATTAATATAAAGAGACCATTTATTTTTATATGCACAAACCAAAGTAATTTGAAAAAACAACATACACACACACATGTATATAAATAAAATACTACATTTATAAAACAAGCCTAATGTTTCACCAGATTTGTTTTACTAGCTGTTTACATTCTTAGGCAACAAATCTCACACTTTAACTGATTAAACTAAATACATAATTACTAAAGGAAATTATCCAACATTGTATTTTAGAGATCCATATTTAGTGATCATTGTGCTAGTATCTATAAAAGCAATATATTTTAACAAGTTTTTCTGCTTTTTCTGATCCTAAGCGGTTTTGTAATTTATTCCATACAAGTCCATATGAAGAGAAAATTCTCTCTATGGCAGCAAAACTTGGCGGACAACTGTGAAGCTTCACCTGAAAGTTACAAAATTCTTGGGACATTAAATTTTTCTCTTGTTCAGTTTTATTTTCATAAATTGCCACCATGTTTTAGCAGTAAATTGTGCAATTACTACTTCTGAGAATATGCTTGCTGGAAACTTTTCATTTTCAATATACGTGGTAAAAAATCAGGATGCCTGTTGAGAAGACACTGTTCTGCAACTTCTTGTTCAGCATTTGATTTTTCTCCAAATCATTTAGGATTGGTCATATGTGCCAGAAAATGGAATGGTTCAAAGGTTTGAAGAAATCTTTTCTTGAGTTGTTCATAATAGGGCGATTCCACCGTTACGTGTGTGACATTTAGAGAGTGGTTTTTTACAAAATGAGACACATTTGAAAATGAAGTTATTTATGTAACATTATACTTTTTTTATTTTTATTACAGGACATAAATAGAATCATTTTTGTAGCAACATCTTTACTATAGAGTAATAATTTCTTTTTAAAAAAAATAACAAAGTTGTTGTTACGTGTGTGACTCAGAAAATGGAAAAAAAATGAACATTGTATCTTATTTTCTGATTTCGTGTGAATTTTTCCAAGTGAAACATACAGGAATTTTTTTATGTGTACTTAAATGTATAAACTAAATGTTCCATATGCAAACAACTTAAAAATTCATAAATTATAACAGTAAAAAAATTAAATGCCTGTGTTACGTGTGTGACTTGAAAGTGTTACGTGTGTGACTTGAAAGTGTTACGTGTGTGACCGTATGAAATGCAATTGATCAAATGATTTCCAAGGAATGGTTTATCTCCTAAATTGATATAAATTCACAGTCAACATGTTAAAAAGAAAATGTAAAGTGTCCACAATTGTTTATTATTGTTGGTGGCATTATTTTTTTTTACTACTTGGGCTTTTGTGTACCGCAAAACATCTGGTGTCGCTGGACATTTCCAATATTTTCCTGAAGGGATCATAACAGAAACTTTCACTTCTTCACCTCCAGATTGCATAGAAAGGACTTTGCCTGCATACTCCCTGTCATCATATTTAACAATACACCATTCACCTACTTGAAGATTTTCTGCAGTCGCAATAAATGTATTCTCACAATAAGTTATTGTTAAATCTGGTACAGATTTATCATCTATATCTGTATGCCACAAGTTAATTTTACCGTTTGAAGAGACATTACATGCATTTTTTTGTATGCCTGGAATATTTTTAACATTTTTCCAAGAACAATCTTTAATTAGCTTAGCAGAAATATCATCGTGATTTAACAGCAATATTTTAGTAGAAGGCATGAGTTCTGTTATTAAATTGAAGAAATCAGTTGATGACTGAACAATAACTTTGTTAGATTTACTCATTGTTTTTTGTCTTACAAGAGATTTTGCTCTTCCGCCATCCCCATCAACATTCTCCTTTGCCACGTAAGATTGCAAAATACTTCCAGTACCATTCACCTCCATACTAATATGAGAATAAATGAAGAGCCTTTACCATATATTTGTTTTTAAATTCTGAAGATGGGCCATCGCCATAAATCATAAAAGGAATTTTCTCACTTTCTAAAAAGCTTTCTTCACTTTCAATTATTGTTTCGAATAATAATTCCAAAAAAGCATATATAGTGTCTTTACCTTTATCTTAGTGTCTGAGCATATCAAATAAGTTTTACATTTTCCTTTATTGAAAAAGCTGTAACTGCTGAAACTGCTGTAAGCAGTTGAATACTTTCTCGGGATCATAGTGCAGATTGTACCTCATTGTGGTATTCACAACTGTATGCCATCGCAAAATCAACTTGTAAAACTCTAAAATTGGACTTATCGTATTCGAAAGATGCTGACTGAATCCATTTAACCCTTACATGTTCATGCAATTCAGGCAGTCCGATCACTATGTTGTCAAGAAGCTCACTGTAGCATCCTTCAAAAGATACTGTTTGAAGTCTTTCAATTTCTGGATCTTTAATCCATTCTTTCCAAATGACTTTATCAGACATATTACAATTAATGGACAGAAAATTACCGTTCTTGCACAAGGAGCATTCACCTTTCCAACAGATTGACTCAAAATTGTCATCACAAAGCATTTTTGACAACCAGTCCTTATCATACTTTATATTAGTAGCATCTAGCATTAAAATAAAATTTTCATGAATTTTACACTTGCACTGATCCTTTGGTGTATCTTTTAATAACAAAACATTTTTAAGACAGAAGGAACCGAATTTAGAGAATGAAACTAATGAATCAGCAACAGAGCTCTGATAGATAGAATATGCTTCTCTTAAAAACATAGTCATGTAATACTTCCTAGGTCTTTTCTTTATTCCATTTTCCCACACAACCATTTCATCTTTAATTTAATTAAATAATAAAAAATTTTAATTAATAATTTAGAAAAAAATAAATATTTTTTTATATAAATGATCTGTATATTTTTTAATAAACATTTTTAATATTGCACTGGATTTTACATTGGTGACTGATACTTTATATTTCTGGTGACTGATATTTACTATTTCTAGCGATTCTTATGCTTGTAATTCAATATGATATCAAAATAAGAAGGTATATCTGAAATTCAATAAGAACTCACATGAAAATGTTACGTGTGTGACAATATTTAAGTGCCCTATTTATGTATTTTATATCTATTCAGTTTATGAAAAAGTTATGTTGCATCATCTATGTACAATGCTACTTTATAATCTCTAATATTTTCTTTCTATCAATTTAACTTTGCAAGAAAAACAAACTTTATTATGTTAAGTGTTACGTGTGTGACTAAAATAAATGGCATGTCTAATTTGCATAATTATTAGTTAATTAAATGACCCAATTGAATAAATTTATACCACACAATTTTAAAAAGTATCTATTTTATTGATACACAGTAAAAATTTTCAATTTATGTCTAATGTTTAAGAGAAAATAACTTTGGAATTTATACCATCAAAACTTCTTTTATTATTGATTTTTTAATTGTTGAAATCGCTGATTAAAATATAATTACAAAAAAATTTTTAGATGAAAATTGACACTTAAGTAAGAAGGAGCATACATTCTTCTATCTAAAAAAAACATTGCTTTTTATATTTTGAGAATTTATTTTTCGACTCTGCCAGGACTACTTTTCGTGGAATCGCCCAATAGGATTCTAAGGTTTCATCTTGCAAAATATTTAGCCATATTTCAACAACATCTGATAATGTTGCCGTATCACTCTGCAGTTTATCAATGGCCATTGAAATTGCTTTCAATTGTTCTAATAAATGAGATGCTTCAGTGAAATCCCCCAGGGGATATCTTCTTTAGGTATTCACGGGCTTCACAAACCCGGGCACTTGAGTGATCTTTCTCCTTTCCTTTCCTTTTCCTCTTCTGGTCTTCCTTTCCTCTTTGTTTCATTCTCATTGTGGTTTCCTCTTTTGAGGTGACGGCAATTCTGCATGAGCCGATATCATCCTGTATATCGACTTATGGGGAATCATAAACCATCCACATGTTGGCCATGCGTGGCATCCCATGTCCCTAGAAAGGGGGATTCTGGCAGTTGAGGGAAACCAACACACTGCTTTTGGTCCCTGCTTCAGGTAGACTGGAGGTGCATATTGCTCCCGTATGTACCAATCAGTTGGTCAGCTGACTTTTGTCACTGGCTTTAGGGATCAAGTGATCCAGCAAATACTAGTCATCTCGTTAAGGTTGGAGAGTGACATAGGTTTGTCTTGTGACTGTATGTGCCCTGGTTAGCACTGGTGCACGAATGTGCATCCGCTTGTTGGGCTTGGTAGTGGGTGGTGTGGCCGGGGTCTGAATTTTATTATTTTTAATAGGGATGTACCGAATATTTGGTTAGGCCGAATATCAAACTATTCGGTTAAGCTGAATATTCGGTTTGGCTGAATATCAAAATATTCGGCCAAATCCAATGCTTAATAAAGCCTTTTAAAACACATTTTTAAAAACTTTTCACAATTTTTACTTTTAACTGTCAATATATTAATATATTTAAAATAATTAGAAGTAAAATCATATTTAAATAATATAGAATGTTTTTACATTATTTATTTGCTGTTTGTAAAGTTTAACTTAAAAAAATTAACCATGAGAAGGATTAAAATTATGATTTATTAGGATTCTCCTTTAGGAATAAATGATGCGAATGCAGATGCAAGTTCCTTAATTCTATTTAATAAATAATCTGTTCCTTGCTTTTCCCAAAAGTCCTTAAACAAGAAAGGAAAACTTTTGAGATTAGTAATAGCTATCAACACAGACAATTTTTTGTTTATGAAACCATAATCAACTGATTGAATCATAAATGCATTGTATTTCATCTCACTCTAGGTCAAACTTGTGTTTTTGTTTGTTGCATTTACAATAAATAAGATACCATAACTATATTTGCAACTCACATTCTTTGATTTCTGTAAAATGTGATATGTTGGGAAGGATGGAAAATGGCACTATTCATAAGAAAAGAACTATGAGCTAGACATTCCTTTATTCAGAATTAAGTTGAAAGTATTTATACTTTATACAGAAAAAAAATCATCTGCCTTGAGTTATTTAAAAAGAATAAATATGAGACTGTACAGTTTTTCTTCAACTATTTTTTCATTATTTCTCTTTGATTTCAAAATGTTAGTTTCAATTCGTAGAAGAAATAAAATTTAAAATTTTACTAATTACTAATTGAAAAAGTCTCATAATTATGCTTCTTAAATAACAAAAGGCAGATTTTTTTTCAATACTGAATGTTCTTATAAAATGCTCTTGTTTATCAAATTTATAAGTTTCTCTAATTAAATATTATGTAAAATTGTTTTAAAAAGTAACATTTTAATACCTTTTAAACTTTGAAATATAAAAAGTATTTGGAAAGCCCGGTATTCGGTCAAATAGTTGCTATTCGGCTGGCCGAATATTCAGTATTTGGCCCAACAATTACTATTCGGCTAGCCGAATATTCGGTTTAGTTGTCAGTCTAATATTCGGTATTCGGCCAAAATCACTATTCAGTGCATCCCTAATTTTTAACATGGATGGAAAAACTTCATTTCCTTCCATCTCTCTCCCTAGTGAAGAGCAACAAACTGTACAGACTTCTTCCTTCACTCGCTTTTTTATCATTAAACGTACTGATAGCCTCTGAGTGCTCCTTCAAAAAAACTTCACTTTTTCTCATTGCTAAAACATTTCAGTCTGTCTAGGGAGATGGTCATTCTTTCAAAAACTATCTGGGGATTTGCTAGTTTAGGTTTCTTCAGCCAAACAATCAACTTCTCTCTAATTGCCCTACAATAGGCACCTTTTCTGTTTCTGTACAAACTCATAAAACTTTAAATACGAGCCGCGGTGTAATATCTGAACCTGACCTTTTATACTCCACCAAAGACAAACTTTTAGAAAATTTAAAAGACCAAAATATCATAGATTTACCAGGGTTTGTACAGACTCCTTGGACTCCTTAGAAACTACTTAGAAATGAAAACGTTCCCAAGTAGTAATTAGAACTACTTAGATAAACAAAATACTCCTTAGAAACTCCTTAAATTATATTGGGGTTTTGCACGCAAGCAATATTGCTCCCCCCCCCCAAAAAAAAAAAAAAAAATTGGGATTGTCAAACGCATGGTAAACCCTTTATATACGTCATTCATCAGAAGCACAGCAGTGATTGGTTGAGATTGTACTAATAGCCACCAAACTGATTTACTTTTTACGGCTATAAGGGAAAGAAAAGCGAAAAGAATAATCCAGACACACTTCTAAGCTTCTAATTTCAAAAAAGTGATTGCACTGTTTAATTCCTTCACAACTAGATATACAACTTTGATTTCTTCATTATAAAGTCATTCATCATCCTCAATTTTGCTGATAATGGTGGATTCAGGTTTGATTCTCGTCCGAAAATTTAAGGCATCCTCTTCCGAAAATTTGAAATTGGGTATCGGTTCCGCATAGTTGCCAATTTGTACGGTTTTGTGCGTGGGAAAAACAATCCCAGAGAAATGCAAATTTTGTGAAAGGTTCATCGAAAAAGCACACATTTCATCAATGTTTTTGTCAATGAACTTTGTCAAAAGATCGCTGAAAAACGCGAATTTCCTGTGCGGATAGCAGTTAAAACAGCAATTTCACGAAATATCGCAGATAAAAAGCTAATTTCTTCTGCGAAAACCACAGGAAAAATGTTGATTTCATCTAAAGATTGCGGATAAAATGCCGATTTCGTTAAAAGATCGCTAGAAAAAATGTGTTTTTGAAAGATCGCTTACAAATATTTTGTCAAAAGATCATTGAAAAAAAAGGCCGATTTCATCAATAGATCACGGGAAAAATGCCGAATTCATCAAAAGATCGCGGGGATAAAATGCCGTTTTCGAGAAAAGATCATGTAAAAATGCAAATTTTGTCTAAAAATCGTCGATTTCACAAAAAAAAAAACATGAGAAAATGCCGATTTCATCAAAAGATTGCAGGAAACTGCCGATTTTCACAAAAGATCGCAATAATTGCCGATTTTGTTTAAATATCGCAGATAAATCGCTGATTTCGTCTGAAGATCACAGGAAAGCGCCGATTTTGTCTGAAGATTGCGGATACCCCCCTCTCTCTCTTGTGGGGGGAGGGAGTAACTCGCGGAATCCCTGCGGAATTGGGGCTGTGCAAGTGCATGCCACATAAATAACAACAAAAGTGGCAAGTCCTTAAAATTTTTTGGACTCCTTGGATTTTTTCTCCCCAACTCTGTATGAACCCTGTTTATGCCGTATCACCATCCATAGAAATCAGCAGATAATTCCCACTAAACACATTATTCTAACTTTCAGTAGTCCCACATTGCCAACAAGAATTAAACCTGGCTATCTAAGCTGCCTAGTCTGACCATACAGTTGGCAAAAAAAGTATTTGTACACTCTAAAATTTTTAATTTTTTACTAAATAAAAACAGATATTTTGTCAAAAATAGTTTTAATACAGTCTGTTTACCGTGCGTTTTAAATTACACAACAGAAAATTTCGATAAAGATGTAAAATAATTTTCTAATGGGAAAAGTTTAAAAATTTCTTGCAAAAAAAGTATTTGTACATTTCTCCATCCTGATATGTACTGTGTTTTATAGTGTTTATGGTTCAAAGGACTACTTTTACAGAAGCTGTTAATAATTTTTAAGTTCATATTATATTTGTCTGACATTTAATTTAATTTGCTCTTGAAGTAATTGAATATAGAACCTAATACTAGAGAGGCACCTCTAGATATATGAAATCCTATGATTGAGCATAATAAAAATTTAAATACGCAACAAGAATTTGTAAAAGCTATTAAATTACTATTTACAACTATTGGATGTATAGTGAGAAACTATGAATAAATTAAAAGAATCGAAATTCAATGAAAACCAGGACTTCTTAGCAAAGTAACAATGAGGGAAAAAGAGAGTGTTGTTAAAAAAGCTTTAAAAATTCCTGTGCGTTCGGTTCAAAAATTTGCTGGAGACCTTGCGACATCTTCTCGCATCAGAGTAATACCTCAAACAATAAAAAATATTCTTCTCAATGCAGATTTAAAAGGAAGAACCTCAAGGGAAAATCCATTCATCAACGAAACAAATAGGCGAAAACGCATAGTATTCGCTTTCGCATACAGAAGTAAATCATTGGATTTTTGGAAAACAGTAATTTTTTCTGATGAGGAAAAATTCGGAATTTTCTTACCATCAAGCATTCGAAAAAATTGGCGTAAAAATAAAACTGTTCTAGATCCAAAACGTATACCTCAAACTATCAAGCATGTTGGGGGGAATATTATACTTTTGGGGTGTATAGATTCTAATGGAGCAGGACATTTAAAATTTTTTGACAATGGAAGGACAGGTTTAACATACAGTGATGTGTCGCGCCATAATTTATTAAACTGTGCCAAGAAATTATGCATAGAGGAAGCTTTTCACTTTCTGCAGGATAATGACCAAAGCATACTGCTGTGATCACCAGCACATGCTTACGACAATACTCGAAGACGACTGGTAATTCCTCTAAAATCTCTAGACTTGAATCCAGTAGAAAATTTGCAGATGCTATTGGATGCAAAAATCCGAAAAAAAAATATGTATTAGTAAAAAACAGTTTTAAAGAAGCTCTTATTGTGTCATGGAATAACATTAATCAGACCACTACAAAAAAGTTGGTGGAATCTATGTCATACCATCTAGAAGTAGTCATAAACGCTAAATGAATTCGCACAAAATATTAATTTGTATCATTTTACTAAATTTTCCTTAATTATATTACATTAAGATAGTGTACAAATACTTTTTTTGCATTATAATTTTGTATATTTGTTTATTATAATGTAAAAAATCGATTCGTTTAATTTTGTTTCTGCTTCTATAATATTATAATGCATTAAATTAATGTATTACAGTATTTTTTGCTTAAATCTTTTGTTTAATTTCATTATAATTTAAAAAAATGAAGTGTACAAATACTTTTTTTGCCAACTGTATATACCAAACCCTCTCCAATGTTTTAAATGCCAGCGCTACGGCCATACAAACACAAATTGTCATGGATCTGTTACCTGCGCACGTTGTGCAGAAGTCTGTCACGACAATAAATCTTGTGAAAAACCTGAACACTGCATAAATTGTAAAGGTGATTATACATCTTATTCTCGTACTCATCCTAATTGGAACTGGGAAAAAAAATTCTTATTCTAAAAATTACTCAGAATTTATCTTACCCCGATGCCCATAAAGTTGTCGAATCCAGAACCCCATCTGTTGGAATTTCCTACTCCAATATACTCAAGCAGCAATCAACATTCGTAAGACGCATGAGTACTTAAACTGATTCCAGATTTCCACCCAGTAAATCAACCGTAACACGATCAACCAACACTCCAATTTAAGAATCCCATGATGTCTGTCTCCCTACTAAAATGACTGGAAACCCACAATTAGAATGTTGGCAACCATCTTCAGAACCCATTAAAATACAATAGACTCCCTCAAATCCGCACAACTTGCGACCAGAGGTTTTGCGGATTTCTGGTCATTGTTTTGTGTACATTTTTAAAAAAGTAAATTGAATGTAATTAATAATGAAATCAAAGGTATAATGAATGCTTACAATATGCTAAAATATTAAATTAAATAACAAACTAAAATAATAAAAATTTAGATAGTTTTTAAAAGGATAAAAATACTAAAAGCAAAGGTCAAATTAATAAACAATAATGTACAATTAAATATTCATTATAAAGATGAAATGTGTTTTTTCCTAAATTATTCAATGAAACTTGCCTCATAAAGGTACATTACTAATTCACATCAAGATCATAAAATAATGAAGCTTTATTTCAGGTTTAGCCAGACTTAACTAAAAAAGCTTGATTACATCAATATATTTGGTAAGATTGTGATTACCAATCATATCACCAATATGTTTATTTTTTCAGAAATAAATTCTTTCTTCATAAAAAAAAAAAAAAAAAAAATTCAATAAACTTAACAAAAATTACAAATTAAAAAGTATATGGAATTGATATAAAACTAAAAAAGTCAAATTTTGCATCTACATCTGAATTGAATGTTTCATTGTTTACATCCGTAAAATATGTGCGGATTTTAGAGAGTTGCGGATTTTAGGAGTGTGGATTTGAGGGAGTCTACTGTAATTTAGAAAAATGGCAACAGAAATTTTTAGCTCAATCTAAAGAATCATCCAAACTCGAAACTAATACTATGGGCGTGTTCAGCAATGTTACCGGTAAGATTGGTTAGTTACCAATGCGTTCAGTGCTGTAATTGGTAAGCAACCAACGTTGTTCAGCACAAGTGACCGATGTGACCGAACTAACCGGGGAAAAATCTTGGTTAGTTGGGTCACGTGATCGGTTACATGTTATTTAGTTAAAAATAAACAGCAACTTCAAATCAACAGGCGGTAGATTCGGTTTCGTTTTCTGTTGTTCGATGTCAAAATGGAATATAGATGGCACTACATGACATAAGTAACCAGTGCGTCCAGAGAATCAGTCAATTGGTTAGCTACCGGTTACTTACCATTCCGGTAAGTTACCGGTTACATTGGTCACTTTGGTAAGTTTGCTGAACACGCCCTATGAGTGCTCCATCCACTAAAACTCGGTGAGACTAAGGCTGCTACATCTCCGTGTAATCTCCAAACATCCAACCAACCAAAGACCAAAGCTGCTACTAGTACTAAAATACCACAAAAATCTGATATGCGGTGAATATATAATCTAAAACAAAAAAATTGTGCTCAATCAGATGTCAAGAAATCCTCAACTCCTACCTCTCCACAGTGGAAAACTGGGGGGGGGAGAAGAAAAATTCCTAAGCCCCTGTATCAGAAACGTTAAGGATCCTAAACAAATGCAAAACTATGTAGAGGAGGCCATGGAATCAATGTCTTATAACAATGGCAGTTTTGGCATGGTTTAAACCAATTGGTTTTAACCATGGTTTAAATCAAGGTTTAAACCAAATGGTTTTTTCCCAAAAAAACCAATTGGTTTCTTTAGAAGAAATCTAATGAAATTTTCTTTTTTTCTTTATAATTTACGTGTTTCAGATTATTGGACATAAATAATTTCTACTTTTAACACTTGATTTCAGTAATAAGTATTATATATAGTGGGTTTAGGTCTTTTTTTTATGCATAGGATTAAACCAATTTTTTTTTTTTTTTCAAAAAAAAGAGCAAGTCGTTTTTTAGAAGAAATCTAATGACAATTTTTTTCTTTATAATTTATGAGTTTCAAATTATTAGATATAATTTCTACTGTTTTTTAGAAGAAATCTAATGACATTTTCTTTTTTTATAATTTGCAAGTTTCAGATTAGTAAATTCGTTTTTGCTTAGAAATGCTTTTGTGTTTAGTTCTTATTCCTTTGGGAATATTCTTATGTTAATTGTTATTCAATTTCTAGAATTATTCAGTTTCTACAATTTTTTTGTTCCATTCGAGAAAGTACTTTGAATATATTTAATTATTATAGCTTTTCAATACTTTGAATAAAATTGTGAACACATTATTTATTTTCTGTTCGACTCCATGGTTTATTTTTCATATCATGCATTTTATATGGGAATGCAATGACTTTTTTGATTATTCTAATATATTAAAAGGGGCCTCCGTGGCCGAGTGGTTAAGACACCATGCCGTTAATCTATTGCGAGCGTAGGGAGTTGTGAGTTCAAATCCCGTTTGCTCCATTGCACACACATTTTGTGTTCAGCTTCTGGTTGTACTTCTCTTGTGCAGTAAAATTTTCTTGTGCTATCTCGTCCCTGCATATTGACAATGACATTTAACCTTCCTACCCTGTTCAAATTTTACTCAATCGTGATAAAAGCATTTTAATATATTTGACTTATTTCTGTGAATCTGTAATTTAAATTTCTTCATGAAAAAAGTTCTGGTTAAAATCGTATAAAACAAATTCTAGTTATGGGTCAATTAGACCCATTCAGGGTAGGAAGGTTAAGCAGGTTTTCAAGTCGAGCACACAAGTCAGATGTATGTTGTTCGATAATAGCAATACGTCAAAATTTTCTGCTGCTGTCATCATTTCATAAATTTTTTACAGAGGCAATTTTTTTTTTTTTTAAGATATTACAAAATCTTCAGTTTTTATCAAAAAAATTAAATGACTAGTATTAAAAAATGCTCTGACAAGCACAAAAAAGGTTATGTTTTTAAGTATAAAAAAGGATTTGACAAGTGCTTCTGTTAACAATTGAGCATGAGGAAGGAATAGGGATCCTTTCTTGGCAACAAATCACTTCAATGCCAACTTTGAAAAAATCATATTTGCACTTTTTTCATATAAAAGAATGTTGCGGTACTTTAGTAGAGCTTCCCACCTAGTTTTATGTGTTAACTGCACTGTTCACTCTGCAGTATACTATAAATAAATTTTCTCTGCAATTCTACTCTGTGGACGTGGTTAGTGGCAGTGCATGAATGTGATACCTGCATTACTAGTTTTTTGGCCCTATGTTGCCTTGCCTTACATTTATGTCTGCTGGAACGCTCTATGCACATTTTTTTTATTTTAAGAAATTTTCTTTTATTAACATTGTTATTAATTTTCAATATGTTAATTAGTAGTTTTACTTATTATTAATGCCGTCAATACTGTATAGTGAGTACCATGACTCTGGACGCTCGTGGAGCAATTCTTAGTTAATTAACTCAATTAAAATTGCTAAAATAGATAATCTTGCATTGTGTACATTTCGAGGCACGAGCTGTCGTATGAGTCATGCAGGGATTAGGTAATCAAGAAAATATTTTCGATTAATTAATTAGTTGGCCAAATATTTCATAACCTACCCTGCAAAGCAAGTTTAGTCATTTTAATAAGACAAAGAATTAAACTTACTAAATATATAAGGCAAAATTAATATTACATAAAATTTTATTTACATTTCCTATTTGCAAGATCTTAAGATAAAATGAATGCAAAATGCAAACAAATTATTTACTGGGCTCTTGGCTAAATATAATTCATATTACAACATGGATACACATATAGAACAGTACCATTTTCACTCCAAATATTTATATCTCATAAAGCTTATGGAACTGTGAAACAAAATGGTGTATACCTTTCGATCCTCATTGTCCTCGCCTTTCAGCCTTTTGTTTCAATGCTATAGTAGAAGCAACATCTTCGGAGAGGCTGTCTGGGATTTTAGGACCCCTCTTTTTCGTCCTTCACTGGTGGAGTCTTTTCGAGAGAGAGCACAGAACTAAAAATATTTCTTTCTCCATCAAAGGAGAGAAAAAAAAAAAAAAAAAAAATTCGCTGTGATTGGCCGCACTCATCTGGCTCCTTTTTCCCATCTGCAGCAACCCTTGCCCCTTGACCTCCACTGCACCTCTTGGTGATATTTCTATAGTTTCTTTTATACCCAGTCGTCATGGAATTTCACAGTTCCCCCTTAGACTGAAAACTTTTGTCAAGACGATACCACATTGCAGTTCTTAGTCACTTTGATTGTCTTAAAAGTGAAAGGTGGGAATCTTATTGTATACTTTCCACCAATGTCTAATCAAGTCGCAGCTTTACTTTACGTCTTTACACTGCACATTTTTATAGTAACTGTGACTGATTTCTTTTATATGGGAAAAGTGCAAATATGATTTTTTCAAAGTTGGCATTGAAGTGAGTTATAGCCAAGAAAGGATCCCTAGTCTTTCCTCATGCTCAATTGTTAACAGAAGCACTTGTCAAATCCTTTTTTATACTTAAAAACATATTAACCTTTTTTGTGCTCGTCAGAGCATTTTTTAATACTAGTTGTAACCTTGCATGAAAAAAATAAAGAAACTACTGACAAAATTTGCACCAGCTCTTGTAAAAGTTTCTATTTCAATATGCTTCTGGAAAAGAATTTGTGATATTACACATTGCGTACTTTTATATTCTAGGGTAAATTGTAAAATGCAAATTTAAGAAATGGTCATATAAGTGAATTAGTTTCACTGAAAATTTTATTGCAATGTTTGATTCTTATTAAATTATATTTTCTAACCAGTAATGGTTATTTATTTGATAAATTGCAGATTATACAACATGGAAATTTTTCCTGTGATGATTTTATTATTTGTTGTTCAACATGCATATGTTCAGCGGATAGATTCTTCCCCATTTCCGGCTGATAGTCATTATAGTATGAACATCAATATGCCAGATGTTAGACCTACTGAGGTAAGTTAGGCGATTTTCTTTTATATTTATAAAAAGAATTCTATTTCAAATTTTTAGCCTAATAATGAATTTGGTTTCACACTTTATCTCATATTGTATTTTTTTTTTTCAAAATTAAAGTTTAAACATATTTAAATTTTTTGTTCTTTGTCCACTCTCATGCCTACTTAAATGGTATGCTACATTATATTACCAGCATCATTTTATATAAAAAACATTCAAAATTATAAAGGAAAGTTAAAAAAAAATTATCTTCAAATTTGTGCTATGAATAAACTTGCTTTTATTTACAGCATAAATGTGTAATATGAAAGTAATTTTCATTTATAATTTATTTTTAATCTGATGCCTATATCTCTAGAGAAAGAAATATGGATCCACATATTGCCTATATTTGTATTGTATAGTGATATCACTGTTATTACATATATCACAGTGATGTTTCTAGACCTTTGAAATCTTGAGTCCCTAAGACCCAGAAACTTAAAATATCCTGGGTCATTTTTTACTAAAGTGGACCTCCTTTTAGAAATAAGACATATTCACTGTATTTAATAGAAAATATGCTCTTGTTTTGTGTTCTTAGTGAAAATTGTGTCCTGAAGGACCTATAATCATAATTTTTCTTTTATTCACCCCTTTTCCTACCCCCCCCCCCAGGGGATACCTTCTTTAGGTATTCATGGGCTTCACAACCCCGGGCACCTGAGTGATCTTTCTCCTTTCCTTTTCCTCTTACTCCTGATCTTCCTTTCCTCTTTGTTTCACTCTCATTGGGGTTTCCTCTTCGGAGGTGAGGGTGATTCCGCATGAGCCGATATCATCCTGTATATCGACTCATGGGGAATTGTAAACCTATCACGTGTTGGCCGTGCGTGGCAACCCATGTCCCTGGAAAGGGGGATCCTGGCAGTTGAGGGAAACCAACACACTACTTTGGCCTCTGCTTCAGGTAGACGGGAGGTGCATATTGGTCCCGTATGTACCAATCGGCTGGTCAGCTGGCTTTTGTCACTGGCTTTAGGGATCAAGTGATCGAGCAACTACTAGTCATCTCGTTAAGGGTGGAGACTGACATAGAGTTGTCTTGTGACCGTATAGGTCCTGGTTAGCACTGGTGCACGAATGTGCATCCCCTTGTAGGGCTCGGGAGCGAGTGGTGTGGCCAGGGTCTGAATTATTATATTTTTAATATGGATGGAAACACTTCATTTCCTTCTACTTCTCTCCCTAGAGGAGAGCAACAAAATGTACAGACTTCCTCTCTCACTCGCTTCTTTGTTGTTAAACGTACTGATAGCCACTCCGATAGCTCCTTTAAAAAAAATCACCTTTTCTAATTGCTAAAACCTTCCAGACTGTTTTAGGGGATGGTCATTCCATCAAGAAACTATAATCTGGGGATTTACTAGTTGAGGTTTCTACAGCCAAACAATCACAGTTTCTCTCTAATTGCACTACAATAGGCGCCCTTTCTGTTTCAGTACAAGCACATAAAACTTTGAATACAAGTCGTGGGGTAATATCCGAACCTGATCTGTTATTTTCCACAAAAGAAGAACTTCTCAGTAATTTGAAAGAGCAAAATATCATAGATGTACGTCGAATCACTATTCGTAGAAATGACTGGATAATTCCTACTAAGCACATTATTCTAACCTTCAATAGTCCAACATTACCAACAAGAATTAAAGCAGGCTATCTAAGCTGTCGAGTCCGACCATATATACCAAACCCCATCCATTGCTTTAAATGCCAGCGTTACGGACATACTAAAACTGTCGTGGCTCCGTTACCTGTGCACATTGTGCAGAGGTTGGCCATGACAATACCTCATGTGAAAAATCGAATGCTGTGCAAACTGTAAAGGAGATCATACAGCCTATTCTCGTACTTGCCCTAATTGGAACCGTGAAAAAGAAATAATCACTATAAAAATTACCCAGAATCTGTCTTATCCAGATGCCCGTAGACTCGTTGAATCCAGAACCCCATCCATTGGAATTTCCTACTCCAGCTTACTTAAGCAGCAATTTAAACCTGTAAGACACATAAGTACTCAGACTGACTCCTCTTTTCTACCAAGCTGTTCACCTGAAAAAACATCATCTAACATTACAAAGAAGAAGACCCGCGATGCCCACGCTACCGCTGTTACGAGAGTTTTGCCAAAGTTAGTGCTTTGGAAACCTTCATCAGAGCCTGTAAAAATAGAATATTGGACAAGTCAATCGCAGAAATCAAGTCAAGTAAAAAATTTAACGAAACCTGAAAATGGAAAAAAACCTGATTCATCTGCATCAAATTCCCAGAAACCCAATAATACTAGTTCACATAAAAGACCAACCCAAAATCCAAAAACTATTAAGACTGTTCGTGATTCTTCACAGTGGCAAACTGTGAAGGAAAAAGAGAAAAAATCCTATCTTAGCTCAAATGTCACCAATTTGAAGGATCTCCCAAACAAGTGCACCAATATGTGGAGGAGGCGATGGAGTCAGAGGCATATGACTCTAATACAGATGAGAATGCTGTTTTCGAGGAGTATGTACCAGAATGATTCTAGGTTTTAATTCTGCGATCCTTAGTTTGTTTTTGTACATTCAACTTTTACATTCTTTATTTTTAACTTACTCTACTCTTTTGATCGTGTCTTGTGTACAGCATCTTATGCCTCTTTCATGTTTTTAGCATTGAATGTTTTTAACTTACCAGACATTTTAATTACAGTTTTAACATATTGACATACATTTTTCATTCTATGAAAGCCTTTTAATTTGATTTTTTTTTATATTTTACGTCGTTTCCTCACCTTGTTCTTGGCGCAGCATGTCCCTGAAGGGACCTTGCGCCATAAAACCCCAATCAACCAACCAACCAGCCCCTTTTCCTAATTTTTTGCTTAAACATTGTGCTATTGCACATCCAGATATCACTGCATAAAAAAAAGCAAATTTATTTATAGAATAAATATATAATATGAAGTGATTTTTTACTTTACATTTTTATTCATAATTTTGTTTTAGCCTGATGCATATATCTGTACAGCAAAGAAGTTGGATCCTCGTGAAGCCTATATTGGTATTCTATATTTTGATAAACTATTTGTCTATTTATGATCTATTTGGCCTTGTTCACATTTAATAAATTATTTTTTTTTTCATTTAATTTATAGTTAAATATGAACCTGATGTTCAAGCTCAAACTGCTCATCATATGCTATTGTTTGGTTGTAGTAATAAAAATCCAAAGCATATGTATCCTTCAAGTTGGTAAGTTTGCATTGTAATTTTCAATAAATCTAATCAGTTCTCCCATTAATATTATATATTTTAATTTTCATTATAAATGTTTTTTTTGTGACCATAGTTCAATTTCAAAAATATTAATCATTAATTTTTGAAATGGCTAATAAACATTAACATTGATTGGTTAATGACTTTTCATATTCATCACTTAATTTCAACAATTTATGTATATCATAACTAGTCATTTGGAATGGTTGTTTTTGAGCTTGTTGAATATATACATATATGTGACATTTTGAAGTTAGGGGGGGGGGGGCAGAAACATTATCGCCAGGTTTCCCTTTCTCTGCACAGAAGTCATGGCCAGCGAGAAAAAAACAAAGTAAATAAATGTAGAAGGTCAAAATAATAACTCCTTGGCTGCTGCAAGTTCATTTTATTAAACTGTAGCTATAATAGTGGGAAAAGCTATTGTTGCAGACGATATTTTACCGAAACATCCAAAAAATATTCCATGCTTTACTACATCAAGTCATACTCATGCAAGAGCACACCCAAGAATCCTTCTTCTCATCTCATCTCTCTTACCACCTCTCGACCTCCCTCTTTTAAATCCAAAAAGAAAATTCTAGAGCATTCTCTAACCTCAAACCATCATTCTTTTATGTAAACAGAATTCTTGTCCAGCTATGAGACTATTTTCCACAGACAATAATTTTATTTTTAAAAAAATATTATTTAACCAATTTATAATAGACTCAGAATTTCTTAGGCAGACGATTTTTATAGATGATTAATTTTAAGAGAAAAAGAAATGAATTTATTGATATATGCACACTATCAAAGGTTGACGGAGGGACAATAAATAAATAGATAAAATAAAATAATGATATTTTTTGAAAGGTATGGTTTTGGAATAAATTTAAAAAGAATAATTTTAAAAAGGGTTGATAAAAACATTTCAGTTGGAGTGGCTTTTGGTAGTGTGTTCTGTGACTCCCTCTGTTGGAAGTTATTGACAATATTTTCTAAAGTCTGAGTAGTTCGAGGATAATATGTCTGTGTGAATTGGTTTTTCAGACTTTGTGCAATAGCTTCTGCTTTTTCAGTGTTTGTGACAGCTGTACCGTTAGGGCAATTAATGGCCGGAATGTGTGTTCGTGTCCTACGAATTTGGGAAGTAGCCTTCCAAATGCTGTTGTTTTGTGTAGTGAGTGATTCAACATAATCGTTGAATCTTGATTTACTAAACTCCAAAATAGCAGCTCTAACTTTTCTGTTATGTCGATTAAATTTATTTTTAAAATATGGGGTCCTATAAACCTGCCATTCCCTGCGAGCACGATTTCTTTCTCTGATCATTTCCCGTATGTTTTGCGGTAAGCAGTACATATTAGGAGTTCTAATTTTTGGACGAGAGCAGCTATTGTATGCTTCTCTCATGGAGTCTCCAAGCATACTAGCTTGCTCGACTTGCGCCGTATTTATAGGTATGATGGGCGGGGTTTCCTTCCGCGCTAGCGAATAGGAATAGTCCAGCCAGTTGGTGTTGAGCGACTGAGTCGTGTCCAAATTATAAGATTGTACTGAATATCGCAAAATTATCGGTAAATGATCCGATGATAAATCGTTCACCATTTGAATGGTGTAGGGAAATGGAAAATTGCAGGTGATTGCAATATCTAAAAAACTATTACTTCTAGGGAAGGTGGGTTCGGGGGGGACAATAATTTGTCCGAAATTTTGATCTGCCCACCTTTGGATGATGTTGCCGACACCATTTGTGTATCGGCTATTCCAGGAAGGATGATTTGCATTAAAATCACCCGCGAGAATAAAATTTGGAAAATTGTTAGTGAGCCGGTTTAAATCTTGCTCTAGCAGGTTTCTTTTCGTACCAATCCTAGGAGTTATGTACATAGCTGCTATTAGTATGTTTGAAATATTGGGAAAATCTAAAATAATAGGGGTGGTTTCAACATAATTTGAGTGAGGGACGTTAATGAAAGTAGCATTGAACCCCCTTTTGACGTATACAGCAATGCCACCTCCTCTAGGCTGATTGCCACTACGTTGCCTGTGTACATAGAAATTATCATAGTTTGCAATCTTGACAGTTTCTCCCTGGTTAAGATGGGTCTCGCTGACCAAGACGATGTCTAAGTTGTTATTATACACAAAATCTCTAAATTCTGTTGCTTTAGGGCAAAGACCATTCGCATTCCAAAAGCAAATGGTGAAAGATTTCAAATTCCTGTTTCGTGGGAACATAAAAGCAAAAATAGAGTGGTTCGAATTTGGGGTTGATGTAGCGGACCATAGATGGTGCTACCCTATCCAATTTGGGTGCCAGAACACTCTGAAATGCTCTGGTATAGAACGAAAATTCGGTCCACTTCCGAGTGTGCTTCTTGGAGTGCCGGTAGTGCTTTTTTATAAGCACTGAGGACAATATCTCTACTATAAACTTTTTCAAATGCTAAGAGCATCTCAATGAAGCCGGTGGCCGAATCTGCACTGGTACTGGAGACCAGCAAATTTTGAGGGATTTTATTTACTTTCGGTGGGGCGCTGCTACGTCTGTTAGCAATGCCCACATAAGTTTGGGCTGGGTGAGCCATTTTACTTTAGATTTTTTTCGTTTGCTTAGGTATAATTATAGTTTTATTACTGGTTTTATTTTTTTTACTAGCATATATTTTAGTTTTTTCATTAGTTTAAGGGAACTTACGGCAGCTTCGAAAATTAGCAGGATGGCTACCGCCGCAATTGGCACAAGTGCAGGGCTCTTCGAATGGCTTATTGCAGTCTTTCGTCTTATGTTCTGCTGTGCATTTTACGCAGCGTGTTTTAAGATTGCACACGGTTTGTGAGTGAAAAAAGCCCTGGCAATTGTGACATTGCACCGGCCTTTTTTTTCCCCCGATACATTTCGACGCTGACCTGAGTCCCATAAATTTCGGTCAGGTTGAATATCTCATCGATGTCTCTATCTTGTAATTTGGGAATGGTTAATAAAAATAATGGTATATACTTTTTATTATATACCGAGCCCCTATACAATTGAGTAATGATTACGTTATTATAGCCTTCTTGGTTTATTGCTATTTGAATGCAGTCTATACTAGTATTAGAAGGTAGTCCTCTAAGGACCACTCTTACAGGTTTTTCCTCGTCAAGTAGGAAAGATTTAAACTGAACGTTATATGACAAAGTATTTTTGAACGGTTCTGTAGTCTTGCTGATTTTCGACTTTTATTTTAAGAAAAGACCTTTCATTTCAGAAGTGAATTTGTTTTCTACTATAGTTTGAATTTGAGAAATCATAGTATGCCATGCTGGTGGTGGAATTTTAAAAAAAGGTGGAATACTAGGTTTTTTTACAGTTTTTTAGATTTAGAATTTTCAGAGTTTGTCTCCATATCTGACTCTTCATCGGAATTTTTACTTAGTTTAGCTTTTTTCTCGTTCTTTTGCTTTCGACTGACTGTAAACCAATCCTAATTTTCTTCAGAATCATTAGGCTCCGCCTCCAAAGATCGCTTCGCCTGCGCTTGACCGTGGCTCATATCTGCGTTCACAGATGTCGCCACGTCACCGCTTGGGGAAGTTAGAGATCTCAGTTGGCGGTGCATTATGTTAGTTTACATTACGAAGACGTAATGAATTGGGGTTTAAATAGCAGAGTGCTAAAGTACAGTGGAAAGCGTTATTACTGATTTTGTCAAACCCCCCCAAAATTATATTATGTTAACTATGTTAAATACAGATATTGTTAATTTAAATGTTTAAATTAAATGTAAATACTTTAAACAAAAATAAAGATAACATATTTAAAAATAAATATCTATTTATTAAATTTCAATATATATTCAACAGAAACATATTTAATCTATATCATAATAATACAACAATTAAATCCATTAAAATCTTTAAATCACATAACATTTACCCATAGGATTAATTTACTTATAGAGGAGAATATTAGAAAGAAAAAGACCAGACTCACGACATGATTGCTTTTTATGCATATTAACAGCCACGATCCAGGACATTGATGCAGAGGCATTGATCTATTCCCATGAAGAACTTGCTACTTCATTAAGGGAAGTGCTTCACCACAGGAATGATCTAACAATAAAAATATGCTTGTTTCCATCACTGGCATACTTAAACAGCAGTAAGTCTCTACTTGAGCATCTGACGATTACCAGTTGAAAACAGGGAAAGAGGTTTACATGAACTACGACTTTCACTCTTCCCGATAAACTCTTTAAATCACCTCAAAGGCATTTAAAAATCAAACAACATGGCTCGTCGATTCACATCAGGAGACAATAGCCAGAGCTCTTTATAACATCAAGATAACTCACATTTAAAAAGTCTTTTAACTAGGAAGACGAACTTAAAATCAGGAACTCAGCTGAACTATATCATCTTTAAATGTTTTCCAAACTGACCAGGCAGCCGACAAAACTTTACTCGAAACATTAGAACTGACGAACTACAGCGGCGGGTAGAAAGCGTGAATGAACTGATAAGAACCTGCCCGCTATTCTATTTATATCTTACCGGCAGTCTAAAACGAAACTCTACGCATGACAGTCCATCCTTCTACCAGTTTCCAGAATGTCATATGCTAAACTAAAGATGACAGGGATTGCGATACGATCTACGATCGCGACGCCACCTGTTATTGCTTTCATGAATTACTCAGTTAAACAACTGGGATTAGGTCGGGAATTACGTACGGAAGTTTAATATGTTGCGGGTGTTTATAAAGAACAGACAGGTGATTTTAGAAACAAGTTTCTTTTAAATTTATTAACTATAGAATTATACTTTATGAGAAAATGACTGTTTGAAAAAGGTAAGTTAAATTTATTCAGTTACTTTAATAAAGTTATTTTAAATAAACTATTGAAATGACTTGTATCTTTAAAGAGGTTTTTATAATAGCTATGGTGAGTTAAATAGAAGTAATTAACATATGGAGATAATTAATATAGGTACTTAAGAAATGAATTAATAAAGATATTGAAAAGTATTATAATTATTAATTTGAAAAGTATTATAAATTAGTGCAAGGGTGATAAGAAAAAGGTCCTAATATATCTGACACATTAGTCTTTGGAGGTACATATACCTCCGTAGTAAATAAAG
The DNA here is from genome assembly GCA_964019185.1 of Maratus speculifer. Classification (NCBI taxonomy): domain Eukaryota; kingdom Metazoa; phylum Arthropoda; class Arachnida; order Araneae; family Salticidae; genus Maratus; species Maratus speculifer. The sequence goes on from OZ025301.1 coordinate 249,512,242, forward strand.
AAGAGATGCCAGTGGCATTCTTCAATACCTGCATGAAATGCATGGTAGTGCATTTCTCCTTCTTTAAGGTGGTGATTATCTCCTTATTATCCAGATCCTCGGACCTCAGCAGCTTGTAGAGCCGGCAGTCCAATTCAGAGTTTAGCATGAGTTTTAATCATTTTCTCATGTGCCTCAGATGGAGATAGAGAGCGCAGATCGACACCTGGTACAAATGGATGAAAAATAGGAACTCCAGCATCCCTGTCTTTACTTGCCGTAACGGGAGCGGAAACATTCTGGGAGATCACTCCCTCAGCAATCGGCGTTATCGCCGTCAAATTCAAAGCTTCGTTGCGTAGTCAGCGGAAGGCGGGAAAAACATGACCTTCTCCCTCACTGACTAAAACCTCCTCCTCAGATCAGAAATCTCAGAGAATAATCTTATTGGCTTGTTTTTTCCTTTTATAATGATCTTGTCCCAGGATGCAAGGCATCTCTGTGATCTGGGAAGGGGGGGGGGGGGCGCTTCGAGCAGCTGGGCGACTGGTTCCTTTTGACTTAAGGGCCAGTTGTAGGTTGGACAGAGCTGTAAAGGCTTACCTATGGCTACCCTTTTCCCCTGGGAAAGAACTGGAGCTTTGGAGATAATATCAAGTTTAATCCAACTCGTTTAATTCGAAAAATATGGAAGTTTGTTGGGAATAGATTTCATCATTTTGAGACCTGTGCCTAAAGTAAGGGTAAAAAGGGTCGGTGACCAGGCCCGATGCTTGGCGTTTTACAAAAATTCTTATCTTAATCATGGCCACAAACATAGGAAACAAGATATGCGATGTGGAAACCCCACAACTACTTAATGAGCATATGATAATCTAGCAACATCTGGTTCAGACTTGCAATCATACACCAATCTTAATGTCGAGCAAACCAAATCATAGGCAGATAGAGTTGATGATTTCACTTCTAATCAAAATGCTGATCTATGTACTAAAAGATTCTTTATTATTAAAAGGAAAGAAGGCAGCTTTGACAAGACTTCCCCATTTTTAATTCTAAAATGGGGACCTTGGATGGATATTAATCCAAGGTTTAATAGGTGAACCAAAGAGCATAAAGAAAATTCAATCAGGAGTCTGCTTTTTGAATTTAACAATTGCAAACAAGCCAATAACTTAAAAAAATGTACATATTTTGCGAATATCCCTTTTTCAGTAAGCCCACATAGAACCCTGAATTCTTCTCTTGGTGTGATATCTGAACCCAATCTCTTGCATGTTACTGAAGATGAAATAATAGATTCAAAGAACAAAATGTCATTGCTGCCAGACGAATAAAAATTTATTGCCGAGATGAACAAATACCCATCAATGAAATTCAGACACCTACCAAGCACATAATACTTACTTTTTTTTAACTTGACCTTATATCCCTTATATCCCATTGTTTTAAATGTCAATGCTTTGGACATTCAAAAATATCCTGCCGAGGTAAAAGTCTGATTGTTGCAGTGCAGCAGACTATGAAAGTGCAAACTGTAATGCTCCCGCTCGCTATGTTAATTTAAAAAAGGATCACCGTCATGTTGGAAGTCCAGTGAACAATGGAAAATAGAAAATGAAATACAGACAGTACACACAAAAGAAAATATATCGTACCCTGAAGCAAGAAAAATAGTTGAATCCAAGACACCCAAAGTTGGTGTTTCCTATGCTGCTGTCTTATCTAAAACTGCCCAAAAGACTTATCAAACTTTTTAACTCAAACAAAATCCTTCACTGAAACAAATTGCCAACCAAAACAAAAAAGAGAACAATCATTCCAGAAACTCTAGTTAGATAAATCAATCAACGCAATCTCTCTTCACAATCACTGAATACTGTTCCTCTTAACTCACCCAGGGCCGTAGCTAAGGGGCAGCTCAGCCCCCCCCCTGGAAAAGATTCCAAGGTCACTCAATGGATTTCTGCTCCGAAGATTCAAATGAAATTTTATTCAAAAGTCTAATTTAGCTTGGAGACTCTTTCACAGTTTTGCAGAGTTACTAAATTGTATCTAGAATAAGTAATTCAACACTCCCTCATTCTATTTGTACATATGAAGCTAAAATGATGTTTAGTTTTGCACCAGTTATACACTCAAAGTTTTCATCATCATATACTTTTCTTAGTATAAAATGAAGTTATTACAACAGTTTAATAAGAAACAGAGTACCTGCAATGTGAATAAGCACTAAATTATCTTTCTACGTCAGAGAGAGAGAGAGAGAAAAAAATATGACCCCCCCCCCCTAAAATCTCTCGAGCCCCCCCCTGTTGATCACTTCTAGCTACGGCCCTGAACTTACCACAAAATGCCTTTTCAAAATCACCAAAATCTTTTTTTTTTTTCTAGACCTCTACTCCATAAAAGAAGCCTCAAAATACAACAAAAACAGCATCTTTTAAAACCAAACCAAAGATCTTATGCAGAGGAACCATAAAATTCCTATACTTAAATCCACTATATCACATAATGAAAGTAATTCAAAAAAGAAAAAGAATAAAGCACCTAAGAATAACAATATGAAACAGAAATCTATGAAGGATGCCGATGCCGTATACCTACATCCTGAACCGGATGCAGAATTGGACAATGGAGATAGTAGCATGTCTACTATTTCCGAAGAAAATGACATATACACATTTAACCTTATTCATGACTGTGGAACTGCCGTGGATATCACAATAAACACTAAAAAATCTGTAATATCCTCTTGGACCATCAACCTTTAGGCTTAGCTCTACAGGAAACTCTTCTAAAGCCCAATGAGAAAGAAAAACTTGTGTTTCCCCCAGAATAAAAAAGGGCACTTTTATGTGATTGGAATTTATAAAATTTCTGTTTTGATTATGGTTACTTACAAAACAACTAATATGACTGTTTTGTTAAAATGAGATTTTGTTTTTTAATTTGAAAAAAATTGCATAATAAAACGTGCTAGATCAAAATGAGTTATAATTTCATTTCTTATTAGTCTAATTCAATGTAATAAAAACAGGGGTGTAGTCATCGTAAAAATAACAGAAGATATACGCTCTAAGCAGAGTGTATACATTCGAGACAGAGGGTATACTCTAGATTGTGTATACTATAGCTTTCTTGAGAAACAGAGGGTATATGGTGCTCCTTTAAAAAAATCCAGAAGGTATATGGAGTATACCACCTTATACCCTCCACTACATCCCTGAATAAAAAGCAACATAACTTTGAAATACTTTAAAATCATTTAAAATCAACTACTTTAAAATCATTTTTGAGTTCGTTAGGTGCCACATGACCTCGGCGCAACTTTTAAAGTAGAGGTTGCTCTAGTGTTAACTTATTGTTCCTTTACAAAAAATAATGTTAAGATTAAAATCATGATTTTCTAAATATCATTTTAGGAAGTTTTGTTAAAGAATAAGTCAGGAGTAAATTGTCATATTTCATTATCTCTATGATAAAGTAAACTCTTACATTTTTTTTTTTTTAAGCTTAATTTAATTGGAAATTTCCATGGAAACAAGTTAGTTAATTCCCAGATAAAGTAAAAACACATGTAAAGAATAGAAGAAAAAATAATAAATAGCAATATAAATGTTGTAAAAACAATTGCTGTTATTTTTTTTTTTAATGTCTTTTACATCAGAAATTCACATCTGTATTCAATATCAAACATGCAAAATTGTTTTAAAAAGTCATATAATATTTTTTTTTTTTTTTTTAAATCTTTCACTAAATGAAATAAATTTTAAAACATCTTGTTTCTCTAAATAAAATTAATTTCATTAATACATTTTACCTATGCAAATGCATACAGGGAAGAAAAAAATAAAATTAAGAGAATAATCTTCTTTGTTTTTGCCTAAACCAAAATTTCATGGCTTCATTAAATGATAAAGGGCCGTTACATTTAATATTTATTAGATTGTCTACATTTTTTATTTTTAATCAGTTTAGGTGACTAGTTACAATGAGTTTTACTTGCGAAAATATTCTTTCAACTTTTGCAGTTGACACAGGCAGAGTGCTGGCAGTAGAAAGTAATTTCTTTATATGGGGTAAGTTATTGCCAAACTCTGTTCCAAATTTGAAAGAGTCAAATCAATAGGTATAGAATTGTTAACTCCTTTTGTTCCTCATCATTTTTGTTTTCAGGTAAAAATAACAATTTAAATTTATCCAACTCTGAAAGTAATTCATCAATATCTATATTGTAAAATTCTGCCTGTTCTGGAATTTCACAAGAGCCGTGGAATGTATTTCCATGCAGGAAATCTGAAAGATTTAAAACACTATTAGTGTTATAACTGATAAATTATACAATCTTGTTATATTTTCTATCAGTGTGTTGATAAAATGTTTGGTATTCATCTCAAAATAGTCTTTATCAGCTGTAGTGACAATTCCATTTTCCATCGCTTGTTTTTCCACATTTTTGTAGTAAGCACCTCTAGGCTTTCTTTTTAATTTTTCCAGTGCAGTTACAGTTGCTTCTACTTGGCTTTCAACAGTGGCTAAATAGACTTCCCTTCTTTCAAAAATCAAATTTAGTTTTATGTTATTGACAAGACATCACAAAGAAAATGAATCAAAACAAAAAAATTTTTATGTGTTCATCATTTTTAATAAGCCTTCAACTGCAGGTCCACTAACACCCGGAATAATTCTAGACTGCTTTGTAGCAACATTTTCTAAATCTAGTATAACTGCTTTGAAATTTATTCTGATGGAATTCAAAGCGTTCTCATGCTAGAGCCCCTTGTATATGCTGCTTTTTTAATTGTTGTACCTTTTTACCCTCAGAAAAAATGTTTTGAATTCCTCTGAGACTTGCACATCTTACACAGCTATTCTTATAGTACTTATATAACCATGTTAGCATTTCATCCATTTTGGCAAAATACTGGATGGATTCAAAAGTATCTTTTGTAGCTAGAGCTAATCTGTGGTTGTGGTAGTGTATTAAAATATTTTTTTCTTTTTAATTTAGCTGCAACTCAGTCTTTATTTCCAGTCATGGCACTTGCCCCACCACTGCCAAAGCTATTCATTTTTACGAAGCTGCCACAGTTTGAAATTTCTGTTTCTAAAGCAGGAAATCTTGCATCTGCTTTGCCATCTAAAATTTCGCCATCTTTAATAAATGATGTATTGATTTCACCATCTTTAACGTATCTAGTTGCTATTGTTAGATGTTTTCTGTTATTAATGTCACTTGTTTCATCAATAAACACAGAATATCTAGGACATTAATATCGGATAATATGGCATTATTTTGTTTGTTGTCTTAGCTTCAATAAATTCAGATACTACTTTATGGCTGGTATATGAATCATTTTTTGCTTTCTTCAGAGGCGCTAACACTATTGATTGTAGCTTATTTATGCAAAAATCTTAAAAAGGCTTAAATACTGTTGTATGTGGTATATCATGTTGGATCAAAATGTAAACATTTCATTGCTGCTTCAATAGCTTGGAATGTTTCAGAATATTCTTTCATGTTTTCTTCAGCCACTTCTCATATTTCTCTGTAGTTTAGCTTGTAATGCCTTTTTATGCATTTCATTTTCTAAATGTAATTTAACTTTATCTAGTCTTACTGTTTTTTGTTAAGAATCTGTAACTATTTAATTTTATAATTAATTCCAAACTTAGAAATGTACCGTAAAATGGGGTGAATCGGAACACTTTTCAACTTTGGCGCTAAAAAAAAGCAACTACAGATTTTTTTATAGTTTTATTTTTCGACTAGAAACTTTGGTCTTGGTTTGTTCTTGGAAATTTAAGCACAAACAAAACATTTTTTAAATTTTTTATATGTAATTTTTAACTTTTTATTGGTGTTCCGATTCACCCCGCAAGTAAGGGTGAATCGGAACAAATGTTTTAATCTTTGTTTCGGCTCAGACTTTAATAACATTAATAAAAATAGGTAATAATGATAAGGAGTGAATAGGAACACGTATCTATAAAGAAATAAATCTTTTATTTAATGTACAGTTAAATACAAAATAAAGTAATTACAATAAAAGTCACACCTTATGACTTTATAAATTAATAAACAACTTTAAATGGAGGTTTATTTGAATAGAAGTCATACCTTATGACTTTTAAAAAATTAAAAAAAAACTTTGAATTGATATTTATTTGGATTGATAAAGATAAATTTGATCACTTAAAGTCCTTAACTTTAACACTCTTTCCAGGAGTGACTTTCACTCTGCTTCTTCTTTTCTTTGACTGAGGTGTATCAAATTGTCTCATAGATTTTAACAGTTCTTTGAAAGAGTCATCAATAGACTCTACATGTGTTGAAGCAGAGTTGGTACAACTGCTGTCAGTATCAGAGTTGCTTGGGGCATCAGTATTTGGCAACATGTCAAGCACTTTTTTTCGACACAAAGGATAAATCCTGCATTTTTCAAACCCTGATAGAACACTCTTTTCCTGCAAGGAATCACACAATTTTTTGAGTAATGCAGGAAACTTGTCTTTTGGCACAGAGGATTCCCTCCTTCCAGGTCCTTTTTTCCATTCCTCCAATATTTTGTGCCATGCTATCTTCATTGGTCGAAAGAAAGCGACATCTAAGGGTTGCATAATATGTGTGGAGTTGCCTGGTAGAAATATGAAGCGATTATTGTTTTCCTTACAGATTTTTATAATGTCTACAGATAAGTGGGAGGCCAAATTGTCACCAATTAAAAATTTTGAGCCTGTATGATTCCGAAAATAGGGTATAGCAATTGACTGTACCCAGTCCACAAAGCAAAAGCTGTCAAACCATCCACTCTTCGTCCTGTTGTAATGAGGCTTTCTTGGCCCTCCTTCCCTCCAACTGTCGTAAAGGTGCATCGCCTTATACACAACATATGGTGGCAATATTTTCCCATCAGCAGAAATGGCGAACATCACAGGCATAGACGCTTTAGATGAATTCATCATCCTCTCCGGGTACTTGTAGCCTCGCCTAAAAATGAGTTTCTTCCTTCCCGGATCGTCTCATAAATTCATCTCATCGTAGTTAACGATGTTACTGGGAGGAACACCCTTTAACGCTTTTTCCAGTTCATCAAAATAGCAATTGATTGTATCTGGTGAGACTGCTGCCCTAGATCTCTTTATGTTCTGACACATTCGAGAGGATAGTACTTCTTTATGTCTTTTTAAAAATGATTTAACAAAATCTGGGCCTGGACAGTTGTTCTTGAACTTGCGCACTATTTTTCTTTCTTTCTTTAGATAATCTTTTATCAGTAATCGTAAGGTAAGTGAGTCTATTGGGTATCCCCAATCACTGCATATTTGAATCCAATCTACTATTACATCCTCTTCTTCAGTACTTAGTGCTGTTTCCCCTCCTTTCTTTTTTAATTGTTTCCCCATTTTGAGATGCCTATGCAATGTTGTGGTTGACAGAGAATACTTCTCTGCAACTTTTCTTAATGATTTTCCTTTTTTTAATTTTGCTATTGCCTCTTCCATATCTCTTGGATTGGGAGTTGACTTTTTTCCTTTAGCTATGTAATTTCTTGGCATTTTTAAACTCTTGTGATAACTGAAACAAAGAAAATATTATTACAATGCATATTAATACATATTTTTTGAGATATGGCATGCAAATATTACTGTATGGAAGAATAAATCATGGCAGAAAGTTGTGGGTTGAATGGGAACAAAGATAAAAACGTGTTCAGATTCACCCCGTAAATCTTAAAACTATGTTATTACGAGACATTTTTCACTTTTTCACTATGTAGTTTTAGAAAAGTACAAAATCTTATACAGCATATCGTTTATAGATCTATCTCAAATAAAAAAACATCACTCTTAGGTTTAGAATACCAAAAAGTCTGTAGTTATACACAAAGTTTTGCAGATGTTCAAAAAAAGAGATTTTTATGGATCCGCTTGCAAGTTTTTTTATGTAACCCAATAACGGTGCTAACGTGACAAAACTGAAATTCCCAATTCTTCATAATATTACATTCTTAAAAAAAAATTTGCAACTTAAAATAACTTCACATATATTTATACTGAATTTATTTGTATGACCGGGAAGTTTCGTTCCTATTCACCCCGGTGTTCCTATTCACCCCATTTTACGGTATATAGTAATGTCACATATTTTAAGAGATGGATTTTTCAATATGAATTTGGGCGTATAAAAGAAAAAGGGTAACAGGTAAAGCAAATTTTTTGGGCAGGGAAGGAGGGGATGTTTATACAAGAGTGGTAAGTAATTTTAAATATGGTGCAAAACATTATCTATAGTAACATTTTAATTTCTTTCTCCCCCCCCCCCCCCTTCCTTAATTCCAATTTTATTCCCTTAAAAAGTCAGCAATGTTTTTTCATTTGTCAAATATTGCACTTAAAAACATTTTTTACTTTTAGGGACTGTGCTCATGCTGATGTCTGCAATCGGTTTAGTATAATGTACGGATGGGCCAAAAATGCACAGTCGATGGAACTTCCTCCTGGTATATTTCTTTTTAGAATTTTTATTATTATAATTTACTGGTATTATTGAAATGTTTATCTTTGACTTATTTTATTTGAAAAACTTACTGTTTTTGCAGCAATAACATGCCATAAAGTTACTTTTAACTACTGCTTATAGTGATTACTTATTATCAGAATTTGCTATTTTTAAGAATTGAAGTTTCATAAACAAATACAAAAATCTTTTTCAATCATTGCATTTTTTATTTAGTGAACCTTGTTTTATAATTTATGGTAATCAAGATGTGTTTGAAAAACTGCATTAAAGGAAGTTTAATGGAAATTTCCTCTTGTTAAAAGTTCATATGGGGCAAAATGTAAAATAAAAACCTTTTTGAAAATGGAAGTTCTGAGTGTGAAACAAATCCTAAATATAGAAGTTTTATTTAACAATAGCTCAAACAAAGTTTTGTCTATGGATTATATTATGACCCTTGTCATTAAAAGCAAAAAAATCTTTAAACATAAAAAAAAAAAAAAGTTAAAAGAGGAGGATTTTGATAAACATTGTTCTAATTAACCATATTGCTGTTGAAGGTATGCCTTCAGGAAGATTAAGGTCTTGTAAAGTTTAAAGCAGAAATTGTATGCTGAATCCATTAAGAAATGTTTTTCTGTGTGTTTTAAATGTTATTTAAATATTATTTCACTAAGACTTTTATGATGAACTTTTATGATAAGTTTCAGCTATTGGTATTAACCAATTATTAGAATTAAAAAAAAAAAAAAAAAAAAAAAAAAAAAAGTTAAATATATTTGCAAGTAGAATTTATTGTTCCCCTTATCAGCAACATCAACACTAAAATGTGACCCAGAATCTTTTTTTACTTACATTAAGAAAATTATTTCATAGAAAAATGCAGGGTGTCTATAGAATCTGGAAGGGAATCATGTAAAAATTAAAAGGTTTAATAATCTGGAAGAGTCAGTAAGTTTTGTTAAGAGAGGAAAGAAAAAAAAAAAAAGACATTTGTTTGTGTGTGAATTTATTTGCATTTTCATCTTTACTTAACATTTGTCTATTTTATATACCATATTTTTTCATATAGTATGAGTTTTTAAAATTTAACACAAATTAGGTTGATCAGATGTGCCCATTTTCTATGGATAGCAATTTAAGAACTTATGAAAATTTTAAATGATACATTAGCATAACCTGACTGCAACAATGATTGTTATGTTGTTATAAAAAGCTTCTAAAATAACAAAGAACATTATCTATCTCTAAAATAAAATATATTACATAATGGCAAATTAATATCTTAAGTAAATAAAGAAAAGATTCCTTTAGAATTAAATATAACCCTAAGGGTTATTTAAGATTATAAACTTAAATTTAACTCTCCAAAAAAAAAAAAAAAAAAAAAAAATCAATGACTTTTCTGTCAAAAATTAATGATATTAATTTATACACAAAGCTTCTCATTAGAAATTTTCCTTTGTTCAAAGAAAAATGCCCCCCAGGGATATACCTTCTTCAGGTATTCACGGGCTTCACAACCCTGGGCACCTGAGTGATCTTTCTCTTTTCCTTTTCCTCTCACTCCTCTTGCCTTCCTTTCATCTTTGTTTCACTGTCATTGTGGTTTCCTTTTCGAAGGTGAGGGCAATTCTGTATGAGCCGATATCATCCTGTATATCGACTCATGGAGAATTGTAAACCACCCACGTGTTGGCCGTGTGTGGTGACCCGTGTCCCTGGAAAGGGGGGATCTTGGCAGTTGAGGGAAACCAACACACTGCTTTGGCCTTTGTTTCAGGTAGATGGGAGGTGCATAGTGGTCCCGTATGCACCAATCGGCTGGTCAGCTGACTTTGGTCAGTGGCTTTAGAGATCAAGTGTTCGAGCAAATACTAGTCATCTCGTTAAGGGTGGAGACTGACATAGGTTTGTTTTGTGACTGTATGGGCCCTGGTTAGCACTGGTGCACGAAAGTGCATCCCCTTGTTGGGCTCGGTAGTGGGTGGTGCGGCCGGGATCCGAATTTTATTTTTCTTTAATATGGATGCAAAAACTTTTCCTTCTATTTCTCTCCCTAGTGGAGAGCAACAAAGTGTACAGACTTCCTCCTTCACTCACTTTTTTATCATCAAAGGTACTGATAGCCACTCGGATTGCACCTTTAAAAAAACTTCACCTTTTCTCATTGGTAGAACATTTCAGTCTGTCTTGGGAGATGATCATTCTCTCAAAAAACTACAATCTGGCGATTTGCTAGTTGAGGTTTCTACAGCAAAACAATCTCAACTTCTCTCTGATTGCTCTACAATTGGCACCTTTTCTGTTGCTGTACAAATTCATAAAACTTTAAATACGAGCCATGGTGTAATATCATAACCTGACCTTTTATACTCCACCAAAGATGAACTTCTAGAAAATTTAAAAGACCAAAATATCATTGATGTATGCTGTATCATCATCCGTAGAAATCAGCAGATAATTCCTACTAAACACATCGTTCTAACTTTCAATAGTCCAACATTGCCAACAAGAATTAAAGCTGGGTATCTAAACTGCCCAGTCCGACCATACATACCAAACCCTCTCTGATGTTTTAAATGCCAGCGTTATGGCCAATGTCGTGGAAATGATACCTTTGCACATTGTGCAGAAGTTGGCCACGACAGTAAAACTTGTGAAAAATCTCAATGCTGTGCCAATTGCAAAGGTGATCATACATCATACTCTCACTCCTGTGCTATAAGGACCCGTGAAAAAGAAATTCTTACTCTAAAAATTACTTAGAATTTATCTTACCTCGATGCCCGTCGAGTTATTGAATCCAGAACCCCATCTGTTGGTGTTTCCTATTCAAGTTTACTTCAGCAGCAATTAAAATCCGTAAGACATATAAGCACTCAGACAGAACCATGTAATCTACCCAGTACCCCAAAGAAAAAAACACGAGATTCAGTTGTTCAATTAAATTATCTGCTAGTGCAAAATTAGAATGCTGGTTACCTTCTTCAGAACCTGTTACTATTCTAAAGTCAATTGAATTCCAAACTAAAAATAAGGCAACTATATCCAATAAAAAAAATCCTGATTCTTCTGCTTCTAATCTCCCGAAACCTGTTACTAATCAAAATACTAAGGCAGTTGCGCCTAATAAAAAAGTTACGCCCATTAAAAAAACCGTTGATCATTCTGCTTCTAATAACCAAAAGACATTCTTTTCAGACTGTGAACCCAAATCTAAAGACAAAAGAAAATAAGGCTCTTTGTAATTCTCACCAATGGCAAACTGTAACAAAAAAACAGCGAAAATCGAATCATGATCCATCTGTTGCTTATTTGAAAGATCCCAAAAAGCTAAACAACTACGTGGAAGAGGCTATAGAAGAATCATGAGTCAAGTGAAGATGAAGTGAACATTGTTTATGAGGAATATGTGCCTGACTGATCAGAGAAATATGTGCCGGCCTCTGAGATAATATTCAAATGCATGTACTCCTTTCACAATGGCCATTAATTCTAGTTGAATGGCTGGATACCTTGATTCAGAATCCTTCAGCATTTTGCTAAAATAGTAAATGGGTAAGAGATCGTCACCATTAATATGGCGGAAATTGCAAATGAGCTTGCATCAGTATTCAGGTAAAATTTCTCGTTAAAGTTCGGTTGTATTGAAAACGGCTTTTGAAAAATAATAGATTGGAGCTGTGCAAATGCATGTTGTTGATCAGTATTCCATTGAAAAGGAACCTTTGAAGAGGTTATTTTTACAAGAGGAGCGGAAATTTTAGCAAAAGCTGGAATAAGATGTCTATAATAACCACATAAACAGAGAAATCTTTTTACATGCTTCTTAGATTTAGGCTCAGGAAAGGAATTAATTTTTGTAATATTTGATGCAATTGGATACACTTTATGATGCGCAATTTCAAATCCAAGGTATTTTACATGTGTTTGATGGAAAGAACATTTTTTTTGGATTGAAGGTTAAATTGTGTTTCTGGAATATTTTAAGAATTTTTTCAAGTTTCCTGCATTTGTCGTCGAAATTCTTGCTTCCAATTAAGAAGTTGTCTTGATAGGCGAAAAGACCATCTTCGGCAACTTCTTCCATGACAGAATCAGCCATAAACTGAAAATACTGTGCAGCGGTCTTAAGACCGAAAACAAGTCGTAAATATTTGTAAGTAGCCCAAGGCGTGGCAAGACTTAGTTGATCCTGATATTCTTCTGGTAAGTGAATCTGATGATAAGCACTTGGCATATCCAAAGAAGAAAAAAATGCAAATTCTGTTAGGTTTGATATGAGATTTTGAATACATGGAAGAGGATAACTTAAACTTTCATTTATTGTATTGATTAGACGGATTATTGTATTGATAAGGCTAATCTATAGTTGGTTGGTTGGTTTACTATCAGGAGCTTTCTTCTTTACAAGAATCATGGGACAAGCCCAATTAGTTAAATTTTTTTCTATGATTCCAGCCTCAATAAGATCTTGTATTTGCTTTTTTGCTTCAGCTTGCAAGGCTTGAGGAATCGGAAAGGGAAGACACTTAATAGGACAATTAGATGTAAATTTAAGTTCCGGTTTAACAAGGTCAGAGTGCCCAAGTGTTTTTAACATAATGAAAATGCAGCATAATTTTCTGTTAAACTTTTAGTTTTTGTAGTGGTGGTAAATGGTCAATGTGAAAATGCTCTATGTTAAATTCCGCGAGTCTTTCTTCCAGTATTTCTTTAGAAGGATGAATTACATTAACAGATTCTGAACTTAGTTGATTATTTTTATCTGCCTGAGTTGATGAATCAGGTGGAATTTTAATGTCCTCGACAGGAGAAAAGAATCCAATATGTTGATTCTTCTTTAAATTATAGGTTTAAGGATGAATTTCCAATGTAAATGTAAAATGTGAAGTCTACTTCATTTAAATTGCGATTCGAAGAATTCTGATCTATCTCAAGAACATTATATAGGTATGTATGCATTTTAAACTAATTATGCGTTTCTTTTGGTGAGAAAACAAAATTACCCAATCATGAAGGTTGGATTTTTGACGCTACCTTGATGTATTGTTTGCCACCAGGCTCAATAGAAGCATTTTTGGCTACCAATACTTTAAAATTATATTTACTTATTTTATGCTTCGGTATAGAATTATGAGTATTATTTACAAGTTGACTAGTATTGGATGGGCAAGATAAAATTTCTGTCTGAGGAAGTGAACAATTGTAACATTTTCTCGGAGAATTATTCTAACATACATTTGTGTCTTGAGATTCAGTATTAAGAAATGGAATCGACATATCGCCAATAATACATTTTGTGTAATCTTGGTCAATGTTTACACGAAACGTTCTGAGAAAATCATAGCCCAATATTCCACTGAATGTAGATTTCTGACTCATATTTATAATGTAAAATTGATGTTTGAACATTTTATTCAAAATTTTAAATGAGGATTCAACACAGGATGAGAAATTGACAGAAGAATTAACTGTTGTTATATTCACTTGACGAGATAAATATCTGATTTTCGTAGCTTGTTTAAATTGCTCAAAGACTAATTTGCTGATAATGGATATGGACGAGCCAGTATCTAAAAGAATTTTTATGTCAAAACTTGTAATACTTATAGTAATTAAAGGGAGGACTGGATTAGATTTCAAGATGTTGGCGATCATATGAGTTTGAATATTGCATTGTAGGTGAAAAGGATTCTCAATAGCCTGGGTGGATGCATTTATTGTTGATATGATGGAAGGAGGAGATGTTGCATCCCCGCAACTCCTTTCTACCAGTTTGGGTGTGGCATAGAAAAAGATGGAGCATCCACATTTAATTCTGAAACAATTGTTAGTTCATTATGAGCGGTAGAAGTGCTGGAGCACGGTGTAGGCACATTTTGAGGCGTTGGAAGCGCTAGAAATTGCTGCTCATGCGAAGCTGTGGAATTTTTAGGTACGAAGAAATTTTTGAACGAAGGGCAGAAACGAAAAAATGTCCATGAAGATCACAAAATTGGCAAATGTTTGAAAAGGTTTCACTTGTATGGTTGTTGTACGACCTTTGAAAATTGTGATTGGGTCGTCTTTGGAAAGAGCGGGATCTATTGAATCTCCCTCTAAAATTTTGAGGGTTTCTGAAACTCCTAAAATTTCTAATTTCTCTAACTATTTGAACACTTAAATTTTTGTTTTTAGCAACTTTTTTCGATGATGCATTATCTTCATTAGATGGCTTCTGACTCAAGTGAGCAATTGTTTCTTGAAGTTTATTAATTTGAGTTTTGATATCTTGCAATGGGGGGTAGTCAAAGAAGTCTGACAAATTAATTCGTTATTCACCTCACAATCTTGGAGGAGCTTTGCTTTCTCAACAGCTTCACCATACGTTTGAATATTATTTTGAAGAATATGAACTCTATAGTTACTGGGAGTAATAGATATGAACTTGTTAAATTTAATTGCACTTAATGCATTCATTTCCTTTATAGTGTTATGAGCCTTAGGGGTTAATGAGTCCAACCTATGGGCGAGATTACTAATAGATTCAGTTGGCAAGATCGTCATAGAATTAAACTCTGCAAGAGCCTTGCAAAGATTTTCTTTTTTAAATTGCGCACGAAGAATATTAAACAACTCTGCACTGTTAGTAATAGGTTTGTATTCCAGTGTTTGCATAATAAATGTGCGGGCAGGGCCATCTAATTTGATTTACCAAATGTTAGCGTTTGTTTGTCAGTCCGTTTACTAGCAGAGACATCTTTGACCTGACTAATGAAAAACTCCAATAACTCTGGGTCTCCCAAAAATGAAGAGATTTGAATGTTAAAAAAGTTTGATTGGTGTGAAGACTGATTACTGGAAGAAGATTGTGTACTACTAGTGTCTAGTACTGATTGAGCAGAATTATTAGTAGTATGCATGATTGACAATTTTGTAATAAATGAAAAAAATTTTAATAAATAAAAGTTAATTTTTTTTTATTTTAATGATTTTATTTAAATTTCCTGGGAAAATCAGGGGATGAATTTTAGGTTTTAAAAATCAGGGAAATCTCAAGGGATAATACAAAAAATTTCCCAAACCTGAAAACCTGTCAAAATGACAATATATTCTGGGAAATTGAAGGCAATTGTTACTGTTTGCATGCTTTATTATCAGATGTAATATCAAAATGTCGTTAATTGTTGATAGGGAAAAATTGTACATCCCGGGAAATGCATCAGGGGATTTTTTTCTTGGAAAATGAGTATGAACCCTGTTACATTATTAAATGCATTCTTTAATTTACAGAAAAGTAATTCCTAATGGTATTTCTAAAATTATGTTTTTTATATACAAATATAACTATTATTAAAGAGATTTTAGGCATATTTTTAATCATTTATTCTTTTCTTTGAGTCTTAAACAATCATAGTATACATTATTTTCAGTATATTAATGAAGTTAAATGATAATAATAAAATAATAATTCCCTGTGTGATTTCTCATTTTCATTCCGAGACTTTCACAAAAATTAAAAATAAATTAAATAACAATATTAGTTTTTTAAATCCAATCATTTTGTGTGCTTTATATCATTGCATTGAATTTTTTGTAAACAATAAACATTTTCTTTTTGCTAACATTAACATTAATAATGCAAGTAAAATAAAAACAATAAATCATCTTTTTGCATTGATTTATCAACATTCTTTATTTAAAAAATAATAATAATCTAATGATTATTTTTATTACACTTTTTTGTATGATTCAAATTAATAATAATGAAATAATAATTCAATGTATATTATACATTGATGTTTTTTACCAAAAATTCAATGAAATAAATTTGTGATTACTTCTACAATGAGGATTTTTTGTTACAGATATTTTAAACCTTTTTTAGTGTTTCGTTAGGTAAATATTTTTAAATTTTATTGTATTAATAAAGTATAATTATAAATATCATTAAAGTAGAATTACATAAAATAATGATAGTATTTGTAGATGTATTGTTCAAGATTAACATGTTTACTTCCGATATTTACAATAAAATCATGCAGATAATTATATGTAGTATGTTAAATATGTTTCCAAAATAAAGCATAATTAAAAAATACTAAAAATCTAGCAAAAACTTCACTTACCCTTTATAAGTATCCTAATAATGTTTATAAATATTTTCTTTAAATACGTAATAGTTTTTTTTTAACTTTTTAATTTTACGTTCATTAAATTTATCTAGTTTTTTATCATCCAACACTTTTGTGTAATTTTTTAAACAGGCATTTGAAAATGAATTTATAACTTTAAAAATGTTATCAAATTGATTGTTGCTGCACGATATGCAGGTGTCATCTGTGATCACAAAGTCGCAAATTTTTATATATGTAGATATCAAGTTCATTAAAATATCATGCTGGTTTATGGATTTTAGAAAGTCTAGTTCATACTCCTCAGAAATTATTTTTCGAAATATGCATAAACTATGAATTAAAACCTTGATGACTAGAGATGATGATTTTTTCAAACCTCCTCTGTTTATCATATCTAATATATTCCATAATATCTCTAACATTCATACCAGCAGGTAGGGGTAAATTCTGTTCATCCCCAGTCTCAATCAATAAACTTTCTCCTGCTGAAAAAAATGATTTACAGTTTTCGCATTTTAATTTTAAGGTTTGTACACAATATCCTCCTATGTATGTCAATACCTGAATTTCATCACTTGTCACTGTGGTGTCTGCTTGGAACGTTTTTGCCGTTCAGAGAAACTAATACTAATAATTTCAAAAGGAACATTGACTTGCTTACATTTGCGTTGTTTTGGCCACAAAAGATCCTTGGACATGACAGTCATTATTCACCAACATATGCACAGAAGTAAAATCAAATTAAAGGAAAAATAAAAGAATAATAAAAACGATTACCTGGAGGAACTTGAAAATAGAATTAAACCCACAAATAAAAGGATGCACATAATTTCTTCTTCAAAAGAATTTTATTTTGGTGATAAAATATTTTTTTTTTTTTTTTTAGCCCTGCCTTTAACAGCATCTCTTTTTTAATATATAATTTGATGACAAACACATACTGAGAATGATGAGAACTTAAAATGATGTCCTTGGAGGATGAGGAGTAACATGTCAGCAATAAGGACGTAATTTTTTTATACAACGAAATGGCATAATCACAATAAATGAGGCCATATAATGTGAGAATATTGAATGTCTTGCATTAGCAGGTTCTACCCACTTAGCATTTATATCAATGGTTGTTACATCAGTGACAATGTTATCGCCCTTGTCGTAAACAGAAGTAAAATGGCGCACCTAAAAAAAAAAAAAAATCATCATTATTCGAAGAATTTCCTTCACTTCCACTAGTCCCATTCACAAGGACCCTTTTATTGTCGCAAGCAGAACATATGGAGCCCATCAAATCATTGCAATTTTAAGAATTTCACTTTTAATTTTATATTTATTTTCATTGCAAACACACAATTCATTCCATATTATTCAGGATAACACCCGTCTTCGAAAAAAAACAACTTCGCTGGCCTCGAACACTGCTGACTCTTTGAGAGCAAAACCCGCACACCTGCGTAGATAGGGAGAGGGTTTCCATAATATCATAACTCGCCAATTGGCAGAGTTAGAAAAGGAGCAAGAAATGAGGGATGCCAAACAGGTAAAGAGATGCGGTAGGAAAGTTGAACTTTTAAGATTAAATTTTATAGCAGTTTAAAGATACGACGCCAATAAAGCAGACAAGTATTCACTTGTTTTAAATTACGTATCTGCTGATTTGAATCTGATTGGCAGGAGGAAGAGTCAGAAATAGGAAATGACATAACTTTTAGAATATCGTAGATTGTTCTAGAAATATCTTTTGCTGGAAGTAACGAATTCAAAATCATTTTATCATTTTGAAATAAACAAAAGGTTACGTAAGAAAGAAAAGCTTACAGGGGAAGCTTTAAAAGGCAAGAATTAAAATAAATTTTAGAATGTGAATTTTAATATTAAATGAATAAAGATTAATAAAATACTTGATAAATTAAATTGAATAAAAATATGGCAGTGGTTATGAGTAACCACAATAGTCACTTGTACATCCAAATCAAGCAATATATTTTCAGATTTTGTGATATCAATATCAGGTGTTGATGACTGTAAATTTCATAAATAACTGCCTAATGGATAATTTCCCCCAAACTATTTGAATCCAAACTCAAAATACTTTTCACTCTTAATTTTCTTTCACTCTCCAGAATCTCCTGTACTTATACATGGTAACTGGATTCTGACATTTGACGGTATAATCCAAAGCAAGATTCCAAAGCATCTGTTTTAAATTTTCCTGTTAAAACATATTCAGTTTTATTTGAAAGTAAAAATTCAGCGACTGATTTCATGCATGTTGTTGTGTGAATCTACGCATAAAATGTCTCCTTGCTTAAACAACCACATCTTGGATTTTTCTTTAGATTCTGCCAAACTTTTAACCGATTTGCAAAATGTTCTAAAAATTTTAAACGTTCATCAGATAAAGAAGTGAAAGGATAACTGTTTATATTTCTTTAACGGGGTTATTGATATTATGTCCCACCACTTATTAACAATCTTAAGAAAATGGAATGTATCTTCCCAGACGGAAATTAAGGGTGTATTTGAAAAAATGCTTTTCCACCTTTAACAGCTCGAAATTCTCAGATACAATTTCAGTCATACTTTTGAAAGTAGAAACATGAAACTTGCTGAGAGGATTCTTGAAGGGACATATGAGGTGCCGTGTGATGTCTTTTTACGCTCAATTGATTGGAATTTGAGTTATAAACAATTACCTTATCAGTATGACCCTTTTTTTCATTCCCAGAACTCCCGCTTGGGAAAAATCTGTTCAAAATGCCGTTTTTGATTGCGTTTTTGCAATATTTTTTGCATTTATCAAAGAATCGACAATCACAGCACCTTGTGTACTTTCCATATAAGAGATTTTGAAAGTTTGATGTATTTGAGAGCAATAATGAATTCAAAAATAAATCACAAAATAAGCAGTTTGAATCGAAATACACCCTTAAAATATTATTTGGTCCATATTTTTCTATGGCTGCACTGTTACTTTCATCAAGCACTTTTAGTGCCAAATTGACATTCTGTTGGTCCATGCTTGCAGGATACATAGCTTTATAGCTCAGTTTATGCCCATATTTTATAATTTTGTCCTTTTCAAAGTTATACACTTTCTTTAAGTTCGCACAACTGACACTCATAGTTTCATCAAAATTATCAAATCGGGGCAAATAAAGGTTTTTTTTCAACATTTACCCAGTTCAATTATTTCTGATCGATTTTATTAAATGAACAGAATCAAACATAAGAAATAACCCCTTTTCTTCGTCAACAGGATTTATGACACATGTTTGGCTGGAGTTTTTTTGAAGGAAAAAGTTGAAACCTATTCCAGTTAATTCTATTATTGTCAGACATTAAGCAAAAAACTTTGAAATCTGCTTCATTTAACATAGATAGAGCTTGTTTTGATAACTTATACAAGTCCTTTGCAGTTAAATTGCTTACAGGAACAAGTCAGATTATTTCTTTATATTTTGAAAAAAAAAGATGAAATCATAAATGCTTGCATGGTAGAGGCTTCAGTCAATGAATCTTTAATTATTGCAACACCTGATAATTGATTACCTATATAGCCTATTTCTTTCCTTATGTGGATTTCATCAATCAACAGATTAACTATTTTTTTGTTTGAAGATAATTCTTTTGCCTGTTTCTTGAGGTAATTGGCATTTGAAGGATCTGTTGTTGACTGGTAGAGTGTCAGGAAACCTGTCAGTCTTTTTAAATGTCTAATTGGAAGCATAATTATTAATTGACTTTCAATTAGTGTTCCATAACTTGCCGTCGATTTCATAAACAAGGAAAATGCAAATGTAGTTAAAAAAACTGTATCTTCTACCCTTTTTCATTTTTTCCATATAATTTCATTTGTTCATATATGAATTGTGCCCAATCATATGTATCGTTATTGTTTTATTCTATGAAATTCTTCCAACAACGCAAAGCTTTTTCAAAATTATTCTCTTTTGGCAAAATTTCTTCATTCATATTTTTTATAAATATCACAATATTTGCAAGCCGATTCCAAAGAGATATTTTGAAGTTGTTTATTATAAAAGAAATATTATTTAAGTCAACTTGATTATCACCAAGATAAATATTTATATCCATATTAGAATAGATTTCTAAACTTTTTTCTATGGTAGGAGCTGGTAAAAATTTAACAAATGAGACAAATAATTTTTCATTTTGTTTATGAATAATGATATCACCACTGAAAATTAAATCTCTTAATTAACTATCAATACTCATAAGCAAATCCTTAAAATCTATTATTTTATCATTTTCCACGAAATTATTAAATATTTTTTTCCTTAGATTGTAATTTTTCCATTCTGCTTTGTCGAAATTTAGGTGCTGTTTCTGTTAAATGCATATGCATCATCCTTTAATATAGGCCGTTTCCTCGGAATTCGTATTACATTACCTTCATTATCTGTGAATTTATCTTCTTTTACTATCATATCACTTCTGAAATGCTTCTCGCGAACGACTGACGTTTACTAGGCGTAAAATTATCCTTGCAGATTTTTTTGCACCATTGCTTCTTTCTTCATTTTTCAGGAATTAATATACACTGACATATTCACCAGTTTCAGTGTAATTCAAACAACAATTTGGCACAACACAGCGATCTGGCATATCCACATTAAACAATATATTTTAAATAAAATGCAACAAAATTGGCTTGTGCTTTCACATTCAATTTCTTATAAACACTAACCCAGATAGTAGGAATTCTGAAAAAGAAGGGAAAGAGAAAAAATAGAATCTTCCCTTACTGGACTGCTGGACATTGGACTGGACAGATACATTGCCTCCCCCCTGTGTCTTTTAGGACTTATCATGGCCTTGAGTGTTCTGAGGGTTATGAGTGACCCCACATGCAACAAAGTTGGCATTGAATATTGAAGCTATCGTTTCGTGTAACAAAATTATCCCTCTGATTATAGTGGCTATTCCTTCCTCCGCTGAAATTTCTAAAGTTTCTTCTATTTCTGCCATTGAATTGGTCTTCTCTAAAGTTCTGTTTGACGTTGCCTGTATTTCCACTCTAATTATAATGAAAATGATTAGAATTTCTGAGGAGTATTCTGAATGATATCTGCCTTTTCCACGGCCTCCAAATATGTATTTGTTATTTTCAAGTAGTTTAATGTTAGAAGATAATATTTGTAAAAATTTTACAAATTTAATTTTGTCTAAATTGGCAAGATCTATCTCTTTATACACTCGAAGTGCTATCAAATCTAGCTATGAGCTGCATTTTGTATATTTTCTTCAGGCAAAATTTTAAAATTCTGAAAGTTGTTAATATTTGTCACAAAAGATTGAGTTTTGAAAAAGTTTCTTAATTTATAGAACAGTTCCTCTGCTGTTACGAATTTTTTTTATTTCCTGTACCTAAGTTATTAAAGCTTGTGCTTTGCCAACCAGTTTTCATTTTGTGTACTAAGGGTATATGCTTCCGTCCAATTCTGCGCTTCTGCTAAATCTTTAATTTGATCGATGAAGTAATTTACCTGCATGTTATCAACATCAAAGTTTTGCATATGAATGATGGTATTTTGGATGTGGTTACTGTTATAGTTGGTATTATTTATAATATTTGTTGAAGGATTTAAAGTTAAAGAAAGCTAAGAATTAATTGATGCCTGAAGACTCAAATTTGGCATTCTTCTTGTTGATAATGTATTTTTAAAAGTTTCCCTTTCCTAGTTTTTCAAGCCATCTTATTAAAAAGCAAAAATCAAACCCAAACAACGATAAATCAAATATAAATTTTAAAAAAAATCTCAAAAGTTAAATATGATTCAAATGCAATTACACAAATATTTTTACATAAAAATTATGCATCTGCGAGCTGGTGTTAGGCACCATATGCTACAATGATTGTTACACTATTGTAAAAAAAAAGAAGAAAGCTTCTAAAAAACAAAACAAAATATTATCTATCACTCAAATAAAATATATTACATAATTATGAAGGAAAAATATCTTAAATAAATCAAGAAAAATTCCTTTTGAATTAAATGAATTAAATATAGCACTAAGAGTTATTTAAAATTATAAACTTAAATTTCATTCACAAAAAAAACTTCCAAAAACTAATGATATTAATTTATCACATAAAGATTCACATTAGAAATTTTCCCCTTTTTCAAAGAAAAATGACCCAGATAATATAATTGAAGTCGCACTCTAGATGCACATGGAAAATGTAAGATAATAATCAACATATCTGGATGACTTCTGGTATAGAAGTAAAATATAAGACATATTTAAAAAAATAAAAATAAAATTTGAAAGAAACAAAACTTTATTTTCACCATTACGATGAATTAAAAACATTTAAAAAGGAGGAAGGAAGACTAAATTAAAATATAAAAACATTAAAGAAAAAAATGAAGGATGTTATTTCAAAATTCATTCTTAAGGAATGAGAAGAAAAGGAAAAAATAGCATTTAACCATAATGGAATTTACTTCAATCCTCTTTCAGGCTTAAGGACAGACACAAAACTGACCTAAGAATGCAAAAAAAAAGTTCCCTTCCAAAATGCGAACAGTCACCAAAACTATCCAAATTTGCTGTCTGGCGCATATCCTAAACAAAATCCTGTGCAAAACCTGCACCAACTCTGTACTAAACTCTGTTAAACAGTATCTCGCAACGAAGTTTGAATCGCGCCAAACATGACATCAGCTGCAATATTCTGTGTGCCGTTTCTCTCTGAAGATGAAGTGATAACCACATCTCAAGTCCAATTCAAAATGGCTGGGAAAAACAAGTTTTGTCTTTAAAAAAGATAAAATATGCTGGTGTAAATTAAAGTTTACGCTATCATTAATTTGTATTTGTATCCTTATTTAAAGTATGAAAAAGGATGCTGCAGATCTATATTCTTCTTCAAAGATGAATCCCAATGTTAAAGTTAATTTTTAACTGTTATTTACTTATTTAAAATAAGATTTCATTTTTATCTGACAAAATGGTGCACAATCATTTTTTTTTCTTATTTTCTAATAGACAAAAGAATTTGTTTTTATTTTTTAAATTAAGAAAAAAGACACAACTTATAAAAACAATTTTCTTTGTTTTTCCCAGAGAGAAAAAAAAAATCTAAAGAAATTCAAAAGAACAATCCTAGAAAGGATAAGTAAATATTTTTCAATAAGAATAGCTTTTCATTTTTGGAATTTATATTCTCTGATGCAAATAATTTAAGTTTTTTTAAAACCACTTTGGATTAATTTAAAATTACAATTTATCAAACATAAACCTTTTTTTTTTTCTCTTTTAACATAAAATGATTTTATGAATTGAAGGGCTAAAATTTAACCTATTATCAAGTATTAAATAAATTTAATAGAGAAATAAAGCTTTTATAAATCATTATTGCTAAAACTAAAAAATATTAATTTACTTAAAGATTTATAAAAGGAATGTCATAATTCATTATCACACTGACCAGGTATCCAGTTTAACTCAGTCCCGCAGGGGGGATACCAGGTATTAACGGGCTTCACAACCCCGGGCATCTGAATGATATTTCTCTTTTCCTTTTCCTCTTATTTCTTGTCTTTCTGTCATCTTTGTTTCACTCTCATTGTGGTTTCCTTTTCGGAGGTGAGGGCAATTCTATATGAGCCGATATCATCCTGCATATCGACTCATGCAGAATTGTAAACCACCCACGTGTTGGCCGTGCGTGGCGACCCGTGTCCCTTGAAAGGGGGATCCTGGCAGTTGAGGGAAACCAACACACTGCTTTGGCCTCTGCTTCAGGTAGATGGGAGGGTCATATTGGTCCCGTATGTATCAATTGGCTTGTCAGCTGGCTTTTGTCACTGGCTTTAGGGATCAAGCGAGCGAGCAATTACTAGTCATCTCGTTAAGGGTGGAGACTGACATAGGATTGTCTTGTGACCGTATAGACCCTGATTAGCACTGGTGCACGAATGTGCATCCCCTTGTTGGGCTCGATAGTAGGTGGTGCAGGTGGGGTCCGAATTACTTTTTCACTTATTATGGATAAAAAAACTTCTCTTTCATCTATTTCTCTCCCATGTGGAGAGCAACAAATGTCAAAGAATTCCTCTTTTACTAGATTTTTCATAGTTAAACGCAATGATAGCATGTCTGATAGTTCTTTTAAAAAAACTTCTCCTTTTCTCATAGCTAAAACCTTCCAATCTGCTCTTGGTGATGGCCACACCCTCAAAAAATTATCTGGTGATTTACTGGTAGAAGTTTCTACAGCCAACCAGTCACAATTTCTGTCCAATAGTAATACAATAGCCACCTTCTCTGTCTCTGTTAAAGCACATCAAACTTTAAATTCTTGTTGTGGTGTAATTTCTGAACCAGATCTGTTATTTTCCACAAAAGAAGAACTTCTAACTTAAAGGATCAAAATATCATTGATGTCCGCCGTATCACCATCCGTAGAAATGGGCAAATAATTCCCATTAAACATATAATACGGACTTTCAATAGCCATATTTTACCTACTAGAATTAAAGCCAGCTATTTAAATTGTCCAGTCCGACCTTATATCCCTAATCCTATCCGATGTTTTAAATGCCAGCGTTATGGCCATACCAATACCAATGGCCAATGTCGTGGCAATATTACCTGTGCAGAAGTTGGCCACGACAGTAAAACTTGTGAAAAATCTCAATGCTGTGCAAATTGCAAAGGTGATCATGCATCATACTCTCGCTCCTGTCCTATTTGGACCTGTGAGAAAGAAATCATTACTATCAAAATAACCCAAAAATTTCCTTACCCTGAAGCCCATAAAATTGTCGAATCGAGAACTCCATCTGTCGGCGTTTCTTACTCTAGCTTACTCAAACAACAATTTAAACCTGTAAGACACATTAGTACTCAGACAGAAACCTCTTATCCACCGAACAGTTCACATGAAAATACATCTAGCATTATAAAGAAAAAGAGCCGTGATGCCTACTCTACCGCTGCTACAAGAGTTTTGCCAAAATTAGTGCTTTTGAAACCTTCATCAGAGCCTGTAAAAATTGAATACCTAAAACCATTAAGTCAAGCAAAAAAGTTAACCAAACATGAGACTGAAAAATCCCCTGTTTCATCTGCCTCGGATCTAAAGAAACCTAATACTAGTAAAGCTGTAAAACCAGTTCAAAAAACGAAAGACAATAAGACTATTCGGGGTTCTTTACTGTGGCAAACTGTGAAGACTAAAGAGAGGAAATCATGCCATGGCTCATCTCCTACTAATTTTAAAGATCCGAAACTACTGGATAAGTATGTGGAAGAGGCCATGGAGTCAGCATCTTATGACTCTAGTGAAGATGATGAAAATATTGCTTATGAAGAATATACACCAAACTGATTTTACCCTTTTAATTTCTGTGCTAAGGACAGCAAAATAATTGTAAAAATTTAAAATGTGATAACTGAAATGGTAATTTAATATTCATCATAAAGTGGAAATACTAATTTAAAAGTCAAAATATATCTCTGAGATTTTTATTGTGAAAAAATAATTCTGCAAATAAATGTTATTTTTTGCTAGTCTAAAAACGTTACGGACAACACTATTTTTATAGAAATTTTGCATATAAATTTTTTATCCCTTTTTGCAGAAGAAAAAATTTTCTAGATGGATTTTTCTGACATTTTCTGTTAAGAGTTTGGTTAGTTTCATAACAATGCAAAGAGCAAGTAAACTAACTGAATATGAAAAAGATGCCTTTAAATATTTTGCATTATCAAGAATTAGTTGTATATCTGTTTAAAAAAGATAGGAATATGGGCTAATTATTATTCATCCAATCTAAAAATTTTATATAAAATTTATGCAAACTCTATAACAGTAACACAAATTGAAAAATAATGAATCATAAACTCAAACACCACATACTTTTTTTTCCCCTTTTTTATGAATTTATCTATGTTAAAGTTGCCCATTGTACAGGATTTTAAAACAATATATTATGAGTTTGTTATCAAGAAAGGTTAGGAATTTTTTTTTTTACTTGAATTGTGTAAGAATTCTGTAGTCAAAGATTACAGAACTTTTTAAGATTTTCTGTAGACACTCTGAAACATTAAAATTAGTATTTTATTCAGAAGTGAACATTATACAAAGCAAGGAGTTTTTAAACCAAAGAATTAATTTAACCCTTTAAGCGGCCTAACTGGGTTTTTCCGTCACGTTTTTTTTTTTTTTTTTTTTTTTTTTTTCCCATCACCTATTTTGACAAACCTCATAGGAGAAATACCTCATGGGGCACTTTTTACTTTTTTAAAACATGCAGGATTTTATTTTGAAATATGAATTTTTTATCTCTATTTTTTTCTTATGACTTGGACCTTGTCGATTATGACTTTGAAGTGTTAACGACATTTGGATAGGAACCCTATGCAAATGAGTCTTCTACGGACTTAATTTTACCTTTTATATTATGCTGTAATATTTTTTTAAATTTTTAATTTTTTACTTTATATCTGGATGGGATACCCCATCCAGATATCCTGATCTTGTTTCTTTTGGAACCTGTTTTTTCTGTCTTTGTTTTGGCGCAGCATGTCCCTGAAGGGATTTTGTGCCACTAAACCTTATACAACCAACCAACCAACCGTCACGTTTTTCGTTTCAAAGGCTTAACTTAAAATTTATATTAATGCTATTTTTTTTTCAATTGCATATGATAAATAAATATCTAAGATTGTTGAATAGAAATATCCATTTCAATACTTTCCATAGCTGTTATTTTATGAATTGTTAAACTTGCATGTAAAATTTCTTAGGATGCTTAAAGGGTTAAGTAATCAAAATTGTTCAATATCTATATATATAAATATAAAAGCATAAAAAACTATGCATAGCAATTTAACCACCTTTTGCATGCACAGTAGATCATTATCAGTTGTTGATATTCTTTAAATTTTCAAATCTCACCTGCTTTGTTCTTTAAAATATATATATGTTTAATCATTAATAATGTTTTAATTTACTTATAGTGAATAAAATAGTGCATAGCACATTTATTTCCCCCAGGTCCCCCAATGCATAATTCTATTTTAAGTGTAAAAAGTAAATTTTCACTAATAATTGAGCAGATCAAGCTCTTTTTGCCAAATTATCATAATTCACAAAATGTTAATTTTCCAAAAAAGGAATTAAAATGTTATTTATTGTTCTTAATTATCTTTTTTAATAATTGTATTATGTAAGTGATTTTTCTCTTGTATCTTTCTGTAGATGTAGGATTTTTGATTGGAGGAAATAGCTCAATTCAGTACTTAGTTTTGCAGATCCATTATGCAAAACCTTTATCAGGTAAAAGAAATTTTGTTAACTCCAATTTTAGTACAATAATTTTTTATAATAGAATTAAATTTTAAATTAATTTGTTTAATTTCAGAAGGTGTAACTGATAACAGTGGCTTAAAACTTCATCTCACTACTCAAAGGTAGTTTTTCTTTTCTCTAATTTTGTAAGATTTAAATTTCAATGCAACTTTTTGGTGTTATTCAGTTTTTCAGTTGTTATTATAAGTGGGATGTTGTTTACCTTTGTATGTAGGGAGTTTTTTGTTATTTAAATACATGTTAGTGAAAGATGACTATATCAAAAAATTTACAAAAAAATAAAAATATATATATATATATATATAATTGTGTGACGAGAAAATGAACATGTGAATTAGAAAGGAACCTTTTGAGGACCACATGGAATTTTATTTTTCACCAAAAATTAACATCATTATTCCTAACATTATGCCATGGGTTGGAGTTGTCCTATATTTCCTATATTTACAAAATAACCTTAAAAAATGTCCTACATTGTCCTATATTTCTCTAATTGTCTTATATTTCTCTACTTTCGCATATATTTGGTATTTAATATCCTCAATTGCTATTGCATAATCATATAAAAATCCTAATGTATAATCATGAATAACTACTTAAAATTGTTTGTTTTTGTTCTTGTATTTCCATGCAAGAACAATAACTCAATCCTGCACACGATGCTCATATTTTCAGCCAGTTACTAACAAGAGGGAGGGTGTAACTTAGATTGCTGGATTTTGAAATATACTTTCAAGCCATGGAGATCAAACAAACAATCTCCATAGACAACAATGTTTAATCTCCTTGGCTTTGGTGTCCATTTGTTTCTCTTTTGGCTATGACATCAATAAAGAAATGTTTTTGAATGATTGATGTTTTCACAGGCTTTGCTTGCTGAATTAGTTTTGTATTCAACAAAGTTCTGCGTTTCATTGTGATTATTTAATTTCTGTTATCGTGTATTTAGCTGTAATTCAGTTTTATTTTATTTTAATTCAGAAAAGGCACATTTATTTCATTGCATTGACGCAATGACAGAATGTGACCATAGATTGGCGAAATTCCATGTTGTTTGGATAGACCAGACTGATATTCATGATGTTTGAAGGGTAAAGATGATTACCATGTCTGGTTCCCATCGGCAGCAGCGGTTATTTGAATTGTGTAGCATGCAAAAACAAAGAACTACAAAAATTATTCAGAAAAACAAATCACCTTGTCTCAATTTGGGTTTGTGAGGGGAAAAGCTGGAGTTTGAATATTTATTAAAAGTCAATTGAGTACTTTGA
The DNA here is from genome assembly GCA_964019185.1 of Maratus speculifer. Taxonomy (NCBI): domain Eukaryota; kingdom Metazoa; phylum Arthropoda; class Arachnida; order Araneae; family Salticidae; genus Maratus; species Maratus speculifer. Next base: position 249,541,468 of record OZ025301.1, read on the forward strand.
CTTTAAATTAAGACAAAAATATCTACTGTTGAGAGATTCATATGATAATTCACATGACCCTGATTAATTATTCATTTCTATCATCAGATAGAATACAATATTTATTTTGCAAAATGTTCAGATTCCTTTTTGCTATAAAGTACACAGTTAAATTTGAAGAAAGAATCATATGCCATATTTCATGGCTTTAACCCATATTTTTAAAAGCAAATTAAAGATGATTTCAGGCAAAAATTCCCTTTTTTTCACTCTCATGTATAATTAGACAATAAATGGCCAGAATTTAATAAAATTAGACATTTTTTTTTTAGGTATTAAAATGAGGAAATTGGTGATATCACTGAAAAATATATTGGAAGTGAGCTTTTAGGTCGTGCAACTGCAACAGGCATAGTAAACAGCGCAATGAATGTTATGAAAATCCCTAAAGTGGAGCTAAATTATTTTATTATGTTAGGATCAGATGGTTCTAATGTAAATAAATAAGCTTTTAAAATTTTGGATAGAAAAGTACAATTTATAAGAAAATTAGATTTAGTTTTGGAATCTGCAACTGACACATTACTCACAATGCATTTAGCAAGGGTGTCTATCATAAGTTAGCCTTTCTCAAACATCACAAATTTCCTTGAAAATATACATTATTGGTTTAAAAATTTAAATCTCACCAAGAAGACTAAAAAACAACAATGGAAAAATTCATTTTATATTTGTCTTTTTAATTTTGTTAATTAGTAAAAATTTAAAAACTAACATAGATTATGTGTTTTAAGTATTTTCTAGCAAAATATTTCCATTGACAATCTTTTCTAAATGTCCTATATATGTCCTATATTTTTTACAAAAAATGCCCTATATTTTATGAATTGATCACTTCTACTGCTGTTATGTCGTATCGAAACATGCCCTGCTGTGACCTGGGGAAAACTTTTTTGAAACTTTGTTTTGTTTATAACAAAAAAAGGTGGGATAGATTTTATTTCATATCTTTAAATTAGCCAGCATATGCATTTTGAAAACATCTTCCTAAACTCAGTTTAACTCCCTATTAGAATGTTAATTTTATCTGAAATAATTTAAACTAAAAAAACTATGGTTTCAAACATGAATGTCATTATGAAGATGGATTACTTTTCAAAAATACTTATATAAGAAGTATACATTTTTTTCTTCATTGCAACCTTAAAATGTTTCTGAAATTCAACTAAGAATAGTTTTTAGATGTTTCAAATTGTAATTTCAATTGTAATTTCCCTCAAAAAATTACAGTCTGGGGATTTACTGGTTGAAGTTTCTACAGCCAACCAGTCAAAATTTTTGTCCAATAGTAATACAATAGGCACGTTTTCTGTATCTGTTAAAGCACATCCAACTTTAAATTCTTGTCGTGGTGTAATATCTGAACTAGATCTGTTATTTTCCACAAAAGAACTTCTAACTAACTTAAAGGATCAAAATGTCGTAGATGTCCGCCGTATCACTATCTGTAGAAATGGTCAGATAATTCCTACTAAACATATAATATTAACCTTCAATAGCCATATTTTACCTACTAGAATTAAAGCAGGCTATTTAAATTGTTCAGTCCGACCTTACATTCCTAATCCGATCCGTTGTTTTAAATGCCAGCGTTATGGCCATACTAATACTAATGGCCAATGTCGTGGCACTGTTACCTGTGCACATTGTGCAGAAGTTGGCCACGACAGTAAAACTTGTGAAAAATAGGAACGCTGTGCAAATTGCAAAGGTGACCATACATCATATTCTCGCTCCTGTCCTATTTGGAACCGTGAAAAAGAGATCATTACTATAAAAATAACCCAAAACCTTCCTTACCCTGAAGCCCGTAAAATTGTAGAATCGAGAACCCCATCTGTTGGAAATTTCTTACTCTAGCTTACTTAAGCAACAAACAAAATCTGTAAGACACATTAGTACCCAGACTGAAGCTCCTTTTAAGAACAGTTCTCCTGAAAAAACAACTAGTCCTATAAAGAAAAAGACCCGTGATGCCCACGCTACTGCTGTTACCAGAGTGTTGCCAAAATTAGTGCTTTGGAAACCGTCATCAGAACCTGTGAAAATTGAATATTGGACTAGTCAAGCACAGAAATCAAGCCAATCAAAAAATATAACCAAACCTGAGAATGGAAAAACACCTGATTCATCTGCATCAAATTCCCACAAACCCAAAACTAATCTAACTGTAAAACTTACCCAGAAAACAAAAGAGAATAAAACTATTCGGGGTTCTTCACAGTGGCAAACTGTGAAGAATAAACAGAGAAAATCATGTCATAGCCCATCTACAGCTAATCTCAAATATCCAAGGCAGATGAATCAGTACGTGGAGGAGGCTATGGAGTCGGCATCTTACGACTCGAGTGATGATGATGAAAATGTTACTTTTGAAGAATATAGACCTCAGTGATTTTACCCTTTTAAATTGTTTTTATATATTGTGCTTCTTTTTAGACATTGTTTGATTTTAACTTTGACATTTGGAGACAGATTTTAATCCTAACTTGACTTTCTAATTATGACAAATGCTAGAACAGTCTTTTAATGCTATTTTTACATTTTAACTTTTACATTTTAAGCTGTATTGCGTTTTTTTTTAACTTTTTGTTCTCACCTTGTTCTTGGCGCAGCATGTCCCTAAAGGGACTTTGCGCCATAAAACCTAATCAACCAACCAACCAACCAAGTGAAATCCCAGACTATTGGAGAGTCTGAAGAAGGAAATAAACCCATTATCATATGCACAGAATAGTATTCTTTTACCAACCAGAAAATGGTCAACTAAATATGAGATTTAAAATTTAGACTTTTGGCTAGCTTTATCAGCGAAATACAACTAAGGGCAACACTAGATTCTTTGAAACCTGCTTCACACAATTTCATTCCATCAGAAGGATCTTTTACATATTTTTTTCATTATTATTATTAGGATTTTAAAGTATGTAATTTACTACTAAAATAAATTCAACAGAAAGAAAAACCTTATTCAGAAGACTTAGCATTAAAAAGTTAGCATTAAAAAATGCTTTGTTTGGATTTGATCTTTCATTATAACATTCTATTTGTCTAAAATATAATAAATTTTTCTTTAAAATACCACCCTATCCTTTTTTTTTTTTTTTTTTTTTTTTCGAAATGAGAATTTAAGAAAAACCTTAATACCTCTAGCATCTTGCTTTTTGTTTTTAACATATGCAATATAATGATGTGTTACTTTATATCATCATTTTCTTATGTCACTATTAAGAAAAAAAAATCTGCTATGAATGTATATATTGTTTAATTATATTATAATTTTATTTTTTAACAGGCAACGTTACATAACTGGAATACATTTATTGTTAGTAGATTCTGCACTTATTCCTCCTCATAGACCTAGTAAGTTTAAATTTTCTATCTTTTTTGTTTTAAAATACTTTTAGAAAATTTGATTACATCCCAGAAAAAAAACTAAATTTAAATACAGCATAAGTTTAATTGGTACTACTCTGTTATCCCGTTGACCAATTTTGCCAAATTATACAAATCGCCAAACTAATAGCCAAATTATGCATATTGACATCATTTTTATTTTAAATAATAAAAAAAAACCGAATAATTAGTAGAATATTAATAAAAATACAAAGTCACAATAAAAATCACTCAATGACGTTTTAAACACATGTATCATATTTAATGTCATTGAATTGACATTCACGATCATCCATTATTGGCATTTAATTTTATAATTTGGCGATAGTATTTTGGTCGACGGGTTAACAGAGTAGTACCGTTTTAATTTTTTTTTTTTTATGTATGGAACCAGAGTGATTCTTCGTTTTTTACTAATCTAAGCTTTTAATATTCTTGATTTTATCCTTTAAATGAACATTTTATACTTCATTTTATTGATTTATCATTACTTTGTAGAGTGTACAGATTTTTACTATTTTTATTTTCTTTGTCTGATTGACTGGTTTTATATTTATCTTAACATTGCTTTCATTATATTACTTTAGAGTTTTATTTGTAATCTTATGTTTTCATTTATCATCACTTGACTTTGTTACAGTGTGGTTCTACCTCATGTCATATTTTTACTGTTTTCATTTTTTTACTTTCTTTTCATTCTTTTGTTGCTTTTTTTATTCTATTGTTAGGAATTTTTTTTATCTTTTTAAAATACATTTTTGTATTTTGTTTTCAACTTTGTCTTGGCACAGCATGTCCCTAAAAAGACATTGTGTCATAAAAATTCGACCGTCGTCCTAACCGTTCTGAGTTTTCTGTGGTTTTCTTCGAACCTTGCGTAAATACGGGTTAGGTTTCCTTAGAAAGACACCCCCCACGGAGGGTATCCCACCCATTAGGGCCTATATCCCAAGTGTAGATAATTGGCCGGCATAAACAAAACCAAAACCAAACTGTGTCATAAAAATTCAATCAACCTATCAACCTTTTTATGTATGTTCTCTTTCTTAATATAACTTCATCTTTAGTAAACTCCTGCTACGACATCCGATACAATAATAACTCCCTGTACTACAGCATATAAATTAGTGTTAATCTCCCCTCAATATTAGATATTCTCTAGAACAATAAACTCCTGTAAAACGATTTTTTCTTTTAAAATTTCAGTGTCATTTTCTCCCTTTATAACAATATTTTGGTTTTTGAAAACTTAAAAAAATTTTTTGTCATTCCTCATCTTTGTCATATTTTCGATCTATTTTGTTAACAGAAGATTCACTGTTGATTTTCAACATATGTAAGATTGGTTATTGTTCAGATTTAGATGGTGGAGACTATGTAAAGCCCTTCTTGGAAATGGAAATGGAAGGGGAAAAAACATAACCCTTGAATTCTAATGACTTTGACTTAGACTCCAGACTGGCTAATATATTAATTAGTGTTGTTGTTGGTAAAAATTATGAGGGAACATATAAAAGTATGGCAAAATTTTCTCTATTTTGTTATTAATTCAATTCTTAGAGTTTTGAAATTAAAGGAAACAAAAATGTTTTCCATTTTACTATTTTGTGTCCTACAACCCGAAAAATCCAGCTATCGAAATCTAAAGAATAAAACAAAACAGAAATTTTGCTATTTCAGATCCGTGGAATTAAAAATGACAAATCTTTACAATTTTAATGTTAATTCATGTCCTCCAGAACAGAAAAATTTTGATTGAAGGGGGAGGGGGGAGGAGAATGAAATTTTACAAAGTCTTTACAAATTGAAACTGAAAATTTTACTAATTGGGAAATAATTCGGTATCTAGTGGGAGTTTTTGTTTAAAAACGATCATCTACTGTGTATGCGAAGCAATATATTGAAAATCTTTAACTTGTGTAGCCTGATATAAACCAAAAGTAACTATAGTAATTCCTTTTATGGATTTAAAATTACATATAATTGGTTTAATTTCACTTCAAAGTGTCTAACAAAAAAAGCCGGAGTGAAAGTCGACTTGTTTTTTAGTGAGTCAGACCTTTTAACTCAAAAATGGCCACAACTCACTCTGCAGCCCTGGTTTGTATAAACTTTATTCAATAATTTGAAAAGTCCACTGTTTTGATTTTTGACGAAGCTTCTTGTTAGCTCCATTTTGTAATATCATATTTTTAAGCATTTCATGTTTTTCCTTCAAACATAAATCTTTGCACTTAAGAAACCATTCACTTCTGATACAATCCTAAATGACCATTTGTTGAAGAAACATTTAAAGGGTTGTGAGAGCCAGTTCTTATCAGTATTTTCCCCCAGGGGGATACCTTCTTTAGGTATTCACGGGCTTCACAACCCCGGGGCACCTGAGTGATCTTTCTCCTTTCCTTTTCCTCTTACTCCTTGTCTTCCTTTAATCTTTGTTTCACTCTCATTGTGGTTCCCTTTTCGGAGGTGAGGGCAATTCTGTATGAGCCGATATCATCCTGTATGTCGACTCATAAGGAATTGTAAACCACCCACGTGTTGGCCATGCGTGGCGACCCGTGTCCCTGGAAAGGGGGATCCTGGTAGTTGAGGGAAACCAACACACTGCTTTGGCCTCTGCTTCAGGTAGACGGGAGGTGCATATTGGTCCCGTATGCATCAATCGGCTGGTCAGCTGACTTTGGTCACTGGCTTTAGGGATCAAGCGAGCGAGCAATTACTAGTCATCTCGTTAAGGGTGGAGACTGACATAGGATTGTCTTGTGACCGTATAGACCCTGGTTAGCACTGGTGCACGAATATGCATCCCCTTGTAGGGCTCGGGAGAGGGTGGTGCGGCCGGGGTCCGAATTCCTTTTTAACTTAATACGGATGGAAAAACTTCTCTTTCATCTATTTCTCTCTCATGTGGAGAGCAACAAATGTCTAAGAATTCCTCTTTTACTCGATTCTTCGTAATTAAACGCAATGATAGCCTCTCTGATTGCTCTTTCAAAAAAACTTCACCATTTCTTATTGCTAAAACCTTTCAATTTGTTCTTGGTGATGGCCATTCCCTCAAAAAGTTACAGTCTGGAGATTTACTGGTTGAAGTTTCTACAGCCGACCAGTCACAATTTTTGTCCAATAGTAATACAATAGGCACCTTCTCTGTTTCTGTCAAAGCACATCCAACTTTAAATTCCTGTCGTGGTGTAATATCTGAACCAGATCTGTTATTTTCCACAAAAGAAGAACTTCTAACTAACTTAAAAGATCAAAATATCGTAGATGTCCGCCGTATCACTATCCGTAGAAATGGTCAGATAATTCCCACTAAACATATAATATTAACCTTCAATAGCCATATTTTACCTACTAGAATTAAAGCAGGCTATTTAAATTGCCCAGTCCGACCTTACATACCTAATCCCATCCGTTGTTTTAAATGCCAGCGTTATGGCCATACCAATACTAATGGCCAATGTCGTGGCACTGTTACCTGTGCACATTGTGCAGAAGTTGGCCACGACAGTAAATCTTGTGAAAAACAGGAACGCTGCGCAAATTGCAAAGGTGATCATACTTCATATTCTCGCTCCTGTCCTATTTGGAATCGTGAAAAAGAGATCATTACTATCAAAATAACCCAAAAACTTCCTTACTCTGAAGCCCGTAAAATTGTAGAATCGAGAACCCCATCTGTTGGAGTTTCTTATTCTAGCTTACTTAAGCAACAAACAAAGCCTGTAAGACACATTAGTACCCAGACTGAAGCTCCTTTTAATAACTGTTCTGAAAAAACATCTAGTCCTATAAAGAAAAAGACCCGCGATGCCCACGCTACTGCTGTTACCAGAGTTTTGCCAAAATTAACGCTTTGGAAACCTTCATCAGAGCCTGTAAAAATAGAATATTGGACTAGTCAAGCACAGAAATCAAGCCAATCAAAAAATTTAACCAAACAAGAAACAGGAAAAACTCCTGTTTCATCTGCATCAAACTCCCAGAAACCTGATAATAGTAAAACAGTAAAACTAATACAAAAAACTAAAGAAAATAAGACAATTCGAGGCTCTTCACGGTGGCAAACTGTGAAGAGTAAAGAAAAGAAATCTTGTCATAGTCCATCTGCTACCAATTTGAAAAATCGAAAACAAATGAATCAATATGTGGAAGAGGCTATGGAGTCGGCCTCTTACGACTCGAGTGAAGAGGAAGAAAATATCGTTTACGAAGAATATACGCCTAAGTGATTTTACCTGTTTTAATTGTTTTAATATATTTTTTGTTCATATTTTTGTGCATTGTTTATATCTAAACACTTTAACTAATTTTTTTAACATTTCTTAATGTAGGTTCTGAGGACTGTTTTGATCATACAGTTTTTAACTTGTTAAATGTTCTTTAAGTTGTCTAGTTTACCCTCATTGACTGATTTTAATTATATCATGACATTGCATTCTTTTATTCCTTAATCTTTTCTTTATGTAATATTCACTCATCTTGCTCATTGTTTGTATTTTATCATTTAAACCAACTTCTACAGATTTTAAGTCACTTGGTGTTTTTTATGGTTTTTGTCATCGTTTAATTGGATTTTTATTACACATACCTTTGTTTGATTTTTAATTTTAAATTACATTGTGTTTTCTTTCCGTCTTTGTCTTGGCGCAGCATGTCCCCAAAGGGACCTTGCGCCATAAAACCTCATACAACCAACCAACCAACCTTATCAGTATTCATCTGAGAATCCCGTTCTGCATTTCCTTATTTTTCCTTTCCCATTTATTTTCATGAAAAGAGGGTAAAGAATGTCGCAAAATACAAAATTAAAGGTGCAGTATTGTTGGACGATTGGGGGGGGGGGGGGGTGTTAAGCATTCTTAATCACAAATATTTTTTTTAATGCAAAGCTCCATCTGGCTTTGATTTATTTCATGTGTATATGAAATTTTGATTTTTTAAAAGTGGTAGTATTCATTTTACTAAGTAGTAATTTTACAGTTTCACATTTCAAATCTGTAATTTTAAATTTTATTTTAAAATGTAGCTTTTTTATTAATCAGTAATTTTAATAAAGACTGGTACGTTATATACATTTTTATATAGAAGCCATTTATTTATCTGTTATCAGAACATTTTTTTTAAAGTGATGTGTGAAATAACAATACATATATTTCTTGTGTGAACAGTATATTTTTTCCTCATTTGTTTTTCATTAATGAGATATGTATGTGCGTATGTTATGACTGGATAAAATATAAATCTCTTTATTTTAATTAAAAATTTTTAACTTTTCCTAACTTTTAATTTAATCTGTAAAGCTAATTTAACCACTATGAAAATCTTTGACATTGATTAGCATTTACATAAATTACTCAAGGATGAGCTTCTTCAGACTTTAGTCTGAATTTCAGACTTCTCTTCAATTTTTAAAGAAATTTTACCAATTAAATTTTTGGGAAATTTTTATATATTTTCCTTAGTTTTTTCTGAATTCCTTTTAATGTTTTCCGTAGTATTACTAATTTGTCTTTTAAATTGCACTTTAATTTTAATTTTTACTTGCCCATCATACGTAGTATAGGGTAAGTCTTGCAATCGTTTTGAAAATCGAAAAATTTTTTTTGACGGATTTACACGTTTTAGATAGTGGAGATTCCGAAAAACATTTTTAGAAAAAAAAATTTGCCGTCCGTCTGTCTGTCTGTCTGTAAATGCTCTATCTCCCGAACAAATTGAGATAGAGACTTGAAATTTTGTATGTAGTTAGTATGTAAGAATGGGACGAACCCTATTTAATATCAGCAACCTCGATTATCCGGAACTATTTTTTTCGCACTCTTGAAAAATTTGTTCTGATGAAAGGTATATAAAATTTTCGAATTTTTTTGTTCTAAGGAATGGACGTAAAAGGCAATAAAATAACACACATTTTGCATATAGAACGAAGTCGATCGGATTATTAGTTGCCGAGATATTTGTAATCTTGTTTTCCACATTCTTCGATTTTTCATGACCCTGTATTTCATTCAAATTTCAATTCAGAAGTATATTTTAATTGGAAATGAGACGCTTAATCCGACGCAGGTAATTGTTAGTTAATAGAATTATTATTTTTGGAGTTATAAGGATGTTTCTTTTACGCAGTTCGGTACTACTTGAGTAGTTGGTGTTTTATATAATTTGTCGAAATTGGTACATCAGCAGTTCTTTAATATAGCATTACTATGTATATTAACAATATTTAAATTTTGTTTATGAATTGCAATGCATTGTATAAATAGTTTCACATGTTTTATTTTCATATACATATCCATGATGGGTAAGTATTACGGTGGCCCCCAACGACTAGTTTGTTTTTCCTTAAATCTTCATTCATAGTGGTTGGCTTGCTTCTCCTTTTAACAATCAATTATGATAAATTTAATTCCTTAAAAACTTATTTTTGTTTTATAAAAAAAGAGTAGGAACTTTGTTCTATGTGGTTGCAATTATTTTGATTTGCTATTTCAAGAAAACTATCTACTATTTTTAAATTACAATTAAAAAATATTCATGTCAGTGGTTTTATTAATGTTCTGTATCTTGGTAAAATAGACTTTTCACTGCAGTAAGTAAATAATTTCTGCCTAATTTTTTTTAACAGTTTCTTTTTAATTTGCTTAAAGCTAAATTGTATGTAATATATAAATTTTAATAGTGGTTATAATATTCATTCCGCTTGAAATTCATAAGTATTATTGGTCAAATGTCGTTCGCACAGTTTTCAGATTTTTTACTTTTTTGTCAATCTCATCCCTGATTACTTAAAATCATAAAAAATCTCATAACATGGATAAGGTTCATAAAATCAAATTAGAGTTAAAATAAACATAAAATTATTCTTAAAACCCATAAATAGCAATAAATTTTTCCAAGTTATCATATAAATCAAATCAATTTAAGTCATTATAATAATTGATAAATTCAAATTAATGTTAAAATAAAATATTTGATTGAAACTGAACATACAAAAAAATGACTCATCCCAGAATTTTAATCCAATATAATGGCATTTTAGAACCACGGTTTATGTTCTATATACAGTCGAGTCTCTCTAACGAAACTCCATACATCGAATTTCTCTGTATAACGAATTTTTAGCAGGAACGGTCCCCTTTTTTCATGATTACATTAAAAACAGTCTCTATATAGCGAAATATCTATCTCCATTTAACGAATTTTTTCATAAAATGTTCTTTATTCAGTTTTAAAAAAGCTTCAAAATCACTTGGAATCAAATTTTCATCACTTATTTTTGATTTATCGTTCAAGGCTGAGTTTTTTATATTGCTTCTCTAACTTAAATCTCCTTGATCTTCAAGTCCAATGAATTCATTCCACCAGCCCTCCTCCCACACATATTTTAACATCCTTCAAGAAACAGTGTCAGTTTAAATGTTACACATATAAAACCTGGATCAATGTGATAATTGAAGTCAGTGTTGTGATCTCAGAGGGTGGCTTGGGGGAACATTCACTCCCGGAGCAATGAGATCGCCCCCAAAATTTGAGATGTTGTGTTTTCAATGGCAAAAAAATTAACGTACGTTTTTCTTGTGTGAATTTTATTAAGCTTTTAAATAAATGTCTATTCTCTTTTTTGAAACTGTTCAAATAATTAAGAAATAGGATATTACATTAATATTCATAGTTAAACACTTCAAATTTTTCAAAAAATAATACTTGCTCAAAATTTGCACATTAAACAGAAATTTTAACGGCTTTCTCTATTCAATGAATTTCTCTATATAACGAATTTTTTACTGGAACAATGGATTTCGTTATATAGAGACTCGACTGTACTTATGTATTTTATTATTTTCTATAATATCATTTATTTTTCAAATTATTAGATCCAAGTTCTGTAATTTTCTTTCTTAAACTCTGTTTGTGTGGCCATTTTAAAATTAAATGTTACTATACAATAGCTACATCTAATATTATAAATGTAGTTTTTATAGATAAATTGTGGTAATGAAATATTTATTTTTTCTTACTCAGCCAATCTTTAACTTTATTTTTATGCCGATAATATAAGGGAAAGGGAGCACACATCACAACAACGCCCATTTTGCCTAATTAATATTGGATGATATCTAATTAAAAGATTTGGGAAAAAATCTTTTAAAAATTGACAGTAATTGACTTATGAAAAGTATTGATAATTTTTAAAAGATTTTATCTGACATTAATGCTGTAAAATGAGTGCTGTTCACATGTGCTCTTTTTTTCTCTACACTATTAATAATATCCAATGCTTTTACATATTTTTCCTCTGTTAGAATTTTATGTGGATGCCAACTGCAAGTATATGGAAACCTATCCTATTCATATTTTTGCCTATCGTGTTCATACCCATAAGCTTGGAGTTGTTGTGACTGGCTATTCATACAACACCTTAAACAACAATTGGACCTTTCTAGCTAAAGGAAATCCTCAGTGGCCTCAGGTATAATGATAAAAAGAGAATCTTGTTTCATTTTTATTTTGGATATTACATATTTATTTTTCACCTGCTTTTTGCTGTATTAGTGTTTTAGAAATAGTATATAGTAAATCATTCCTTATATTTTTTCAGAAACAAATTACAAATTTTATGTAAATATTAATTATGGTTATTTGTTCTAAAAACAATTTAGAAAATTTGAAACGATCGTTTAAATATTTTTTTTCTTCCATTACAGTATATACTTTTTTAATTGAACAAAAATTTATTGTTATTTGATTCAACAAAATTTGTTACAATAATGTGTCTTTTATGGCAATATAAAAGTACATTTTTAAACTTTGTGTGGCCATACCTTAAAAAAAAAAAAATTGAACAAAAATTCACTAGTTTGCTCTTTTAGTGATTGAGTAAAACAAAATTTATATGATTTACTTAATGAGATTTTGTGGTACTTTTGGATTGTAAATGCTCCCATAGTATTGAGTATGCAAGATTAGCTACAATTTTACCAAAATCATCGCAAAGCTTATTATATATGCATCATATGTACTCTAAATGCTCATATATATGCCATATATACATGTCGCATAGATATGTCATACATAACTATAGTTGCCACATGTGTCATAAAATGTTATATCATATACCGGATGTCCTGAAAAGGACTGAACGATTTTTTAAATCAATAACTTGCAAATTTTTACAGATATTTAAAAAATTCTTGCACGAGAGTCATCTAGAAGGTCAAAAGTTTTTTTCCTGCGATTCTGGATTTTAGTTCAAATTACAACCGATAGATGGCGCTGAGAGCACTAGGTGCTGTGCTGAGATGGATATTGACGTCACTTGGTACTGAATCAAAATAAGGAGGTTAAGACTGTGGAGTGTGTCTCGTTTGACAATGCAATCTTGCTCTTATGGCCCGATTTTGAACTTTTGTTTGTTTTTATTGAACAACATATGTTTGACCTGTGTACTCGGCATGAAGCCCGATTTTGGACTCTGTCGGTATGATTTCAATGAAATGTGTTGTTGTCATGGAAATAATAAATCCTTTTATATAATAGCAGCGATTGAAACTGGGCATGAATTTAACGAGCAGCATACGAGTTTTGCAGACGATTTTACATTTAAGAAAGCTGTATTTTTTCGTATTAAATTACTTTTATCATCTAATTTAAAGAATATTTTGTGCATCATATTTTTTAAAAAAAGTGAAACGATTTAGATTTTTTTGTTGTTGTTGTTAAAAATTAATAAATTTTTCTATTTTAAATTTTTTTTTATATTCTAAGAAATGCTAGTTCTTTTAAAGAAGTTCTTTAGTAGAGTTTTATGTATGTTGTAAAAAAATTGCAGAAATGGTTTATTCTTTAGAACAAAGAATATTTATAGTATAAACATTGAAAACTTGGTGCTATAGCTGTTGACCTCTTTTGAAAAAATGCCTAAATACAAAATTTATTACGATTATATATATTAAATTCATGGTAATAGGGAAATAATACTACCTCCATCTTAAATGAGGCATAATCATTATGACCTAAAATCATCACCTATCATTGGATATCATTGAATTAGTCATGCATGATAGGTTTTAATAAAATGAAGAAAACATTTATTAATATCCTTTTAAGCTTTGATTCGCTTTTCATAAAACTTTAAATGAGTAACAAAAATTCTGCAACGAGTATATATATTATAATTCAAAGCATTCTGTTGGGTAGTTTTTGCGCTATTATGTGTAGACAGATAAAAGAACATTCCAGATGACGAATATAGGTGCTACATATATAATTATCCTCAAAGAACATAATGTAATGGAATAGTTTTGAGTGTCTTTGTAAATGAATCATGAATTATGCATTGTTTGTTTACAATACCCAACGTGGCATAATAAATCTCATTAACATATATCACTTACAGACCATTTCAATTATTTTAACGCAGGTTAGAGTTTGGAAAGACCTACAAGCAGACGACTAACTAAATAGAAATCATAAATACTTTCAACTATGCTGGAAAGCGTTAAAAACACATGTTAAGTTTGACATTTAGCAATTTATTTAAATACACGGAAGCATATTTAAACTCTTTTCTATAGCCCTGTAGTTTACCTACTATCTTTAAATACACGCCATTATTTAGCTAAAATCTATTTAAAACCGAAACATGCTTTAAACTAATAAAATCACACTTCCAGAGATTATCATCCAGAGCCGGCTATTAATCCAATATTTGAGTGCCTCTGTATATCATTTCATTTCTATTCTTTAAACATATCGTAATATACTTAAAGTTGTTCACCGTAAAAAATGCATAACTCATATACAAACCATCTTTAATATATTTACTTACACACTTAGTAAGGAGTGCGAATTCTTTTGTGTAGCCCTGTATATGATTTTCACCAATTATATAAACAGCGTAATATGTAAAAATCTAGTGAAATTTAAACGAAATCATATCAATTTCAAAATTCTTAAACAAAATCATATCAAGCAATTATCGTTAGCTTACAGCATTTTTGATGCAACATAGTTTCCGAAATATTTTGTGTGTCCTTGTAAATACTGCGTATTTTCTATTACACAGTAAGTAACTCGTAGTAAACCTAAGCAACTTATAACAATTTTATTATATGTGTAACAAAATTAAAATGTGCCACAAAGTATGTTCCTTTCTACGCCGTTATGTTACATAATTATTTTGTGTGGCCCTGTAAATGGATAATAACTATTCTTTGTACAGCATATTCAACATCATTTGTATTTTAATTCATAAATGCATATTACAGTAAAACCCCGATCTATCGTTCCCGCATCCATTGTTTTCCCGCATTGATCGTTTTATTTTTACGATCCCTGCACAAATTATACTTAAATAATGTTAACAAAACCCGCATTCATCGTTCTTTAAAAAGTCGTTTTCCCGCATTCATCGTTGTAAAATTTTTCTCGTCACCGAAATGAAATTGAAAGTCATGCAAATTCCTATGAAACACAAATTGGAATTACTTTTTTTTTTATCCTAAAATAAGTCATTTGAGTTGTTTGTGTTGATAATGGCGACAATAATGCGGATGAAGAGTGGTTGTATAGAGCAGAGGATGCGATTATGTTTCCACTCATCAAGATTTTGCGACATGTGGTGTCCTAAACTTAGGAGAAATGTTTGATAATGAAAAAAATCAAAATAATTGCGAAGAAGCAGAGGATAACCTCATGCCGATGAAGCTGAACCATCTCTAACTCTGTCTGATGCAATTACGACTTTTGAAACTGTATGAACTTTTATATGCACATATGAAATTACAGAAAATGACCAGAAAAGAGTTTTATATCTTGGAAATTTATTTTTTGACTTAAAAAAAGAAAAAATGAACAGAAAACCAAAAATATATATTGATTTTTTAAAATAAATATCAATTTTCTGTAACTTCGATTGATTTATTTTACAGTTTAGTAAGCAACAAATTAATATTTATTAGTACACTAGCTGTTGCCCGCGACTTCGTCCGCGTGGAATTTTGATTGTCCTAAGCTTTCTCTTCTCTTTTGTTGGTTAAAAATTGCTTTATGATATTCTGAATTTAGAACTTTTGGGAAACTACCTAAATTGGCAGGGCTTGAAGTATATTGAGTTTTATATTGAGTAAGTATACTTTTGCAACTTTTTTCACCTTTTTCATGGCTGGAAGAGCTCTTCATAGAGATAAAACTTACATCTAAAAACCGTTATTAGTTTTCCACTTGTTTATGATATATGCATAAAGTAAAAATGTTTTTTTTTTAGTTTTTTTAATTACTTGTTTGAATGTAGCAAATTAAAAAAAAAGTTAAATAATGGAGATACTTTAAAGAATTTCTTTATAAACGACATTAACCGTTTTACCGCCTTGTGCTAGAATAAAAAGGTTGTCTGGGCTGCTTACTCGTGAGCAAGCCACATACAGTTGACCATGGGAAAAACAATCAGATCTTAAGTCGACACCAGCAGTCCTGAGAGTCTGACCTTGGGATTTGTTTATAGTCATGGCGAAGCAAACGGCTACTGGAAACTGTGTGCGCTTAAATTCAAATGGAAAGTTATTAGGGATGAGTGGGATTCGTGGAATAAATACAGTTTCCCCTGAGCCACATCCAGTAAGAATCTGAGCTTGGATTAAATTTCTTTGTAGAGCAGTTACTTTTAGTCGTGTACCATTGCATAATTTTGGAGGAGTAAGGTTACGCAGCAGCATTATTGGTACACCTATTTTAAGCACAATTATGTGCGCAGGAAGACCACTTGCAGAAAGCGAACTCGGAAACTCAACAGGATAATGTGTAGCATCGTCGTGGTTGAGAACGCTATTATAAGACGTATAAACGACGTCATCCCCAATCACTTCAGATAAAATTTTTTGATTTATTGCAGCAGCTTGGTCATTTCTGGGAGTGAGTATCGCACGTTCACATAACCAAGAATTTTCCTGATATGTTATGTGTGATAGGTCACCGAATACAGAATTTATAAGTTCATCTTCTGAAGAAACTATTCGGCAAACTGTTTCTGGAAGCGTCACCTTACCATGTTCTTCAGAAAGAGTACCTTCTCCAAGTTTCAAAAGAATGTCTGAGAATTCTTGGGCATGTAAATTACCACCTAGTTGTGCTCGCATATTGATTGTCAATTGCAGCTTTTTCATTAGAGGCCAGAAGTGGGAACGCTTTAATGAAGCTCTAATTTCATCGGCTCTAGTTCCTCGACTTATAACTGGGAGTGTTTGCCTGAAATCACCAGAAAAAAGCAGTGTGACGTTGCCCATTGGCCTTTCATCTCGCCGAATATCACGTAGTGTTCTGTCCACAGCTTCGACGGCTTTTTTATTTGCCATTGTACACTCATCCCAAACGATCAGACAGCAGTCTTGTAACACTTTCGCCTTATCACAGTTCCTTGTGATAGAGCATGTTGGTGACTCATTACTGTCTAAATCGATTGGGATTTTAAACATCGTGTGGGCCGTCTTTCCGCCAGGAAGTAATGTGGCTGCGATTCCCGAGGAAGCCACTGCTAGTGCAATCTTACCTTGCCGCCTAATCTCAGCCAGTATTGCTGTTATCAAAAAAGTCTTTCCCGTTCCACCTGGAGCGTCCAAGAAAAATAAATTCCCTTCATTATTATTTACGCTTTGGATGACTACATCGAATATATTTCTTTGTTCTACAGTAAAACAACCAATCTGATCATTTACAGTGGTGGTTAACGCAGCAATATTGTAGTTCGTCTCGGAATTATATTCACGATTTACCCGTGGTTGATTGGGTAGAGTTTGAGGATTAGGCAGGCCGTAGTCGGTCAAGGAATTACCCCCAATCGAAAATACTATGTCTTGTATACATAAAAGTGAACTATTTATAACTCTATCGTCAGTTGGATCTATTTGCTGGTCTGAATTGCGTTGAAGCAAGCGTAGAAAGTCCTCGGATAATTGTGTCTTATATTTTTGCCACAGCGCTAGAGCATCCGATAGACCACAGAACACTAACATCACTGCAAACAAATGACGTAAACGTTTGGGACTATCACTGACACAGGCTTCTTCGAGGGTGTTATCCCAGTGTTGATCTCCTTCAAGAAGATTAAGTGCCCGGCAAGCCGCTTGAAATGTTGCGTATTGGACGCCATTAACTGTTTTTAAATAGGCAAAAGAAGTTGGCCCCCGAACTGTATGCAACAACATGCGTAAATAATAGCATTCGCTATTGTTAGGATGAACAGTATATACTCGCCCTAGTGCAGCATCTCTATAAACTCCTGGAAATCCTTCCACCGGTTGACCGCGTCTTCGTCGATTAAAAACACTTCTTTGCATGTCAAAAGTGTAATAGGACGGTTCTTCATCGTAGGTTAGCGTTTCAGCAAAATCATCTTCTTGACAAAGCTTAAAAAATGCCAAAAGTTTAGTTTGCCGAGGATTTTCTACACGTTCTCTTACATTTTCAGGATCAAAATACACTCGCTGGCCGTTTTCTAAATGAACATCCAAGTGTATGACCGTGGGATGACGTTCGTGGATAGAAAATCCTAATATTCGCCATATAGCTTCAGAAGTACTTATGTAGCATCCAGTTTGGTATCTGGTGACTTCATCTCGGTCGGTTCCCTGTAGAGCAAATGTCGCTTGGTCACTCCCTTTGTTAACATATTTACAAATGTATTTTATTGCCGATACACTATTACACACTTCGACATTTATATGTGCACCAAAGGTTTTGGAAAGTAAGGGCGAATAAGGAACAACCCACATATTACTAATTATTATTTCTTGTCCTTGTACTCTACTTTGTGCAGTGAACCCTCCAAGCTCTGGGGAACGACGTCGGTACAGCGGATATCCGTTCTCGCCTGTTACTGTGTGCTCTGTCAGCGCACGGGGATACCTTTTCGTGCAACGTCCATCTTTCATGCAGGGAGAATTTCTATTTATGGTACCACAGGGGCCATGCACCATATGCGTTTTGACAACTTCATAAAGTACTGGATCTTCTTTGGGATTCGGGAATTCAGCGCTTATCAACGTGTCTACATCGTTGGGACGAATTTTTTCCTGCAGCCATAGAAGGATATGTGCGTGCGGAAGGCCGCGCTTTTGCCATTCGACACTGTACATGAAGCATAATGAAGAACCAAAAACATTCTCTTTAGTCAGTTAGTCCATCAACAATTTTAATTTCAAGTGAAAGACTCTTGCGACTACATCGTGCCGATCATAAGAGGCCTGACCTGCCAAAAGTTCTTGTTTTATTTCATCCCATTTTGGATTCGTAGTAAATGTAATGAAAAGATCCGGCCGTCCATACTTTCGTACATAACAAAAAGCATCTTGCGTACGCTCGTGCATATAACGTGGCCCGCCGGTAAAGCTGGATGGAAGAATCACCAAACGACCGAGATTTTCTGAATCTGCATCTTGCTGCAAGGCATCTCGTAAATGCACATATTCTTCTGCTCGTAAGTGTCTTTGATTGGTGCGTATGTACACCAAGCGTTCTGTTTCAATTTTGGCATACATATCTACAATGAACTGATTGAATAAACCGCGAAATCTTTGCAAGTAAATAAAATTGTTGCGTCTTATTTGCAGAAGATATGCATAAAATTGTTGTGCTGATACTGTTTTATTTAAATTAGGCTGTCTTGTAATGGGGTTGATTTGATTTAAGCCAAAATGGTACCCATCTTCACCACGGCAGAATATTAATGGATATTGCAAAGTGTCGTAAGCCCGATGCGTTTCGCAGATACGTTGCAATCGGTCATCTCGAGTTCGCAAGACTATATCACGACGCTCACATTCCTGATCTAACAATACCACTGCAACTTCGTTTGCTACAGGAGCATTGTATCTGCCACGGTGTTCAGCTGCGGGTCTTTTATCTGCGTAAATGACAAATTTGTATTCATTGTTTTGTTGTGGAGGAAATGACTCTAATGATGTTTTGAAACTTTGAATATAGGGATTTACTTCGTGCAGCATATTTTGAAGAATCCTTATAAGATTACCATTCAGTTGAGGAAAGTTTTGGTTTCTTATATTTGCCTGTTCTTGATAATCAGAAACAAAATAAATTTGTAGAAACTTCGGCTCGTTTTCGGGTAACAGAGACCCTATTAGGTGATACACTTGACCCTGAATTTTAAAAGTAGGCATGAAATATCCTTCCGTTACCTGATTAGCACCAAAAGACGTCATTTGAAAGGCACTATTATATTGTCGAATATTTTCCAAAAAGTGATGTGATTGTGGATGATCCCCATCCAACAATGCTTTTAAAATCTCGGGAATGTTATTAAAAATAGAAATATGCACCTTTCCGTTTGAGCAACACATTCCACTTGTCTCTTTTGGCCACTTCATAGCATCGCAAAACTGACACTGAACTACCATTCCCCCGATGGAAGAAAATGAGGCATAATCTATCATGTGTGTATAAACGAAAGCACTCTTTTCTTTATTTATCCAAGAAAGGATTTCATGTCCCATTACTGTTTCTTCGGGATCATCAGAATCTTCAGAAGAAACTGACATCCTGCTCAGTGCGTGTCGCAGTCTATCAGCATGTAAGCGGTCCTCACGTTGTTCTTCTGTCTCTGCACGCCGTAAAGCATCTACTCTCTCCCTTTCCATTTCTAGTGAAGTGTTATGAGTTTCACGCAAGCGTTCATAATTTTCTCTAGCTACTTCTAATCGTCGTTGATGTTGGTCATCGCTTTCTAAAGCTCGAGTAATACTGTGTCGTTCTCGATCATTACTTAAGCGGTCAACATACTGAGTAAATGTTTCCGAAGTGCGAGACAGTTCGTGGCGGTCCCTGTCGGATGTCAATCGAGATTCTCGTTCCGAAAAGGATTCTGAGGTGCGAGATATTGTATGGCGCTCACGATCAGCAGTCAAACGAAGTTCCCGTTCTGTGAACGTCTCTGATGCGCGCGATACTGTATGGCGCTCACGATCAGCAGTCAAACGAAGTTCCCGTTCTGTGAAAGTCTCTGATGCGCGCGATACTGAATGGCGCTCACGATCAGCAGTCAAACGAAGTTCCCGTTCTGTGAACATCTCTGATGCGCGAGATAACCTATGGCGCTCACGATCAGCACTTAATCTATATTCTGTTTGAGTGTAGGTTTCTGAGACGCGAGACAATCTATGGCGTTCAGAATCAGCCGTCAATCGAGAATCCCTTTCAACAGGTGTTTCTGACGCGCGATGCAATGACATACGTTCACGACTTGCCCTAAGTCGTTCTTGCCTCTCTTCATTAGACTCTTGAGATCTAGTCATTCTCATTCTTTTCGATGCTCTGGTGTAGGTAGATAGATTAGACCTTTTTCGGGTCATTTTCTAAGTATTGTATTATTAACAAAATAAAAATTTCGAAGAAGAAAGCCAAATAAAAACGTTAAACACAATCCTATTTATATCCTCTAAACCAAGTAATCCAAATCGCAAAGCAATCTCTAAATATCCGTATTCGTAGCAGGTAAGTTGTTTAAGTAGACTGGCGAAAACATAACGATAGCGCGTTTTAAAATCGCACAGTGACATCTATTGGATTTTATATGTACTAAAAAACGTGAGTTTTTGTGTTTCATTGGTTTTCTTTTATCGCCCTGACTCCATTTTTGTCAATTATCTTCAATGTACAGACACACCGGGTCCTACTGTTTTATTATATGTATATATATATTCAATGATTTGTCAATACAATTCTAATAGCAAAATAAAGATTAGGATCATTTTCATTTTCAGGAATGTTCCAGAATTTTAGCGAAATTTAATTTTTAAAATATTTGTTTGGAGGTGCTGGGTAGCGATCTTAATACCTCTCGCATGCTAAGCGAGCGCTCTACTGTCTGAGCTACACCCCCGACGTTCAAAATTATAGTTTATCTGAAACTGGTTTTCGATTTTTCCCCTTTTGCATAGAAAATTTATTTCCGTGCAAAGAATTATTTTCGCCTATATTCAATGATTTGTCAATACAATTCTAATAGCAAAATAAAGATTAAGATCATTTTCATTTTCAGGAATGTTCCAGAATTTTAGCGAAATTTAATTTTTAAAATATTTGTTTGGAGGTGCTGGGTATTGATCCCAGTACCTCTCGCATGCTAAGCGAGCGCTCTACCGTCTGAGCTACACCCCCGACGTTCAAAATTATAGTTTATCTGAAACTGGTTTTCGATTTTTCCCCTTTTGCATAGAAAATTTATTTCCGTGCAAAGAATTATTTTCGCCTATATTCAATGATAGCGGCCTTCGCCCGCTACGCTGGTCGGTTTAGACCATAGGTTCTCAACCTTTTTCGGAACACCGCCCCCTTTTACAAAGAAAAAAAAATATTTCAACAGTTAACAAAATAAAAATTTCGAAGAAGAAAGCCAAATAAAAACGTTAAACACAATCCTATTTATATCCTCTAAACCAAGTAATCCAAATCGCAAAGCAATCTCTAAATATCCGTATTCGTAGCAGGTAAGTTGTTATATTTAAATCCACAATCTAAATCCACACCAATAATTCCTTTCCTTTTTTAACTTTTAAGTACGTATGTCAGCCGCGATGTGATACTTAAGTAGACTGGCGAAAACATAACGATAGCGCGTTTTAAAATCGCACAGTGACATCTATTGGATTTTATATGTACTAAAAAACGTTATGTACTAAAAAACGTGAGCAGCGCACCTAATAGTTTCTTTTGTTTCTTTTTGTTACTTTTTTGTCTGTTGTCCGATTTTGATGAAACAAAGCCTATACACTGCCCGGGAGTGTGCATTCTTCATTAGTGAAAACCGCATAAAAATCCATTCAGTAGTTACGAAGATGTCCTCGAACAAACAGACAGACAGACAGACAAAAAATTCAAAAATTTTTTTTTTGTGTTTCATTGGTTTTCTTTTATCGCCCTGACTCCATTTTTGTCAATTATCTTCAATGTACAGATACACCGGGTCCTACTGTTTTATTATATGTATAGATTGTATAAATTGCATGCATTAGTAAGGCATAAATATTGTGTTTTTTCCTATTTTGATGCTAACCCGTATTCATAGTTTTCCCGCATTCATCGTTTTTTTCTCCGTACCCCTTGAAAAACGATGGATTGGGGTTCTACTGTAATTTCATTATGTTCGGACGGGTGTAATATCAACAAAAAGCACTTGAAATGTTTTCCCCCGTCGTGTCGGGCATAATGTAACAGAATACTTTTGACTATTCCTGTATTGGAAATACACATCCGATTTTCATAAAATTTGAAATAACTGGACAAAATTCTTTAACAAAAATATAAGTAAAATTTCAAACGATTTGA
Organism: Maratus speculifer; assembly: GCA_964019185.1. Taxonomy (NCBI): domain Eukaryota; kingdom Metazoa; phylum Arthropoda; class Arachnida; order Araneae; family Salticidae; genus Maratus; species Maratus speculifer. The sequence goes on from OZ025301.1 coordinate 249,564,244, forward strand.
CTGAGTAATTTTTGCACTGTTATGTGCAGACAGACGGACGGACGGACCAGAGACAAGTATAGGTGATGCGCATTTATATAATTACTAACCTATCAAAAAAACAATTAAATTTAAAAGCGCATGCCGAAATTGAAAACGCATTTCCAGCAATTATTACTTACAGTACAGTTACAGATTTCTTTTTGTGTGCCCCTGTAAATGAACGTTAAATGCTATAAATACCAAATACCCTATTCTCTCATAATCATCTTATACTGAAATTCAGTGATTTATATCAGTTTCAATACGTTTGAAATAGTGTATTTCATTAATATACACTGCAAGCGATTTTTCCTCATTGACTATGATGTGATGCAATATTTTGGATGTACCTGTAAATGAAATGTTAATCTCACATACTTCATATACAATGCAGGACATGACTAGGTGACCTAAAAAAGGTTTAAAAGATACCCAGATAAATAAACAGATAAATAAGATATCTTGTTTTCGAAATTACTTACATTCTTGGAATTAAAAAAAAAAAAAAAAAATCGGTAATTCGAACGTTGTTGTTTTATGAATTTCGATTTCAAAGGAGTCGTATCCATGAAAAGAATATTTTTCTCTATTATTGCACTGACGCCAGCAAAATCAAATTTATATGGATTGCATTCAAAATCGGACGGTAAAGGCAAAAGTTCATTTTCGAATACGATCCACTCCACAACCTGAACCTCCTTATTTTGTTTCAGTGCCAAGTGACGTCAATATCCGTCTCAACATAGCACCTAGTGTTCTTAGCGCCATCTATTGTTTGTAATTCGAACTAAAATCCAGAATCAAAGGAAAAAAACTTTTGACTTTTTAGATGACTCTCGTGCAAGAATTTTTAAAATATCTGTAAAAGTTTGCAAGTTATTGATTTTTTAAATCGTTCAGAAAATCAGAATCATTCAGTATATTTAGAAAATTTTATAAACTTTTTTTAATTTAAATTAAATGCAGTTATTATTAATCATTTGGAAAATGATTATTGCTTTCAGTCTGTTACATAATAAATGCTAGAATCTCTATTATTCTAAAACTCTTTTATCTTGGAATGTAGGTTATTCACTTTTGTGGTTTATCTCGTCTGAATGATAAGTATATTCTTCAGTAAAACATTCCTTTGGACGAAACTAAAACATTTAATTTACAAAACGAACATAAATATTACACAAACAATATTACTTTTCTTTTACATCTCAATTTTATGCGTACAATTGTACGCCTCATTCTCGTTTTGCTCAGAACAATCATAGAACAACAAAAAACATAATAAAACAAAAATAGAATACAAAAAAGTCATTAGTTCACGCAGTTTGCAAAATGTTTGTGTACCATGGAGTTTCGAAGTTTAGAGTCCGAAAATACAACATCCTCCGGCCCAGAAAGATAAGCTATTCATCTTTACAGACAAGTTCCAATGGGTATAAATGTTGCACTGCTCACCGAATAAGAAGACCTGTTGCTAGTCTTATGGTGCATGCACAAACCTTTCCGTCTCTACCAGGATGGATATCTGTAATAATGCCTAATTTCCACAAGAGCCTTGGTTGATTGTCTTCTTTGATCTGAACGACAGCTCCTTTTATTACTTGTATGCCTTTGGAGTGATCTGTATAATGGAGAGATTTTAAGTCCATTAGATAAAACTGTTTCCACTTCAACCAAAACTGTTGCACTAAGTTTAACCTGTATCTATATCTGCGAGTTAATTCATTTTTTATAGAAGAAGTGATTCTTGTCTTTTCTGGTGGCAATGCTGTGAGTCTTTTTCCCACAAGAAAATGTGCTGGACACAAGGGAATTGGCTCATTGGCATCACTGGACACAAAGGTTAATTTGCGGGAATTCAAAATAGCTTCTATTTCCAGTAAAGTAGTTTCAAATTCTTTGTAGTCTAATGAAGATCTTCCAAGGATTTTCTTAAGGCACATCTTCGTTGACCGCACTAGTCGCTCATAGAATCCTCCCCACCATGCTGTTCTCTCTACGATGAATTTCCACTTAATTCTTTTTTCACTAAAATAATTTTGTACCTCGGGATTCTTTATCAAATTCTACAGTTGCTGTAAATCCCTATCCGCTTTCTTGAAGGTCTTAGCATTGTCAGTGTAAATAATCTTGCAAATTCCATGCCGTGAGATGAATCTTCGAAAAGCCATTCAAAATTCGGTTGTTAAATTCATAACAATCTCTAAATGTACCGCTCTTATTACTGCGCAGGTAAATAAAGCAACGTAAATCTTTGCACCATTTTTTAGGTATAGGGGACCTAGAAAATCTGCTCCAGTGACTTCAAATGGTGATGCTTCTTTAATTCTATCTGGAGGAAGGGGCGCAGTATCTTGGCAATAAGGCTTAGTGCTGAATTTTTTACAGATGATACATCCTCTTATACATTTCACTTGTTGCCTACCCTTTATAATCCATAATCTTTCTCTTAATTAGACAAGTGTTTCGGAAACTCCAGCATGAGCTACTTCTTCATGAACTTTTCTGATTTGAAGATCTGTAAAATGACTTTTGCTTGGAAGGATAATTGGATGGGCTTCTGAATAACTTAAATTTGAATTTTGGAGTCTTCCTTTTAATCGCATGATTCCATCTTTGTCTAAGAACGGATTTAAATTTAGAATTTTGGATTTTCTTGGGACTAATTTCTTTTTAAACAATGCTTCTTTTTCTTCTGGAAAGAACTTTTCTTGCATCTGTTTTATCAAATATTGCTCTGCTTTCAACATTTCTTTAGCACTCAAAGGTCCTGAAAGTTTATTAGCTTGTTTTTTTGTATTATTCGCAAATCTGAATATCCAAAAGTTGATGTGAAGTAGTCTACTAATTGTACTGTAATTTTCAATTTTAAAAATTGTCTTCTCTTCCCGAGTCATACAGCTAGTTTGGATAATTTTGTTCTCTTCAATTTTCTTTTCTCTTCTTCAGCAACTTTGACATCAACTACTTTTGTTTCTTGAGGCCAGAATGTTTCATTTTCTTGCAGCCACTTGGGTCCATTAATCCATGCATTATTTTTTAAAGGTGATTCTGCTTTCTCACCTCTGGTTAACAGATCGGCTGGATTTTCTGAGCCAGGACAGTGTGACCATAAACTTGGATTTGCTTTTTGTTGTATTTCTCGAATTCTGTTTTGAACAAATGACTTCCATTCCTCGACATTACTTCTGATCCAAATGCAGGACAATCATTGAATCGGTCCAAAAATATAGACTAATTTTCATTTCTTTGAAAAGATGTTCATTAACATAGGCTGTTAGTCTAGTCCCTACTATTGCACTCATCAATTCTAATCTTGGCAGAGATAATTTCTTGATTGGAGCAACTCTAACTTTGGAAATGACAAAACTAGTTACTATTTGTTCATTGACACGATATCTTAAATATATAACAGATCCATAAGCTTTGGAACTAGCATCGTTAAAACAGTGTAGTTGAACATCTTGAATTGTATCTTTTGAATGTTCACCAAAATAATGTCTGGAAATCTCTACAACTTCAATAGAACTTAGTTGCTCGCACTACTTAATCCATTTATTGTGCATGTCTTCATTTAATTTATCTTCCCAATTCAGACCTTCTTTCCAAATTTCTTGCAGTTACTGTAAAAGGGTTTTAAATTCCTATGGGATCATATATCTTTCCTATCATCATTAAAACTTCTTTTTTGGTTACACCGCTGTTCTTATTTTTATATTTCATAAGATTCTGCAATTCAACTTTTAAATCATATTCTTGGGTATTCCATTTATAACCTAAAACTTTTGTACAAGCAAATTTTTGATGGGCAGCTTCTTCTTTTGAATCAAATTGCGATTGAAGACTTCTTGAATTTGTAGTCCACTTGCGCATATTGAAACTAGCATCTTTCAAAATTCTCTTAACCGCAGCATATACCTTCAAACCTTGTGCTTCTTCATTCACATCAGTGACTAAGTCATCGACATATAGATATTTATTTAGTATATCAAACACTTCTGAAATGTGGATTTGTATTTACTAATATGATGTTTTATCATTTCAGATAACAGAAATGAACTAGGTTTCGTTCCGAATAAAACTCTTGTCATTCTTAATGTTTTTAATTAAAAATCTGATTCAGTATAAGGGAATTTCCAATTCATAAAAATCTAACAGCATCTCTATCTGTAGGATCTAAACTAATTTGCAAATATGCCTGTTCAATATCTCCAGTAATTGCGATCTTATGTAATTGAAACCGAAGTAAAAGATCAAGTATATCTGGATTTAAATTTGGACCGGCATGTAAACAGTGATTCAAAGAAATAGATTCGGCAGAGTGAGAAGATGCATCAAAAACTACTCTAAGCTTGGTTGTTGTTTTGTCTTCACGTATAACTACTTGATGAGGCATATAATAAGATACTGAGCTTGGCTGCGAATTGACAACTTAAGCCATTCCTTTCTCTAAATAATTATCTATAATATTGGCGTATTTTTCATAAAATTCTGAACATTTCTCAAATTTCTTATTTAAACTGTATAACCTTTTCTTCGCTAAGTCATAATTATCTGTCAATTCTACAACTCTTTCATTCCAGGGCAACCGCACTTCATATACATTATTCTTAAATTTAACAGTCTTATTATAATTTTCTAATACGGCATTCTCTACATCAGATTGTTCCTTTTCTGGTTTTATTCCTATAGATTCTAACTCCCAGAAAGCTTTTAAAGTATGATTTACATCTGCATTTCTGTCCAACTGAACATGCTCAGGCCTAGAAGTGACTTTTGTCAGAAATATTATAGAAAATATAGGAATTTTTTCACAAAAATATAGGAATTTTTTTCGCAAAAATATAGGAATATATAGGAATTTTTTCGCAAATATATAGGAATTTCACACAAATATAGGACTTTTATAGGAATTTTTATTCATATGTAAATACTTTTACACAGGTTATAATACACTTTTATGTAAAATTAATTGTAAATAATGCATATACAACAAGGCACCTTTCATTCATAATGTACATATTTTCATAAACATGTAAAAACAATTTTTAAAATATCAATGCTGCTTGTTATGTTTAAATCAAGAAAATTAGAGCTGTGAAGTCTCTAGCTTTTTGGATGCCAGTATTTTAATACAGAAAATGTTCTTAATTAGAACATTAGGACGATTCAAAGTAACATTTTCTGTAAAATAATAGTGATATGCAAAAAGCTGGAGGCTTGACAACTCTGGAAAATACCTTTAACTTAAAATCAATACTTTAAACCTTTTGGTCAAATTAAATCTCAATAAGAAGCTGCAAACCTTTTCTCAATAAATTATCTTCAACAAAACATTAAATATGTATTGACAATAAAAGTATGAGTATCTCATACTGTTATACAGTAAGTATATTACTTTCACATTTGAAAAATGGTGGTTATTATCAACTTCAATATTTTGTTTTTTTAAATGTAACATATGCTTACACTTAACCTTTTAAAATTCCCTTAAAAAAGGGGGGGGGGACATTTCTAAAGTTATTTTTTAAAGATATGCTTAAAAAATAAAATCAACTAATAATTTTTAATAATACTGTTATCCAATATCTTAATCTAAATTTAAAAAAAAAAATTCCAAATAAAAAGTGATCTTTCAAATTTGCTTAAATACTTCATCCAATTCATTAACAAACAATGTTGATAATCGTAAATAGTATAGTTGAAAACAAACTACAAATGTTACTATAATGAATGTTAGATCTCAAAAGGATAAACTATAAACTAAGCAAGCATTTTTATGCAGATATCTTCTTGCATAGAACATTCTAGTATTTAAAAACATATTTTTTGTATTGTAATGTAGACAATACTTATTTTCTGTAAATTTCTTTATCTATATACAAATTGAATATAAATATTAATTTGCAGCTGAAACTAAGTTATAAATTTCATTACACTATAAATGCACATATAAAATTAAGCAGTCAAAGATCGATAATCCGCACACCCATAATCCGTAATTTTCTATAACTCATGTTACTTTACAAATATAAACACTTTAGATAATTTACAAATTCGTGATCCAAAAATAATTTTTTAAAACAAATAAATAAAAAAATTGAAAAAAAATCATAGAACATTTTTTTAATATCTCTTATTTTATTAACAGTAAAAAATGGATTGCAGCATTACGGAACACATGCATTTATTTAAATATACATATGTAAATTTTTTAATAAAATAACTTTTAAAAGGCATTTTTTGATATAGTATATTAATTATTAGATTTCATACTTATTTTTCCATATTATTATACTGATTAAAGAATTAAAAATGCTGTCTAGAAATAATAAAATGACGTATAAATCATAATATTCTATAAACCACAATGACAATATTCTAAAATCTTCTCATTATTGAATAAACACCAATTGAAATTAATTTGATTATACATATTTTTGTTTTTATCAACATGCTCTTATCTCCTTTTTAAAAAAAATCAACATTTTTATTAAATTAGATACTATATATAAGCACCTATTTTGTTAAGTAATGATACAAATAAAAAAAAAATGCATGCAAAAAAAAAAAAAAAAAAATTGTTTTTGAATTTGTTTAGATTTTTTTTTTTTCAGCATCAGCAAGTTTTTCTGTGAGAGTTTTTACTTTGTTCCAGTTTCTATCATTGCTGAGCAAACACCCATTTCTTTATAATCCTTTTTTTTAATTGCTTTTTGCAAGCGTTTGTTACCTTCATACAACAAACCTTGTGCTACATTTAGATCATCTTTTAATGATTTCACATAACTTTCTACATTGTCAAATTTAGATTTTTTTTTCAATTTTTCTAATTCAAATTCAGCAGCTCGTTTTTGACCTTCTTTAGCTCTAGCAGCTTCTCTTTCCTTGTCTTCTTTATAAGCAGAATGAGATTTAGTAACTGCATTTAATAAAGTAAGACTAATGGGAATTTTAAGAAGGTTTTGTCATGCCTTCGAATGGCATCTTTCACCAACCTCAACCCAATGATGTCTTTTTTCGGATAAGCAGGCTCTCTCTGGAGAAAGAATGCCATTATTTATAGAAAATCCCCTTTCTACATCTGCATTGCCATGTGACAATGTAAGGCATGGCTTTACAAATGCAGATAATTTTTCGTACTTTAGAGATCCTGTATGCTTGTCTGTCAGGTTCAAAACCTTAGACCAATAAATATCAACTCGTTGATATTTAGCACTTTCATCTTGAGTAGAAGTTGCATGCATAAATTCCTCACTAATTACTTCAACATCCTCATCAAAACGATATATTTGCCACTCCCTGACAATGTTATTAATTTCACTGTCAGGTAGTTTTAGGGGCTTCATTTTTATGCAGAGTCTCATAATCACATTATCAGAGGAATCTTTTCGCATAATGGGATGCAAAATTTCCAAATCTTTCAAAAAGCTATTTGAAAGCGGTAAACTGTCTCTAAGAGACTTTGCGAAGGTGACCAGACATTTTTGAATTTCAAATCTTATGGTTTATCTATCAGATTCCTTAAGTTTGGAAATAGTCCTCCTTGCTGAAATCCCAATGTCCAAATCCTTTATGGGTTTTAGGTTCTCAGACGCATCAATATTTATGTCGATTAAATTTTTGCCTTCATTATTGGCAATGCAACTTTGTTTCATAAATTTTTGCATCACATTGCGGAGCAGTTCATTCATCTTGTTGTACAAAAGATGTATGACAGGCCCCTCATTTTGAAATAAAGATAAATAAGAATGTAAGGTGGGAATTAGATCAGATATAAATTCCAGATATGCAAGTGTACATTCATCTTTTAATGCTGAAGCAATTCTGCAATATCTGGAATTATGGTGCAATGATGAAAAGTTTTTTTGTTGTGGAAAAAATTTCAAAAAGTACTCATTCAGAGACGGATATACCATAATTATTCTATCAACAACGGATCCTAATGTAAGCCATCTGGAGCTCACATGCCTTAGAGCAAATTTTTGTTCAGTCTAAGAGCTTTTGAATGTCATTTAAATCTTCTCTCCTAGCTGCACTTAACTTAAAAAAACCAAAAATGTCATTAGCTAGGGTATCAATGTCAATAGATAAAGATGATATAGATTTTGAAAAAGTTACGCACTTTATGTAATGTACAAGTTCCAATATCAATAAGTTCGGGGGAATTTTCTAATGAAAGGCTTTCATTATTATTTTTCTTTTTTTTCCCAACAGTTAGGTTTACATTAGGCCCATCCATACTCAGCATCAATACTTTGTTTAGTGGTAATTTAAGCTCGTTTAAGGTGTTAATTAAACTACTGCAAATCTTCTCTGCATCAGCATGCCCGAGGAATACTGAATTAATATACGTATTCACTATTTTACAATTTTTTTCGCTCCAGAATCTTATGTAAATATCTAGTTTGGCATGTAGTCGTCTCATCAAATGCCAAACTGAAATAATTTGACGACATCTTAAGCTCATTAATAATTTCATTTTGAAAATATGGCCCAAGTCCATGAGATAACACATAAGACACTTTTCTCTCACTAAGCTGCATTTGGTTCGCTACTGTATTCTCCTCAAACATTGCTTGAAGTATTGGTACAATATCTTTGCAAGATGCAAATGAATAGTTTGATGCAGCAACTTTCATTACCCATATAGCCTCTGCTTGTGCCACAACATGGTTGTTACTCAACTGTATGGAAATATTACTTTGATTTCCATCATTTGACGCACCACCAGCTACACTACCAATGTTGTTTTTATTATTACTACTGAACAGTTTCATTTGTCCTTTATTCCTTTTTGCATCTATCCGATGTTTTTGTACATCTGAATGCTGCTTAAGCTGAAATATGCCACTATTTGAAATTTGAACTCTGCAATGACATAACTTGCAGTAAGTTTCATATTCATTCTCTCCTTCCTCACACCAAGTGCTGATTAAATTACCAATCACATCAGTGGCCTCTAGCCATGATCGTTGAAATTTTTTAGCTCCAGCAGGCATTTTTCTGTGGGAGAAAAATTATATTTAATTTGCAGTAAAACATTTAGAGAGGGAAAAAATAAACATTTTATACAAAAGAAGTGTACTTCATGGGGAATTACTAGTCATTACATAAAATGAAATTACAAGCAGATTTATAAAAAATGGACTATTCTTTATTACAGTAGAACATTGATTATCCGAAAATCAGCTTAACCAAAAGACATAAAAATTAAAGTCCTTCTTAAATGAACAAAATTTTACTGTCAACACTATTTTTACACACATCAAATTACATTATTTTCAACACATTTTTATTTATGATTATTTTATTCCTAAGTTTTAGATCAAAACAATTTCAAATCATTTTTAATGTACTAAAGCACTGATTTAATACTTATTAGCTTTAAAAATTTGAAGCAAATCAAATTATAATCAAAACTATGAAAGTTGTTCTGCAGAATCAGAACTTGATTAAAAATTATTTAAAAATGACTTATCTCAGTATCAATAAAATATTAATGAGAAATTATTATGCAAAGTAATAGTCACTATCAGTAAAAAATATTTTACAGAATGAATTTCACAGAATTATAGTCTTCAAGTTTTAATAAAACAGAGGGAATTAAGAAAAAACTTAAAAAGGACAGAATTTTAATTTCCTGCTAAAACTTATTCTAAACAACTATTTAAATCTCTTAAAACTACTTATATATTTTTCTCATTCATGATTAATTAGGCAATTGCCAAATTGTAAAACAAGCAAATCAGGTGAGTTATTAAAAGAAAAATTCATTTTTTAAATTAAAAATTTTGTTAATTTCATTATATTTAAAGGCAACTATGTAACTTTAAAGAGTTATTGCTTTGATTCTGATTGTTAGGTGCAATTTTAAAATTAAATTTGTTTTCTTCAGTGTTATCAGAAATTATATTTTTAATAATGTTCACATGGAGTTGGAGTGCCCATTACTAGAAATTGAATAGTAGAGCCAGTTGAGTTTCACTGACCTTAAAATCTTGTAAATGATCATTGGTATATAAAATTCAGTTTTAATTTAATACTTTTAAAACAAAAACAAACAATAGTTTTTGCACTAAAATAAAAATGAAAAATTTTACGTAAAACCAGATTATTTGTTCTTCAAAAATTCCACTAAAAAATACAGCAATTAGTTATCTATTACTGGCACATATTCACAATAATTATTATCAGGGTTTGCAAAGCTGGATCTAGTCCAAAAAAACTCAGTTAAATGCTCCTAAAAAATTCATAATGTGGATTATTCTCGATTTTCAGTAACACTTAAAATTTTAAATACATAAATTTAATGAATTTAAATTATTTGAGCTAATTAAAAAAACTAAATGTATAAAAGCCATTACATAAACACCTGAAGGGGAAAAAATGTATTTTAGTAAACTGAAATACTCAACTAACGTAGAACAAACTAGACAACATACTTAATTACAAGTAAAAGATACAAATGCCTTTATGTTATTAATTAAAACATATTCTCGAAAATAAAACTAATAACCCCTCCCCCTCCATTTGTAGAATATACACTATCTACCAAAAAGTATTTGTACACTTTCAGTTTTTGACATTTTGTCAAATATTTAAAAATATACTGGTCGGATTCTTCTGGAACTTCAGAAATATAAAGATTATGTTTCACTTTATATTTATTTACATTCATTTGTTAAGCGGGTAATTAGGGGGCCGGCAAAAAAACAAAGAATATTAGAAATATTTGGGATCGCCCTGTACATGAAAATGCACAAAACGACTTATCGCTTTAGAATACAAATATATGAATACAGTAGAATATGTACACTAATTTTTGTGAGAATAGCATGTATAGTTATGGCGATAGAGCGATTTTTTTTGAAAAATTCAAAAAATTCTGGTATGTTTTTTGTTTATATCATGCTGGGTTTTTGACCAAATTTAACGCAAATTTCAGAAAAAATGGCAAAATGCAATAGAAAAAATGTAGCGCAATTGGAATATAAATATATTAAATATTTTATGAAATATGAGTAGTTATATAAAATAATTTTTATCTGCGCATGCGCGAACTAGAAAAACATTTTTTTTACATCATTTAATAGTCAATTCTATGGAGTGACTTATAAAAAAAATCCAATCAAATATCGTGAAAATTCAAAAAGATATCATTATTTTAGTGAGATGTTTTTACTCTGCTCTCTAAAAACGGCTGGATCTTAAGGGATTCTCCGCAAATTGACATTTTTTAATAACTGACTTTAAAAAAAAACTAGTGTTGAATTAATACAATGTCTAATACAATATTGCTGCTAATAAGTACTTGACAATTGTGATAGAAAAGAAAAAGACCTTTATTCGCATTCAGGGCCAAAACTAAGAGAGGGGGGGGGAGAAGGGCATGTGCTCCGGGCGCTAGGATGAAAGTGTTCCAAATGTATCTTTCGTTTGGCGATTTTTTTCATGGCTATGTTTAGCATAATATTGTTAAAATTATTATATCTGGGCTATGCTAAAGCATAAAAAAATCTAATGATGATGGCTTAAGGTCCCTGCCCCTACCTGTGAAGATGCTCACGAGCTAATGCTATTCCTATGGGGATGCATTTTTCTAACTCTTTTGCATTTGGACATTTTTAAATAATATGTTTTGCATTGGATAGCGGAAGTCCTTTTCAAGATCGCTCCGTGATTACTTTTTCAATTTTGGCGTAGATATTTTTATAATGTTTCTTTCACTTCCAAAAGCGGTTCTGAAAGTGAAACTAACTTTATAAAAAATATCTATGACTCAAATCGAAAAAGTAGTCAAGGAGCGATTTTGAGAGGGACTTCCGCTATCCAATGCAAAAAAAAAAAAAAAAAAATTAAATTTCGAAATGCGAAAGAGTTATTAGAAAAATGCCTCCCCACAGGAATAGCATTAGCTCAGCAGTGTCTTCGCGGGCAGGGACAAGGGCCTTAAAGATCCTGTTGAAAGTAGAATTTTTTTGATTCGGTTTAAAGTATCAAATTCGAGTATTTTAATAAAGCAGAATACGTTATTTTATATTACATATTTTAAGTTTTAAAATAAGTCAGCTATTAATAAATTGGAGAAATTTTCTTTGTAAATATCCTTTGTGAAGGAGGGGGAAAGGGGTACCTTCAAAATCCACGTTTGCCTCGGGAAAAAAAGACTGGTTTTGGCCCTGTTCACATTTAATAATTTGTAGATCCTCCTCGAGAGGCAATGACAGCTGCGACTCTCCTGGGCATGCTCTCAACTAGTCCTTGTATTACATTTAATGGTATTCTATTCCACTCTGTTTGCACAAGGCAGAAAAGCTCTTTTACTGATTTTGGACGTGTGTCACCCGCCTTAATTCGACGATCCAACTCGTCCCAGAGGTTCTCTATTGGGTTCAGGTCTGGGCTCTGGGCAGGCCACTCGAGTCGATGCACTCCATTATCAGCATACCAATCCATGCTGGACCTCGCTACATGGCAGCTTGCGTTGTCATCCTGGAAATAACATGGGTCCAATCCATAGTATTGCCACAACGTAGGAAGTACACTGTTGTCCAGTATATTACAGTAGGCATCGGCACTGAGCTTACCATGAATTGGGACCAAGGGTCCTAGTCCGAACCAGGAAAAACAACCCCAGAACATAATTCCCCCTCCGCCAAATTTAACTGTGGGCACAATACATTCTGGTAGGAGGCGTTCTCCAGGCAGACGCCAGACACAGACCCTACCATCAGAACGGTAGAGGGTGAACCTTGATTCATCACTCCAGAGAACCTGTTTCCATTGCTGTACAGTCCATTGCTGGCATGTTTTGCACCAACTTAACCGAGCTGCGCGGTTGGACTTGGTGATTAAAGGCTTATGGGCGGCAGCACAGCCATAAAAATTAAGCAGATGAGCCCTTACGGATGGTATTCATGGAAACAACACATCCTGAAGCTTGTTGAAATTCTTGGCGTATGTGTAACATTGGTTGGTTGCGGTTCTTCCGAATTTATCTAGACAGAACCCGTCGGTCTCTATCTCCCAGTTTCGTCGGTCTGCCTACTCTGGCCACATTCTGACAATCACCATTCAGCTTCCATTTTCTAATCACATAAGCCACAGTCGTTTTGGGATAATTAAGCTCGCTAGATATGTCGATTAAAGATCGGCCATTTCGGTGGTACCCGATGATCACACCTTTCTAAAAATCAGACAGCTCTGTTCTTCTTGGCATCATGCATGCGATTGATGTCAGTGTTGTTTTCGACACCACATTTAACAGTGGAGAACTTGACGTATTTCAGGATCGCAGATATCGGCATTTGCATAAGAGCCATTATCAATTATGTATCAATGGGTAGATTTGACACAAATGCTTCGATTTTTTATAATTATTTTTATCCTGAAATAGGTTCGTTCTGGTAATTATCTAAGAAAAGAAGTAAATCACCAGTAAAAAACCTAAATGGAGATTTGGCAATTTGCGTAAAATCTGACGTCATTCAACTGCTTTCAGAGACCAATTGAAAATCAGTTCACTCCTATCCACAATAACTTTCTGAATTTCCACGAAATTCGATCGGATTTTTTTATGGGTAGCTCCATAGAGTTGAATATAAATTATGTAAAATGATAAATTTTATCGTTCACGCATACGCTGATTAAAAAATATTTCATACAAATACTCATATTTTAGAAAACTTTTAATATATTTATATTTCAATAGCACATTATTCTTTCTACTACATTTTGCGAATTTTTCTGAATGTGGCTTTATATTTGGTTGAAAATATTGCATGACATAGAACATTTTAGAAAATATTTAATATATTTATATTATTTCAATGAATTTTGGTGAACTTCCCCCCCCTCCCTTTTCTTCTTTGCAAAGCATCTGCAAAAGTATTTGCAAAGAAAAATTTTCTAATTTATTAATAGCCGACTTATTTTAAAACTTAAAATATGTAATATTGATTAAAGTAGTCTGCTTTGTTTAAAAAAAATACCTTAAAATCGTGAAACCGAATCAAAACGAAAAAAAAAAAATCTTCTTTATGCGGAATCTTTATGCCATCATCATTAGATTCTTCTATGCTTTGGTATAGGAGAAATGCTTTGAATGGGACGATTTTGACAATATCATGCTAAACATAGACATGGAAAAAATCGCCAAACAAAATGTACATTTGGGACACTTTCATCCTAGCGCCCGGGGCACATGCCCTTTTCCCCCAACCTTCTCTTAGTTTTGGCCCTGAATCTGAATAAAGCTCTTTTTCTTTTCTATCACAATTGTCAAGTACTTATTAGCAGAAATATTGTATTAGATATTGTATTAATTCAATACTAGTTTTTTTTTTAAGTCAGTTATTAAAAAATGTCAATTTGTGGAGAATCCCTTAAGATTCAGCCGTTTTTAGAGAGCAGAGTAAAAACATCTCACTAAAATAATGATATCTATTTGAATTTTCACGATATTTGATTGGATTTTTTTTTATAAGTCACTCCATAGAATTGACTATTAAATGATGTAAAAAAAAAAAATTCTAGTTTGCGCATGCGCAGATAAAAATTATTTTATACAACTACTCATATTTCATAAAATATTTAATATATTTATATTCCAATTGCGCTACATTTTTTCTACTGCATTTTGCCAATTTTTCTGAAATTTGCGTTAAATTTGGTCAAAAACCCAGCATGATATAAACAAAAAACATACCAGAATTTTTTGAATTTTTCAAAAAAATCGCTCTATCGCCATAACTATACATGCTATTCTCACAAAAATTAGTGTACATATTCTACTGTATTCATATATTTGTATTCTAAAGCGATAAGTCATTTCGTGCATTTTCATGTATAGGGCGATCCCAAATATT